>CM022756.1:28856300-29456300 GCA_012411365.1 Ameiurus melas
AGAGACAGCACGTGCCGGTAAGTTATTTCACACAGTGACCATGAGGTTAGATGCTGGCGACATCCTACTAATAACAAGGCAATGCTTTTATCCCATTTACTGACTTTCTACATTTAACCCTGTTTGCTTGGTTTGTAGTTCTGTAGATTAAAACTGTAGTTTTAAAGGTCACTCATATTATAATCTGCACTTTGCATAATTATATTGTATTGTGTGCTGTTTATTCTTTTGTCTTGTTATATCTTTTGTAATATGATTACACAGGATGAGAGTAATGTTCCTTTGCTGTTTTCTATCCTACAAATTCTGGTTTATAGCTTTTCCTATGTAAACAAACAGACCATGTGTGTTGCAGAGGCCCAGACCTGAGGCAGGCAGCACCAATTCTGGCTCGGTGAGGCACTGTGCTCGTCTGATGGAGACATGCTCGGCAAACACACCTTGCTGCAATCCCTGCGCTCTGTGCCATTGCCGACTCTTTAATACGATCTGCCAGTGCTGGAGAATCGGGGTGTGCTCAAGAAAGAACTAAGTACTAAGTACTACATCCTTCTTTGTGAAGCATAATGAACGCTCGCACACCATTAACACATCATAAATGCATCCCCTTGAGCAGACACAATGACTCACATTCAAGTAAAGTTTGTGGGAATTCACTTAAACTGGGGAACAAAAACCAGAATGTTTTTGTTGGCTGTCATATGAATGAACTTGTACATTAACCATTCACGACAAGTTGTCAGTCTTGGACACACGCTGAAAAAAGAAACATATATATATATACTCTTTATACTATTACATATACTATTTGCATTTTAGCAAAATGAAAAAGATGATATATATATATATATATATATATATATAGCATCCTTTTTATTTTGCTAAAATGCAAATAGTATATGTAATAGTATAAAGAGTTGTATGCATAGTATCTTGGTCACATGTTTGTATGTCAGCTACAACTGTATGAGACATGACGTATTCAAATCATGATAATAACACAAACCTTTTATCATGGTTTACAGTATTCTGCTTTGAAACCTCATAGTCTACTTGGACCTGATGTCACTTGGCAACATTTTAAGCAAAAATGTAACTCAGCATGCAGCATCCTCATGATAACAAATCACTCGCTTCTATTTTCAGTAACCAAGTGGGAAAAAAAGAAGAAAAATCACTTTTAAGAAGCTGGAACTCTATCTAAAAAGAATGTTAGGCATGGCATATGAAGGCTATTCTTCAGTGATGTGACACTGATGACTGATGACTGATGTGTATCAGGTTTATTGACATAGGCAGTAAACACTTATGTTGGATTAAAGGTGGCTGGAAAGAATTAGCTAAACAGATCATTTTTGGCATTATGCATTAGCTAGAATGGTGGCTTTGTATTCATGGCACAGGTTCTAACCCCTTGTCCTGAGGGCCCCTTGTCCTGCACAGTTTGAAATTTTCCTGTCAGGTCTTTCCAACTAATCAAATCCTTGCTGCTCAAACACCAATGGCAGGACACACTGGTAGCCATGGCAACTCTCAGACAACCTGGTTTATGGAAGTGAGATTGGCAGAGTTCATGCTGCTAAATATGTGAATATCAGCCCTGCAAAACCTACCCGTTGTGTCAGGTAGCAATTTGGCCCTGTGTCAAATAAGCCCTGGTGAGCAGAGCACATGTCTCAGAAACTAGAAACCAGCACAGATAAATGGACCGGTCACATGGAGTCCTAAAATTTCCAGAGCCTGGCTTGTCAGCTAGCCACTGTCAGGGTTGTGAAAGCCCTAAATGGAAAGAGTCATGCTTTCAGGTCCCTAGCAGGTCCCTACCCAATGCTAAAGATTTCCCCAAGGCCCACTCTTAAGGACAAGAGCTGCCCATGGGAAAAGTTACAGCCATAACCAATCCCCATCAGACAGTGACTGCATCATATCAGTGTGTACTGTTGACTGATGGAGGTATGCAAATTAAAAACAAAAAATTCTGCTTTCTGACAACAACTCCTTTGGGGACCAAAGCCTTGGCAATTTCAAATCATTTGAAATTTCTTGGACAGAAGTGTGATCTAAGGACTAGACCCTGTGGCTCAGAACAAAGGGTTCTACTGAATGTAATTCCTAGTTCAGAAATATGGTGGTTTTTGTCCAATTCTAGATTTGAGAGGGCTGAACTGTTTCCCAAAAGCCCTCTCAATATCAGATGTTATTCATGGTGTCTGCCACAAGACAGATCTGTGCAGTGGATCTGTGCAATGCATCTGTGCAGCTCATACTCTCATGTTCATATTGCTCCTGAGCGCAGATGCTTTTTGAACTTTGCCTTCCAAGGGATTGAAAGTCCTATCCTTTGGACTCTCTCTAACACTATAGGTGTTCTCCAGATGTTACCTCTGATGGGCAGAAGTATAATGATACTTCCATATTTGGCTGGCTTTTATGTGAATGAACTTGTGAATGGGATCAGGTCATCCTTGACACATCCACCCTCCTCATACACATTAAAGGTCTTGGTTTTATAATTACAAAATTATTTAATAACCTTTGCCATGTTATTTATGGATGTGTTTAGCCCCTTGGAATGAAAAGCAGGTGAGGGACTGTGATCAATCAGTGCAGGTGCACACCTGCACTCATTCAGACTCTTGAATGAAAGAGTTTTGTATGGTGTGCATTACATTATATATATCATCTATAACAACCAACTACAATGAAGGTGTATGTGGTAGCCATTGCAGAGCGTCACAGCACAGACAACTGACGGCTTATAAACTTGTGACAAAAAAGTCTGCCATGCTGTCCCAAGACCATCAAGTACTGGAGTCCTCTAAGCCACCTACCACCCACCTATGATGAGTCTGTACATGATGATGAACTGAAATGGATCTCTCTAAATACTGTCATCTAAAGACTACAGTGGGGGACTGACTCTTAAGTGACCTTATGGTTGAACCCTGAGTTTCTGCCCAAAGTCATACCAATTACTTTTGTTAACCAATCTATTGTCTGTGCCACAATCCATGACAGGAAACCTGCTGAGCATTCCATGCTCTGCTGAGGATGTGCCCAATAGTAAATTTGTTCATTGTTTGTTCATCTGTTGCAGAGGGGAAAATGTCTTTTTTGAAGAGCTAATATTACTGCTTTGTACTTAAATGATCATTAAGGTAAGGATCATTAAATGATCATTGTGGTAAGCTAGTCAATAGTCTACATTAATAAAGATAGTTTTGATAAATACATAAAGCATTAGAAAAAAACATTGGAAAATGTTTAGGTTTGTTTAGGTTGATCTTCTAGAAAGCCTTTTCGCTATTGCTTATGCTCTTCATTAGTTAATGGAGTTAATACTGTAGCTCTGAGGTTGCGAAACAGCACTTTGAAATGACTATGTAGTCTATAATTATATGCCTATAAAGGTTTGGACATTCAAGACCACCATCTTGATGGCATTATTTTGGGATGCTGATGTTTTGATTTTGCACTTTTTTTTCCACAATACATCTGATTGAGTTCAAAAGCATTATTCAATTAGTTTGGGTAAAAATTTATTTGGTTTATTTATTTGTCAGCAGCTTTGCTTTTCTTCTCACTTTATTGAATAAGCTAATTCTGGTTGGAAGTTGAAAGTGGTTATATATATATCAAACCTGTGTGTAACAGTGTTGAAGGATTGGAGTACAGTGTCTTACCCCAACCAATAAAATTCTCAGCCAAACCAATTTTGGTTCAGAATGTTTACTTTTAAAACGTGTTGTTTACAACAACAAAAAAATTCAATTACAGTCGCTTATTATAGCTATTGTGACTGGACTGACATTTTCTGTATAGTATCTTCCTTTAATAAATCCCTTTTGAGCTTCTTGTCACGTGGCATAACCTCGAAGAAAGACTTTGGAAAAGCTGAGATTTTCAGATGCAGGAATTTGATTAAACATTCCTGCATTCTGAGTAACGCCGTCTATAGAATGCTTTCAATGAAATGAAAAGCTCCTTTTCGAATAGGGAATGTTAAATCAATATTCAATTTGGAGACTTCAGAGGAAATCCCATCTGGTCTAGCTACCAATTTTTTTCTTAGACAGCTTAATAATGCTGCACGTATTTCACGATTTCTTAATATATTATAACGTTCTGTCTGAGTGAAGAGCATTTTGAAGATATGGAACATTAATGTTTTGATATTCCTGCTAGAAAATACCTAATGTTCTATAATCTGTATTTGCAGCTTAACAAAGGGGACAATTTCTAATTAGACTGTAACTTTTTAAATAATGGAACAGAGGTAGGACCTTATTACTCGCTAATATTAGTTACTCTTTGTTTTTTTAAAGACAGTTGTCTGTTTCTCACTAAGCAATCTCTTTTTCTTGTTAATTAACTAATATATGGCTATAAACACATTCAAGGAAGACATATACTTGAAAGACGTCTTTGAAATGTAAATTTCACTGTAAGACTGTAATATTTAACAATATTAAAATGAATTAGAAAATATACAGTAACACATGTTTCTGTGCAACCAGAAAACAGTCTTCTGCTGACTGTCACTGGATTTTACTGTCACTGAATTTTATCAATTCTAGTTAGCTAACATCAGTAATATTAAAAAAACTATATTAGCTTTTAAATGGCGCTGGGGACTTTTAAATGTTCCAGAACATTTACATGCTGTAAAACCAACAATTACAGGAGACCTGCACCTTTCATGTTTTGTACTATGATGGGCCATATGTACAGAAGTTTGGACATAGAATATTAAAAAATATTTGAGGTAAAAAAAACAACAACAAAAAAAACACCACCAATGGAGAATGAAGTTTATTTGATTAACTCATTTTCAAGGAAAATGCCAGACGAATCGTGAGGTAATAATTTGTTAAATTGATACAGGCATCAAATTATACCTTCATTATCAAATCTGTTCAGTTTGCTTTTTGAACAAAGGGTCAATAAAAATAAAAATGCATTGAAACAAACCGTTGAAATCAACATATACAGGTTAGCATCTTTTGAAAATAGGTTTAATGTTATATCTAAAGTTCATCGACTTGTAACTGATTTACATATCTGAGCATAAACAATGTGTTGGGCTGTATTTCTTCTCCCTCCCCCCCAGCCATTAAAAAAATAATAATTAAATCCCAAATGCTGGAATATGTTCTGCTCTGATTATAATTATAAAGTATTGTTGAGATTTTATTACCATATTACCCTGCAAACATCTGTCCAGACTTGTTTGTAAAGAATTATTAACAAGCAATAGGTCATACTTTATATTTTGGCAGATGTAAACAGTCTCTCTCTCTCTCTCTCTCTCTCTCTCTCTCTCTCTCTCTCTCTCTCTCTCTCTCTCTCTCTCTCTCTCTCTCTCTCTCTCTCTCTCTCTCTCTCTCTCTCTCTATTTTTTTTAAAGTGCAGCTTCTTGTGTTAACTCTATTATAAATACTTTACAACAGCAGTAAACTGAATGACTGTTACAAGGTGCTGACACTGGAGAT
This sequence comes from Ameiurus melas, assembly GCA_012411365.1. Taxonomy (NCBI): domain Eukaryota; kingdom Metazoa; phylum Chordata; class Actinopteri; order Siluriformes; family Ictaluridae; genus Ameiurus; species Ameiurus melas. The sequence goes on from CM022756.1 coordinate 28,861,793, forward strand.
TCCTGCCATGAATCTCCTTACCTTGCTATTGAGATAGTAGCATATTAAAACAAGAACATCAATATACTATAAATTTGAGAAAAGATTTATTGGTAACCACCCTGTCCAGGGTGTACCCCACCTTGTGCTTCCTTGTGCTTCCTTGTGCTTCCGATGCTTCCTGGGATAGGCTCCAGGTTCCCCGCAACCCTGAAGAAGGAGTAAGTGGTAGAAAATGGATGGATGGATGGATTTAATGGTAACTTGAACACTCCTTGAGAACAACTGTAACACATCTAAATTAAGGACAACACAGCTGGAGTTCCTTAAGGTGGATTTTATTAGGAATTTTTCCACAAAGTTGGGGAACGTTAAAAAAAAGAAAGAAAAAAAAAGGTTTGTTGCCTTGTTGGAGTCCTCCAGTTAGCATACATACACTAATAAACAGAGTTCATAATCAAGGAAAATGAAAAAAAAGAGAAACGATAATAAGAATCTTGCTTTTTATTATTATTATTGCCAAGATTTATACGCCAATGAGATATTTTCACTGCCTTCTGGAAAAAATATAATCTTTATCTTTTCAATCTTCAACGAATATTTCTCTTTGATACGGTCAATTACTGAACATCATACATCTTCTTCAGTACCTTTCACATTTTACGACTTGTTTTCCTGGCTACGGTTTCCAAGTCCGAAGAAAAGAAAAAGGCATGCTGATTTGGACATATGGGGGATAAATCTCGCTCCATTTTTTTTAATATGGCATATAAAATGTTATGTGTTTTGGTTTTGGTTAAAACAATGCTCACATACATTTACACACAGCTCAGGATGTTTGTTAATCCTGAAACTGTCTTTGCTCCTTGATTTTCAGAAATCTTTAGAAATTCAAAAATGTTGAAAGAACTCTGAAATCCTGTGAAAATGATTCATTTACAAGGTGTTAAAAAGTGGTTCTACTTAGGAATATATGTTAGTTAGAACTTCAACTTCTTCGAACTGCCTTTTTAGGGCATCATCTTTTCTTTTCTTTTTTTACGCTGAAAACAGAAAAAAACATGGACACGAATTGGAATAGATACATTCACATCTCTAGCACTTCGTGAATTTGATATACCTCAGCTATAAAATTTCAACTTTAACACATCAAATAAATCTATTAATCATTCAATGTGCCTTGGACTAAGGCCCATGATACACTGGCAATGCAGCATCTGTTAACTTTTCTAGCATTGTCTTATGAAAAGAACTTCAGCCATTTAAAGAAACCACCCAAATGCTTGAAAACATTGAATTTGTGTGACTTTGCGTATTTATCAATGATACAAGCTCTACATGTAATGTTCAGATGACATGTTGAAATACTTTGCAGTTAATGTATTTTAAGTAGTATTGAAGTAGTATTTTATAATACTCATACTTTACTGGAGTATTATTAAATATTGCTTAATTAGATAGTATAGACACAGATAATATTTAACATATAATAGTTTTAACATATATCATTTTGAATGTTGCATTTGTGCAATCGATGTGCGTAATGGATAATGCATAACGGATAAAGTCCTTTTGTTTACATTTGTTCAAATGATTCAGTGATGTATATTGAAATAAAGCATAATGTTAGCTACATTATCAGTGGAAATGACTTAAGCAATTGTACTTTCTTACTGTATTTATGGACTATTTTGGAATATACCGTAATTTTCGGACTATCGAGTGCACCTTAATATAAGACGCACCCGCTAATTTTAAAAAGAATTTTTTTTTGTACATATATAGGCTGCACTTGTCTATAAGCCGCAGGTGTCCACGTTGTAACATGAGATATTTACACAGAAAGATGTTACACAGAAAGATTTTTTAAACTTTTAATTAAATACGTACCGTAAATGCGATTTTCCGAATAGTGCCTCTAACACGACTGGTTAAAAAAAATTTAAAATACAGTTGCCTAACAGGAAAAGTCATTGATCGCTATCTTCATCTTCCTCCTGCACACTAAAACCACTAAAGTCGTCTTCTTCAGTGTCGGAATTGAACAGCCTCAGAATTACCGGTACTTCGTCACACACCAGCTCTGAAAGCTTCTGTCGTCTTTTTGCGTTGAGTCAGTTCTTCACGCTGCCGTCTCCAACGTCTCACCATCGGTTCACTGATGCCAAGCTTACATGTAGCAGCTCTATTTCCTTCTTCGACAGCCAGATCGATTGCCTTTAACTTGAAAGCTGCATCATATGCATTTCTTCGTGTGTTTTCCCTGATGAGGGGGTTTGCATGAAGCGCAAAACGACTGATCTGAAGAATGTAGTGTGAGTGCGTTAGATTTAATTCGAAAAGTTTCATTGGTCCACTGTGACCTGTTCGGTAATTTCATTGGTCCGATGTGACGAGGCTAAATGTTTTGGCGGCATGAAACTCGTTAGCCCGTAAAAATCCATAAATTAGCCGCATCATTGTTTAAGCCGCAGTGTTCAAAGCGTGTGAAAAAAAGTAGCGACTTATAGTCCGGAAATTACGGTACATAAATTTGCTAGCTAGGCACATTTTGTTTTCATTGTTCATGTTGTATTTATCATTCCAACATGGTTATGTAAAAAAACATCTTGTAGTAAAATAATCAACAATACAGTGGTGTGATGAAGCAGAGTTAACCTACTATTACCACTGCAAAATTTATTATTTTCCAATAACAACATTATTCCTTTTATCTTCAAAATATTTCCCAACAATTACATTGTTGTAGTACTGTTTGTCCATTTACAGAGTAGTTACGTTTAACATCGAGGAACGTCCGTGAAACACTTTAGTTCCTGTTCTCACTATAGACAGCAATAGACAGTCATTCCCTTACTTTATTTGAAATTGATAAGACAAAAAAAAACTTGTCATATCATCAGGTCGTCTCTTCTAAAGATGTTACAAAGTGCGGACACTGGAGACTCCTTCCATAAATATTAAACCAGTCAATCAGAATTAATCAACCAATCAGAATCAGGAATTCAGCAGTACTGTGGTATAATAAACATACACATCAATAAACTGTTGACATGTTGGTTAATGGCAGTCTATAGTGTTCACAGCGCACAACATCCAAAAATGTTTTTGTTTTTTTAATAAATGCTCTAACAGCAGTATATTATTATGAAAACCACATCTTTGGGTGGTGTAGTTACCACTAATTTTGATGCAGATTGTGTTAAGTTTGCTAGTTCAGAGCTGGAAGGTGCTTAATAGGTGGTGTTCAACGAGTTAAAAACAAAAAGTTAGTGAATCATGTTTATTAGGATCAAATGTTGAATACTAACCACACTGTATGGGTAACTCCAGAGGAATATAGTTTCTGTGGCACAACTGTATGTATGCTACTGCCAGCTTGCACACAGAGCTTCTGGAAACATCTACAGACTCACACTGGCTCCTTTCACACATAGCAAAGAACTGCTCAGGATCTACCTGAAAAATGAGAGAAAGTGGTAGTATTACAAATTAACATTAACATGCTTTTATACGATAAATGATAAATAATATCGCAAATTGGCAACAGATGTGTTTTTATTAGCATGTTTGCCCTGTTTTCACTAGCGAGCTATGGTAAAAAAAAAAAATATATATATATATATATATATTTATATATATATATAAATATATATATATATATACACACACACACACACAACACACACACACATATATATATATATATATATATATATATATATATACTTATCTGGGATTTTCTGGGGCTGTAAAAGTTATTATTTCAAACATTTGCAGAAAAAATGCATTAAAAAAGTTATTAATGTTTCGTGCTAAACAATAAATTCATTTTATTTTAAAGAAGCTGTATGGTTATACGGTGTATTTGCATATGTGTATTTTTAATGAAAAATACATCGCAATAAAGCAAACTCTTTAATTTGCACTAAAAAAAGGACTGTTTATTCATAAGGCATTTAGCAAACACTGAGCTCATGTCTACTTGCCACTCTGAAGCAGGAGCCGAGAGGAGACATTGTGGAGGAGAAGAAAAGTAAACAGGACGTGTTTGCTGCTGTTTGGTTTGCACAGGACTCAGATTCCACACTCACACAGTTAGAACCCACCTGCAGAAAAACGTTGGCATGACATAAATATGAGCATTTAGGTAGGTATTACTGTATCAAAAAGCAAACAAACATTTGGAATAAGTTGTTTTCATAGTGTTCCACTTTTAGTAAAAAAAAAAAAAAAAGAAAGAAAGAAAAAAATTCAAACAAGTTATTTTTTTTTTTAAACAGAAGATAAAGAGCTCACATTCCATCCTTGCGTAAACTCATCCTCACTGTGGGCCTGAGAGCCATTTGGCAGCAAATAGTCATTTCCCACCTCGTTATCATTCGTTCCTAGAAGTCCACTCGATATACCTAATGGGAACAACAAGTTAGAATTAGAAACAGACAGAGAGAGAGAGAGAGAGAGAGGGAGAGAGAGAGAGAGACAGACAGACAGAAAGAGGCAGCACAGAAAGACAGACAGATAAGGAGAGAGAGACAAAGACAGACAGACATAAAAGAGACAGACACTCTGAGATGGAGAGGCGGAGACAAAAAGACACCCAGAGACAAAGTCAGACCGAGATAGACATACAGATACATAGAAAGATGGAGACAAACATAGACAGTCAGACAGACAGATACCTCAAGACAAATTGACAAAACACCCAGACAGAAACAGACTGCTACCCATAGACAAAAAAGGACGGACAGATACCGGCACACAGTGATAGACACAGGCAGTCAGAGACAGATACACACACAGAGTCAGAGAGATACACATAGACAGACAGACAGAGTAAAAGAGACTGTCAGTGATACTTTCAAACAGATAGAGACATATTAAGACTAAGAGAGACAAACAGACAGAGACCCAGAGACAGACAGACAGAGACAGACATATAAAGGCAGACAGATACCCATAGACAAACAAGGACAGACAGATTCCAGAACACAGAAGTACAGACAAAGACAGTCAGATACCCAGAGACAGAGAGATTCACATAGACAGACAGAGAGACAGTAGGAGATAGACATACATATAGACAGATACTTTCAAACAGACAGAGACGGGACAGCCACGGGAAGTTTATTCCAGCAGCTGGAGGCCAGTATAGAGAACGGTAATAAAGCATGTCTTCCTTGTCTTCCAAGTCGAGCCATGCTACTGGCTCAAAGGGAACAAGATTTTGATAAGCACGGCTGGGCTTTGTAAAGCATCATTGTTTAATCTGCCAGCTACAGGAAGCCAGTGGATTGAATATAGCAATGGGGCACCAATAAACAAATAACATTTTAACGTTAGACACATGTTGGTATAAGTATTGCATCTAATAACACACAGGAGCAGAACAGAGAACAGATGTCTTACCATGCAGCCATCCATCTAGCGTTACACTGCACATGCTTAGAGACGGATCACATGACACTAATAATCCTTTTCTATTGGACACTGTAAGTAGGTTCAGCTCTCTGGTCACAGTCACATCAGGATTAATGAAGGGTGTCTGTACGCTACGGCAATCCACTTCCATCTGGTAATAGAACAACAGACGTAATATAAAGATGGGCGAGCAGTTATAAAAGAAACACTGGCCCTGTGTTCCAATCCTAAGGGCCATGGACTGTTTCAGGATGACCCCACCTCCAACCAAAGTAAAAGAGGGCTCCCAGACAGGTTTAACAAGCATGAAAATGATGCAAATCATGCATTATGGCTTTCACTGTCACCAGATGTCAATTAAATCAAACACCGATGGGAGATTTGGGATTGGTAGTGTGCTCAAAACACCAACTGAGGGAATATCTTTTGGAAGAGGGGTGTTCATCCCTCTAATACAGATTAAGAAGAATCTACACCATGGTACATTGAAGCTGTTCTGGTGGATCGTAGTGGCCCAGCACCTTACTAATGTGGTTTAAGTCCACAATCAAGAAATGATTCTCTCTGATGCCAGTGTAAAATGTACAGGTCATTTTGTTGACGAAATATGAAATGAATAAAACCAGTACTTATACTGTAAGTATACCAGTACTTATCATAAACACTATTGTTAATTGTGCACATACCTGCTCTTTTGGACGGACCATTACTGTGGTATTATGCAGCTGAACCATGAGGGAATGCTGTTTTTCTGTCCAGTCAGATTTTAAAGTGATGGCAAACATGTTCTTGGAGACAGCAGCAGCTAATACAAGATCACAGGAATGTGGTATTTTTAACACTCGTCCATCAAATGACACGATGAATCCATCTGCCACAAGAAATGCTTGATCTGGATGGGGTTAAGAATAAAAAATTATTTAAAGTGAATTTAAAAAACAACAACAAAAAACAAGAATGTCCTTTGAAATTAAGTAAGAAGTTAAATACTTGATCTGTACTACAAAATATTTTCCCCCCAATCTGTAACTTTGTATGCTTGATTCAGCTAACCACACAAAAAATCTTCTTTTGTTTATTATTTTGGCCTGAGTTCAACACAGTATAGTAAAACAGGAAAGAAAGGTCTTTGTTGCTGTTACACACTCCTTCTGTAATTGGGTTGTTCCTAGATCTTGGCATAAGCTCAAATTAGATCCAGTTGCAGAGACCACATAGGAGTTAGAGAACAGTATTGTGGTGGAAAAAATATCTTATTAGTCACCATTGCACCACTGGATTAACACTTCTTGAACACTTTAAAGTGAGTCAGGGATAAAGTGAGGGATTTCACCTGTAGAGAGCAACCGCTTTGCCCATGACAAAGCTATTACTGCTGACTTAAAGCTCTTGGACCATCAAATCTGTCCTTACTATCAAGCAAATCTTGACTCTGATGGGACTCTTACCTCATCTTCCTGGTCCTGAAAAAGTCAAGGCTGACAAGTGAAAGGATGAGAATAAAGTGTATTGTAAATTCTCAGTTCATACGGTGTGACTGCTGAAAGAGGAATAATTTATCAAAGCTATGTAGTATAGGCTTGTTTTCATACCTTAATTGAATGTTTTAATATGGCTATGGGACTCAGGATGAGAAGATATGTTTACTGATATACTTGCTGAATGTTCTCTAAATCCCATCCGCAGAGTCAGCGGAAAGGAAATCTCTTTGAAGTGCAAACCTGTATGAAAAGCACTATACCGATAAAATGTTGATTTGACAGATTGATTGAATCTTCTTCAGAATATTCTTCATCCAGCAAAAGAATGGTGATTATTTTTGTTGTCTCTTAAATTATTGGACTATGGGCAGTGGGACCAGTTTCTCTGTTGTGCTGCCTCTGGTCCATGGCCTCTATGCCCCATCAAAGATAAAGTCATAATTTAGGAACTAGGGACAGTGTTGCCAAGTTAGTTTTCTGGCTCTGAAGGTTTAAACTGTTTGGAAAGTCCATCTAGTACATTCTTGTTGAAGACAGGGTAGTTTAGGTTTGTTTAGGTCCAACAGCTGTTCATTATTCCATGGCTTGTTTAATAGCCAGCAGTTATTTGCTACTTATAGCTTCTCTGTCTAGTGGAAAGATGATAAATAAAAAGCACAGGGATGACCCTGAGGCAGTAGCTATACTAACCCCATACATTCATCCTTGTTTACATTGTTAGGAAGCATTGGATTAGGATAGACCTTATACCTTATGCCCAAACTGAAATGCTGCTTGGGTTTAAAAGGAATGTCTTTTATGCCTCAGAAGTATGTTGCTTATGGGATTTATTAGTCAGGGCAGTGAAAGGTGCTGCTTAACTGCTAAATTTACAATAAGTTTTCTGTGAAAGTTGGATGGATAGGTGGTAGTTTGGGATATTGAGTCTTCCAAGGATGCATCTGGACATTTAGAGATGATTAACTACAAGCAAACCTCATGTGTGTCTGGTTTGACTTACAGACGGGAGTGATGCTCTTCTCAGGCATGGGAGATATGCTCAGTGAGTGACTCCCAGGTTTGGTTCCTGGTTCAATACAGAGTTTGGGTTACTGCCTGTGTGGAGAGTCACATGTTTCCCCTGTGTTCGTGTGGGTTTGCTCTGGGTTTTCTAGTTTCATCCTACTTCCCTAAAAACAAACTAGTAGGTGGATTTACTAAGATAAATTGAACATAGGAGCAAGTAAGAGTGTGAATGTTTATGTATATAGTGCCCTGGTTGGACAAGTGTCCCATCCAGGGTGTAGTCCCGCCATACACCCAGTGCTCCTGGGATAGTCTTGGGATCCACCATGATCCTGACCAGGATAAACCAGGTAATGAAAGTGAATAAGTAACATTTCTCTGAGATGAGAGGCATTGCTGAGGGCTTGGAGTAGGGCTGGGGCATTGTTTCATTCAAAAGGCATTATCCAGACATCATATTGACCAATGATTAATGTAGTCTTCTATTCATTTCCTTCTCAGATGCAGAACAGGTGGAAGAACTTGAAGAGGTCATACTTGGTGAACATGGCGGCTGCTAGGAGCAACTTGAACAATAAGGAAGGAAATCAGTCTAAGGAAAGAAGAGGATACTCGGGCAGATAGACACATTGCATGATGTGAAATCCAGTCACCATGTAGATGGACCAGTCAATATTTATTGTAGGGCTAATGGAAATCCTAGGTGTAAGAATAATTGTAGATCTGTATAGTTTCTGATGATGGCCTTTGAGTAGTAATGTGACTGCCAGATATTATTCTATGGTTAGTGTGCTGCGGTTGTTCTGTGGTTAAGGCTCTAGGATACTGATCAGAAGTTTGTGAGTTCAAGTCCTAGCATCTCCAAACTTCCCCTGTTGGGCTCGTGAGCTAGGCCTTAATCCCTGTCCCATGGCTGACCCTGCACTACGACCCCAAGCTAGTACAGTATCTCACAAAAGTGAGTACACCCCCCACATTTTTGTAAATATTTGATTATATCTTTTAATGTGACAACACTGAAGAAATGACACTTTTCTACAATGTAAAGTAGTGAGTGTACAGCTTGTGTAACAGTGTAAATTTGCTGTCCCCTCCAAATAACTCAACACACAACCATTAATGTCTAAACCGCTGGCAACAAAAGTGAGTACACCCCTAAGTGAAAATGTCCAAATTGGGCCCAATTAGCCATTTTCCTTTCCAGGTGTCATGTGACTTGTTAGTGTTACAAGGTCTCAGGTGTGAATGGAGAGCAGGTGTGTTAAATTTAGTGTCATCGCTCTCACACTCCCTCATACTGGTCACTGGAAGTTCAACATGGCACCTCATGGCAAAGAACTCTCTGAGGATCTGAAAAAAGGACTGTTGCTCTACATAAAGATGGCCTAGCCTATAGGAAGATTGCCCAGACCCCGACATTGAGCTGCAGCATGGTGGCCAAGACCATACAGCGGTTTAACAGGACAGATTCCACTCAGAACAGGCCTCGGCATGGTCGACCAAAGAAGCTGAGTGCACGTGCTCAGCATCATACCCAGAGGTTGTGTTTGGGAAATAGACGTATGAGTGCTGCCAGCATTGCTGCAGAGGTTGAAGGGGTGGGGGGTCAGCCTGTCAGTGCTCAGATCATACGCCGCACACTGCATCAAATTGGTCTGCATGGCTGTCGTTCCAGAAGGAAACCTCTTCTAAAGATGATGCACAAGAAAGTCCGCAAACAGTTTGTGAAAAGACAAGCAGTCTAAGGGACATGGATTACTGGAACCATGTCCTGGGGTCTGATGAGACCAAGATAAACTTATTTGGTTCAGATGGTGTGAAGCATGTGTGGCAGCAACCAGGTGAGGAGTACAAAAACAAGTGTGTCTTGCCTACAGTCAAGCATGGTGGTGGGAGTGTCATGGTCTGAGGCTGCATGAGTGCTGCTTGCACTGGGGAGCTACAGTTCATTGAGGGAACCATGAATGCCAACATGAACTGTGACATCCTGAAGAAGAGCATGATCCCAGCATGATAATGATCCCAAGCACTCCTCCAAGACGACCACTGCCTTACTAAAGAAGCTGACGGTGAAGGTGATGGACTGGCCAAGCATGTCTCCAGACCTAAACCCTATTGAGCATCTGTGGGGCATCCTCAAACGGAAGATGGAGGAGCACAAGGTCTCTAACATCCACCAGCTCCATGATGTCATCATGGAGGAGTGGAAGAGGACTCCAGTGGCAACCTGTGAAGCTCTGGTGAACTCCATGCCCAAGAGGGTTACGGCAGTGCTGGAAAATAATGGTGGCTACACAAAATATTGACACTTTGGGTCCAATTGGGACATTTTCACTTAGGGGTGTACTCACTTTTGTTGCCAGTGGTTTAGACATTAATGGCTGTGTGTTGAATTATTTTGAGGGGACAGCAAATTTACACTGTTACACAAGCTGTACACTCACTACTTTATATTGTAGCAAAGTGTCATTTCTTCAGTGTTGTCACATGAAAAGATATCATCAAATATTTGCAAAATTGTGAGGGGTGTACTCACGTTTGTGAGATTCTGTATATGCAAAGAAATGAGTTTCAAGGTACTGTATATGTGACAGTAAGAGCTGTCCTTGAATTTTTTTAATGGAATTCATACACTCCCATCTATACATGCACATTCTGAAAGATCCCTAACCAAGGGAAGGGGTTTGTAAATTCTAATTGAGATGATAAGATATATTGGCTGTTCTGTTTTTTCAGGTGTTATCACGAAATGAAATCCCGAGACTCACGATTGAAAGGACTATCCATGAGTTTCCTCTTAAGCCTATAGAGCTCAGCTGTGATGCTCGCTGAATTCAGTGAGAGGAGAGGCTTTATGAGGAACTCCTCCACCATGACTTCTGCTATGCCGACCACTGACTGCTTTGTCCACGGATTACGCAGAAGAGGAAGACTCACCGTCACTTCCCCATCCCTGCAACAGCACAGAATGTGATCACAAGACAAATAAATCACGTTCCATCTTTTGGAATAAAGATTGGGAAAACGCATGAACCATGGTAACCATTCACGTTAGCAAGCAGCAAGTTAAGCATTTTACTTTGACTTTGCAGGCATGTTGTGGCCACTTCAATGGGTTAGGGAATCGAAATAATTAAGAAAATATCTTTTCAAACATCACTTTGTTGCTTGCTGCTATCACTGAAATCGCGGCTCCCTGTTGATCTTGTGCATAGAAAATAAAATTAATGTTGCTTTCCTGGTTGCTAGTGTGAAAATAGGGCTCTTGGTTCCTTAAACATATTTTGTATTATGTTGTTGTTTTGTTTGCTATTTTGTTTCTGTAACCTACAATACTGCATTCCCATGGTACACCCTGGTGGCTCGGGGGACCTAAGCAACTGTTAGTACTGCTTATACAGTAGATATATTACGATATATTTTTGATTGCTGATATGAAAATATCAATGAAATTACTATGCACATGAAAATTTGTAGCAAAATGACCCCCCCCATGTCATCATAAGAAAATCAGTACAGCGTTCATATTTTATATGTAGTTCATGCAATACACAACAGGTACAAACCACTTGACACCCATTTTGCAATCTCACCTTTCAGAGAACTTGTACAAGAAAGCAAGCTGTCTTCTAAATCCTACTAACATCATGGCCAATCTGGATTCAGCCCACTGGACTGTGTGCTGCATGACCTGAAAAAAAAGTGCCAACGGAAAGCTTTATTCACTCTTTTTTTTTTTACTCTGATTAATCAATTGTAAGTTGCTTTGGATAAAAGCGTCTGATAAGCTAATAAATGTAAATGTAAATGTAACAGCATGGCACTAAGTTAGACTGGAATTTGAGTGCTCAAGCAGTCGTACATAGTGCTTTTTAATGGAAAATCAACAGATATCATACAAAAAAACAACAACCCAAAAACAAGCAACTAACAAAAGATGGTAATGAGTGAAAAGGTTTTTAAAGCTGAGCTTTAAAAATGTGCAGGTTAAAAAATCCGCAAGTCCTGGGGTGGCGATATCGAATGATCTTTAACACCAGGGTCAAACTGAATGCAGGGAACACACAGTGTGCAGCGTAGAACTGGAGAAGCCAAGATTTACATGAACTGTCCACATCTCACCAGGTCCAGTGCGGTGATGGCAGTGCGGAGAGCAGTTATAGATGGCGTCCTCAGGTGGTGATTATGCAGAATTGCAGGCAGCATCTGTCCCAGGTCTCGGCTCCACAGGTCCAATAAGCCATGCCACATCATGTCCAGACGCTCTCCTGTAACGTCATGGTACGCTCCGGCCAGCGTGGCCAGTGGCTCTGGACATAGACATGTTAGTTATATAACATCATAAGTGGTAACATTAACTCGTTTCAGAGATGTTTCACAACATTATGTGTAACTACAAATGGATAGAAAGTATGTTGTGTAATTTATTAATAAAATAAAATCAATTGTACTTGGTGGCAAATCGCTGTGGTGTACAAGGAATTAACAGATCGGTAAATGAAATGGGAGGAAAGTGGAACAACTCTGTAATAAACTTGGTGCCTGGTTTGTGAATCAACTACACAGCATTCGATACTTTGGATTTTCTCCAGCTCGATCAAGAATCAGAGAAATCCCAGTTGTTTCATGTATGTTCAACATTTTTCCACAAGAACTTGTTGCTTAGCCTCCCTAACTGGAAAACTCTGTATGAACATATTTGGTTCTGATCTGCATTTTCCAATCTCACCTGCATCTATTCATTATTGAATCTACTTGTCTTTTGATCCACAGAGGCCCCACTCACTTTTGAGCTCTTGCTGGATGAGCTGAGACATGTGCTGTAGAATTTGGAGTGTTCGGGGCAGGCTGTGCGTGAGCGTGTGACGAACGGACCCAGACGTCCAGAGGTCCCACGGCATCTGTGCTCTCTGCAGCAGCAAGTTTTCAGCTCGGCGGGTCACATACAGGATTGCGTGGCTCAGCTCCTGCATTGGCCCGTTTCCTCCGGCCTGGACAGTGATTTAAAAAATAATAAAAAATTCAAATATATTTGTATAGCCCTTTTAACAATTGCCATGGTCACAGAGATATGTGAATGTGGATTTAGATCCCTGATGAGCAAGCCAGAGGTGACAATGGCATGAAAGAAATTCCCTGAAAGAATGAGGAGAAACCTCAAGCGGACCCAGACTCACTAGTTGGATAGTGCAATTATAGAATATTACAGTATGCATGTGTAGAAGAGTAAATACTGTTCGGTATGAGCATATTACGAATAATGCATTCATGATTACAGTAGAATGTGTCATGAATTTCTCCTCTCAAGCTCATGTGTTTCTTTTGTTTGGTTTTGAGTCTATGTGCTCTTGTTTACGTTATGGCTGGATGTTTTTGGTTTGGTTTCTGTCCTGTCTCCACCCCTGTCTTATCATTGATTGATTTCCCTAATGTGTTCAGCTGTTATGTGTTTCATTTTTATTAGCTTGGTTATTATACCCTGTTGTTCCGCTTTCTCTCGCTCTTTCCTCACAAAGTCTTACCATGCTATTCATCTCGTTAAGGTTTGAACCTGTTTCCTGTTTCCAATATGGATTGTCCCTGTTTACAAGTGTCTGCCTGTTCCCTGACCTACGTTATGTACTTGAGTCTTTCTCCTTGTAGCATCTCTTATTGACACTCTTATTGAACATTTCCCTACCATTAGGAAAAATTTGTGAAGCATCTATTTCCATAAGTAAAAACACAACATGTGGCTTTTAATCATTACATAAACAGTAAAAGCGCTCGTGGAATGTAATAAATCTTTACTATTTTATCATACTCTTCCATCCTCCTCTAACCTGTCTCCTGAATTCCAGAAGAAAATGGTGCAGCCTTTGGACTCTCTGAAGCAGCTTCCTCTTCACATGCAAGCCTAACTGCTGCAGCCGTGCCTGCCGAGACAGGAAATCATCAGCACAGAGGAATCGTGGAATGTAGCAGATTATTTATGACCTCATGGACATATATATACTTTTCACCTCACCTCTGTCGCTGCTAAGCACACCTCACATCCCTTGGCGCGAAACACCAGGCCACGATCGGCCATTCCCATGGAGATAAGCGCTAATGTCTCATTCTCAATGCCACTGCCTCCTCTTTGGGTCTTGAAAGTTATCCATTGGTTTCCCTCCAAGCAGAGGGTCGTCCGGAGGTCGTCAGAGGAATCTGTTTGAAGATAAAGACTGAAGAGGGCTCTATGCTTGCATAATCAGCTCATACAGAATGGGAAAAAAGAAGCTTTGAATTCTTACCACCATCATATCCAGCAGCAGCTTGTAAGCAGCGCTTTCCCAGCGTGGTCTGCAGCCAGATGAGCTCACTACGGTCGAGTTTCGCCTGAACCTGCAGTGCTGAGCTCCTGCTTTCGGAGTGCACGCTTCCTCCCAACTCAACACTCCAGTTTCCCATCGTCCACTGCAACACACAAGTCACATTCTTTCTTTCCAAACCTCCGAACTTCAAATATAATAGCAATTACACATTTTAAATGACAGCATAATTGCAATCTCGAATCTGATTAGCAATCAGCAGCTTTGACTATATTGCTGGTTGCAATTCAAACCATTTTTATGGTATTCAAATGGACCTCAGTGAGCAAGGAGAAGTGACTGCGTTGAGCGCTACTGCTGTTCCTGACCGCCAAAACAAGTGTGCTGTGCTGGGTCTGACCAGATAGAGATACGCTGGTGCGGCTGTAGAGCAAGTCCTTCCCTGAGTTCACTCTGTGAGAACCAGACCAAGATAGAGCCTGTGGAAAAAAAATTCAACCGTGCCCTGTATTACAAAAACAACAACAAAAATACTAACCACTAACCACAGTTCTTAATTTGTAAACTGACTTGAAGGCATTCTGGATTCTGATTTGCCAGAAGGTGTTGATTAATTTTGTATAGTGATTTTTATGGTTGACGCTTTTCATAAACGGATTAAAAAACATATTTTTATCATAGTTTTTTTTTTTAGTCAGGAGACATAAATCTGCAACTTGTAAATGGGAAAGTCATCTTGACTTCTGAAGCTGAACATGATAAGCTGTGAGAACATCTGTTTACAGCTGCTATAAAGTTGTAAGTGATAAATTATAATGCGCCGTTGATTAACGGGAAAACAATTTAGCCTAAAGTGTTTGTTTATTATGCAAATGAGGGTAGCTTATTCTAAACCCAACCATGGTGGAATCGTATCATGTTCAGATACGCCGTGAGAGAAATAGAGGTGTGATGCAAGTTAGTAAGTGCCAGGCCTTTATGGACACATACACAAACACAGACTTATTAGTGTATACTAAGACGTGTGTGTGTACTCACTGGTTGTGGAGGACAGAGCCCCAGAAGGCTATGGTGTTCCAGGACGTCTTTGAGGTTAGAGTGTATCTGAGTCAGGAGTGAATGAGAAGAACATGGGCCAGGCGAGATGTTCTGGGCTGAAGTTTCTATCTGGACAGTGTGCATTCCTCCTTCAGCTTTCTGTTTAATATAGCAAGAAAATACATGCACACAAATGTTAACGTCGCTTTTCCTTCAACTTGTCTAATAGCAGCACACCCCTCACCCGAAAAACATCACCTTCACTTACTACAAATAGACAACACTGTGTTAAGCGCTTAAAGTCAAATCCAAAAGTATTGATACCTTTCGTGAAGATGAGCAAAAATCTATATACATGCAATGGGTGATACATTGAAAAAATTGTACAGTTTTTATTTTAATCACCCTGATATTACTACACAATGAAGCCTTCCCTGGAGAGACAGAGCCTCTTTCTTTAAAGGATCTTGGACCCAACTAATGTTCCTGCAGGACATTTCAGGTTCCTATATATTCTTATTTCAAATTGAAGCCATAGATAGGGATGGGCGTTGCGAAACCGATTGCGTCTTCCTGCAATTATTTGGGTTGATCTGGATGCTTGTTTGGAGTTGAAAGTTGTTTGTTGAAAGATCTATCTAAGCCTTAACCTCTTGGCAGATGCAACCAGATTTTCAGGCTCCTCCTTTTTAGAACAGAAAGCGTAGAAGATAATGTAGGTGAATTTTGGAACCTTCCGCCTATAGCAAGAGCCAATCAGAGATGCAGCATAGCTTCCAGACACTTCCTTCTCTTCCTGGAGAAGAACAATGTGGATGTAGAGGATTCACAGAACCATCATCACCACCTTTGCATTAGCATCACATGAATGTGACAATGTGTGCGTGTCCTTTTCCATTTGAATCGTATGTAATGTTTATTTAATATGGTCTTTTTTGTCTGTTTGTGTTGTGTATGTGTGACTAGTCTTTTAAAGCTCGAATGTTTTGTAGGTTTTAACTATCAAATAAATCCAAACCAAATCAATTTATTTCCTGAGAATTATTTAAATGTGTACAATAATATGTTGGCTCTTTATTAGAGCTGTACATCTTTTTCATTCGTGAACGTTAGACCAAAATTTGGTTCGGTTGAAGGGTTCAGTCAAACAGTCTAATACTTATTTGACTGTTTAATTGAACTAATTAATAAATACACGTAATCATAACTCAGTAATAATTGTTATAACTTTGGTAATAGTTGGATTCAGATAATTTTTAAATAATATGATGAATAATTGTGTAATCATGTGAGGATTAAGGGAATGATATTCTTATTCTTGTTATTATTATGAGTCAAGTTTTCCATTTGCCATTGTAATTACCTGATATTTCATGCTTTGCGTAATTCTCTTGTCACCCCACTTGAGTTCTGTGCTTTGGGAGTAGGAAAATTTTCCTTCTTGAGTCATCAAGACGCAGCCATGGCCCTCCACAAGAGGGAGAACTGACCGCATCTGAAATTCGTTGTTACAAAATCTGCAGTCACTAAAAAAAGTTTGTTTTTTTTGTCAAATCCCTGTTTATTTTCCATCTAAATAATCCTAGACATATTTCAGGGTTACAATAGGCTACAGGCTTAAAATAAATCCAAGCATCATTCTTGTTAGTCATTGTTCATGCTCCCAAAAAATGCACGCGCACACACACACACACACACACACACACACACAACACATTTTACACACAAAATTCCATCTAAGGGCATTTCAGGTTTGTGAAATCCCTGCAGCATCTAGTCCATGATAAATGGGATCCAAGTTACATTTTAATTGTTCTGAAACGGTTGTTGCTAGGGAACATCTGAGTTTAGAATAGTATCAGACCAACAGTGGAACTATGAAGCAACAAAATAAAAAATGTTTGTATGAAAAATCGGATTGCCAGGAAGTGCTGATTGACTGATAAATTCTCCTTTCCCACTTTCTATGCAACAAGTCGAGATGCATTTTTTTGTCTTATTAAATTCAACAGCGAGAAATAGGCTGTAGATGACATGACTTGTAACCGGAAACGGATTATTAAAAAAGAGTCTGACATCATTCATTTAACTATAAATTGGCTAATCACTTTTGTATAAGAGGAATAAAACAATTCAGGGCTTCATTTATTAAAAGAACAATCAACTTTGTGGTAGTATTAGTAACTCCGCTTCATGTCTTTCATGGGGGGGGGGGAGTATAAACAATCATGGCTTGATGTTCAACTCCAGTTAGAATCGTTCACGCTTTACTTTTAAATATCTGAGTTTTTTACTTTTATCCCCAAGGATAATTTCAACTTCCACCTCTAAATATGATTTCATTTTGGATAAGCGGTTTTGGATTAAAGACTGTGTTCAAGAGTGGAATGTTGGCTTTCTGGATGGATTGGGATTTAAATTCATAACCATATAGAGACTAGAGCAGATCCCTTTAGCAAGAACCAGAGTTCTGTTCTGTTCTGTTTTGTGTGTTCACACACGAGGGTGCACCTAATGCACTAAATCAGCGCCCTCTGCTGGACAGTAAGACTGAAAAACTGATTTGTAATAATGTTTTATTTTTACAGTTTTGCAAAAGGAAGCATGATTTACCTGTCCAGGCAACACATAAACACAAGTCTGCACCATGCTGTAGTCCTCGGCATATCTCTGGTTACTGACTGTCACAGAGACGTTCACAGGCGTCCCACAGTCCCAGGACAGATGGACCTATTGACAGAATGATATATTTCTCATCCAATATATGTCTCATCCAACCTGAACAGGATACATGTATGTGTGTAAGATGTGTACCTGATTGTTTCTGCCATGTCCTTGTGCGTGGTCATGTGAGAGCACTTGAACTTGTAAGTGGGAGAGAGTGGACGTAAAAGGTTGTATGAGCTGGAGCATGGCCTCGTTTTGTCTTCCTGCATAGTTCCAGTAACCTGTAGCTTGTATCTGCACACACAGTAAATGTAATAGTTTAAACATCAAATTGTCAGCTGTTCTTGTGTTCACTGCGAAAAATAATTTAGGGTAGCTGAAATTGATATTTCGGAGGAAAAGTTGAGAAGAGAAGTAAGGGAGAGATCTCTGTCCACTTCCTACCTGTTCCTGTACTCCGATCAGATTCCAGTCAATAAGAACGTTTCCACGTTTTCTCTGAGTTTCATTCTCAAGCCTCACTTCCAGCTCCCATCCTCGAGACTCAGGCCCAAGCTCATCTGAAAAAAGGGATTGTTTTATTGCAGAATGGTTTAGACCAAAAAAAATAAACCTATAAGGTTACTATAAGGGGAATAAAACACTTCAGGATGTGCTGTTATTGGAAAACAAGGTCACATCACACCACCTCGCCACTAATTACTTTTCTATAACAGCACAGTTTAATTCCTTAGTTAATAATAGCACTGGTACCTATCTGTCTCGATTTCCATTGTTGTAACCTCTTAGGTGCAGTTGAGTGTTCATCCCTCCACTGAGTGTGGTGTGTGAGGACGTGTGATCCGTTGCGCCCAGCATACCCTGTCTGTACTACAAGACTTCTGGGAACTGACATCAGCTGCACAGAAACAGAAATAAAGTAATCAAGAAAGAGAAAGAGTGCTGTTAAGCACAATTATTTTATGCACAGATATGATAGTTTTCATTTCATCTACACGACTTCAAGATTACAGTGTAAATGCTTGAGAATTTCATTTGTACCTGAGGTAAAGAGTGGTAAAGCTCCAACGCCTGCTTGAATCCAAGCTTTGTCTGTGAAGCCTGTCCTTTAAAACGCATCACATGATTGTCTATCACTAACTCGGCTGCTGCCTTAATTGAAGAAGCGGATCGATTCAGCTGTATGAAGACAAAATCATGATATCAGTAACCTGAATATTTACATACTGATTAACAACGATACAACATAAAGAACAGTAATTTGCATTCTGAAATCTGACTAAATTGTCACAGTGCAGTTAGCTGGCATGCAAACATGCAACAAAATATAGGTATTGCACTTGTAGGTAACACCTTAAAGGTTTTGTATCATGTAGTGAGTGAAGTGTGACAGAGCACAAGTCAAAAACCAGGAAATGCTACACACTGAATTAAAAACTATGGCATGACGCAATCACGGCTTAGAATTAACGACATGAATGCCTGAAAAAACTGCACAATGAGAGAATGAAACAGTAGGCTTTTAAATAGATAAACTAATCAATGACCAAACACGAAACAGGTGAACACATTCAGGTAGCAAATCAATGACAGGACATGGATGGAGACAGGAAAACAGAAACAAAGGCACTTTTAAATATAAACAAAAGCACATCAACTCTGGGAGGGTGAATCTGTTTCTATCCAAAATGCACACAAAACTGCGTGTTATTATGCTTATTTGAAATTCTCAGCAATCTACACACTCTGTTAGTTGTGGGTTTTATCGAGTTTGGACACACTCAAACTTTTAGCAAACTAGCAAAGAGGTATAGATTCTAGGTTTTATCATACCTGTGACTTGGTATCAAACCCAAAAGGGATATAAGGTTGTAGAGAAGAGATGTTGTGGTGAACATTAACCATCAGGCCAGTGCTAAAATGAAAGAAAAGACAATAGTAAGAATATTTATTAATAACAATTTTGTAAATTTTGCACCATGAGATGGTTGTACTGAACCTGGATGTTAGGTGGTGTCCCAGGATCTTGAGTATCAATGACAAGGTTCCTTGGTTTTCTGGCAGAATGTGGATGGAATCTGACAAATTAGCCTGTATCTCCATCTATATACATAAAGAATGGATTAATAGAATATTGCAGAATACACATGGTCTTCAGATCTGCGCTTCAATTAGCCAGAGAAACCATCCATACCCGCAGCGACTGATCCAGGGCCTCTGAGTAGCAGTAGCTCAGCAGGTGGTCCAGGCTAATCCTCCCCATGCAGTTCACCTGTTAAAACAAGCCATATATGCATTCAGTTTGTCTTCTTTGTAGGAGATGAGCATGGAATCAGAGGCATTTCCTTCAAATAACAATGGAACCAACTGACCCAGAGCACAAGTTACTCGCAAAGAGCCACTAAAGTTAAACTTGTTAATCCCTTAACAAATGATCGATGTTAGATATAGACAGTCAATACCAGCATGAACCAATCGACCCAATGGAAAAATTAACCACAATATCTCAGAAAATAATGAAATTTTATGAAATTGTGGTGAGTTACTGTAAGGAGCACTAACCAGTAAGCGCTCAGCAATTTCTGTAGAGTTGTGCAGTCTTTTCTGCAGTGTGAGCTTCAGCTCTTGGGCTCCAGCATGGAGTGCAAGCTCAGCAGACAGACCACTTTCACTCCGCTTCACATTCACCATGGCATTGGTGGTAAACGGGAGTCCTGCACCAATGGAAGTGTAAAAATATGCAACACATTCAATACACATGAGTATGATTGATGTTCCTCCTCTTCAATCAATTTATCCTTGAGCACAATGGACTATAGTCCATCCATCTGGACATCCATCCATCCATTTTCTGTACCGCTTATCCTACACATGGTCGCGGGGAGCCTGGAGCCTATCCCAGGGGACTCGGGGGACACCCTGGATGGTGTGCCAACCCTTGGCAGGGCACAATCGCACACACAACCATTCACACACCATGGACAATTAAGAGATGCCAATCAACCTACAAAACATGGCTTTGGTTTGGGGGAGGAAACCAGAGTACCCAGAGGAAATCCTCAAAGGACAGTGAGAGAATCGACAAACCGTGGAGGTGCGAGTCAAACGCTAACCATTAAGCCACCGTGCCCCCCTTAGACCATAGTCAAAGTTTGCAAAAAATAAGTCAACCCTTATCCACCCCACAGTACATACTCAACACCTGAATATAAAATAGCAAAAAAGATGGATGTGAGTGTACCTGCTAAGAGCAGCCAAGGAAAGGAATGAGTGAGTTGAGCATGGAGACCGTTCTGTCCATGCTGTATAAAGGTCCTGCTAATGTTCATGCAGAGTGACTGCTCCTGAGACAGGACACGAATCCAGACACTTTCAGACCTGTTAACTTCCTCTTTAAACCTAGAAATCTCGTGTCTTATCTCCACACCATGTAAAACATGGTCTGCTGTTAATATCAGGTGTCCTAGAGAACATAAGCACAAAGCAGCCGTGATCTGGATTATATAATGGGGCGGGGTCATAGGCTGTCATAGGAAGCTGTCACATTCCTCTTATCTCACATTTGAAAGGTATATATATATATATATATATATATATATATATATATATATATATATATATATATATATATATAAAATAATAAAAAGAATGACGAGTCATATTTTTAATCCATTTACAGTTTCATTTAATGTGCGTTGTGGCCTACCCTCAGTCAGACCCTTTGCCTGCTCCAGCAGCCCTGCTAAGCTGGAGACATGTGGAAGGACTGAAATGCCAGACAGTGAGACATTCAAATCCCCTAAAAGAGACAACCGGAATCCAGGGTTTCGCACTAGAGCTGCATTTAGCCAAGCCTGAAACATCTCGTCACTCTTTCTCAGTGCAGACAAGAAAAAGAAACTGAGAGAAGAGCAAATATAATGTTAAATGGTGCAGGGACTAGTATCAGGAAATATGCTGTTAAAAAGGAACTCAATCCATCAAGGCAAAATTTACAGTAAATTACCTGTCTGAAGAAGAGTTTGCACTGAGATGAAGGTGAAGGTCTGCTATGACCGGTGGAAATAACATTTGCTGAAAGCTGAGATTGAAGTTGACTGTGTGATTGCCCTTTCGTATAGCGTTAGCCAGAGAAACATCTAGCATACCATTTATCTTGCCACCAGACCGCAGATATACAGAACTGCTGATCTTTCCGGAAGGAGTCTTCTCTAGTGTAAAATATGCCTGAAAACAAATTCTCATTAACATCACCATTAGCATTTTATTGTGTCATTAGGACACTGAAATGCACCACATATTCACCTATGTACGAAACTTTATATATTGAAATCATTATATATGAGATAAAATGACACTGTTAGCATTTTTACATCATAGTCCTTATCATCGACGACCACATTTCCTTTTGCGATGTATTTAAATTCTTTACGCATCCTGTAACTCCTCATCACCTCACCATCAAAAGTTACCATGGAGGGAATTTTCATCTGTAATAGAAATAGCAGACATCAGCTGGATGAGTCTATGATTGGGCAGCCATTTTTGTTCCACTGATATTACATAAAGGTCTTGCCTGATACGTATTTAAAGTAAACTAAGTCTAAAATCAAAGTTAGGGATAACAGTTCCTTTGTGCTAAAACACTAATAGCTAACAAAAATATGTTAACTAGTTATAATAAATATAAGTTCAAAGGACCATAATAAAGAAGTAGGTATGGCATATTGTTTTACCTGTAGTAACTGAGTGAGGTTGACTTTGATTGCAACAGCTTGCTTAGAAGAACCTTCACCATAAAGTTGGACCTGACCGAGAACTAGCACTTTCTCCTTTTTAGCGATTAGCATCCTCCCTTGTAGCACATGCATAGTCTAAAAAGCAACATTAAATGATATTCAAACAATTTCATAAGTAACACAGTTACAGCAAAAATATGTATTGAGTTTAGTCATTTCTATGTACTACTTATAATATTTCTAGGAACTGTAGATAGGATCTAACCTGCTTTGTTTACTTTCTTAAATGTAAAAGATTTTAGTGTTTTGATGTTATAAATTGACATTATAAATTGATGTTAGAAATTGATGTTATAATCAAATAATTAACTTTCAGATTACAACACCCCATCGTTGATTATTTTCCTATAACACCTCTTACTTAATTCAAGGGTCTATTTCAAGAAACTGGCAGATCAATTTGAAGATTGAAATTGATAAAATATTTACAAATCACACAAATAGACAAACTTTTATTTGTTCATATTAGAAAATTTGGCTAAATTAATGTTTTCACTTGCTAGAATGTCATTATTTTATGGCGCATAAAGGGCAAAAGATATGGAATGATGTTTAGTTCTTTGGCTTACCTGGTTTTTGTGGATACTAATACAAATCTCCAAGTCTTGTGGGACATTTTCCAAGTTAAAGGAATTAATTAGGGAGGAGCACACCTAAGACCAAGCACAATGTCTTGAAGGACCAACCCAAAGATTTTGAGCCAACAGCACTAATGATTTGTATGGTTACTACAAAATGATCTTATAATAATCTGAATACTGCTCATTAAGATACAGCAGGTATTGTCTTAAGAGCAAATATTCCTGCATAAGCATCATTTGGAAAAAAGAAAAACCCACAAATCTGAAATAATGGATAGGTAGAACATACATATGGTTGAAATTGCTGGGGTTGGAATCCAAGAGTCAGCACATGAATAGCTTTTCTGTTGTCACTGAGCAGCAGCTTTGACTCAAGAATGTAGATTCCCTTATACAGATCAATAGTGAATGTCTTCTGGAGGTGTAGACTTTGTGGGAGGAACTTAAATGGCTGCCTGTAGAACGAAATACAGACAAAAAAATTACAGTTTGAATCTAAATTTAAGCAGTAACATCATCATCATTGTTTCTGTTATTGCTTTACAGTACCATCTCATCATCAGTAATAAATAATCAATCCATAAAGCCACAAAAAACAAGAATACCTGAAGTGCAGAACCCATCGTTTTTGATACAAGTTCATGTCCTTCCTCATCTCTTCCACTCTACCACCAATATCCAGCTCAAGATACGAATAGTTTAGGTCTGACAGAGTCATAGTCATCATCAAGAATTTCTTCTTCAGCTTCTGAAATAAGAATTACCAAACGTAGATGTCATTACTCAAAAAGAGTGTAGTGCCTCAGTTAGAATGCTCCCTTTTTTGTGGTTTGAATAGGTCCTGTACCTTATCTACAATGTTGAGGCTTGCGGAGATGTTGAGGTTCTGCTTGCCATAGCTGGTGCTCATATCCAGAGTCTTCAACTCTTTTCCATTCCCCAGTGAAATGTCGCCACTCAAGGTTGGCATCCAAGCTGTGCTGATGGAACATGATGCGTTAACTCTACGTTTCCCAGCTATGACGTAGCCACCAACCTGGAGCAAAGCAAACACATATAAATGAATCTGTTCTGGGATTATCTGTATTCCTAACAATCTGTGTATAATAAGATGCAGAATATTGTAATACATCATAAGATGATGATGGTTACCTTTAGATAGGTGACTGTTGGTGTGAATAAGTATAAGTGTCCCTCTCTGTCTCTGCCCCATTCCCTGTAGAGGCCATCCAGCATCAAGTTGTGAATGGTAACGAATTTTCGGCTTGTAATTTCAGAAGTGAATTGGGTTGTGCCATGCTGGAGTTGAGATAACTTATGAGCCATGTAGATGTACAGCCAAGGTGTGTCCATGTTTAAGGACCCTCCAGATAGAAGAGGTACAGAAGAAAAGCTTGATATATGCATACCATGAATGTAGAACTATTGAAAGTCTATAATGGACCAGTACCTTCCCATTTCTGTAATGAAACTTTTGCAGACATATCTTTCCAATGAAGCCCAGCCACTAGGGGAATCTGGTCATTATAATTGACCTTCAGATGGGTGCTCATCTCAGACTGCCTTCTTTTTTGGTGGGAGTACAGGAACTGAGTCCTGCAATTCAGTCCTTTGTCTGGGATTCGTAAGCTAAACTGAAATATGAAGATTTTGACTTAGCCATCTTACTCAACCATGTTATGAAACTGAAGACAACTATTGGGCATACTACCTCTAAGTAAAGAAATCACATTAATATGGGGGGCATGGTAGCAAAGTGGTTAGCATTTTTGCCTCACACCAACAGGGTTGGGTGTTTGAATCCCACCTCTGTCCTGTGTGCATAGAGGATGCATTTTCTCCCTGTGCACTGTGGGTTTCTTCCAGGATCTCGGGTTTCCTCCCCCAGTCCAAAGACATGTGTTGGCTGATTGGCATTTTCAAATTGTTTTTAGTGTGAATGGGTGTGTGAATGTTTGTGCAAATGTAATGTGCAATTGGTTGGCACCTATCCAGGGTGTCTGCTCAAGTCCCAGACTACCCCATGTGCAAAATATGTTCAGGGTTGTAGAGGATCCAGATCCTATCCCAGGGACACTGGAATAGGCTTACACACTCATTCAAAGCCACGGGCAATTTACCAAAGCCAATTTAATCTACAGGCTTGGCCTTTGAAAGGTGGTAGGAAAATACAAAGCCTAGAGGAAACCCAAGCAGACACTAGGAGAACAGATAGAGAAACTCCACACAGGCATCCTGAGTGCAGTATTGAACAAGGGACCTTGAAGCTATACAGTACAACAAAATATACCAGATATGAATAGGCTTCACCTCCAGAGCATAACTGGTGAGACTCAGTCCAGACTGGTTCCTGAAGGACTGACTCAAGAGGACTCTTTGTTTGTTGCTACCTTGGCTCCAGTGGTTGCCATAGCTCAAGTCAAGGGAAGACTGAATTTTAATGGGGCCCCTTTCATGTTGGATCTGAATCTGTAATTCAGAAAAACACAGTAACAATATGACCATTCATATTCAGCTTGTGATATAACCTTATATAGATATATAAAGGAATACTGTTACCCTGTGGTTGATGAATGTGATGTGGGAACACTGGAGCTCATGCTCTACTGTTGTGCCGTAGTGCATCTCAACTGGATTGATCTCATGTCTCAGGTTCTGAGACATGTGGCACTCTTTCATATTTTCTGAATCCTCTACAGAAAATATAAAATCAGTTGATCAGCTTCTCTCTACTTGTTTTAAGGAGCCATGTCAAAAGATTAGATCTCTAACCTTGTACCCCATATCTGATCCTCAAGCCAGAGGCCCACACAATCCCCTTGTGTTCAAGTAGTCCAAAGATCCTAGTGCTAAGTAAGTAAGGCAACAGGAGCCCTGCATCCACTGAATACTGCCTCTTGCCGTCATCCTGCCTCCGCTCCACCTGCACTGTGGATAAAGTCAGATAGAACTTTTGATACAATATATGTTTTGCTTAAGAATGTATAGGAATCACAGCTCTTCCTTCATAGAATGGCACTGATGGTTTAGTTACTATTACTCTTACTTCAAAGGTTCCTTAAATAGTTAAGGGTACTAGCTGTCAGAGCAACTCTTAATGCTACCCCTCCCTAGCAAGGTTCACTGTCTCCTGAGTACTAATCAAGTTCTTTCATTTATTGTATGCCCTGGGTCATGTGTATATAATCTCATGCATTCTTCAGTGTCATTGCAAAGAATTGCCAATGATTCAGTGTTGAGTAAGTATCGAGTGCTGTTCTTTCTACGACCTTTGCCATTGCCTTCAATGTAATCTTTGAACTGCCCTTGTGCCTGTATTTGCTATTGCTCATCATCATACCAGTGATTGCCTGGAGGACTTCACTGATTTGTCAGAAAATCCTATCAAGAAACCTCATGAAAGTGGATTTTATCTCTCTCTTTGAGTCTTTAATAGTACACTAGCTTAGGTTTTTTCTGTCTCTCTGTAGAGTACTACATCGAGCCTATAAGGAGTTTCCTTGGAGTCAAATACCAAACTATACATTATGGTGCTCGCTGGAACTTTGATTTCTAAGGGTATATTCATGTGTATGTGTATTTAACATGATACATGTAATTGTGGCCAAAAATAAAGGTCTTGCCTGAAAAGGAAGCATCCTTAATGAAGACATTTCTCAACTTAGCAGAGACATTGATCTTCCTGTTGAGCCCATGTGTGACATTAACAGAGATTATGACTGGATGCCCATCTGCTGCACTTTTGGCCTCCAGCTGGTATAGTGTTCTTTTTTCTGATGGAAGACTCAGAGTCTTTATCAATCCCTACAGTACAGGAGGAATAGATGGTACATATACAATATATTACATATAAAAGTTTTCCTCTAATGAAATGCTGTACATTGTTCTGCTTTGAACATGTAATTTTATTACCTTTAGGTAATAATGGTACTTGTCATCTATTAGAATTTCAGCTCTTCCTGACCTCTGACCGTTCAGTTCATCAAATTCCCCTGGGGACAAGAATACAAGATGAGAAATGCCGGCATTCTGGTAGAGCCACAGGGAATAAGAATCTACGCTGATAATACAGACAACTATACTCAAAATCGCCTTTAACCATATGGGTAACCTTGAATGAGAATGGTTTTCAGAGGGTGAACAATTTTCAGAATTAGCCTCTGAGGACTGAGACTGAAGTCCAAAGATAAATCTCGGGGGATAGTGGATTGTGGAGTTCCAATGAAGAGGAGGATGTTGGATTCACGTGGGATCCAGGAGTTTTGCTGGTAAATAAAAAACAAAGGCAATTACAAGTTAAACAATAGAGGAAATATTTAATTGGATCTTCAGCTATAAAGATACACTGAAAAACCTACCTGACGAACAAAGGCATAAGCTGCTTCTAAAAGGTACTTTTGAAGGACTCTGTCTAGTTTTTGGAGCCTCAAACTAAAGATAATTGGGCCAGGAGGTGGAAAACTTTTTCCCAACAGCAGCACGGGGTAGGTGGCATCGGTGCATAATTGCCATCCAAGCATCTTTGACCCTTGACCAGAAGGAAACTACTGATTTAATGCATTTCGTTTTAGGAAAAGGTAATCTATTGTAACTGATTTTGTAAAATCATGATGAGTACATGTTTTGGGAGAACAGGTAGTCTTCTCTTTGAGGTTCCTTGGTGTGAGCTCCTCTCTACTTTCTCCACTTACGCGATACATTCTGAAACTGTTTCAAGAAGGCATGAGTGGTCTACTACAGATTAGCCAACATTTTATAGATTCTTCTGATAGAACATTTCAGACCTAAAGGACAAAATATCCATAACATCATCAGGTGTATTGAGAAACATCTTCAGACTTTGTCCATTGTGCACATGTATGCCTCCGTCCAAGCTGGTGGATGTTCTGACTTGGGTGACCCACTCCATTCCAACTCGACCAAAAGCTCCATCTACTCCCATTCTTGCTGAGATGCCAACAAATGTCCTGGTTAAAAGGACAATCACAAAAAGAGGAATAGACATGTAATCCCAACTAAGACAACTTTGGAAATACATCTAGAAACTAGAAAGACAGAGTGCTTACTTTGGTTTAACATAACCAGCCAAGGAGAACTGAGACCAGTCTTTAAAGTTAGCACTACCCTTCACCCAGAGGGAGTAGAAAGAGGACATGTTGATGTTCAGCTTGATTGGCAACCCTGAAAGTGATGGTAAGACCAGTTCTTCTGCTAACACAATTGCCCTGTGGTTTACCTTAACCTCCTGACCCTAAAATGTAGAAAATACACATAAAATTAAATTATGTAAGCTTGTTGAAATTAAATTATGTAAGCGTGAACAGGTCTTTTCTTACCTTCAGAAGCTCCACAGTGAAGCCAGCTACATTAAGTGATAGCTCTCTCAATTTGCCAAGCAGCTCATCGCAGGTCATGAAGGTGAGGTCACTACCAAACATCTTCACATTAATCCAACATTGAAACTTATTGTGGATTTTCCTCTTTCCTGTGAACTTAAACCAAAAACCTAGTCATTCCTGATGTGTGACTAAATAAAAAAAATATCAACAAATCACCACAAACTGATCCCTCACCTTAGCTTTGAGAGGACTCAAGATGTCGAACTTGCAGTTCTCATTCTGATTTGCAGTTTCTTGTTGGTTAGACCACCTGCCCTCATTTCTTTTCTGCTTTTTTCCCCCAGGTGGTATATATGATTCTGTTTGATCTGTAGGATTTTTATTTGTAGAAGCATGCTGACCTTCAAACATACTCCAGAGAAAAGGTTCTGCATTTTCCATCCTCAAAGAAACCTGACCACAACATATGAGTTTCACAATGCTATCCATCAACACAATGATGCAGTAAATTATTTAAATGCATATATATATATATATATATATATATATATATATATATATATATATATATATATATATATATATATATATATATATATATATATATATATATATATATATATATATATATATATATATATATATATATATATTATTTTGCTACCTCTAAAATATTAAATGATCTGCCCAACATGTAAGCTGTCAGATTGGTCATTGCCGAACGTGGCAGAAAGGACACTGGGGAGAAAACCAGGGCTCCTTCAATATTGAGGATGGCCGCTCCTTTCAAACACACAAGAACAAAAAAAGACTAATGGCACAACACAATACATGATAATTTACCTCCAAAAACTATACCCATGTACTGTAGCCTACAGATTGAACCATAATATACCAGTATCCATTGTAAAGTCCATGTGTGACGAATATTTCCATGGTTCAGCCTCAAAGTCTTTACTGATAATGTCATGTGGCAATGACTCCATTAAATCTTTCTTCAGAGGGTCTTCTGTTTTTTGGATGTTGAAGAGATGGCTCCAGACAAAAGATCCCACTAAAGCAGAAAACCCGAACGTATGCATCTTAAATTATTTCATGTTAAACAAGATTAAATAATTTGAAAAAAAAGAGACAATAAATAAAATGACCCCTTATTTGCCACAAATATTTGTTTTAGATATCATACCTTGGGTAGATGTCTCATTTCTTAAGGTGTCTTTTACGATCCTGAACACCTCCTGGTCAGGACAGTGCATGAGCTGCTGATATGCAGCAATCCTAATCTCCACATCCTCTTGAGGCTGCTGGTATGCCCAAGCAAGGACTCCTTTCTAAAGTGAGACAAAGAAACAAAGTTGTTGAATTCAGCAGATCAGTCTGAACAGGTATGCCAAAGCACAGGCTGAGCTGATCAAGCTGGTAGACCATCTTGGCTAGCTGGCATGTGCTGGTAAATGCAAACAGTTAAATTGTATCACATAATCCATTGACAATCAGATACTCTTAAGCATGTTGCAATCAATTTAGTCAAGTAACAAGGAAACTGGAAAATAACTTACTTGCTGACCAAAATGGTGTACCAGATTGACCAACTTGCCTTTTCAACAGATTTGTGGGAACTCAAAGGCAATGCCACAACCATCCATTGATGGCAGTCCGAGAGAGCAGAATTGGCCATGCTCTCTGGGTGGGTGGGATGTCATTACTCTTTCTCCCCTGTCAATCTATGTGACGCTAACCAGTGTATGTAGAAAAGGGCACTTAGCACTTTCCTCCTAGTGTGTTTAGCTGCACAGTGATGGAGCATGAGCAGCAGTTAAAAAAAAGGTGTGGTGGCTTCATATGTTGAGGAAACAAGTCCTAGCCTTTCCACTCCCTGATTGGTAGCTTGGGGTTGGGAATTGGCATAATGACCAAACTGGGAGAAAGTTTTGAGGCAAAAACAAAAAAGCTAGGCCTGCTCAAAAACAAGGTCTATGGAGATACCTACCTTTCTATGACAGGGGATGTGTCTGAAGGCTTGAACAGCAGCTAATCGAAGCTCTATAGGTGCTGAGTGGTTGTGAATACAAACTTTCAATTGAGGAATGAATTCAGACAGACCTATGTTCTCCACTGCTTTCAAAACATGTAGCAGCTGTAGAAGAAAGTAACACTGGCATCAGTTAATTCAATATGTTAATTCAATATGTTTGCATACAGCAGCATTCTTATGACTGTACCTCTGTAATTGGTAAGGGTTCTTGCCATCCACAGCTCTGTCCTAGATCCTCCTTCAGAACCCGCACAAGCTGTTGGACCTCAGGGATCTTACTACATGGAGTCCGTTCCCTCTGGCAGAGGCGGTGGACAAGTGAAGAAACAGCAAGTATAGTCTTCGGACGAATTGGAGGAAATGTCAACAGAGACTGTGGAAGGAATTGTAAAACAATGCTAAATTAAGTAATCTTTGACAGCAGGTGCAATATCCTCTTCAGCAGTGCAAGAACTCACACTGATATGGCTGATCATTGATGGTGTGGGATGGGAAGCAAATGTGACGGTACTAAGGAAGGAGATTATATGATCCTGACCAATCTCCTTGTTGAGGATGAGGTTTGCTGTGAACTGGATGCATTCTTCAGAGCCACATGTTGGTAGTGCCTCTAGCAAAGGCTGCCTATAATGACAAAAAGAAAACCAGCAAAAGCTGATTGTCAACATTTTTGTAACACTCAGTGGTGAGTTTTAAATATTGAATTTGTTTAATCAGCTGACAGATTAATAAATTCTTCATAATAAGTACTTGGTGGAAAAACTGACCAGTCATCAAAGCATTTAAAGGAGACCTCTTGCCAGACATCATTCAGCTGCTGGAGTGTCAAAGTTCTCAACTGGAGGGCCAGACTCAGAAACAGATCTGATTGCTGAGACACAAAAAGGAGAAATAAAACCTGAAAACATTAAGGTTACTTTTGTCCCCTTAAATCCAATCAGAGCAAAATTTTGGCTTTTTGTCTCTTTTATATTTGGTTTGGTTTGGTTTCATTGTACACATATTTAAATTAACCAAAAGCAACAAAAAAAAATTTGATTGTGGGGTTTACAGCTGAAGATGTACTTGTAAAATTCGTTCATTTATTGGTAAGAAGTACAGGGATCAGAAAAGGTAAACAACTGTGTGTAGAAATCGTGAAAATTACTAGCATTCAATAAATTAGATAATTATTTAAACAACTAGTCATTTTGTTTGGTAACATTTTGTACATGACGTCCAGCACGTATTTTCTTTTTATTCTTCGTACTAAATATCCAGAATACATCACATTTCTACAGCAGCACTACAGCTCTGTTCTTTGGCTTGGTTTCCAAAAAACCCTGCATACCCAAAGTATATGCAGCACATTTGGTTCATTTCCTGCAGTTGGGTTGATTCAGTCAAACTGCTGTCTCACTGCAATCAAATACTTGAAAGCAGAGAGAGACCACTACGGTTGTTTTGGTCCGCCTCTCAGCGAGATTGCTGTGTTCTGCCCCAAAAACATGCACAGAGCAGGAAAACATAATTCAAATGGACTTAATGCTGAAAATCCGAAAGCACCCTTAGACACCATATAAATTAAATGCTGAGGAATAAATTGGGACCTGACCTGTTGCTGGTCTGCTGAATGAGCACAAAGCCTCCTCACTGTGCTTGAGACTTCCTGAACCGAGCGCGATCCTCTTTGGATTGGGTTCACAGCTTCCATGTCAAATTCCAAATCAATCAAATATCCATCGTCATACAACCCTGATACTAAATGGAAAATATTCAGGAGTTGTTAGGAGTTTGACAAATTCTTGTCATATTAATATTTTTTATATACTTCTCACTCTACCTGAATCTACTTGTATCCCATCCATGGTTCTCAAAAGAGTCAGGGTTGAGACCGTGCTGGTCTGGGCAATATTTATTGACCCTGACAAGGGCACAAGTACCACCGTCTCTGTGCAGTTCACCTTGTCCATCATGGTTGTGCCATAGAGCTGGGTACATTTGAGGCTGGCATTCACTGTCTGATAATAATGCAATCATAATCATTTTCGAGGCCAGACTCTGACTGTTTTGAGTGTTTGGCATACAATATTAAGATATGTAACACATCACTGAAAGGGCCTACCCTGTCTTCTTTTAAAGGGACAGATGTCCGCCAAAAATCATTCACTCTGTCTTGTAGGCATTGTTGCAGATGCCGTGTCTTCACTAGCGAAGTGCCCTTCAGCTCATATGAACTGATACACGTCCCATATATATCAGTCTGTGAAGATGAGTCAGTTAATCAATTTTATGTAGTTTAACACATGAAATACGTTTATGTTCAAACTAGGCTACGACAGGCTAGAGCTTACATTGAACTGGTGCAACTGGCTGCAGATGATCTACAACCAATTTATGCATACACTATAACGAAGTAAAGCTTCAAAATCCTGCTTTATTATTATTATTATTTTATTATATATTTTTTTTTAAATATGAGTACTTGTTGAGAAGCTCCTCACCTCTTTCACAATCTCTCTGACCCGTCCGGAGTGGGAGGTCTGGAGCATGCTCAGTATGGCTCTCTTGATGTTGAGAGCCCACACCTGCTCGGTTCCCTGTGGGCACAAGGCTGTAACCTTTCCACCCTGAAGAAGGAACCGCAGGGGCTTCTTCTCCAGTGCCTCTCTACCAAAACCAAAACACCAGATGTACCATTAGCATCTCGTTCTGGAACTAAATGACTGCGGCGAAACTGAGAAGCTATTTGGAGGATACACAAACTGATCCAGAGTTGTATATTGACAATAAGGACTTCATATGGTACTGCAGTCGCAACTTAAACTACTGGGTCAACAGTAAAAATGAGAAACAGCTGCATGAAGAAGTGTTGTAGTGTCAGGCAAGAAAGAAAACAAACGAGTTACATAAATACGTTGCACTCGGGTTTAAGAATAACATAGAACCGAAAAAACATAATAAATAAAGACACTGAGTCTGATTTACCTTATGTTTTTCAAGCGTAGCACAGAATTTTCCTTCTTTGGTGAGCTTTGCTTAATTTGTGGATTCCTTAGCTACAGATAGGACAACAACAAAAAAGGCATTTAATTTCACACTAATCTCTAGTGAATCGACCAAGCTAAAGAGATTGATTCTGATTGGTTAATTACTTTTCTATGGGACAGCGGTTCCAGTTCAGTTGTAATTCAATTAACAGGTTTATGTCAATGCACTCGTTCAATTGCATTATTATTTACATAGTAACAACGTATACAGGGACTTGTACGGTAGATAGGAAAGTCTTCAGGATGTTGCACTTATTTTTTCTTGACTGTTTATACATAGCTGCTATAATGTAAGCGATAACAAGAACGAATTTGTTTCGTGGATATTCCACACAACATTACATATAAGTATAAACTTCTGGGTGGTAACAGTAACACACACAAATGTGTTTTAATTCCATATTAATTCCATTTGAAATCCAACATTTATGCCGAATTTAGAAATAGGAAAATGCATTTCAGAATTGTTATTGATATCAGGTCATTCAGTGTGATACATTGGTCTTACAGTAAGTACAGTATATATCCATCCATCCATTTTTCATACCACTAATCCTTCATACATACACGTAAAAGCATGTCTGGACATCCCGGAAGCGTGTCGATATCAACCACACAATCGAAAGCTAGTTGACTTCCTCCTGATGTGGGTCCTTTCATGGAGCTTGTAATAGTGGTGCTGTACCTATAAGTATGTCTCAGGCCCTTCTGTATATTCCATGACACTGAAACCAAATCACAAAAACGCTGAATGGGTGCGAATAGTCTATTACGGAGATTCTTTTTTTTCTTTTCTTTTCTCAATATGCTTTCTCACCTGAGCAAGTGGACTTGCAAAGTTGTCCTTGATGTATTTTATGGCCGTCAGCTAGTTCGAAAACAAGGGGCGAAGGAAGGAATTATTACAGAATGAATTTTCACAGCGTTGTTGAAATCTTGATTCTGATCATTCTGAAGGCGTTGATTAATTTTAATATAACAGCAGCTCTGACAGTAGTGCTGGCTGTAATTCAAATCACAGGTTTTTGTTAAAGAGTTCCTTTTAATGTGTTGTCATTTCTATAGTACGCACATGAAGAATGCACCGCATAATAAAGTCTAAAAATAAATGAATTGTTGTCATTATTCAACAAAGGAAAACGTCTAGTCGTTGATATGCTTTCTTTAAGGAAGTGCTTATTTCACATTTTTGAACGGAGTCTCCCGTGTCAGCACTTTATAACAGTTTGTAGATTAAGATTTCCACCATGCTAACAGAGTCGGCAACATGACAGTTTATTTTATTTTATTTACTTCAACAGAGAGCAAAAAGAGGCTATGAAGGGAGTGACTGTTTACAGTGGCTGTAGCATGTGGTAAGAGGAATTCATTTGTCTTGTAGACATTAAGTGTGACTATAAACGAGTAAAAGGTACAATGTGTTTTTCTTTAATAAATTAACAATTGACGAATTGCTATGGTATGAGATAAAACACTTCTGGGTGTGCTGTTTTTGGAAAATAATCATTCTAACTCTGTATTTGCATGCTATCAAATGTTTTATTCCTTACAAAAAACAAATTGTTGCATCGTTTTCCACTATGTACCATGAGCAGGACTTGGTAACATCATGCAATACACATTTATGTGCCAATTCATTACAAATACCCATACACATTATAAAATTCACTCAAAAGCAGCTTTAAAAAATAAATAAATAAATAAAAGCACACTTACCATTAAAAATGCTGATCAGGAGCAATATTAAGAGATCCCAAAGCATCAAAAGAAGTGACAAAGACATGACCTTGGATTCCAACTGGAGCTGGAATTGAAGAAATATCTTGCATTGATGCTTCTTAGGAACAGGAGAGTCAGCATGAGTGGTGAGTGTGTCAGGGAATGAACGAATAAGAAGAACGGTTTCCCAGCAGGAGGCCTGACTGAGCGGGTTCTACCAAATAAAACCACACAGCAATCAGGTACTAAATATACAAAATGAGTCATATGACAATTTTCGGTTTGACCAGCATGTTTTCCTGTGTTCTTTGTGAAAAGAGTTTTTGATGATTTATGAGTGCAAAGCCTGAGGTAAAAGCAATGGGGTTTCCCCTCGCATAACTTTAATGCAGATTGAAAAAAGTCTGAAGGTTAATAGTTTTCAAGCACAAAGCAAGATTAAAAAGATTTCCCATTAAAAATGGGAATTTTGTCCAAAATTATACATAATGGCAGAAAAGCTCTATGTATTAAATGAGTAGAATTATGTTCAAACACACTATAATAAACAATTCATTGGAAATGAACTGGAAATATACTATTTAAATAGGGTTAATAAAAACAAGCCATCAGTTTCTTTTACTGACAGAGTAGAACTTTATTGTAATGCTCATTTCAGCTGGGTGTCTTACTGTAACATATTATTAAGATAGGACATATGATTTACATAGAAATTCTACTCCAAAGTAACTATGCAGGACTCATTTGAAACAAATAATAGTATGCAAGTTGTTACATATGATCTGAAGTAGAGATTAACCCAGCATTTTTTAAAAATAAAATTTAATTCCACAGAGTTAAGTCAAACCAACAGCTTGATGCTCATTTCTCAAACCGAAGCAAGACTGAGCTCTTGAGCTGCATAATCTGGATTTAGAATACTTTTGATAAATCACACACTGCCACATACTGGCCATCAATTGAACTGCACTATATGATTTTATCACAGATTTATTTTATCATCATAATTCAATAATGTAAACATAGGCCATTCACTGCGCTCTACTATGGCATACTATTTTTGTTTAGGAGGAGAAAGATAGGAAAAGCAAGCTCACAAAATGTCGCCCTCAATGAGGTTAGGAGCAAGACCTCTGGATAAAACGCTTTCCTTCCAGACACTCCTTTGAGGAGAAAATCTCCTCAAGGTGGCTCTTAAGTACTGAAACTTAAGTTCCTCATGAAGGAGAACCACTGAAAGTTCTGGGACAAACCTAATCTTTGACTTGATTCAACACTAACAATAAAGCTTTTCTGGTTTTGTTTGTTTGTTTGTTTGTTCACACATTCTAATTGCTGGAATGTGCAAAGCTTCTCTAAAAAGTTAATTATCACCGCCTAATTTAGCAAACTGCACACATATAAATATTGAACCACCGTTTTTCTTGATGGTGTTTGTATCTGTGCTTTAATTGTCGTAAAAGTGCACAAAGGATTTAGCATGATGGCTTTAGATAAAACAGACCTTGGTACTATACAGATATTCATTTGCTGTATTGTATTTGGTTTGGTCTCCAAATAACCCAAACGCTTTTGCGGAACCTATGACAGGACACCAAAGTGTTAGGTTGTGATAATGCAGTAGTTGTTCTATCTGTATTGAAATGATATGTTATAAAAATGTACAATTACCACATATCTACAGTTGCAATCAAAATTATTCAACCCCCATTGCAAATCAGGTTTATTGTTAAAATTTACAGACTTTCAGCTGTTTGCAATGAACAAATCAAACAGAAGCAATTGAAATAGTTGAACACAACGGATGCTTCAAGTGCTTTCCCCAAATTGAACTGAAATTGAACTGAAAATCGACTTAGAATGATTTCTCCAGTTTCAGAATTATTCAACCCCTTCATGGCAAGCATCTTTAGTACTTAGGTAGAGCACCCTTTTGCGGTTATGACCTTCTGCAAATGAGATGCATAGCTTCTGGCAGTGTACCTGAGGAATCTAGGACCAGTCCTCATAAGCAATGGCCTCCAGTTCAGTAATATTATCTTGTTTGCGTGCTGCAACCACCTTCTTCAAATCCCACCAGAGATTTTCTATGGGGTCAGTTTGACTATGATGGCCCTGTAGAATCTTCCAGGTCTTCTTCTGCAACCAAGCCTTGAGGTATGCTTGGGATCATTGTCCTGTTGGAAGGTTCAGTGACACCCAAGCTTCAGCTTCTTCATGACGTTTTCTCCTAGGATTTACTGATTCTTCAATGAATCCATCTCACCTTCCACATACTGCAGGTTTCCAGTGCCAGAGGATGCAAAGCAGCCGCAGAGCATCACTGAGCCGCCACCATGTTTGACTGTGGACAGAGTGTTCTTTCATTGATAGCTTCCTTTTTCTGCCCCGTCTAGTTATTTCATCATTTTTCTGCCCATAGCCAGTTCAGGTATTTCATGTATTCCAGCTCAAGCACACCTGGTGCAACTAATGAAGCCCTTGATTAGTTGCATCAGGTGTACATGAGACAACACCTCTTTTGCATATTTGTGCTGTTGTGAGGGATTCTACTCAGGGGTTTGAATCATTTTGAAACTGGATAAATCATTATAAGTTGTATTTTCAGTTGAATTTCGTGAAATCACTTAAAGCATTTGTTGTGTTGAACTATTTATTTGATTTGTTCATTGCAAACAGCTAAAAGTCTGTAAATTTTGACAGTAAACCTGATTTGCAATGCGGGTTGAATAATTCCGATTGCAATTTTTTTTATGTGAAATAGGGAGATTTTTTGGACTAGATATCAATAAATAGGCAAAAATAGTCATAGATGTCTGAGGGTTTTAATCAAATAGGAAGCTGTCTCAAACATGTATGAATTGGGTGACTGTTCGATTAATTTTTCATGGGTTTATAAAATGGAGGCAGAATGGTCACTGAAAGGCACAATTTTCTTTACTTTAAATCAGGGGGTTCAAAATCTTTAAATAATAAATGGCAAACCTTTTTATTAAATCATGTTATTTAAGTTACAGTTTGTGAAATTAACTTTTGTATTTTTTTAACCAAGTCTTCATCATTGTTATCTTCATTATTATGGATATAAATTTCAGTCCTGTTAATGTATTCCCTTCATTGTGTGAGTTGAGCTATCATCTGTGTGTATTTTTTACATGTTGGATCACAAGTCAAGTTTGTGATGTGTTTTTTCATATCTACTGATTGACTACTCTCTGTCTACTCACCTCAACCTTTTAAACAATATAACTGAATTGTAACTATGGTCAATTTGGAGAGCCATAATACCCATAATGTGCATGATTGCAGCTTAAACTCATAACACTGAATCTGTATATAAAATGACGCTGTTAAGTTTCATTATAGTGGACTAATTGTACGCTCTTAAGCTTTCCCACATAATATGTACTTCTGAATCATTATATTCCAAAACAAGTTATTATCAAAAAAGGTTATGTCCAAAAAAAGGTCTTTCAGGAGGCAGAGCGCATTATGGGAGGAAGTTGGTGATGGTGTAATGTGGTAAATGTTTCTAAAATTGCAGGCAAGAGCATGACGGATCATCAGACATTGAAGAAGGAGCCAGGAGGCTTTGAGCTGAACGAGCTTGTAACGAAATCTGTACTATCTGTACCTGTATCTGCATTTGAACTGGAAAAAATAAAAGGTGCTCCTGCTATTCATATCAGTATTTGTATCGATGCAGAACACAGAATATGATTATTCATTCCGAATAGCGTATTCATATTGAGTTACATTGCTAAGCCATACACTGCGATCCATTCAATTGAAAATTATAATTTTTTACACTTGAACTGAACCCTGTGTCATAAAACTGATATAATTATCTCGTAAACATGACAGAGAACATGCCAGACATGATCAGCTTTCTCAGAGAAGAACGTTTTTGCTAGAAATTATTTGTTTTAATTACGCAAGGCACTCACATAATAGAAAGTCCAATCTGACCAATCAGATTTGAGAACATGACAAAAGCTATTCGAAATGAAGAACGAAAGCAAACAGAGGACTGACACGGATTACATAATTACATAATCGAGGACATATTTGTGACAAAGAAAAGCTGTAACATTTGCACTATAAAAGTATAAGCAAATCACTTAAAGTGAAATAGGAACAGGTATTTCCTCTTCTGCTTGGGTGAGTCTGGAATGAAAACAAATACTTCAGAAGTAGTTAAGGGGAGCAGTACCTGGAAGCAGACGCCTGTTGTTAGCATTAAACGCTTTCTGTTGAAATGCCTCTTTTATCTGGCTGAATTTGTTTGTTTGTTTTCTGCTTTATTCTATGATCTGATTGGACAGAATGTGTTGATTCATTCAAGTAGGTGTTGAACTATATTGAGCTCCAAAAGGCTGAGTGTTTCACTGTGTTTGGAGGGTTGCTTTCCTGTTGGAAACTGGCATAACAGATTCTGAAGCTTGTGGCCAGAAAAGTGCACAAAAGTCTTTTACACTGATATGTAGAAAAGAAATAGCTTGCCGTGCATATAAATTATTTTGTGCAGAAAACCATTGACATTGTGCACTATTTGAACAAAAGAGTTTCTCCCAGCATCCATCCTACTTGTTCTCTGGTTTCCTCCCAAATCCAGGGTGCATTCCTGATAAGCTCCAAATTCACTACATCCTTGACCAGCGTTTATGGACGGTGAACATTAATCCTTTTTAGTTAAGTCCAATTAGATGAAATTCTTTGCTTCTAAAAGTTTTGTGAAACAACAACAGTGATCTTTTAACGCTTAATCGTTCACGATTAGTTCCAGGCTACAATTAAATAAATTTGAAGTGGTTGTGTTTTGTTTGTATTCGTAGTAGTGCTTTTGACTGGCGCCACTGACTTGGAACTGAATTTAAGCCAATAAATGCATACTCCTCTGTCTTTCAACAATGTTTTCTTTGTCAACTTCACTAATCAGGTCAGAGAGGATAGATGAAATAAAGAACCCATGAGGATCTGTGACAATTCTTCCCTTTCTGACCTAATGACTCTAATTTAGAAGAAATAAAAGCATGTGATTGGATTAGCCACACCTAGAGAAGCCGATTTTTTAAAATTATGAATATTGTCAGGTCTCGATGCCTTATGGGTTCATTTTGCACGTGATGTCTACACTTTATATCCTATACGGCATTGTATTTGAGCTGACAAAAGTCATGCAGACGTTACGGGATCTCCCTAAAGGGGAACAGGGGACCTCAGGTGACAGGATGTGTGCTAAAAACAATACTGAGACGCAGGGTAAATGACTTACTTTACTAAAAACGTACAAAAAATAAAACCTCATTTCAAGGCGCTGACTCATGAGGCAGCACGGCATCTGCTTTCCGTTTCAGACACACCCACCCCTGTTGTCTGCTCGTTTCGCTCCACGCCCTCGGTTGCGTCACTCTCTACGTCACGTGAATCTACTTTCCTTCTACGCTGTTATGTGAGTGTGTGTGGGGGGGTGTGGCCTGCACTTCTACCGGCTTTACCGCACTCACGCACAATGAAACAACGAAGAGGGTAATATAGGACACCACGCTCGTGCTTCAGGGATACAGCCACGCGCTAGTTTCCTGCCTTTTTTTTTTATCAAGTTGGATGTGAAATTTCAATTCACCGCGTTCATATGGACTGCGTTTAAGAAGCGGGAAAGCGTGGGTTTTTATTATTATTATTTTATATAAAAAAAGATTATCTGAAGAACGGTGTGGGAACCGAGACATCGTACGCGCGCCGCACGCGCTTTGTTGTTTCGGTGTGGAAATACGATAAGCGCGAGACCATGAACGTGTTCGCCGACTCCGATTATCTCGCCGCCGAGTGTTTGGTGTCGATCTCGAGCGGTCCCGTGCTTTACCGGGCCAGGGCCGAGGCGGACGGCTCGAGTGAGGACAGGGAGGTGCGCGAGACCCTTAGGCTCGAGGGCGCGGGCGAGGAGGCCGACGTCGACCTCGCGGACACGCACGCCGCTTTCCGGCCCATGTCCGCGCACTCAGAGAGCAGCAGCAGCTCGTCGTTGAGCTCGTGCGGCGAGAGCGGTTATGCCACGCTGTGCGATTCGGGCACCG
Source organism: Ameiurus melas (assembly GCA_012411365.1). Taxonomy (NCBI): domain Eukaryota; kingdom Metazoa; phylum Chordata; class Actinopteri; order Siluriformes; family Ictaluridae; genus Ameiurus; species Ameiurus melas. Next base: position 28,903,256 of record CM022756.1, read on the forward strand.
CGACCCCGACCATGACCCCCACCGGTACCCCGGTTCCGGGACAGACAAACCGCAACGCCCCCCAGCAGATGTGGGCAGAGGCAGTGGGAGGAGGGGGAGGAGGAGCGCCGCGCTCTCCCTCTAAGCGCCACCCGTGCACTTACGACGGATGTGACCGAGTGTACGGCAAATCGTCCCACCTGAAGGCGCACATCAGGACTCACACAGGTGAGAGCACGGAGCTTGACACACTGCTCAGTGCACACCGTTCAATCACATTTCCATGGCAACTCCACCGATTCAAACATGAACCCAAACCAGTGTAAATGACCAAGTTTGCCTTAAATACAGTTTAATCATTTAATATCATTACTCCTTTAGACTAGGACTATATATATATATATATAGCTAGCTGACACCGGTAATCTATAAGTCAATTTTTTAATCACAATGAACTCGAACTTCAAGACAGTTCAGATGTCTTAATCACGTCTTTGTTACTCAATCCGCTCTAACGTCTCTATCACACACACCAGCGCATGCGTCATCCGATCCGTTAGTGCTGTTTTTATGATTCGCACGCGATGGGTTACGCTATACTAAGCTACGATCTTAGCTAGCCAAAAACTTAATCAAAAGCTATGTCCTGTCCACTGTGTCTCACACTGTTTTCGAGTGGTGTTCGAGAACGCTTATTAATCCCACAATGCACTGGGATTAGCGTGAAAACGAAAATTAAACGCGTTATTTGGTTAGCGCGCACCCTCACTGAGGGCAAAACAGCTAGCTAAGCAGGCAACGCCCCTTCTGATTTCTAGTCAGACTTGAGTCGAAATAAATCTAAATAAATTAAAAAAAAATGATGTGGATAATGAGTTATGCTGTAATATAATAATAGATTACTAGAGTAGAAAATTAAGTTATTTATTTATGAATTCACACAAGAGGAATACAGGCAATAACAGTTGTAATAAGAATGCTTTAAAGTTCATTATGTACAACCCTGCTGGAACCCCCTCCCCCCAAAAAAACGTCACAGAAATTCTAATTCTAACATTAAAAATCATCAGCTGTTAACCATTAAAACCATTGCCAGATGATGTCAATGATGCAGTGAGATGTTTTAAGGACAAAGGTATCCACTAAACATAACATGGCACCAATAGAAGGCAACAGATTACCAATAGAGATCTACAGGGACCATTACAGTTTAATTAAAAACCAATATAATTCCCCTTATGGCCATTAAAACATTACACATTCTATGAGGGTTTCTATTGGGTTTTGGGGGAAAGTTTTATATATATATATATATATATATATATAATGTGTATGTGTGTGTGTGTGTGTGTGTGAGTGTGTTAAGTGAAAGTCAATATATACGCCTAGTGCTTAAGGTAAACTCTGCCCTGAAACACATTAAATATATTGAAATATTTGTTGTGTGAAGTGATTCTTGTGCTTGGTTATTGTTTGGTGCATCTTTTCCATTATTCCTCTCAGTTGGTATTCATGTGCCATGCTGATGTCACGTTGCTAGCGTGGTTACACAGTGGTGGTTACAAGAAAGAAAAACAATCACAACCAAAAGGCTAAGTTTTGCTGCTGGCTCAACAGCTTCCTTTCTCACTCAAGCATTTTCCAGTGATGTTCGATATCATATTAATGATCCATCTAGTGTAGAAGAAGTGGAGACATCGGTGCAAACACTGGACTCAGTTGTACAATGCTCACCTGATGATTGAGTGGTATGCCACCAAAGGTGCCATGTTTTGAGTTCTTTAACACCACAGTGAATATCGTTGTGTTTTAATGTATGGTGTGTTTTGTGTGTATGTTGCAGGTGAGAGGCCGTTCCCATGCACCTGGGCCAATTGCGAGAAGAAATTTGCCCGTTCCGACGAGCTGGCACGCCACCTGCGCACTCACACGGGTGAGAAGCGCTTCCAGTGCCCGCTTTGTGCCAAACGCTTCATGCGCAGTGACCACCTGATCAAGCACGCACGTCGTCACCCCGATTTCCACCCATCCATGATCGGACGCAGGGGGCATGGCTTACCCCAGGGTCAAGGATCATCCATCAGCACACAGTCTCAGTAAACCAGCAGCATCCACTTCACAACTTAAACCCAGTTGGACACCTTTACATAGTAATGCAACCCCATTTTTCTAAACACCTGCATCCACCTGTTTTGAACACCATGTTCTCACTACCTTCGAATCCCCTCGCCTCACCTTCCTTTGAGTCCAGTTGTGAGGTTGAGCTGGTCATCTGCCTCAACATAATCTTGGTGCAATTGTATCATCCAGTATGATTGACGAGTGATGTCAAACCTGCTGCAAGAATTCCACATGTCATAGAGCCATTCAGTGCTCCAAGCCTCTCTTGCCACAAGCACAACAGGCTACTCCTTCCAGGCAGTGAAGCTATTTTAAGATGGCCGCCCACAATGCAGCACAATCTTCACTCTCAGATTCTTCAGTTATTTCTGAATGTCCACTTTATTTACATCACTTCTCAGCCATGTTTGAGTTGTCTTTTCTTCTTTCCGGTTTACGAGCGTGGATGTTAAATCCCCCTATTAAACAGACACTGTTTGAAATGATGTCATTCCAATTTCATTCTGCGTTCCAGTATAGTTTTTTTTTATGCACCCTTGTTGCCATTCATTCACAGCTGCATTACAGTACTAAAATGGCCACTTGCAACACGGTACATTCGCCCTTAGCAGGAAGCACAGTGTATTTGAGGTGAATGTGAACTTGCTGACTAATTAACTATCTAGCTGGCTAGTGTGCTAAACAGCTGGATTGTTAACTAGCTGGCTTGCTCAAACTAGTCAGATCAGCTATCATGACTAGCTTCAATCCGAGCAAATGAATGTTACCGTTTTGAAGTACTTTTTTCTTCTGCTTCAATGCCATCTGCCACTTTGCTTTAGCTCTACAGTCTAAAACCCAAGGATAAACAAGGGTGTGCTCTAAACAGTACTGGAATGCAGTCTTAGATGGATCCCCATCATCTCTTCACATGGTGCTCTATTTACAGTTCTTCTGTAACTGACTGTAAGATTTTAAAATGGCAAAAAAACAACCTGTAACTCGGTTGTTAATATACACAGAACTCACAAATAGCCCGTTCAGAATTGTGTGGTTTTTTTGTGCTGAGTTTTTTTTTTTTTTTTTATAAACATTTTTTAAAATTGTAAGCTGGTTTATGTTTACCTGCGCCACTGTGTTGGAGCGCCAGTGATGTTTGTTTCTATAGGCTAACTAATGATGGTAGTTAATACCTAAAAAAAAAAATTGTATATCAATAATGAGAATGAAAGATAAATATTTCATTCAGGCACTCTTGCATTTCCATGCTGAGGTCTTTAATATTGTCATAAGTTATTTTTCCTTGCAATTACCTTTTCTTTGCGCAATTTATATAATATACATATATGTATTTGGTTTTTATATTGACTTTCCAAAATTAAGATGAACACTGATGTTCCATGATGACTGAAATGGTTAAATGGTTTGATGTGTTTTTAGTTCATTTATCTGTTAGGTATTTCTCAAAACAACTTTAAAAAAAATATTATAAAAATATTTAGTCGTGTTGGACATGCTGGATGGTTGCAGATAGCTTGTTGTCTGTGTGTGTGTGTGTGTGTGTGAGGGTGTATGGGAATAGCTATGCTTGACGCTTCTAGAGTAGAGATGTTATATAAATTATAACGGTTTATAGACCTTCTCTTAGGGATAAAGGGGACTCGATGATTGCTTTAACGGATGGGCCTAGTGCTTGCTTGCTTGTGTGGGAACGTACATATGTCATGTAGGTATGTATGTATGTATGTATGTGAGAATGTATGTATGTGAGAATGTATAAGTGCGAAAACGCCGACCTCTCTCCAAACACATCTATCTCAGAGAACAATGCAAACACATCAGGAATTTCAGAAAGCCTTAATTCCTCTCCAACTTATTTTGCACCATTGTTTACCGTTAAACACTTTCTACAGGTAATGTATGCCACAGGGCGTTTTTTTTTTTTTCCTTCAACAAAATAAAATACAAATATGCAATATTGCACTTTTCTTGATGATGATGATGTTGCATCTGTCTGCTAGCGTGATGGGTAACACTGTATAAATATACATCTACAAAAATAAAAAAAATAAATAAAGGAACACTGTGGAATTGGAGCGGGACCAGTCACGGGGGAAAAATAAAACACTTTAATCTTGGGGTGTACCCTTTTTTTTTCTTTTTTTTTCCCAAGTGCTTGAATAAGTGCGACAAAGGGAAGAAACGGACTTGCTTGTTCAAAAAAAATTTTTACAAATATTTTTCCCCCCTGTAGTTTTTTTTTATGTTTGTGTTTTTTTTTTTTCTTGGATAAATATCAGTCGAACGAACTCTGGCGTCACTTTACTCGTCCTTCTTTCCATCCCATCCATGCAAAAGTTTTGTTTTATTTTTCAAAGATTGTTTCTAATACAGTCTACGAGATGATGGTATCTGTATCCACACACACAACGCAATACAAGGACTGTGACAGGTAGCTGCTGGCAGTTATCTGAACTGTAACACATCAAAAAGGTCAAACTAATGAAAATACAATGTTTTTTTTCAACGTCAAAAAACAAACAAGACTATCATACCTCTGGGCAAATATGTCAGAACTTGACTTTGTCTGTCATACTGTTCATAGCAAATGTGTTTTTTTGTTTTTGTTTTTTGCATTAGTCTTTCACCACACTGACATTTTAGCCATAATGGCCTTCAACTTGCCTCATTTCAACTGATTTCAAATCTTTTTAACATGCCTTTCTGGTGAATTCAACCCTTTGTTCAACCCCCCTTCCTACATCTAATCAGTATGCAGTTATCGCTAGCACTGCTAATTCTTGGCCAGTAAATGCAATTACAAAAAACAGTCTTATTTTTCTTGTCTTTGAATTTGTTGTCTTTTTTTTTTTTTTTTTTTTTTTTTTTTGCTTGACCCTTTCTTTTGTATTTTAAAAGTGTCACATGACATGTATTACTGCTAAAAGGAAAATACAAAAATAGCTAATGCTGCTAACAACCATTAGCATTATGCAAGTGAGATCATGCTAACCATGTTTAGCTTTATTAGCCATCATAGCCTTTGTGGATAAAGTTTCTTTGGTGACCTGTAGTGGCCTTCTCTGTAGTCTATGATGAAGTCCATGCTAGTTGGGTAGGTTGGCATTTACTTTTTTTGTGTGTGTATTGTTTTTTGTTTTTTCCTCTTTTGCATGTCATTTCTGTTCTGTAGTTTCGTAGAATTTTTTCCTGTGCTATTTTTTGGTTTCTATTATAAGTTTTATTATTTTATGTGTGTCAAAGGAATGCTCATTACAGAAATGCATTACTGATAACGGAACAAAAGACTTTAACATCCCTAAAGTTGTGTCGCTTTAGTTTGTTAGTTTTGTGTTTTAAAATGTGTCGCACACAAAAATGCAAATATTGCCAACCTGTCAGTTTTATGCAAATTATGTCACGTTAACTGATCAGCGATATTAGCTGTGTTGGCATTTATGAGTGAAGCATTCCTTTGATGGTCTTGTGTAACCTATAAAGTATGTATAACGATACCCTCCGAGGTAGTTTAGGATGGTGCCTGTGTAACTGGAATAGCTTAGCTGTTAAATGTAGTGATTAACAGCTAGTAAAACTTGTTTTGGAACCATGATGTTTTTTTTTAATGAGTCTGTCAAGATGAGTATGAGTTGTATGTTTTTGTTTCGATTAGTTATAGTGAGGGAAAAGTTAATCTTGGTCTAAAAAGCAAAGCTGCCTCCTTGCTTTGTGTCAATCCAATCTTGGCCTCATTTATTCTAGCTTTTTTTTTGTACACACTAAAACCAAATACACTCCATTTTTGTGCAGGTCAGCGGTCACACTATTAAGTCTGTCAAGACTGCATCAAAGGTCTGTTTCCTTTCATGAGGTTATGACCTCGTCAGGATTTGGGCTTTAATGCATCTCCTCAGGTTATTAAAACTGAATGCTGAGAACCTCCATACTTCACAGATGTACAAGCATGTTATTATTTGTTTTTTTGTTATGGTTGGTTTTCTTTTGGTATTCCTCTGCTGATTTAATTTATTACATGCTGTTTGTGTGTTGTTTTTTCAGTAGCGCATTTTGCCTCAAACTACAAGAAACTGCCAGTGCTTTTTAAATAAAAAAAAATCTAATTATTAAGATTGCTTTTTTTATAGTGATTTTTTAGTATGGTTTGTTCAAGAAATAGCTATGATTTTATCCATATGTTGGAATGTGATGTTATTGAAACACTGATATGTAATTAAAAAAAATCAATTGGTGCTGATTAGCATAATGTAAATGACGTTTTCTTTATAGTTAAAAAAAATAATAATTGGGGGTAAAATATTCTGAACCATTCGATTGTCCTTATGGAGAAGCCTTTCAAGATTTGGTATAGAACACAACAACAAGGGTTTTCCTATCAGAAAGGGTTCTGGTGGAATTCAGGAACTGCTGAACCCTGTGGGAACCGTTTGAGTTTCAATGTAGAACACTAGAATAAAGGGTACATAAATAACTTTTTTGGAAGCTAAGAACTCTTGGTTATCCAGTGATCCCTGGGAGGAATGATTAAAGATTCAGTGTAGAACTTTACAACAAAATGTTCCAAATACAGATTCAGAAAGGGATCAAGTAGAACCTTTTTAAGAAGGCTCATTCATCCAGTGAACCCTTTAAAGTACCCGGGGGAACCCTTCAATGTTCAGTGTAGAACACTACAATAAAAATGTTAAATAAAAGTAGATTTTTTTTGGACGCTAATAACTCTTATTTTATCCAAAGAAACACTGAAGAATCTTTTCCCCAAGAGTGTATGTATTTAATGGGGTAAACTCCAAATTATTGGTACTTATTTTCTAAAGTTCTTTAAGAAACTTATTGGATAATCATTATATAATAATTACCATTGCATTATCATTGGATAATTAAGACTTCTTAGCTTCCTGAAATGGTACATGGAACTTGGAACCCTTTCTGGGTTAGTTACTGGGTTCTATATAAAACCATTAATGGACAACCAAAGTACCCTTGGGCTCTAAATTTTCAAAGGACGTAATACATATAGACATATAAGTAATATTGGCTATGCATGATGTAGTCTGATTTTCATATTTGTTGTCATTCATTTGTTGACCTTTGTAAGCATTTAAGACACAAATCTTTCCTCAATACCTCGTCAGCACCTTTTGAATATATGACCAGATTTTTATGTCCATAAAATGTAATAAACCCCATGCTGTCCAATGCTGCACTGTGATTGGCTAGCTTACAGTTCATCTCTGCTGCCCCCATCGGAAGTAGGTACAGGGGCTGCATCGCCACGGTTCTGCTTTTTGTGGGTACCCTGCCGGTCCCAGTCTGTGTTAATGCTCTCATTGTCCCAGATGGTGGACGTCTCCGTGTCACTGCTATAGCCTGCTTCTCCTGTGTAGTGGGTTGGGTAGAGGAGGAGAGGTTCCACCGAGAAGGCTAGCAGGTCCCGCTGCTTAAAGTGAGCCAGGTACTCTTCTCTGTGAATAAAGAAATTCATTTATGGGGAAAAGAATCTGGAAAGCAGACAGAATTGATCTAATAGACTTCAATGAACTATTAACATTTCAATGAACTATTTAACTACCTTCTTATTTTCAGAAAGGACCTTTTGGATTCAACACATTTCCTATTCATAAATATAAGCCTTGTCTCAGCTCTATTTTATAAACATATTCAGGAAATTTTACACAGGACTTAATCCCATCCAAAATCCTGATCAGTACTCGGATCCCCATCTATTCTCTAATCCCCATCCCAGAGATCCATCTATACTCTGATCCTCATCCCAGATATCCATTAATCCACTGATTCCCATCCCAGATATAAATCAGTACTCTGATCTCCATACCAGATATGCATAAATACTCAGATTCCCAACAACAATCGTATCCCCATCCCAGATATCCATCAGTACTCTGATCCCCCATCCCAGATCCCCATCATTACTCTGATCCCTATCTCAGATATCCAGCAATATTCAGTCCCAAATCCCTTATTCCCTTCAATACCCTTAACCCCAATCCCAGATCCCCATCAATTCTCTGATCCCCATCTCAGATATCCATCAATCTTTGGTTCTCCATCTCTCATTCCCTTCAATACTCTTAACCCCCTCTTGATCCCTAACCCCATACATATATCAATACACTGTTCCCCATCACACATATCTATTGATAGTAAATCATAAGCCCTTAGTTTAGTGAAAATTAGTGTAGTGAAAAGTTTACTAAGGGGGTTCTATGTAGAGCTCCCAACAGTGAGGGTTCCATATAGAACTCTTTATTGGTAAGTTCTGAACCCTTATCCATCCAAAGCACCATTGAGTAACCCTAATTTTTTAAAACTGTGATGTTTTCTGAGATTTCAAGAGATGAGCGGTAGATGAGAGATTAAGGTTCTTCAAAAGTGACCAGACCATTGTGACCCCATCCGTCACCTATGTTGCAGCTGCTATAAACAGTCTCACCAGCCTTTCATTGTCTCTCTCTTCAAGTTAATACAACCATAAAAAGGCATCTTGTCATGTTACCGATAAACCATAAATGCCTTTGTTGTGGTAGATACTTTCTGACTGTTTAAAAGCACTCAAATTGAATACCTCTTCCATAAATGTTAAGTAAACGTCAATAGAAAACTTCACTGTATCACCTTCACCGTATCAATTTGTGAAATAACAGCAGGTTAATTATTTGTTCTTGATTTTGTGGTGTATCCACCAAGTCCATGTGAATTAATTATATATTACAACAAGCTCATTTATATAAACCTGCAATATAAACTACAGTTGGCACTACTGTCAGAACACTCATTAACAACCCATAACTTTTTTTGTCATTTCTTTGTCCATTCTTCATGACATACCATCATTAAAATTGTGAGAGACGTCTTACTTCTCAGACGCCATCAGTTCTCGAGACAGTCATGTCAGAATGTCTTTCTTTTCGTTTGTTCCAAATTATTTTTAATGTGGAAACACTTTCTAAAGATGTTCTAAAATGGTTTCTTCTTTTGGATTGTTTGCTTGTGTAGTATACACTCATCTTCAACATCTTGCAAATTATTTTTATACATATAAATTGGAAATAGCATTCCTTATTTCCACTCAGTAACCATGGAGGAAGCAAAGGATGGTTTGCTCTCAAATGTATAATTTATGTCTGAGAATATAAGTCCTTGAGGTCACGAAATGAGGTTATAAAAAATGTGATGTAGGTGTGAAATCTACTAAACCACTAACATACTTAGGGTGCTTGTTGAACATAACAGGCAGGAACTCATCTACTGGCAGCATTTTGTCCAAAGGTTTGGCTTCCAGCAGTTTCTTAGCACCATGAAGAGAGAGTGCATATCCCAGAGTCCAATAGGAATAATCAGGGTATACCAGGTTCTTTATCCCCAGCACCCAGCGTTCAGGATTCTTCACCTGCAACCGCTTACGGCCCACGTATCTGGGAGAGAGGGGGAAAATTGAGGGTTATTAGGATAATTAGTGTAAACAGTAACTGTAGAACCACTTTTCATAATCTTGGCCTGTCACAAATTGCTGGTCTGCTTCAGCAACCCTTTCTTCTAATCAGCTTCCGGTCGCTTTGTTGTTTCTCAGCTGGCTTTCCTAAAGCCAGACAGGAACCTGTGTTAAATCCAAAACTTAGGCAAATGCACTTCATGACATCAAACTCTACGTACATCAAATCCCACTGGAGCTCTGTCCGCCAAATGTCCTCCATGATTGTGTTCAGACGCCTCTTGAAATTTGGTTCAAAGCGAATGTCGTCTTCTAGAACGAGTACCTGTTGCTGCTTACGTTCCACCACCTGAGGGAGACAAAATGTCTGTCAGTGTGAATCTGTGGAATGTGGGGAATCTTTTTCCTCTTAATCTGTCTACACTTTATCAGGATCAGCCAGCAGTAGAGTTTGTAAGGAATAAAATACAATGGGCCATGCTGTTATAATAAAAGACAAAGTGGTCTGATGTGGTCTGATGTTAAGCAGTACCTTTATCACCCCAAAAACCCAACACTTATCCATTTTATCCATTTATAGTTACAGTACATTTAATGTTGTGGAATGTATGCAAAACAAGATAATTCCTGTTATTTCTTACATTATAGCTATAACTATAAACAGTTGTTCCCTTAACATCCCCCTACCACGGTCTAGAAGTAGTTCTATTAATTTTTCACTGGAGCTGTGTAGATAACCACTTAAAAATGGTGCAAAATCATTACGTACAGTACTTGCCTCAAATTACACTCAAATGGCTTTCACTACAGTTTTTGGCTACACGATGTACTGTACCTTTGTGCAGTCAATAGATGACAATACACTACTGTGCTAAAGGTTTGTGCACCATCATTTGAAAATAAACATTTTTGTCTTGAATATTTATTCTATTAGTGTCCCAGTACCATAGTTATATAAATTTTACAGAGAAATTTGTAGGCCATTAGGAAAAGCAATGTATTAAGTAATGAATGCAAAATGGGGTCTTGGATCAAATAAGTTATTTTCAATATAATTTTTTTATATTCATAAGCTTTTTTTTATTACCAAATTTATTTTGTATAACCCCATGGTAAACCCATGGTAGTGGGCAGTGGTGGCTCAGTGGTTAAAGGCTCTGGGTTACTGATCAGAAGCTCAGAAGTTCAAACCCCAAGACTGCAAAACCTTGGGCAAGGCCCTTAACCCTCAATTTCTCAGTTGTTTAAATGAAAGAAATATAAGTCACTCTGGATAAGGGTGTCTGTCAAATGCCATAAATGTAAATGTATTGCACTGTTACAAAAAACAAAACAAAACATACAGGCAAAACTGACATCTCATTGGATGTGATTAGAGCATGGATGCGAATGGGATAAATTCTGAAGTAATCTAGCCCTGCATTTATGAGTTTGGCCCTGCATTTATATCTACAATTATTTCAAGGGCCAAACAGTGGCTTTATGGCCACTCTGCGATTTTATCTCTTAACCTCTATTCTTGTGCAAACATTCATTAGTATCGAGTATGTGCTGCTCCTACCTGCTTCCAGATGTTGTAATGGCTGAGAAAACATCCGATCTCTCCTTTCGTGAGCACTCGGCCAGAGTAAGGGTCTTGGTAGCTGGGCAGCATCTCTATCCCTAAAACGTGTAGCTGCGACGAGTTCAAAGCTCTGGAATAAATCAATGTCTTTCTTTTTAAATAGAGCAACTTAAATTGCACGTGTGTACTATTTTCAGCCATACTGTAATCTCGTACTTGCCATCCACGGCATCAGTTAGTGTGACTTCAATCCCCAAAACATCCAAAGTGCGCAACATACGCACCCTACGGTCCATGCGGCGCATTAGATTAATGATGTATATCTGACAAAAAAAAAAAAGAGGGAGGGAAAACTCTGGATTAATATTTGCAAGAAAATTTCAGAAGGATCCAAAAGTCCACAAGAAATATAATTTCTCATGATGTATATTCTTCCCTCTGCTTTCAAACATGGTTGAATTAAAAAAATAAAACAACCCCCACCAAATGCTGCACTATATGGTTACTACTGCTCTGTTGAATTCTCAACTCAACTCTAATTGATCAGAAGGTGTTGGTTATTTTTCTGTAACAGCAGCTCTGACAACAGACTCTAATAATCTCAGTATTATATTAATGCGCTCCTTCTACTGAGTCTGATCATTAGTAACATAATTCATAAAGACTTGTCTGGAGGATACTCCACATAATTTTAAAATAACAAAAAAAACTGTTATTAAACAAAATAAAGTGAATGAGTAAAGCTTCTATAATGTACCTAAAATGATTACCAAAATGAACTTGTTTGGCAGAGATTCTATTGAACGTAACTATAAATGGATTTTAAAAAGTATGCTGTATCCTTCAATAACTCTCTCTCTCTCTCTCTCTCTCTCTCTCTCTCTCTCTCTCTCTCTCTCTCTATATATATATATATATATATATATATATATATATATATATATATATATATATATAGGCAAATGTCTCTGGTATTAGAGGAATACACCACTTCAGGATGCTGTTAAATGTTATAGGATAACAACAGTCATGCCCTGTCATGTTTTAATCTTTATATATTAAAGCCCTGTATTTTTCAATGAGTAATGTGCTACACGTAATGTTGAAACTATAAAGAGAAATCAGATGTACCTCATCAAATGCCATTCTGTCTTTGTTTCTGGATGGCATGTGCAAATAGCGTGAAGGCTCCAAGGCAAAATCAACTACAGAGCACAGAGAAGAATTAAATGTCATGAAATAGATTTTATACAGTAGTCTGTATATAAACTGCAGGGATATCCTGAATGCTGCTGTGTATATGTATTCATATATCTTGACTTTCATAATAGCATGACAGGTTCATCTGAGAGACAGAAGAAAAAGTTCAGAGGTGCGAGTTTACACAGGGGTGTGAAAGCTGTGTACAGAGTGAGGCCTGTGTGGAGCACCACGTGAACGAGACTGCACTAGATTTCGACTCCTCTGTGGCTTATCCGGGTGTGTTAGAGTGTTACCAAATGTTTTCTAATAACTCATATGGCCACTTATTGCCTTTTCAACTGCCTCTGTGTATCATCTCAGTTTTAATGTCCAGGTCTGGACTCATGCCAAAACATCAAAACTCTTTTTCCTGATATTTTGGGTTGGGTGTATTCTAATTTTAAAAGATACATGTATATGTTTTGAATACAAATTGTAATAAAAAAATCTCCTTTTTTCTCCAATTAATTTGGCTTCGAGTGTATATGTGAAGTTTTACATCGTCAGAACTCGGTGTGCATCAGCCATTATGTGACTCACGCATTGCCTCTGTGAGTGTGTGAGTGAAGCTCTCCGCCTCATCCTCCAGGGTCTGCTGGGCCTGCAGTGGCACAGGCAAATACCCATAATGCTCTCTGTTAGACACAAACATCTGTACTCCTGCAGGAAAGCAAGCGAACAAGGGTAGAATTGACCTAATATCAGTCAGTGTGCTTGAAAGTCAAAAAATCAAATGCAATTTTTGACCACAGTACTTTATTCTGATTGGTCACTAGGTGTTGTTTAACAGCTTTAACAATTTCCTTAGACTTGTACGTGCCACATAATCTATTATTTTTTTTAGTTTATTGAACATTTATGGAAGGAGTCTCCAGTGTCAGCACTTTGTAGCAATCAGAACTGAAGATGTTGTGTTTTGGGGGTTTCTTGGTAAGGAGGTAACAGAAACTTCTCTTTGCATCCATCCATCCATTTTCCATACTGCTTATCCTATATAGTGGAGCCGGGAGCCTAACCTAGGGAACTTGAGGCACCAGGCCGGGGACACCAGGCCTGAACTGCATGCCAACCCATCACAGGGCACAATCACACACTACAGACAATTTGGAAATGCCAATCAGCCTATAACACATGTCTTTGGACTGGGGGGATGAAACCCCCAAATCACAGGGAGAACATGCAAACGCCAAAAACACAGCAAAGGCAGGATTCGAACCTCCAACACAGAAGGTGCGAGGCAACAGTGCTAACCACGAAGCCACCGCTCTTTGCATCACAAAATTAGTAAATAAATTTGAGTAGTGATTTTGAATAGCTATGTACTGTAAGTCAGAGCTCACCTGCCTGTCTCGCTGAAAAGGAGAAAGCTAGGATGTCATCCAGGATCCATGGGTAGAGCTGGTGGAGTGGGTAGAAGGCCAGGGCACGGCTGGTGCGGCGACGTAAATCCATCAGCATGGTGGAGTGGATCATGGGCACGGCGTGGCACCCAACCCGCTTCCAGTTTCGAATGGGAATGTATGAATCGGTTCTCTTATAATACCCCTGTGGAATAATAATAATAAAAAAAACTAAACTAAAAAGTCACAAGATACGGTAATGCGTATCTAAAACATAAGACATTTTGCATCCTTCTATAACCTGCTATAACATTCAGACTGCTAACAAACACCTGTCAACAAAGCTACATATACAATATAAAACACTCTTTGATATAGCGATGTGTTAATATACAGTGGCAAGATAAAGTATGTGAACCCTTAGGAATTTCATGGTTTTCTGAATAAACTTGTCATAAAATGTGATCTGATCTTCATCTTAGTCAGGGGTATTGAAAAATATAATGTGCCTAAAATAATAACACAATAAAAATCCTGATCTTTCATGTCTTTATTGAGAACAACCAAAAAAAAAAACCCTCATAGTGCTTGTGAAAAAAGTATGTGAACCCTTGAGTTAATGACCTCAAAAAAGCTTTTTTTTTTTTGCACACCTGGAGTCTCGTTAAGAAAATGGGTTTGGAGGTGTGGACTACAGCTACTTTGACTGATAAAAACCCCACAAACCTTTGGACTTTGCTCTGCACAAGAAGCACATGCTTATGTGAGCCATGCCTCGCCAAAAAGAGCTTTCAGGGGATCTATGATCAAGAATAGTTGACTTACATAAAGCTGGCAAGGGTCACAAAGTGATTTCAAAGACTTTAGAAATTCACCAGTCTACAGTTAGGCAAACATTCTACAAATGGAGACACTTTGGGACTGTTGCTACTCTACCAAGAATTGGGCGCCTAGTCAAAATGAGACCAAGAGCACATCGAAGACTCATCAATGAGGTAATGAAACAACCCCGAATGACAGCCAAAGATTTGAATGCATCATTGGAACTGGCTAACATCTCTGTTCATGAGTCTACAATACGCAAAAGAGCACATTGACACTCCACAGTGGTATTGGCAAAATGTTTTGTGGACTGATGAAACTAAGATTTAACTAATGTCAGAATGTCTGTATGTTTGCTGAAACTGTGTAGAAGTTGGGTGATGCAACAGGACAACGACCCAAAATACTGGAGCAAGTCCACAACAGAATGGCTTCAGAAAAACAAAATCTGCCTTCAACCAGTTATTAATTCTAAGGGTTCACTTACTTTTTCTACTGCCATTTTGAATGTTGAATGAGTGTGTTCAATAAAGATATGAAAGGTCAGAATTTTTATTGTGTTATTCATTTAGACAAATTATATTTGTCAATACCCCTGACTTAGATGAAGATCAGATCGCATTTTATGACAAATTTATTCAGAAAACCATGAAGTTCCAAAGGGATCACATACGTTTTCTTGCGACTGTAACTTGGGAGTTCTGCATTGCTGCTGTTGTGTCATTTTATCCCGAATAAGGCTGCTTATGGAGGCAAATTCATGACCCTACATTAATAAAACACAACTAAAACCAAAGAAAAAACAGACAGTGCTGAAGATATTGTTTACCTGTGAGGTCATACCACACCAGAAGTTGGAGTAGAGCGTTCTGGATTCCAGCATGGGGGCCACCAGTGTGCGGTTCTCAGCTATCAGCTGGCTCAGGACCTTCGGGTTTGTCAGCAAGTTATCGCTGTCGGCAAACTAGAAGGATACGATCAGTATGGCATGAGTGATGCGGGTAAGTATAAAGACCTGCATGTCAAGAATAAAACAGTTACGGACCATGTTGTTTTAGGAAAATAATCAACAACGGGGTGGTGCGATGGCCTGATTTGAAGCTGAGTTACTTGTACCACCTGGAAGTTGATTATTTGCCAATGAAAGCATGTCAAGTGTTTAATCCATCTAATGCCACAGAAACTTGCCAACCTAACATTTTTTATCTATTCCATTAGTTACATTTACATTTAATATTGTGGAATAGCCGCTAAACAAGTTCATTCCCTATTTGTCATGCTACTGCAAATGCAAAAGTCCTCCAATTTCCTGAAGACATTGTCGTGTCAGATAACTTCAATTCACAGCTTTCCCTCTGACTGTTACAAAGCACTGACACTGGAGACTACTCACCAACCAACTGCACACCAAAACTGCTCACCAATCAACTCACCAAGATGTAGTCAGCCCATTGAGCCCGGGCAGATCGAAGAGCAGCATGCCTCAGCTGCATCACATGGCTGAATCTAGAGTCTGTCCAGTGCTTGGGACCAAGCTCATCAGCATAGGAACTATAATAAAACATTAACAACAATAATACGTTAAAAAAAATTTTATGCAGTATTTGCACTTCCCATCCTGGCTAAGCGATATCGTTGGGCTCTTGATCAAGTCAACAGCTCTTTGCTTGGATTGGATGCTTCATTTGTAAGTAACTTTTGCGCAAATGTGCCTCTATTTGCTATTCTTTTTACACTATATTATTAAACAGATTATTAAAATGGATTGTTTAGACCCAGACATGTACCTCTGCAAATGCTCCGTGGTCCGGAATCGTACGGAATGGTACAGTCCCTCCACTCCAGACATCCACTCCTTGAGCATAGCCGTTGTATTATCAATGCTGTGGTCTGCTGCAGCCCTGCAACCAAGGTCCAGCATTATTTACTAGGTCGAGTTTGCATGTAAAGTTAAAAAGTCCAGAGGGTATCTTCATGTTTTCTCGAGCTATAGAGGATAGCAGTGAAATTATAGTCGTGCTATGATAACCACACAAACCCAGAATGACTGTTTTCGGTACATTACAGTACCTGCTTACTTCACACCTACAAAGATGACATCACAAAAATCACACTTCAGGAACAATGCAAGGATTTGATTCTATTCAGAATTCTATTCAGAGTCGATTCTATTCAGAAAACTACTAAGATATATGTGAAAATCTTCTCTTCAGTACAGTAGTGTGCCAAGCATTAGAACCTGTTTTCTCTCATTTTCACCAGGTGTGTTTGCCCTTTAGAGCGTAACTCTACATATGTTCCAATGGAAATTATTGCCACATGATAGCAGAGAGAGAGAGAGAGAGAGAGAGAGAGAGAGAGAGAGAGAGAGCATAGAATTGAGAGTTTTAGAAAAAAGAGAAAACTTGAAGAATTAACAGAATTCAATAAAAAGGGAACAGTATAGAATTAGCAGAGATTACAGTGATTATAGAATTAACAGAATTGTTGAAAGTGAGGGGAATGAACTGAAATCTAGAGAAAGAGAGTGAGCTCAGAGATTTGATTAAATTGTAGATGAGAGCACATACTATGAAGATAAGAATAAAAACGAAAGAGGAGAGCATATACTTAACAAAATTCTAGAAAGAAAAAATAGAATTAACAGAAATCTAGAGCAAGAGAGAGAGTGCATATAATTAGCAACATTCTCAAAAGCAAGAGAGAATATAATTAACAGAATTTTACAGAACAGAGAAAAGGGGATAGAATTAAGGCACTTCTGTAGACAGCAAAGAATTCTAGCACATAGAATTAACAGAATTAACATACTTTAAATCCAGAGAAAACTGAATGAAGAGAAGAACAGAATTCCAGAGAGCATAAAATTAATAGAACCCCAGAGGCAATAAAATTAACAGACTAATAGGAAGAGAGCATAGAATTAACAGAACACCAGAGAATATAGAATTAACAGAATTAATAGGAAGAGAGATCATAGAATTAACAAAACACCAGAGAATGCAAATTAACAGACTTTAAAAAGAAAATAGAATTAACATAATAATAGAAAGAGAATAGATTTAACAGAATAATAGAAAGAGAGTGCATATATAATTAACAGAATATCAAAGAGTGTAGAATTAACCGAATAATAGAATGAGAAAATAGAATAAACAGAACAATAGAACCAGAGCGCGTAGAATTAAAAGAACTCCAGAGAATGTAGACTTAGCAGAACACCAGAGTGTACAATTAACAGACTTATAGAAAGAGAGAATACAATTAACAGAATGCCAGAGTGTAGAATGATCAAAATCTCAGTGATTAAAAAAGAAGAAACTGAGAGAGAGTATAGAATTGCCAGAATACTTGAAAGGCAGAAGGTCTTCCTTCAGTTGAAATTAAATGTAGGCTACATTTGGGCTAAGTTGAAAAATTCTGTAAAGTTAATGTGTGTGAAGAAATATTTATTTAATTCTATTTAATGTAAACACTTGCACTGTGCCTGTAGTGTTGTTTCGTGTCATCCTCCATTTTCTACACACGATATTAGTCTGTAGAGTTATCATGCAGTGAATAAGTCATAGTCTCAGTCTACATTTTATCACTTCGCTGCGAGTCTCCTTGTTGCCCCTCAGCACTGTTTACTGTTCAAGCACAGCATATCTCGGACCCAGGTGCCGATTAGGGCCCCTCTCTCTCTGTCAGGGCACACACATACGAACGGTCCTAAAATGGAGGACATGTATAAAGACAAGCACAATTTGCCATACACATTTATATACTGATGTATGAGTATGATATTCTGTATGCTGTATGTTAATGTTTATCCATTTTATGCTACACTTGTTGTACTTTCACTATTCTGCCTGAATTCCTTATATATAGCATGCAGTCTGTCAAACCACAACTGCCCTACTGGAAAAGAAAAGTAGAAAAGGGTAAATAAAAATAAAAAATAAAAAACAACAACTTTTGGGATTCACCAAACAAGAAGCGATTACCAGATAGCAATCCTGTCCTTTGGATAGTCCAAGCGCTCGATGCAGCCCAGGTAAAAAGGAAGGCTGTGTTGGGAATTGCGAGCCAGAATGGCGATCATCACCTTCGGTTTGAGCAAGGCTGACTCAGTCCGGATTGGTTCCAGGTCCACGAGCGCATCAGAGAAACCGAACCTAAAGGCTCCAAACCAAAGCAGAAAAGATACCTGCAGCAGCAGCAGCATGGCCAGCACAGTGTTACTCCAGTCTCTTACAGAGACAGAAAGAATGTGGCAGTCAATATAAGGTTGAGGGATCTGTTTGGCTCTGGGCATGGTGAATGGAGATGGCCATGATCTGAACACACACACTTATTTGCATATTTTTTTTATTAAATAGGTTAAATAATACACAATTAAGTACATGTTCTTTTTTATTTTCTAATTGAATACACCACAGGTCACAAAATAAATAATTAAATAAATTTTAGATAACTGGATATACTATTAGTCCGTTTGCCTATTGTTTAGGTAAAGAGAATATGCTTATTTTAACCTTAAAGAAATTAGTTTTAAATTAACAAATACATTCATTTATTCGTCTAAATAAGAAAGATAAATAATGAACCTTTGATGGTACCAAAAAATGTCTAGGTTTTATACCATTTATTTTAAATGTTTTCTTTATTTATTTTAAACTAAACGTATTGATAAGCTGGACAATAAAAATCACTGGATATTTCCTGCTTACAAATAGTAAATGTAAATCAACAAAATGTTTTATCTTGTTACGTAAAAGTTTAATCGATCGCAGCACTGTTGAATTCTTGATTCTGATTGGTCAGAAGATGTTGAGTCGTTTTCTATAGCAGCAGCTCTCCCAGTAGCTCCAACTGTAATTCAGTAACACATAATCCATGTCTAAAGTAACAGACATAATCCATGTCTAAAATACAAATTTTTAATCAGATTTTAATCATATTGTTTTTTTAAAACAAAGAATATCACCCTGTGGTTGATTATATTCCTATAACAACATGCCTCATCATGTTCTATTCCACATACAGCATTACCGTATATAACTTTACTCATTATATTTTTCTTTATTCACAGTCAAAGATGATACATATTTTCACATTCGGTTTGTTGATATGGGATGAGTGGCACTGCTGAGGTAAAACAGATATAAACAAACGAATCGTTTACATCTTGTTAGCGTTCTACTAGAATGTCAGCTATTCCAAAAAACAAAAAACAAAAAAAAACAACAACAACAAAAAAAACAGCTTACTAGAATACATAGAACCCTAGTTGTAAATCTAAATCAAATACCTTACTAACAGTAATAGTAACTAATATTAAGTGTTCATACGAGCTTAAACGAGGTATATACGTGTATTACCCATAATGCATTTCAAGCCGACACCTGTGAATAAAGGTGAAATAAATGAAAAGTTAGCTATGTTATCTTTATACAACAGCACTGTTGAATTCTCAGATCTGATTGTTCAGAAGGTGTTGATTCATTTTCTAGAACAGCATGGCTAGGACAGTAGTTGTTGTTTCTATAGTAACAGTTCAATGCGTTAATTTTTTCTAATATACAAAATTCAATAATTGTAGCTGGATCAATTTCTCGGTATTGGCTTTTGCGAGGTGGTGCAGTTCAGTGCTGGATCCAGCGATGTGGAAGGATTCGGACAGTAGCCGTACTCTCGCGAGTCATCAGACAGGTCACCTGATCGAGGCTCAGTCCAGTCACCTTCTCTCCGTTTACCTCCAGGATTTCATCTCCTACTCCCAAAAGGCTGGTGTAGATGTTCTCTGTGGCACTGCCTCCCACTTGCTCCACATATATTCCTGTGAATAGAGAATTTCATTAGTACAGACACTTGAACCCGTAAGGCAATGTTGTATTATGCTTTTGCTATATTTATATCTAATATCCTGATTCAGACAGAAATGAAGAAAAACCTGGTGTAAGTAAATAAAAATGAACTAGCTATGCGAAAAATGTATCTTCTTAAAAGGTGTCTGTTTTATTTGTTCATATCTTATGATGGGAACTTTCACTAATGCTGAAGAATCTGATCAGTACCTGAGTCCGGTCGACCTTTTCCTCTAGAGATGACAAAGCCGAAAGGCGCGTTGACTGGTCTAGTGAGCTCTAGCACCAAAGAACCATCAGGGAAAGTCTGGATAATTTGGCCCACTGGACCTGAAACTTGACATGCATCTAAGTTTTCTATTCCCTTTTTAACATGAAGATCCCTAAAGAAAAAAAAAGAAGAGATAAGCATAAATGTGAAAAAAAAAAAACAGCCTTAGATTTTCTGGAGTGTCCATACAAGTCCCTGTGAATGAGTGCATTAATATACACCTGTGATTAAATTACCACTAGAATTAATATAAGATCCATGTTGTTAGATTCAAGAATTAAATCGTGCTGAGGTAAAGTACTATATTACAGCTTTTTCTTAATAAATTAGCATTCCCAACAAACCTTGGTCCCAGAGTAAGAGGCAAATGAAGCTCTCCAAGAATATTCGAGCGCTCATATTTCTTCTTTGGAGACTGCAGACTCTGTACAGAAGAAGCTTTACGCAACTGAGCAAGAGGAGACTCCTGGTGGTAATAAGTGAAGAACAATGCTATTAAAATCTCAAAGACCAGTTTAATTAGTGTCTGAGATTTTTAGAAGATTTCCAGTATAGATAAGTAGCTATACTAACAGTATGAAGGGCCTGAAGAGAGGGCGTCCTCTGCAAGAGAGTTCGGCCTTTGTGAGTGGGGCTTGGAGAAGCTCTGGCTGTGGAAAGCGAGAGATGCTCCATGCTGCTAGACCGACTGCCCTTCACCATCTTTCCCATGCTGTTCAGGCCCATGGCTGACAAAAAACGGCGCAGGGAGAGCTTGGGGCGACCTTCTCGCTCCAGTGTTTTCCTACGCACAAAAATAATCTGGGTTAATAATGATAACCAGGTTGCAGTATTGTTTGATTCAGATTTGGTCTTTGTGTTATTTTCAAGCAGGATGGTTAAGGGCTGGCAAAATCTAACATGTTGTTATCTGGACTAAATAAAACCTCTTGCTATTTGGCTGGCTATATAAACCCTATTCCACCAAGGGATGAGTTGCTGACCTTCACTACAAAGTTTCCACCAAAATCTCCAAAGCAAGAAAACTGTGATTTAGCAATACGACTTTCGTTAAGATAAAAGAACATACCGTGATGGAGTTAAATATTCATCCCACTGTAATTCAGCTTTGCGGTGTTCTGATCTCAGAAGTTCTGCTCTCAAGTCCTCAGTCTTTGATATGGCCGCACCTCGGACAATCGGCCGACATTCTGGTGGAAGAGATGCAGCACAGGTGGGATCCTCGCTCTGCAAATGGGCTAGTGAATAAAGAGTGAAAAGTCTATGCTAGGTTCAGAAATATAAGCTCAATGGTATAATACTTCAAGCCATTTAATCAATGGGAACATGTCACAAATATGGTAAGAACCCAAAAATAAGAGGACTAAGGACATGAACAACAAAGAAATAGTAGTTATCGCGCTTACCATCCACTGGCTCTACTGGAGTTACTGCAGGTGAGGAGTACCTGAGAGAGGATGGTTTGATACAAGGAGTGAGTCCTGAGGAGAATTGTGAAACCTGAGAAGGTGTACCAAGGTCCTGAGGGGTAGCAACAGAACGATGAGGACTTCTCTCCACCTCTTGAGCTGAAGAAAGGATCATCACCCCGTGTTGCTCCATTGGCCTGCTCTTAGACCCAGACTTCAAAGCTGATTTGATTGGCAGCTGTATCCCTGCAGAATCCCTATAGATTCTGGAGCTTGTAGTTGTTGGTGTAAAGGAATCAATAGCAAAAGTAACACCTCGTGCAGGTTTGGTACGAGGTCCACCCACCTCCTCCAGACTGGTTCTGGTCCTTGAATTCCGTCTTTGAGCTAAGAGATCTTGACCACGAGCATAAGGGCCATGACTTGCCTCAACTCTGTTTTCCCCTTTGCGACTTCTCCTGCGGAGCTTGCCGAAAGCTGATACTCTCTCTCCGGGATCACTTGCTCCTGCAGTCTCAACATTTTCATCCAGGCTGGAGCTTCCCATCAAAGTAGTACCTTCTAAAAGATTTGGTTCAATGATTTGATGACTTGATTGACCAGAAGTGACCTCCTGATTACCTGTGTTTCTGTGTCCTTCTGCAATTTGCCTAGATTCTTTGGGATAACTGGGTGTCAGAATGCTTCCACAGGCCTCACATTTTCTGGGTTCATCCTTGCACAATACAGTCTCCAGAGAGGGATCTGCTTGATTAGTCAGACTGGCTAATGTGATTCCTACACTACCATGACTTGATCCTAAGCCTTTGCTCCCTTGTGTGACTATGAGAGGCAGTTGTGCCTTTGGTTGCTGGTTAGATAGTGAACTGTCCATCAACACCAGCCCACGCTTACAAACTTTATCTTGGTAGCGACACTCTGCCTCTTTCTTTGACTCATCCTCAAAGTGGACATGACCTTGTCTCCACAAGTGAGCACCCTGCTCACTGTTCCTGTCGTGCACATCCTGCAGCTGGACAGGCAGAGGTACTTTCTGCTCAGTAGTAGTTGTGATGATCTGCAGTGGTGGTGGATTACACATTGGTAACACCTCCCTAAAGTTGAAGGGTGGAAACAGGAGAAATCAGTTGTGGGTTCTTGATGATTTTGTTGGCTCAGTGGTTAATCACTGAGTTACTGATCAAAAGGTTGGGGGTTCAAGTGTTAGCACTGGCTTGATATGACAAAACTGATTGGATGTTAATATGAGGAACAAAACAAATACGTGAATAGAATATAACTACAAGAACAGAGTAAACTAAACTTAATTTAATATTTCCATGAATTATTCACCAAAATAAATGTGGTCAACTATTTCCAACGATTCTTTCACACCACCAAACTTTGACTGTGTTAAATCCTAGGTCATGGAATTACTGCTCCTCCATTATCCTTTTCAATTTTAATATTATAATAAATATGGGGAAAAAGTACTGCCTGTCATTAAACACCACATTATCACATTACACCATGCTAAATTGACTTTACAGATAAAATTGTAGAGGATTAGGATTAATTTTACCATGTGTACAGGTGATTGGTTTTGTGCTCTTTACAAGAGAGGATTAATGACATAAAATGGACACCCCAGATAATTATTGGCTGCTGAGATCATGATTATGCAACTCACAGTATGGCTCTAAATGAGAACAGCATCATCTTATTAAATCACTGGATCCAGTTTCTGACTCTACCCTGCCTATTCATCTGTTGTGTAACCGATTTGTATACATTGAACAGAGTTTGTGTTAAAGTCTTATAACATGTTCCCTGTCACGGTTTCCCCTTGTGGCAATGTGCTCTACTGAGCGAATGCGAGAGCACGTGCCTTTCCCTACTGACAGCTGGACATGTGCGTTTGTTGTTGTTGTGGACGTCATGTCTCCGCCCCGTCTTGTCATGTGTTGTTGTGTCACGTGTGTTATTGTATTGCCCGCAGCTGTTAGCAGTTGTGGGCTAATGTTTCTGTGTGTGCATATATACCATGAGCCGTGCTGCACACGGCGCGATTAATTATACTTAGTATTCTCGTCCATGTTAGATTTAGTTCACGCTGGGTTATCCGCTCCCAGGTCCACGTCCTAATTCATGTTCTTGTTTGTTTATGTATCGACCCTGTTTTCTGTGACCTCGACCTTGATCTCTGTCTTGCCCTGTATATGCCTGTTTGCTGTTCGCCTGACCTTCGCCTGTTTCTGGATTACGATTGTGGATTACGTTTTGGATTTGTCTGCCTGTCTCTCTTTATAAATAAACACCCGTTCTTATATGCGATTGCATCCGTCCCCTTTATCTGCTGCGTCATGGATTTATGACATTCTCTTTATCAGCATGCCAATATTTATACCCCAGTTAGGTGGCGAGCAATAAAGTATCATTACTTTTTACTATAGTTACATCTTGGTTTTATGTATGTGTACTAGAGTGTTCCTTATACCTAAGACTTTTGACTTTTAATTACTACATTTCGAAAGAAAAATTTACTTTTTCAAACCCCACATGATTAGAATTCTCTGTAATCATACATAAAGTGACGGTAAAGCATTAGACCACTTCGAGGAGTTGAACTAAATTCCAACAATTCAGCTATTTTGTATTGTCAGAGTTATAAGCATTATTATCAAATGCTTTCACGTGTTCTTTGGTTCCTCTGCGAAAGACATATTTTCGATTTGTGAATCGATCTAGTACTGAAGCTGTACTAACACTTTTACTGCAAATCTTTTACTAGAGTAATTATTTATATCACAATCTGGACTCTTATTTCTAATTACAAGCATTACCATTCCGGTTTCTATTGCACAAATTCAAAATTTGCATTAAAACAGGTAGACACTGTAACTCTTCTTATAAGGACTAGTAAATAACATGAAGGAAAGGGCAGGTCAAAAGACATGGTCACTTACAGGACTTCTCTCTCAGTGACTTGAGTTCCATGGTCACTATTTTGGTTTTGAGAGCGAGCCTTTAATCTGGCTCTCTCCAGCAAACGCTTCGCCTGCTCATGACGTGGGCTTAGAGTCAAGTCGGATCTATATACAACAGGTAAGAAGGTAAACCTGTTATAACTGTGGCCAAATAAAACTTATTGTCATTGATATAATACCATATACAATGTTCATATTTAAATATGTCCAGTAATATCTGCTGTACTGCTGACAAAGCAATGAAATTTAGTCCAAATTTAAAACCACATGCCAAAAAACACAATTTTTACGATCAACGTTCACTCCTATCTCTTGCAAGAACTGTATTAATTCATACATTGGGGAACACCTTTAAAACATTACAATGGAAGAGCCTTCCTTAAAACTTAGACATTGCCATAACATTATTCACATTACTGCTAGTTATTCATTAAGAAATTAGCTTGCTTTTGTTTGGCATCCATGTTTCCTGACAATTTGTTTGTACTGTATTTATGCTTTCACGCAAGCATATAAAATGGGCTAGCTAGTTAAATCGTTAGCGTCATTAGTTAGTTGTTTGATATCCACATTTCTAGCATCGGTGTTCTCACAGTCAGAGCACGTCTCTGGAGCAGATTATGGATTGGAGCACATATAAGCAGAGACCACACCCCAGTATGCAGCACATAAAGCTGCTTAAATATAATCTGTCCCAGATCCGTGCATGGGAAAAACTAGATTAATCAAATGCATTTGAATAGCTACAAGATCTTTCTAAAATATCTACAATCTTTACCTAAAGTTAAACTCTGATCCAAAGACGATCGCTGTGTCCCCATTAGCATCTTTATAAGATGGAGGTAAACCTATAGAAAGGGACAGAATGACACAAAGACATCTAATCATTTCAGATTAAAGCAAAATGTGCTCTAAAACAAAGAATTTTGCCCTTAGTTTTCTACAATAAGACATTTATTCCATGCTATAATTCCAATAGTCCTCTTACCTTCTTGTGCATGACTAATTAATGTACAATTTAATACCAGGCATATTGCTAATATTATTGCTAAAATCTATTGGGCGAGCAACATAATATCGGCCTTGTTTACACATATTAAGTATCAAGATACAAGTGGCATTTAAAACATTTCAACTTAATTGCTCAAATCACTAATAAGACATGAGCAGAGTTTCACATAGGTCGCCATCTCTGCATGGGTTTCCTCAACGTCCTCCAGCACATCCAAAAACATGGAGTAGCAACTTTAAGATTCGAAAGTCACTGTTGTTAACCTTAAAACTAGCGGGTTTGATGTCCCATGTCACAAATCCAGTGACGCTGGTAGTGACAATTCTCTCTGAAGAATCAATGATCTGCAGGGATTTGATGTCACATTTAGTATAGGCTCAGCTCACTTGGAACTTCTGCCGAGGTGGTACTCAGAAAGTACCAGATACCAGGTACTAGCTACAGTGGAAAACCTCCCAAAGGCGAACGGAGTTGAGTCAAGTGGAAAATCCCATAATTTTCTCCTAGGTGTGAACAAGAGTGTAAGTGTAATTGTATCTGTTTCTCCAAGCCACATTTGACAACCAACATCCCTCAACTCACATGCTCCACGACTGCACAATTTTAGCTTCACTGCTTATATTACAATAAAATAGGTCTATTCTACACGTCAGTGGATCCCCTGGGCCACCACTCGCTCTGAGCCTGGGACAGCTTGCCTGAATATCCTGTTGTGATAAACCTGTGTGTTTTGTGCAGGACTATTATTTTACTGTTATAGTACTGTTACAATACCTTGCAAACTCTGACATTGTCTTTCCGCGGTTACACAACGCTTCTGAGAACCAGGACGACAGATTTCAGCCTCAGGTTTCATTCGACGGTATTAAAACATTATTATCCATAGTCCTTTTGCTCCCAGCCCCCAACATTTGTAATCTCATAAAGGACTGGAGCCATCTGCTCACAGATCATAAAGATTGTAAATCCTGCAGCAGAATGTTCTGGCTTCAGGACTCCACAAACTACTGAGATATTGTTGTGTAAAACAATACAAATGACCAAGAAGTTATATATACAAAGAACTAAAAGATCTCACCTTTGTTTATCAATGGAGGCTGATACTGTCCTTGTGCAAGCATGGCTGAAGTGGTATTGGTAGTTTGGGCTTTCTCTATCTCTAAAATATCTTCTTTCCCGGGTTTATCTGGTGGATTTTGTTCCTTTTGGAAACATCTTTGGAAATTGCTCTCCAAGCTGTCCGATCCCTGCGAGTCTTTGTGACCCACAATACCTATTCTAAACTTCTGCTCCTCCTCCCTGGTATTTACCTTGTTTTTCATGGTTATTGGTAAAATATTGACCTCTCTGTTTGAAACCATGGTTTCTGTTCTGGCCACTCTCCAAAAACCATTTGGCGGTGTCCAGCACCTTGGAGAAGAAATTGCCTTTGACAGAAGTGTGCCACCATCTACACTTGCTGTGAAATTCTCCATTCTGGATCCTTCTCTAAGGCCACTGTCAAGACTGGTAATACAGTCTCCTTCCGTTTCCCATTTAATTTCCTCTAGGTGGCTTGAAGTTGTGAGCTTTTGAACATCAGATACTTCATCCGTTCTGCTGTTCGACTTTAATATCTTAACTTCTGGGATGCTCAAAGATGATTGTTCCTTATCTGATTTCTTCTGCAAAGCTTCTGAAGGAACTTCAAGTTGAACATCGTGTGTCTCTTTCCCTTTAGACCGCCTCTGAGATATTTCCTTGAATTTTGACTGTAAGGCAGATACAGCTGAGCCTGAGGGAGAACTACAGGAGCCATCAGAACCAGGTGCAGATTGAACCATGTGATGCAACATCTGCGTGCCAGCATTTTGTCGTTGAGCATTCGCCTCCATGCCACTGCTTTGTAGTGCTCGCTCAGGGAGGTCTTCTTTTCCTTTGGCTTCTTTCATTAGTAGTGGCAAACTCTACAAAGCAAAAAAGTAAGAAAACTTTAGCCAAGCCTTTTCAGAGAGTTCTCTTTTCACACACTACGTTGTATAATGTGCTACAAAATAAGAACGGTTTCATATTACTAGATTTGGAACCTTGCAGCAGGAGTTACTTTAGAGATTTCACAAGCACTCTAAATCAGATCAGAATCATGTATGAATAGACGAAAAATTCAGCATATTCTTTATTCCTTTTTATTTATATGAATGAAAAAAGTTAATTTCTATAAGCTATAAATAGTAGACACCTATATCATAGCAACATCTTAACAGAATTATTTACCGTTGTGCATTTGCCGATTTGCATTTGCAGCTCCTCTACCATAGTTTATGGAGTTAAAGCGTCATTTCGTCCCTCTGCACATATATCCTACGTGCATATATGACTGCTAAACAGATCCGAAACATGTCTCAATCCTAGCCATGTCCACCTGTACTGGCATAATAAACCCCTCCTTATCTTCAAACATGTCGACTCTCGCTCAATATTCATGATTGGTCTGCTAATCCCTGCAGAAATCTGATGGATTAGAACAAAATGGGAAATAAAAGCCTGCTTTAATGCCTTGGACAGCGACTGCAGGATTTATTGCATAAGTTGGTGCATCCCACTCATGATTTTGTTTAAATCTAACAGTAGGTATTAATTTAGAGGCCTTTTGGAGGATGCTCGGAGTGTGAGTCCATGTGACCTGGGAACTTAAGTCAAGCTCCAATAAATGTTCTATAGATGAAACAAAAATAAAAGCCACACCATTAAAACCACAATTATAGGTACTGAAGTGGATATTCAAGCAAAAAAAATAAATAAATATATAAATATGGAGAAGCACAAACTCCTCTCACATCGGAGACTCCTTCTACCCTGTGTGTGTGGACTGCGGGGGTTTATTCCAGGTACTCCGGTTTCCTCCCCTTGTCCAAAAACATGCATGGTAGGCTGACTGGCATGTCCAAAGTGTCCATAGTGTATGAATGGGTATGTGAATGTGTATGTGAATGTAGATAGATAGATAGATAGATAGATAGATAGATAGATAGATAGATAGATAGATAGATAGATAGATAGATAGATAGATAGATAGATAGATAGATAGATACTTTATTGATCCCCAAGGTTACTTGCAATGGATCGGAACCCCATCCAGGGTGTGCCCTGCCTTGTCCCCAGTGCTCCCTGGGATAGGCTCCAGGTTCTTGGCGACCCTGAAGGATAAGTGGTATAGAAAATGGATGGATGTATAATTTGATTGGTCGAGCGGTGTTCCAAGAGTGCTTGTATTTAGTTTAAGCGCTCTGAGACGTTTCACTCTTTGCATTACTCCACGTAAAATTTCACTCCAGTAATAGCACAAAACCATTACTACAGTAGCGGTATTGACTTGATCACAGTGAATGACCATTATAATAATTTGACCTTGTAATGATTCCCGCCTATGTTCACGATTCCCCGCCCCAGTATCTTAAGTGGCCCTTAGATTATAGCTGTCTTTGGTATTTCAGTGTAAAGAACTGAAATATTAAGTGCTCAATATAAACGGTAAATGAAACTGTAAATCATATAAGGAATAATGAAGGAAGAAAAGCCGTTTTCTTCTGTCACATGACGTGTTAGCATGTCCCAGTACTTGTGTACTCTTTTGCTACACGCTCAACATGGCGTACATACCTTTATTGGGGAATTGGGACAGACATATCAGTATGTCTATAAAACGACAGACAGGAAGCCTGTCCAAACATGAACGAGTCACAAAGATTGGGAAGTTGTATTGATGCGAATTTCCACTGAAACAGAAAGTCAAGCCAGGACATATTGAGTGGCTCCTCGCCTTTTTAAATCACGATAAAAAGCGTTCAGTTTACCTCTCGGAGGTAAGAAACCTTACAGCTGTTGGAGGCAAGACCCTTCAGTTTCTAGAGAGCGTTCAATTGGACACAATATCTGGTGAAATAAAAGTGCAGAATGGCATCATTAAAACGATTGATCCGTATTGGTAATAGATAGAAAACGTACATCTCCTAAATGCGGATTTCTGTCGTCGTTTTGGAGCGAGAGCACTAGCTTATAGATAACCGTAAGGTGAACATATTCATACTAAAAGCCACAAAACGTTCATTTTGATATCATGGGGACTTTAATAAGAATTTGCTAAGTTCATGGCATACTCCATTTTTTTTTCTTTTTTGTTAATCGTGTTTTGTTCTACATAGTAAGGAGCCCCCTAGTGCCAGGTTAAAAAAAAAAAAAAAAAACCCCAGCAATGTGCAATCCCTTCCCTCAGTTTAGTAATCCGTTCCCTCTGTTTAGCAATCTGTTCCCGCAATTTAGCAATCTGTTCCCTCAGTTTAGCAATCCGTTCCCTCAGTTTAGTAATCCGTTCCCTCAGTTTAGCAATCTGTTCCCTCAGTTTAGCAATCCGTTCCCTCAGTTTAGCAATCTGTTCCCTAAGTTTAGTAATCTCTTCCCTCAGTTTAGTAATCTGTTCCCTCAGTTTAGTAATCTCTTCCCTCAGTTTAGTAATCTGTTCCCTCAGATTAACAATCCATTCCGTCAGTTTAGCAAACCGCACACACCGTGTTAAAGTTGAGTTTATATCGGACATTCACTGTACATTCAAGCTTCTCTCTTCTATTTCTCAAGAAATAAACACACAAAAAGGACATAATGTGTATTATCTTAATAATGTGTATTGAGTGGACATAGAACCAATACAACTGAATATATTTGTAAATTTTTTCCCGTTAAAGCAGAAGCAATTATTGACCCAGGTGAACAGTAACTGGTAAGTGTTTCTTTCTGGATTTTTTAGATGAAACTAGCTTTAGCACCGATTGTCAGATAGAAGCTGTAACTGTGCTTCCTTGTTGTTATGAGCTGTATACCTGTTGCTAGATTAAAGCAAATTCCGGTATTCAGATTTGGTTTCGGTCGGGAGTCACTCGTTCACGCGACTACTCTTTGTTTTGCTAATTAAAGATGCGTGCTCAGCTGAAACACATCAGTATTTATTAATTAAGAAACGCTGAGACAGAAGCATCAGCAGAAGCGTCGTGTGAAGACCGAGCTCGTGTAAAGACCTGCGAGTCTACCTGCGCGAGTCCACCGAGCAAAGACACCGACAAGACACCACACGTACTGCTAAGTATACTTTTTTCTCCCCTTATTCCTCTTGCTGTTACCCGTTTACACACGCTAACATGTGTCATCGGTTTATCCCTGTTATTTGCCACAGGGGCAGATCGTGGCATTCTCCCAGAAACATATGCAACTGGGACAACCTACGCTCTCTGAATGTGGCCTCTGCAGGTTCCCTCTCATTCTCAATTGGACATTGGAACTGCCAATCTGCTGTCAACAAGGCAGATTTCATTCCTGCATTTGCAACCCACTCCAACCTCAGTGTGTTGGCTCTGACTGAGACCAGGATGAATGCTTAGGAACACTGCCACACCCGCTGCCCTGGCCTCCAACCTCAAATTCTCCCATATCTCACGCCCCAACAGACGAGGGGGTGGTACAGGTTTGCTTCTCTCCAAAACATGGAAATTTTCCTGTCTTTCTTCCTCTTGTTCATACACTTCCTTTGAATTCCATGTTGTTACAGTCACTGGCCCTGCCAAAATGCCCTTTCTTGTTGTTTACAGACCTCCAGGTCAACTGGGGAAGTTAATCAATGAATTTGACACGCTACTGTCCAAGATCCCAGATGATGGAACTCCTCTTCTGGTCCTTGGTGATTTCAACATTCATCTAGACAAGCCACATGCAGTTGACTTTCTTACTCTCCTTCCCACATTTGACCTCACGGATACTGCTCTGCTTTCCGTCAGTGAAGCCTTATGACTAGCAAGAGCAACCTCTAGATCATCTGTCCTCATCCTACTTGACCTCTCTGCCGCTTTTGACACTGTGAACCATCAGATTCTCATGTCAACTCTCTCCAGCCTGGGCATCACTGGAACTGTTCTGCGCTGGTTGGAATCCTATCTCTCTGACAGATCCTTCAAGGTATCATGGAGAGGAGGTATTTCTGAAACTCAGCAACTCACAACTGGCGTTCCACAGGGGTCAGTTCTAGGTCCACTAATCTTTTCTATCTACACTACATCTCTAGGGCAGGTGATTGAGTCTCATGGCTTCTCATATCATTGCTATGCTGATGACACCCAGATCTATTTGTCTTTCCAGCCTGACAATCCATCCGTCTCTGCACACATCTCTGCTTGCCTGTCAGACATCTCAGTCTGGATGAGGGAACACCATCTTAAGCTCAACCTGGCAAAATCTGAGCTTCTCGTCATCCCAGCCTGTCCCTCACTCAACCAGAACCTCACAGTACAGCTCAGCTCACTCACACTCATGCCAACCAGGATGGCCAGGAACCTTGGGATGATTCTTGATGATGGCTTGACCTTTACAGACCACAACTGCAAGGTCCTGTAGGTTCATCATGTACAACATCAAAAAAATCCGACCATACCTCACCGAACAGGCTACACAGATACTAGTCCAGGCTCTTGTTATCTCTAAACTGGACTACTGCAACTCACTGCTTTCAGGCCTCCCAGCCAGCTCTATCAAACCAATTCAGATGATTCAGAATGCTGCAGCGCACCTGGTCTTCAACCAGATCAAGACAACCCATGTCACACCCCTCTTCATCTCCCTCCACTGGCTTCCTGTAGCTGCCCGCATCAAGTTCAAGGCCTTGATGCTCACCTACAAGACCTTGTCTGGAACAGCACAGTCCTATCTCAACTCTCTCCTGAAGGCCTACGTTCCCTCTTGCAATCTGCGATCGACTAGCGACCGACGTTTAGTAGTGCCCACTCGGCGTGGCGCAAGGTAAGGTCCCTTTCCAGAACCTTCACGCTAACTGTTCCTCAGTGGTGGAATGAACTTCCAATCTCAATCCGGGCCACAGAATCTCTCACCATCTTCAAAAAAAACAGCTAAAGACCCACCTCTTCCGTGAACACCTGAGCAACTCATTAAAATAAATATATAAATAAATAAAATTGCACTTACAGTGGTGTGAAAAAGTGTTTGCCCCCTTCCTCATTTCCTGTTCCTTTGCATGTTTGTCACACTTAAGTGTTTCGGAACATCAAACCAATTTAAACAATAGTCAAGGACAACACAAGTAAACACAAAATGCAATTTGTAAATGAAGGTGTTTATTATTAAAGGTGAAAAAAAATCCAAACCATCATGGCCCTGTGTGAAAAAGTGATTGCCCCCCTTACTATAACTGTGGTTGTCCACACCTGAGTTCAATTTCTCTAGCCACACCCAGGCCTGATTATTGCCACACCTGTTCACAATCAAGGCATCACTTAAATAGGAGCTGCTTGACACAGTAAGGTCCACCAGAAGATCCTTAAAAGCTACACATCATGCCGAGACCCAAAGAAATTCAGGAACAATTGAGAAAGAAAGCAATTGAGATCTATCAGTCTGGAAAGGGTTATAAAGCCATTTCCAAAGCTTTGGGAATCCAGCGAACCACAGTGAGAGCCATTATCCACAAATGGCGAAGACATTGAACAGTGGTGAACCTTCCCAGGAGTGGCCGGCCGCCCAAAATTACCCCAAGAGCGCAGCGACGACTCATCCAAGAGGTCACAAAAGACCCCACAACAACGTCCAAAGAACTGCAGGCCTCACTTGCCTCAGTTAAGGTCAGCGTTCATGCCTCCACCATCAGGAAAAGACTGGGCAAAAATGGCCTGCATGGCAGAGTTCCAAGGAGAAAACCACTGCTGAGCAAAAAGAACATCAAAGCTCGTCTCAATTTCTCCACAACACATCTTGATGATCCCCAAGACTTTTGGGACAACATTCTGTGGCCCGATGAGACAAAAGTGGAACTCTTTGGAAGGTGTGTGTCCAAGTATATCTGGCGTAGAAGGAACACTGCATTTCATAAAAAGAACATTATACCAACAGTAAAATATGGTGGTGATAGTGTGATGGTCTGGGGCTGTTTTGCTGCTTCAGGACCTGGAAGACTTGCCGTGATAAAAGGAACTATGAATTCTGCTGTCTACCAAGAGATCCTGAAGGAGAATGTCCGACCATTTGTTCGTGTACTCAAGCTGAAACAAACTTGGGTTCTGCAGCAGGACAATGATCCTAAACACACCAGCAAGTCCACCACCGAATGGCTGAAGAAAAACAAAATGAAGACTTTGGAGGTGGCCTAGTCGCACAGACCTGAATCCTATTGAGATGTTGTGGTATGACCTTAAAAAGGCCGTTCATGCTCGAAAACCCTCTAATGTAACTGAATTAGGACAATTCTGCAAAGATGAGTGGCGCCAAAATTCCTCCAGGACGCTATAAAAGCCTCCATTGCACGTTATATCGCAACGCTTGGTTGCAGTTGTTGCTGCTAAGGGTGGCCCAACCAGTTATTAGGTTTAGGGGGCAATCACTTTTACACAGGGCCATGATGGTTTGGATTTTTTTTCACCTTTAATAATAAACACCTTCATTTACAAATTGCATTTTGTGTTTACTTGTGTTGTCCTTGACTATTGTTTAAATTGGTTTGATGTTCCGAAACACTTAAGTGTGACAAACATGCAAAGGAACAGGAAATGAGGAAGGGGGCAAACACTTTTTCACACCACTGTACACCTCTACTCTGTGCACATTGATTCTTCTGGAACTCAATTAATGGATCATGTATGGTAGCACTGCTTGTATTGTTCTCTGCTTGATATATCGCTTTGCTTGTATTTTTCTCATTTGTAAGTTGCTTTGGATAAAAGCGTCTGCTAAGTGAATAAATGTAAATGTAAAGCCCGGAAGCAGAAGCGGGCTTTGGGAAGGGCAGGTCATCAGCGATGTCAGTAAGGGACCGTGTAAAACGTGCATGACTTGGGCAACTGTATAAGATTTTTATATGGCACAATAAATTTATACTCTGGTTTCCTCCCCCAGTTCAAAGACATGCTGATTGGCGTGTCTAAAGTGACCCGGGATAGGCTCCAGGTTCCCTGCGACCCTGAGGAAGGAATAAGCGGTTGAAGATGGATGGATGGATGCTATAAAACATTCTTTATCCATACTGTATCCTAACACTGCAATAAGTTAGGTATCCTGTTAGATATCCCTAAGTAGACTACTATAAACTTAGTAGAATCTTATACAGTTACCCAGGTCATGCACTTTTTAAACAGTCCCTTAGTGACAGCACTGATGACCTGTGCTTACCAAAGCCCGTTTCCGCTAATGGGCTTTAACAGGAAAAAATAAAAAATAAAAAAATAAATAAATAAATATATATATATATATATATATATATATATATATATATATATATATATATATATTACGGATTGCTAAACTGAGGGAACGGATTACTAAACTGAGGGAACAGATTACTAAACTGAGGGAACGGATTACTAAATTGAGGGAACGGATTACTAAACTGAGGGAACGGATTGATAAACTGAGGGAATGGATTGCTAAACTGAGGGAACGGATTACTAAACTGAGGGAACGGATTGCTAAATTGAGGGAACGGATTACTAAACTGAGGGAACGGATTACTAAACTGAGGGAACGGATTACTAAACTGAGGGAAAGGATTACTAAACTGAGGGAAAGGATTACTAAAAGGTTTTTTTTTTATATATATATATACCTGGCACTAGGGGGCTCCGTACCGTAACATAGCGTCAACTAACGAGAAAAAGAAAGGGTAGTGTGATTTTCCGTACTAGCCGTGAAACTGTAGCGTGCAGTACTAGGCACGACCAGCAGATGGCACTACAGCTGCGCCTCCTTTTCTAGTGTGTGTGTAAAACAGAGGAACTCCTGAAGAACTTCGGTGATTGCTACACACACGGTCGACATGGCGACCAACAGAATAAGCCAATGTTTTTTATTAAAGAGAAGATGAAGGCGTCCGGACTCATGAAGCATGAGTAAGTGTGCATTTTTTCTTATTTGATTTTTTTTTCTAAAACCTTGTAAACCATCATATTTTTTTCCACCCCTTTGCGTTCCAGTATGTCTGTATTTGGGTGTGGACCGGCGATGTGCTAACTTGCGATAGCATCTCCTACGGGCTCGATTCCAAACTGACCCGTGCTCACTACTTGCTAAGGGCGTGCAATAACAGATCGCGCACCCTCCTGAGTGCACTACGTTACTCAGCGGCGCGCGGTTCGGGACACAGCCGCAGTCTGCTTTTGCAAGCGCTGAGCGCAGTAACTAGATTTCCCAGCTGCATGGGGGGTTTCTAGTGTTCGCCATGGCGCGGGTTAAAGGATAAACTCGGCGAAGAATTGGGTTCGTTTCAGTAAATTACTAAGTGACACCTGCTCGTATTCTTGTATTATTTGAAGCTTGCTCTGCCTGCAGCCAACGTTGGGTGTAGCTTCGCTAACACTTTCTTGCGTCCTGTGCTTTAGCAGAAAATAATACATAAATAAACAAATCACACATTTGCATTAAGCATTTGATCAAACTGTGACTGTCACGTTTTTAAACAACACGGTTTTAGTGTTATTTCGTAATAACCCCCTCCCTCTTCTTACATAATAGCCTATCATGCTAAATTTAGCTAGCTAGCTCGATGGTCTTCACTTTACCTCAGCGGTGTTTGTTTGTTTGTACCCAGTGCATATAATTTAACGACGTGACGTGACGCTTCTGGTTAGAATTGGAGTAAAATCGTGTGAACTAGCTCTGAAGCTAATCCAGCCTAGTGTTTCAAAACACAGCAAACAATGCTAGAAGCCTAGCAAGCTAGCTTGTTTAGCTGCTGTCCAGCTGTGTCAATAACGTCCGTAATTTAGTTATTTGGAGAAATGCGACGGCTATAATTTGACCTTATTTACGTCGTTGGTTAAAGAAAGGCTTTAAAAAGCGGTGAAGGGTTTAATTATTTTAAAAAAAGTTTTGTATATATGTTGGTGTGTGTATAATTGAGCCAAACTCAATAACTTATTAGCTGACTAGTATTCGTAACAAAATAAGAGAATTAACTAATTAAAAAAAATTATAAACACGTCATAATGTAGGTGTGATGCTTTATGATGATACACGTTTGTTTGTCACCATTTTGTTTAATCTTTCCGATATTAAGAGTGAAATAAAACTAGTCCTTTTTTAATCCTGTGTGTGTTTGTTTTTGTTTGCAGGTTTCAGGTCCTGCACTGTGTGATGAGACGCTGGGACGCGAGGACGACGTCGCCGCCGCCGTCATTGTGGTTGTTGTCGACGAACTCCTGTTGATTCCAGTGGAATCTTCTGCTTTGTTGTTGTTGTTGTTGTTGTTTCATGAGACGCACGTGGCAGAGCCTTGGCTCGTACATGTAGACTGTTCCGGCGACGATGCCCGTCCAAGCACCGCAATGGACCGAGTTCCTGCTGTGTCCCATCTGCACGCAGACGTTCGAGGAGACGGTGCGGCGGCCCATCAGCCTCGGCTGTGGCCACACCGTCTGCAAGATGTGCCTGAACAAGCTGCACCGCAAGGCCTGCCCCTTCGACCAGACGGCCATCAACACCGACATCGAGCAGCTGCCTGTCAACTCGGCCCTGCTGCAGCTCGTCGGGGCGCAGGTCCGCGTCTCGTTAGTCTGCACGTCGTGTCTGCGTTCTTTCTCTAAATAACGGCACGGGGTTATATCGTAGTAATATCAATGTCTAACGATAATGGTTGTCGGTGTCAGGCAAAAAGAAACAGATTCGTCCATTAGTCCAGTCTAATATAAAAAAAAATCAAATAATATATATACATGCCTATATACAGTATCTATAAGTAGGACCGGGTGATATGGTATGATAATTTATCACAATATAGATAACGTATATGTCGCAGTACAATTCCCTGAGATATCTCGGGTAGCATTATCTCTCTTTAAAAAGGCATTTTGGTAATCATTATCACTGAATTGTTTTTGTTTTGTTTTTTGAAAACCTGTGTATATGTTGCTAGTAAATATAGCTAATTCCTTACAGATATATTGAGGTGTTATTATCGTTAGTATTAGTAACAGTAATGGTAGTCGTAATAATTTCCTTTCAAAGCTCTTAACAAGTCCAGGCAGGGGGGTGTAGGAGCCGGAAAAACAAAAAAAATTGTGATCTTGGCATTTGCAGTTGGTTCTTTTAATTTTATTGGTTTTTTTTTTCCCTCAGGTGCCCAAACTGCCGCCTGTGGCACTCATTAGTAGTCCGGAAGACACTGAGCATTACGATGAGG
The DNA here is from genome assembly GCA_012411365.1 of Ameiurus melas. Taxonomy (NCBI): domain Eukaryota; kingdom Metazoa; phylum Chordata; class Actinopteri; order Siluriformes; family Ictaluridae; genus Ameiurus; species Ameiurus melas. The sequence goes on from CM022756.1 coordinate 28,941,477, forward strand.
CACGGCAGTGCGTGGAGGAGCTCGCTCTCTACCTCAAACCTCTCAGCAGCGCAAGAGGTGGAAAAAAAAGAAAAAAAACACGCACAATAACTCTTGATTTCACAATATGTACTTTCAGTCTTACAGAGCATAAATGCTTCTGCGTATGTTGCACCAACCAAGCCACTCGTCCTGAGCTTGCTTATTTATTTATTTATTTATTTATTCATTTATTTAGGCATGGGGTTGAGTAACACAGCACAGAGCTTGCTCAGCAGACCCATGCAGAGGAAGCTGGTGACCCTGGTGCACTGCCAGCTGGTGGAGGAAGAGGGCCGGGTGCGTGCCATGCGTGCTGGTCGCTCGCTGGGAGAGCGCACCGTCACCGAGCTCATCCTGCAGCACCAGAACCCCCAACAGCTCTCCTCCAATCTGTGGGCCGCCGTCCGCGCCAGGGGCTGCCAGTTTCTAGGACCAGGTAAACCATTTAGCTTTTTTTTTTGTTTGTTTGTTTGTTTTAATGTGTCTTGACATGTATTCTCACATACCGGTCACGTGCCAATTCCACAGCCATGCAGGAGGAGGCCTTGAAGCTGGTGCTGCTGGCACTGGAGGACGGATCTGCTCTGTCCAGGAAGGTGCTGGTGCTGTTCGTGGTGCAGCGTCTGGAGCCCAGATTCCCACAGGCCTCCAAAACCAGCATCGGACACGTGGTTCAGCTGCTTTACCGGGCATCTTGCTTTAAAGTGAGTACGTTGGTTTTTTTTTTTTTGGGGTGTTAAGCTCATATTTATAATTTTTTTTATTTGGGCAATCGTATCTAAAGGGAAATATTGGAACATCACAAATATATTGTAACACAAACATTGTAAGGGTTTTCGCTTAATTTTGGTCAGAATGCGCTTCCTTTTGGTTTATCAATTTAAGGCATATGGTCCATATATCTCTTGGTAACACAGGTGACCAAGAGAGATGAGGACTCGTCGCTGATGCAGCTGAAAGAGGAGTTTCGAACGTACGAGGCTCTGCGGCGGGAGCATGACTCTCAGATTGTCCAGATCGCCATGGAGGGAGGGCTGCGCATTGCCCCCGACCAGTGGTCCTCTTTGCTCTATGGGGACCAGTCGCACAAGTCCCACATGCAGTCCATCATTGACAAGGTTTTATTTCCTTTCTAATCCAGTTGTTGTTGGCATGTGTCGTTAAAATGCTGCGCGTTACATTTTTATCTCCAATTTCTCGTATCCGCTTTTTTCACACCGCAGTTGCAGACTCCTGCGTCGTTCGCGCAGAGTGTGCAGGAGCTGACAATAGCACTACAGAGAACGGGCGATCCTGCCAACCTGAACCGGCTCAGACCTCATTTAGAGCTGCTGGCCAACATCGACCCCAGTCCAGGTAAACGCATTAATGTTCAGGTAACAGAATGTTCTACACTGTTAATATCTATAGAACCAGATGTGGCACAGGTGTCAAGTATATACAGTACCTCACAAAAGTGAGTACACCCCCCACATTTTTGTAAATATTTGATGATATCTTTTCATGTGACAACACTGAAGAAATGACACTTTGCTACAATGTAAAGTAGTGAGTGTACAGCTTGTGTAACAGTGTAAATTAGCTGTTCCCTCAAAATAACTCAACACACAGCGATTAATGTCTAAACTGCTGGCAACAATAGTGAGTACACCCCTAAGTGAAAATGTCCAAATTCGGCCCTATTAGCCATTTTCCCTCCCTGGTGTCATGTGACTCGTTAGTGTTACAAGGTCTCAGGTGTGAATGGGGAGCAGGTGTGTTAAATTTGGTGTCATCGCTCTCACACTCCCGCATACTGGTCACTGGAAGTTCAACATGGCACCTCATGGCAAAGAACTCTCTGAAGATCTGAAAAAAATAATTGTTGCTTTACATAAAGATGGCCTGGCTTATAGGAAGATTGCCCAGACCCTGACACTGAGCTGCAGCATGGTGGCCAAGACCATACAGCGGTTTAACAGGACAGATTCCACTCAGAACAGTCCTCACCATGGTCGACCAAAGAAGTTGAGAGCACATGCTTAGCGTCATATCCAGAGGTTATCTTTGGGAAATAGACGTATGAGTGCTGCCAGCATTGCTGTAGAGGTTGAAGGGGTGGGGGGTCAGCCTGTCAGTGCTCAGATCATACGCCGCACACTGCATCAAATTGGTCTGTGTGGCTGTCGTCCCAGAAGGAAGTCTTTTCTAAAGATGATGCACAAGAAAGTCTGCAAACAGTTTGTGAAAAGACAATCAGACTAAGGACATGGATTACTGGAACCATATCCTGTGCTCTGATGGACTGGCCAAGCATGTCTCCAGACCTAAACCCTATTGAGCATCTGTGGGGCATCCTCAAACAGAAGGTGGAGGAGCACATGGTCTCTAACATCCACCAGCTCCGTGATGTCGTCATGGATGAGTGGAAGAGGACTCCAGTGGCAACCTGTGAAGCTCTGGTGAACTCCATACCCAAGAGGGTTAAGGCAGTGCTGGAAAATAATGGTGGCCACACAAAATATTGACACTTTGGGCCCAATTTGGACATTTTCACTTAGGGGTGTACCTATGTTTTTTGCCAGCGGTTTAGACATTAATGGCTGTGTGTTGAGTTATTTTGAGGGGACAGCAAATTTACACTGTTACACAAGCTGTACACTCACTACTTTACATTGTAGAAAAGTGTCATTTCTTCAGTGTTGGAATATGAAAAGATATCATGAAATATTTACAAAAATGTGAGGGGTGTACTCAATTTTGTGAGATACTGTATATTTTATAAATATTCCTGAAGTTCCTATAACCAGCATGTAATTTCATTCTCTTTTAAAAACTTATACATTTATACACACCAGATACACACCAAGTTTATCGAACTCTTCTTTCCTTTAAGGAAAGCAGTTTCTCCACATTTATTGGAATTGATCTTCTCAGCGCTTGCTATTTTTAGCAGCTGGGCAAACACTACGTTTGTCGAAACTCGAAGCAAGATTTTCCTGTCAGGAGTTGGATCATAAATAAACAACACTCCCGAGGGAATGGCATGTTTCGACGTGAAAACGTATGAGTCACGCAGCATGACTGAGAGTCGAGATGTGTGCCGGGGTGATGACTGCAGAGCGAGTCAGTTAGGAGGAAAAATGTAACCGTGTCGAATTCTGAGAATAATATTTAGCCGTGACCTCTTATTCCACTTCTTAAAAAGCGCAAAAACAGGAAAAGGAAGATGTTTATGACTCCGTTGATGTTTGGACGGATTTGTTTTCTTTGGATTACTCTGTAGGTCACACCCCATTGCCTATTTGTCTGGCATCTGTGCAAAAAAAAAAAATCAAAAATCCCCAGACTAGGTTCATGCACGTGTTGTCATGTGTGTTGTCATGTTGAGTATTCACGTAGCACATAATATGCAGATGATGGGGAATTTCCTGAACCATTTTGCTGTCCTTTGTGCTCAGATGCTCCCCCTCCAACATGGGAGCAGCTGGAGAAGGGCCTGGTAGCCGTAAAGACGGTGGTGCACGGCCTTGTGGACTTCATCCAGAACCACAGCAAGAAGGGCACGGAGCAGCAGCAGCCACCACAGCACAGCAAGTACAAAACCTACATGTGCCGTGACATGAAGCAGAAAGGGGGCTGCCCCCGAGGTGCCAGCTGTACCTTCGCCCACTCGCAGGAAGAGCTTGAGAAGTCAGTATCTGTCCAAATGTTACACAAATGACTGTTTTTGCTATAAAACGTGAGCTTTTTTCGCCCCATCAAGAAATGTACAGTGGTGTGAAAAAGTGTTTGCCCCCTTCCTCATTTCCTGTTCCTTTGCATGTTTGTCACACTTAAGTGTTTCGGAACATCAAACCAATTTAAACAATAGTCAAGGACAACACAAGTAAACACAAAATGCAATTTGTAAATGAAGGTGTTTATTATTAAAGGTGAAAAAAAATCCAAACCATCATGGCCCTGTGTGAAAAAGTGATTGCCCCCTAAACCTAATAACTGGTTTTGGGCCACCCTTAGCAGCAACAATTGCAACCAAGCGTTTGATAACGTGCAATGAGGCTTTTACAGCGTCCTGGAGGAATTTTGGCCCACTCATCTTTGCAGAATTGTCCTAATTCAGTTACATTAGAGGGTTTTCGAGCATGAACGGCCTTTTTAAGGTCATACCACAACATCTCAATAGGATTCAGGTCAGGACTTTGGCTAGGCCACTCCAAAGTCTTAATTTTGTTTTTCTTCAGCCATTCGGTGGTGGACTTGCTGGTGTGTTTAGGATCATTGTCCTGCTGCAGAACCCAAGTTCGTTTCAGCTTGAGTACCACGAACGGATGGTCGGACATTCTCCTTCAGGATCTCTTGGTAGACAGCAGAATTCATAGTTCCTTTTATCACGGCAAGTCTTCCAGGTCCTGAAGCAGCAAAACAGCCCCAGACCATCACACACCACCACCATATTTTACTGTTGGTATAATGTTCTTTTTATGAAATGCAGTGTTCCTTCTACGCCAGATATACTTGGACACACACCTTCCAAAGAGTTCCACTTTTGTCTCTTCGGTCCACAGAATGTTGTCCCAAAAGTCTTGGGGATCATCAAGATGTGTTGTGGAGAACTTGAGACGAGCTTTGATGTTCTTTTTGCTCAGCAGTGGTTTTCTCCTTGGAACTCTGCCATGCAGGCCATTTTTGCCCAGTCTTTTCCTGATGGTGGAGGCATGAACGCGTGACCTTAACTGAGGCAAGTGTAGTCTGCAGTTTTTTGGACGTTGTTGTGGGGTCTTTTGTGACCTCTTGGATGAATCGTCGCTGCGCTCTTGGGGTAATTTTTGGGCGGCCCGGCCACTCCTGGGAAGGTTCACCACTGTTCCCATGTCTTCGCCATTTGTGGATAATGGCTCTCACTGTGGTTCGCTGGATTCCCAAAGCTTTGGAAATGGCTTTATAACCCTTTCCAGACTGATAGATCTCAATTACTTTCTTTCTCAATTGTTCCTGAATTTCTTTGGGTCTCGGCATGATGTGTAGCTTTTAAGGATCTTCTGGTGGACCTTACTGTGTCAAGCAGCTCCTATTTAAGTGATGCCTTGATTGTGAACAGGTGTGGCAATAATCAGGCCTGAGTGTGGCTAGAGAAATTGAACTCAGGTGTGGACAACCACAGTTATAGTATGTTTTAACAAGGGGGGCAATCACTTTTTCACACAGGGCCATGATGGTTTGGATTTTTTTTCACCTTTAATAATAAACACCTTCATTTACAAATTGCTTTTTGTGTTTACTTGTGTTGTCCTTGACTATTGTTTAAATTGGTTTGATGTTCCGAAACACTTAAGTGTGACAAACATGCAAAGGAACAGGAAATGAGGAAGGGGGCAAACACTTTTTCACACCACTGTAGCACTGCTAAATGCTGTTATTAACTTGTTCTATTAAAGCAATCACTTGACTCATTCTATTAAAGGAGTCAGTTTTGATTCATTTGCTTAAAGGAACCACTTTTGATTTGTTCGCTTAAAGGGATTAGTGACTAAGAATTCACATCCTCCTACTTTTGTGAATTCTGAATTTACTCAGTCAAGTTTGAACACCTAAATATAAAGATATTATTCATAAAGATTTTATTATTGGAAATGTTGATGAAAATAAATGAATAGAATGCTAATAGTTTTACTTTTGTGATTTATCTTTTGCTTTTTTTTTGTTAACTTGCAGAATTGTCCGTTATGTCCTCAGATACCGTAAGATGAACAAGCGCCTGGCTCCGAGACTTCCGTGTGGTCCCTCCCTGCTGCCTGATGAAGGTGTTGCTCTTGATGGCGTGACCCGTAAACCCTCGCCCCTTACCAACGGCATCGTGGCGTCATGTCCACCACCAGTGCCGCAGCTCTTAGCACGTGGACACGAACCTTCAACCTATGACCTCATGCGCAAGCCCAAAATGGACAGCCTGAGCGCTCCTGGATCTCCCCCTGATTCGTACGACTTTAAGCAGACTCTACTTACGTAAACGTGATCCATGTTACAGAGTAGCATATGTCCAAAATATTAACCTTTTGTGCTTTATTGCGGTCAGAACGATTTGTTTTAATTTTAAAATGCATTATATAAGGTCATCTGGGGAAAACACTTCATTATAAGCTTCTATTATTTATTTATTTTTTCCCATTGTCTGCTCAGTTTTGGTTGACTCGTGTCTTGTTTTAACCCTTTTGCAGTTTGGATAAGTCTGGCCTGCCCCTGCCCCCACACGCAGTTGGTCACCCAAGGGCCGAACATCTGACCATGCCCAAGCAGATTCCCAGCGTGCCCCGCGGTGCTCCGCCGCTCTACCCACAACAGCCCGAGCTTTTTTATCCTGAGGCCAGAGCACCATCAGGAGGGCAGTATGACGCCCAGTACTCTGCTGGTGAGTCTCAATGCTTCCCGATTTGTAAATATGAATTCATTAGCGTGAAGATTTACTGTAAAGTCCACACAACTAAATGTAGTCTTGTAGTATTTTGACACACATTAAATGATGACTAACAGTGCATGTGTTCCCAAAATATGCTTTAATTTCTTTCTTTCAGGTCCCCCGTACCCCTACCAGCCAACTCAGTATGTGCCACCCCGCTACATCCGTAACCCCCTGTCCTCGGGCGATACCACGTATCAAGACCCGTACCCTGCTTATGGCCCCGACCGCCAGTTTCCACCTCCACACCACTCTGGCCCACCTTTCTCAGGCGTCAGCACCCACCCATACCCGCCCCCCTCTCACTACGACGCCCGCCGGCATGGCCCGTATGCAGCACCACCCCCGCCACCACCCCCCCAGCCCTTCGGCCCGCCCCGAGACGAGCTGGTGCGTATGAGCCCCGTGTCCTTAGATGCGCCACCCACTCCAGGGGCACCCACCTCCCTCTACCACGCTGAAGTAGCATCCCGAGAGCGATATCCTCCAGAGGGGTACTACCACCCCTCTGCACCACATCCCGGCCAAATCCGCTCCCATATCAGGGTAAGTTCGTTTTTAATTACAGACGGTGAACATTTGTAAACTCCCGAGTTAATACTTTAACATGTCTGCCATAGGACCCGTACGGCCGCCCTCAGCCCAGCCTGGACTACCTGCACCGCAGGCGTAAGGAGCTGCTGAACCAGCTGGAGGAGAGAAAAGTAATTTCTCCTCCGCCGTTCGCCGCCTCCCCGACTCTGCCCTCTCACACCTTCCCCAACGACTACCCTCAGGAAGCACAGGCATGTCCTGTTGTAATTCTTAGAAAGAAAAAATAATTATATAATTTTTTGGTACTCAATAGGGCTGGGCACCATCATGTAATATCAATACTGTAATAATTATGTCCCAGTATATTTTCTGGGATGTAGTGTGTACCAAGATAAGATATTTAACTCTAGTGGTTTTGAATTGGTTTTAAATCTTTAAATATGACGACTCGGTTCGCGTCTTTCAGTACATAGAGGATGGCTCCAAGGCTTTCGGCACCCGAGAACCTGACTACGCCGGGCAGTACTCCCCGTGGTCGTGCGACACCATCGGCTCGTACATTGGCTCCAAAGATCCCAAACCGAAAGACGGCGTGAGCGCCGGAGCAGTGGAAATGATGGTACGTCGTCGTCGTCTATGCTCGATAATGGTTTTTTAGGACCGTAATTGTTGTTGTTTTCGTTCTCTCTACAGAACACGGAGGGGAAAGGTCTAAGGGAGCCACCTCTGGATGGTCAGCGGCGCTCGGCAGAAGCCAAAGACGACGATCCCATCATTCCGTTCGGCCCTCTGCCCACAGTGTCGCCGTTCGGTGCTATTTCCCGCACGTCAAAGACGGGCTACCAGACCACGGGCCCTGTGCAAGCCATGGCATCCTCGCAGGCCTCCGGCTCCAAACACGTCACTACAGCAGGTAGGTTCATCTGACATGATTTAAACTTTTTTCTCCACAAAACGGCTGATTTATTTCAATTAAGATTAAAACTCTTTTTCATAGCCGACTACTCGTACGGAAACCACGGTGGCGGTTGGGGCAGTGTGTCTTATCCTCCGGGCCACTTCAGCGAGCGGTATGTGACCTCAACCAGCAACGATAACAACAAGTGTTTCATTACGTAGTCATTTCATCAGTGTGTCTGATGTCCTCCAGGCTGCCGGCTGTGTCCATGTCCACCTCCGAACGAGAGCAGCTAAAGATGGAACTCCAGCAGGTCAACCAGCAGATCAGTCATCAGACGCAGATCCGCAGCATGGAGGTGACGCACGCAGAACAGCTCCAAGAACAACACCTGGCTTAACTTTATTGATTTCCCTCCGGAGTCACTTTTGTGTCTTTAGTACATATTTTGTTTATAGTGCTTCTTTGTGCATGTAAGACTTTTAAAAACTAGATCTGAGAGATATTTCCCACGTTTACCAGAATCACAAATCGGGTAGTTTAATGGACATTCCGACAGCCATCTATCTGATTGCAAGCCGAGTCGATGAGGCTCGTGTCCGTTTCACTCTCTCTCTCTCTCTCTCTCTCTCTCTCTCTCTCCAACAACTTAAGCCGAGTGTGAGGAAATCGCAAGCAATACGTTTTAGACATATTAAAGGAGACTGGCTCTTGTTGGGGTTTTTTTTTTTTTTTTTTTCCCCCCTTTCTTTCTTCTCTTTTCCCTTCTAGGCAAGTAATTAAAAAATTAACGTGAGGTGTCAAAGTTACAACATTATAGGCTGAAAAACGGATCATAATCGAATACCCGTCCACCACGATGAGACGGATGATAATATGGATGTTTGGTGGCGTCTGTTTTTTAAAATTTTTTATTATAAAAATAAATTGTCTAGTGAAAATCATGAATTCCCTCACCAGCTCTCAAGTTCCCAAATGTGCGTGCAGGCCGCTAACTCCGTGCTGCTGCAGCGAGAGGCCAGCGCTCTGAACGCTCAACCTCCGGCCGCTAAATGGCCCGTTGGGGGTGGCACCGTGTCCAGCGAGCAGCTCAGCCTGGAGCTTCATCACGTTGAGAGGGAAATCGGGAAGAGGACGCGTGAAATCGCTATGGTGAGTCCGGGTGTACACTTGTAGACATGGATTAGTAAATATATTATCCACGTACAAGACACACAAACATTGCTGTCCAACGCTGCAGTACAGGATTTATTCTTGGCTCTTGTTGCAGGAGAACCAGGCGGCACAGGAAGTCCAATACAAACTAAAGGCCACTGAAAACGGCCAGATTGACCACAAAGCCCAGCTGGAGGAGCTCTCTTTAGCACTGGGGTGAGCATTGACACACACTAGAATTCATTCTCTTTTATGACTAGGGGTGATAATTAAAAGTCCTGGTATTCAGAATCTGTGACAATGTGATCATGGCTGCAATTAATACTAGCTAGGACTGGTAAGAGCGTCGTTATGGTTATGGTAACACGTCGGGGTACGTTTGCTCTTCCAGCGACGTCTCGAACGGCGTAAGCAGCGTGGTGCCCGCCAACAGCGTCGGGGGAGCCGTGTTGTCTCTGACCAATAAGACGTCTTCGCTCACCCTCTGCTCCGGAGACCAAGTGGGAAGCGGATCAGAGCTCCAAAAGAACGGTGTCGTTCATTCTTGAGAGGCTGTAACCACACATCCAAACACACACACACTCTTTGAGATTTTGTCTTTTTCATGCAAAAGTGTTCAAACACGTTAACTGATTTGAAGAGAAATGCGCCAATGTGAGATGAGGGACACACACACACACACACACATTTCTGTGTGCGCATACAAACAAACACTTGCATGCTGTTCCATGCATGCACAAAACACTTGTTTTATTTTCGAAAAAGAAATGAGCAGTATCTGCCGTGATTATGAATCTTGTTTTCCTTTTTTTGTTCTGTGAATGAGCTTTTTGTTTTTGTTTTTCAAACGACTTCTCATTGCCTGGAAACCAGGGCATCTGATAGTATCCTGTAATTGTTTTCTTCCTTTTCTCTTATGAGTTTTTTTTTTTTTTTTTTTTTTTATTAACACGACAAATCTGAGGCTTAGGAAAATTTTTAAAAGCGAGCCGACTCTGTAGCATCTTTACAACCGGTAATCTTGAAAACGCCACAAAATCCATGCAGCCTCGAATGTGACGTTAAGGACCAGACACAAAAGTAGCACGGAAAGCCGTTTTATCGATCCGTTTTCGTACAGAGCGTTACCGCGGCTTTCCCCCCAACAAGGGTGCAACCGACACGGTGGCGAATCGCTTAGGCGAAATGAGCCGGAGCTCGCGTGTTCGGCGAACACGAGGGTTTGAGATAACGGAATCAATCGTACGATTTCATTTAATTTACGGTTTTGGCTAAAGAACTGTTCAGTATTTCTAAGTCGTGGCGTCTAGAGCATTCTGTTTTATAGAATGCGTGCAAATGTCTTAAAAAAAATAAGGCAAAAAAACCCCAAAAAGCACTTTCTTCCCTGTTTTTTCTACGAGCGTGTACTTTTTTTATTCGAGGAAGAACGTCTTTTTGATCCTCGTGTTCGCCGGAGTCGCAGCACCGTGGTTCCACTTTATTATTATTATTATTATTTTGATTGCCTCCCACCGCCACTCGTGTCACACGGGTCGCAGCCTTGTGCACGAATAGCCGATCCTCCCTGACTTCTGTGAAGTTGCTTACGTGGGTTTTCTGGTCACGTTCGCATGTTCAGGTTAGCTGCTGCACAGGAACGAGGGAAGCGGTGCTCGAACGTCATCACCACGAGATCCACGTTTTAAAATAAATTAATAAATAACTCCGGTAAGGCTTGTAAACCGCGCTCCTCACCACCCCGGCAGCTTGTTTCCGAATCGATTTGCCGCAGCGACGTTTACTCGAGCTCATCGCCTCGCTTCGATGTAGTGATCGTGTATTTTCACACAACATAACAGAATGTATAACGATACTCTGCCGACTGTTCGGACAAAAAGACAAGGATGCCCCTGAAAACTATCAGATCAAGACATGTACAAGCTCTGAAGTCTTCCTATAGTGATGACATTCTTCACGTGCAAACGTTTCGTTCTAGTCTCTTGAGACCGACTATGATAATTAAGCTCCAATTTTGGGTGCAACCTCTTAACATGTAAACTTTTCTCTTTTTTTTTTTTTTTGTCTTGATTATTTTGTGCTCTAAGTTGTCGTGATTTACAATTATATTAATGATTTATAGTCATGAACATTTTTTTTTCTTATGATTTTGCTCGCGTAGAGCATGCAGCCTTTTCCAAGCAATCGTCAAGATTGGACGCGAATCACGTAGCCGGACGTTTCGTGAAACGAGGATTGCGAGGTTTTCATGTGTTTCTTGTGCTAGACAAGCATCTACTTGCGAATAGTCGTGTAAAATAATAAAATCGCTCGGATCCAAATAATCGGCTTGCTTCCAGACAGGAACGTGACCTTCTTTGATGTAACGGTCGCAACTCTGCATTATATAAACGTTTGGGGTTTTTTTTTTTTTTGGGGTTTATTTTTTTTTAGTTTTATTTTTTTTACGATGTTAATTGTCATTTGTCCTCAGAGTGGATTAAGGTCCACTCCGCGCTGTTCAAGCAATCGTAAACTCTAGCTCGGCCGAAGAATCGATCACGTGGTCTACATCCAGACGGGTGCCAGCATCACTAACGAGAAAATGTTAGCAGGACAAATTTAACTGCGAGACGCAGCGTCTTTCACGTCCGACGTCCTATCCCATTCTTCTGTGTTTTTTTTTTTTTTTTTCTCCCTTTTCCATCAATGCCGAGAAAGCAGAAAAGCGGAGATTTTCAGGTGTCTCCCATATCGATGTAGACCTTTCCTCGGCGAAGGACCGTGCAGAGGCAAGGTGGACGATCAACAGAAGTCTCGTAACGTTTAGTGTAAAAGAGACGTTCAAGAATAATCGTACGTCTTTTGTTTTGATTTGTCGCATGACTGAACAAACACAATTATTTTATCATATTTTTTTTGTTATTATTATAATTCTAACTAAAACTCCTGTGTGTGGAAGGAAGCCAGTGTTTTCTACTGCGGTGAACTCTTCGCCGAACCAAAACTGAACTAAGCGTTCTGGATCCTCTTGGATATGCTGTTCGCGCAGGTTAACGTAATATTACAGCATATCAGTGTTAGGAATTATTTTATTTATTTACCTTTTCTTCCCCTTAATGTTCCCATGAGTGACACACAGCTAGGACGCTGCTTTTATTTGGATTACGTGGGAACGTGTGCGATAAATATTTAAAGATTATTCAGTAAATTGGTTTGATTTAGAATTTCTTTTTCCCCCCCTTTCTTTTTTTTTTTTGGTGTACATTTTAATAATCGGTGATCTCACTGAACTGGTAACTTTCGCTTTTGGAATCTTTGTACGTTTTCCAGATGAAATCGTGTCCATTGTCCATCCGCTAAAAACGTAAGTGGCATAAGACTCGTTTATATAAGAAATGTTTTGTGCATGACGATTTATTTTTCTTTCTTTCCTGGAGCAGAGGCGTCACAGCGTAAATGTGGCGATCTTTGCGAGCAGGCCTGTTCCTAATGGATGATATTCATTTCTCTATGCGGATCGTGTCTGTATTGAGCGGACCTGTAGCACTCGTTTAAACGATAAAAGCTGAATTAACTCGTGTTTTTTGAACCTTAACACTGTTATGGCTGTGTCTATATAATTTTTTCCCCCCTCTTTTTATTCCTAACTTTTTTTGGGGGGGCGGGGAGACGTACTGGCTTTTTTGTTTCCAAGTCGTCTTGTTTAAAACAAAAAGAAAAAAAAATCTTAACTTAAGGTACAGGCTTGATTTCAAACAAGGAAAGGTTTTATATATAAACTTTAGATTATACTCCATTAAGGAATGTTTAGAACCATCTTACTCCAATGTGGATGTAGCCATTATTACGCCATTTTATGACTTTGTAAAACAAATTCACTGTGTGAAAATTGGTTTGCATTTTTTGTATAATACAATCTGCTCTGTTTTTGTTTTGAGAGATGAAACTGGAAGTTTGGATGAGGTGGGTGGGGGGAACCCTGTGATAAAAACAAAAAACAAACTTGATGACAGTGATTATAAATGAGAGGCTGGATTAAACAATTGACACTTAAGTCTATGTAGATTTATTTCATCATTTGAAATTTGTTATGAACAAATGAGAAATATTGGGACTAACAATTCACTTCAGAATTACTCTGCTGTGCAAAGCTACTGTTGCTATTGACTTTTGTCTGAAAGTGTCTTGCATATTTTTTAAATTCCTTGAACAATGGAGGGGCACGCACACTCATACATGCGAGTGTAAGATCCCCACTGTGTGAATAAAATGCGATTGCTCCATGCCCAAAAGCGATCACGCTGGTGGTTCAACAGTTCCTTGGAGAGCAAATATTTTTGAAATTGAATTCCTCCATGGGGTTTCCCAAACAGAGGAACCAAAGATGTTCTAGCTATAACCATCCATCCATCCAGAGAGACTCTTTCAGGGAACTTGGACAGGGTGCCAACCTATCACACACCCATTCACACACTATGGACAGTTTAGAGATGCCAATCAGCCTCTAATTTGTGTCTCTGGTCTGGTGGAGGATATCCCCCAAAGCATGAGAACATCCAAGCTCGGCACCCACAGGGAAGAGGTGGGAATCAAACCCCCAACCCTGGAGACGAAATCGGTGATCAGAATTTGGGATGTGGAGCCATCCTCAAAAAAATTTGCTTTATCTAAAAATGAGCAAAATCACATTCAACCGCTGCCTTGTTCTCGTTATCCGTTCCAGAGCGGGTAGCTGAGGTGAATGAGCTTTTTATCTACGTGTAATCGCCCGATGCTCTCCATGTCCTCTTCAGCCAGAGTGAACCCAAAGACCTGTAAACAAAAGAGAAAAGACGATGAGTGTTATCGAAATATCAAGAATTTCTCAAATACAAGCTTGTGTTCATCCACAGGTTCTCATCTGTGTTAGAGTGGTTTTTCCTGCTCTGACACGGGGAGGGCTGATGAAACTGTGGCTCCATTGTTAGACGTACCTCAGAAGTGGAAAGGCTTCTGAGGAACGAGGATTTTTGCGGGCACATAAAGAGCACAAACGCGATCGGACACTGCAGTCATGCTCAAATTTGAAATGCAGATTAAATACACACACCAGCGTGCTCACTCCACGTGGGTTGGATCCCAGCTCACGTGCCTCCCATCATGCAACGCGGACATGGCAGCCATGTCAGTGTCTTCCAGCTGGAACCCAAACACCTGTGCATGCAGAGGCATTTTGAGAAAAACGACAACCCAATATTTTTAATACGTCCTTGTCGACTTCCCATCACTACTCTGAAGTGTAGAGAAAAAGATATGTGGCTTGTTAACTAGTTTTTTTTTTTTGTTGTTGTTTTTTGCTATTATAACTAGCTGGCTTGTCAACAACTAGGAAAATAAAGTACATCAACAAGTTACAGTACGTCAGCCATCATTTTCACTTAGGGTAGATAAATCGCTGTCACTACCCAGCAAATCAAACTGCTACAATCTCTTCCGATCGCAGTGAATTGTGAGGACATTCTGCTCCTGAAGATTACAGTCCTGTTGAATCAACTCAACTAGCTCATCTACCAAACACTACTTGAGCTAATGCTATTGGAACAGTGACTTATGGGAAGTCAACAAAGGTGAGGAAGACACAGACAGTGACTTTAGGAAAGGTGAGGAGCCACCGAAGTGTGTTAGAAGCTATGCTTGGAGAACAAAAACGGCTCCTCGAGGGTTCTTTGGTTTGGCAAGGTTCAACATAGAAGCTTGAGGTTTGCACAAACGGACAAAACTCACTAGGGTGCCACGTTTAGCCTCAAAACATAAATCCTCCAGAACTGAACTTACTTGGCAGTTTTCAAGAATCCTATCTGGTTTGGTTGACTTTGGGATGGTGATGATCTGATTCTGCCAAACAAAAAAGAAACTCATGGATTTTGGTGTATTTAAAAAAAGAGAAAAAGGTGAAGATATGCTTCTATTTTTATAAATTATGTACAAACTCCAGAATGAGATCGGGGCGTGTCCTGCAACAAAACAACAACCTGTTGTCATATAAAATCATGTTAACACGCTATTTTGAGTAGTTATGCCCAATTGGAATTCAAAAGACAATCAATTTTATTGATTTGAACAGATTTGGAATATACAGATACGCATGTATATAAACATTGATATAGATATAAACTAAAAAAAAACAGATCTGGACTTTCACTTGAGTCTTGTACCTGAATGCTCCAGCGGATGCAGATCTGCGAAGCACTGCATCTGTACTTCTGTGCCAGTTCCACGATGAGTGGATGATCGAGCGCTTGGCCCTTAGCTAGAGGGCAGTAACCTTCAAACGCTACGCCCTCGCTGCGGCAAAACTCCACCAGCTGCCATGGCTGCTGAAACGGATGAAACTCCACCTGAAAAACACAGAACTTTGTGGTTCTGATTGTTTCGTGGACGCCGCGGTTAAAGAGTCAGCTCCTTTCATGTCCTTTGTCCGTACCTGGTTAACGTGAGGCATAACGCTGCCGTCCTCTTTCAGTTCCTCGAGATGTGGGATCAGGAAGTTGCTCACACCGACAGAACGGCACAATCCTGTGATAATAGAGAAGCATCTGAGGATGATTCGAAAGCCGCCGCCACACACCACACCAATCAGTGTTTTTCATCCATCTTCTTGTAAAGCCACAACGAAATACTAGACACCTTCGTCGTACAGTTCCTCCAGCGCCCTCCACGTCTCGGCTCGGACGTCCCTGTTGGAGCGGCCAGGAACGGCGCAGTCAGGCCAGTGCATAAGATACAAATCTGTAAGAGAGATCCGTTCCCCCAGCGTCACATTACAGCGTCTCGGATGAGTTCACAGCCAAAAGGAACGACTCATACCTAAATACTCGACCCCGAGTCTCTCACGTGACGCCCGACAGGCCTCCTTGGCACTCTGATACCCGTAATCCCCTGGCCACAGCTTCGTGGTGATCCACAGGTCGTCACGCGGTACTTGGCTCTCAGCGATCGACTTACCCAAGGCTTCTTCGCAGCCGTATCTTTTAGCCGTGTCTACGTGCCTGATCCCGCATTGCTGAAGAGCGTAGACGACCGCATCGTGGGAGTAACCACCATGGTGCGATGTTCCTGGAGAGAAGCCGGAGAAGAGGTAAAAACAGAAACAAGCCAGGTGTTACTAGTGGAGCACTCGTCATTATAGCACACATTGCTGATGAATTCTCGACTCTGATTGGTCAGAAAGGTTTTATTTGTTTTCTAGAACTAATTGATATGGTGAATCTTCCAGTAAGGAGTCTCCAGTGTCAGCTCAGCAGTGGGGTCTTTTGTACTAAATAGATGATTTGACCACACCTGAAGTTTTTGGAATCGCTCTCATGGGTTGGTTTGGATTTTTCAGACTAATCATGGCTTGCTACACTGGCAGAAAGAGTTCTTTAGATTTAATATTCAGAGTTAACAGTTACAATGAAACAATGAAGGAATAATGCACATTTGGCACTTTTTTCCATTAACCTGATTTTGATATAAACACTTTCCAATTAAAGCTGAAAGTCTCCATTTTAATCAGCTAAAATAACAATAACCGTGTCAATGTCCACATATCTACTGACCTGACTGTATACATAGTCTTACCCTGAGCCACACTGTCTCTGAAGTGAACTTTGGACACTAGACATGACGATATCATGCAGTTTGAGTACACTACGGGTCAAAAGTTTGGGGACACTTGACTGAAATGTTTCTCATGATCTTAAAAACCTTTTGATCAGAAGGTCTATGATTAAATGTGTGAAATCGGTGTTGGAGACAAAAATATAAATCATGCCGACATGTTCGTTTCTTTCATTAGAAAACTAAAGTTTTATTTACAAAACAATCTTTCTAAACGGACCAGCAAAATAAGAGTCCAGCATAGGTAGGAACTCCTTTAATACTGTTTAAAAAGCATCTCAGGGGGATTCCTCAAGAAATAGGTATACATTTCTGGAAATTCTCAGCAAAAAGGGCATCTACTTTGAAGATGTTAAAGTATTAAATTAAGATTTTTTTAGATCACAATATAAACCCCATAGTTTCATTTGTTACTCAAGTTTTGATGACTTTATTTTCATTCTTAAACATAAATATGTTCATTCATTATAAAAGTTTAGATATAACAAACTATTAATTTAAGTTTGCGTGTTTCATGGCTCTTACATAGTTGTAACATCCTTAATATTGTTTTAGAATGAGGTCATGGCCCTAATTAGGCCCGTCATGTCTAATGAACCGGACTGGGAGTCACTGATCTAGTCCTAATCCTAAACAAAGTGCGCCTCTTTCCTTCCAAGCGTCTGCCGGTTACCGTAAAATCCGGTATACACGCGCACCACACTTTCCATTTATGCGCATTTAAAAGTAGTAAACAATTCAGATGTAGCAGTAAGTGCACTGCGTTTACTCACCTAAACCTAGGATGGGGATTTTCAGTCTATTGGAAAGCTCAATGTGTGGGAAATGCTGCATTGGAGAAATACAACGCGTCTTCTCTACTACAAGAACACTTCATGCCGAGGAATCTGGACTCCGATAAGCAGCCAGAGGTGTCGTAAAGCGGCTCGGTGTTTTTGCGACAGTAGGTTTACATGTCGGAAGCCTTCAATCTTTATCGTGCTTGATAATAATAATAATAATAATAATAATAGTTATGTAACGTTTAGAACGTTAGGTTTGGATGAAATACCAAACTTTTTATTGTTTGTTTTTTTTAATGTATGAACTTTTTAAGTTTTCGAGTGATTTTATAGTTTGTGCCAAATATAGTCACTTAGCAATTCGTTAAACTCAGTATTTACTTCTTATTCTGCACACAACATTTGACAAACTGCCGTCATTGATTACTAGTAAGATAAGCCAAGTGTCCTGCTGGGGAAAAAAAACAACAAACTATAGAAACCACTAGCTACAGAAATTCTAATGGTTTCCACTGCAAACACCATTACAAAGCATCGGCTAACTATTAAAACCTTTACCATTATTGGTCTTTAATGGTATCCACTAGACATAAACATGCCACCAATAAAAGGCAACAAATGACCAGTAGAGACTGACACGGACCATTACAGTTTCCATCAACACCAATAGACTTTCCATTATAACCATTACAAATTCTCTGAGGGTTTTTGTTGTTTGTTTCTCAGCAGGGGAATTATACATTAACTTATTCTGCAAAGCAAATGAAAATGATTGTTGATACACTGCTTACTCAGATGTCCTTGGAATTATTCAGATCCAAAAAAAACACTATTACTATTTGTACTTTAAAAAACATATGTTGAAATGAATGAATCAATTTACTGATGGCCTGCCTGTGTACAAAAACGTACATGACCTGATTATCACATGCTAACATTGTGCAGTATGATCATCATCATCATCATCATAATAATAATAATAATCACAAATCACAAAATGTCCTTTCAGCTTAATGAATATGCACTCTGGGTTATTTGTACCTGAAAGCACAAAATACAAGATCATGTCTATTGCAAAGCTTTTTAATTATATTTGACATTCTTTTCACATTTTCACCTGATAAACAGTATTCCCTGTTGGAAGAAAACAAACAATAGAAACCCATCATAGAATTTGTAATGGTTGTAATGGGAATTGTATTGGTTTTAATGGAAACTGTAATGGTCCCTATCAGTCTCTACTGGTCATTTGTTGCCTTCCTTCTATTGGTGGCATGTTTATGTCTAGTGGATACCATTAAGGACTATTGTTAACGGTACATTTTTTAATGGTTAGATTATGGTTTGTAATTGTATTTGTAGTGGAAACCATTAGAATTTCTGCAAAGGTTTCTATAGTTGTTTTAATTTTTATACGTTTTTATTTACAGATACCGTATAAACAGGACACACCTATCTAGACTTTATGACTTCAGAACTTGCTTCAGCTTTCAAGAACAATTATCTCACACACATTCACACAAAAACTGATTTACTCCAGAACTATTGGCACCCTTGGTAAAGGTAGATATAAACGTTTGGAAGAATCTACTTACAAATTACTTAAACCAATCTTATGCCAATACATATGGAGGTTTACCCCCAGGTACAAATAACTCCTCTGCACATCAGTAACAATAAAAAAATAAAATAAAAATGGCACACACTGCTAGCGCTACTTTGATTGTTGCCATAGTAACACTGTTCTTACACACTGATAAGTTTCTTTGTTAATCATGTCCGTGTTTAATTCCAATCGCTTTCTGTAATCAATACAAGAGTTAATTATCTGTACAAAAATGTGTTGTACAAATCAGAATGTCTTTACAAAATGATTGACAGTCCAGTGTCATACACACGTGCACACACACAAACTCTGACATCTTACAGCTCGTTGGAGTTTTATATAACCTAAACCTCATTTTTTGGGCAGAAACAGCCCCCAATCAATCAATTCTGTGGCTAAAACCAAAGAAATGACAGAATCTGGTTTTTTGCAGTGCTGTACCTTCGTACAAGTGTGTGTGTGTGTGATTACAACTATTAATGTTTTTTATTCTAAGTTTACTTTTACTATTTGTAACACTGTATAAACATTACACCTACTCTAAGTAAGGAATAACAGCACATCCTGAAGTGTTTTATTCCTCTTATACCACAGCAGTTTGCTGCGACCGACGACAACAAAAGGCGAGACGCGTCACTCTTTTTAACCGTTTAATGTTGTGGGAACATCCGCAACAATTAGAAAGTAGTTCCTGTTCTCATGTACACTACTGGTCAAAAGTTTAGACACACTCGCTAGTTATTTTCCCACATTTTATAATAATTATAAAGTCATTAAAACTCTGGAGTAACACAAATGGAACTATGGGAATTATGTTGTGATAGAAAAAAATCCCCCAAAAATCTAAATAATCGAATGTTTTAACATCATCAAAGTAGACGCTCTTTGCAGAGAATTTTCAGAAATGTATTCTTGGCATTTTTTCAACTGATTTCTTGAGAAATCCCCCTGAGATGCTTTTTAAACAGTATTAAAGGAGTTCCCACCTACGCTGGACACTTATCGGCTGCTATTTGGAATATTTCACACCGCATCGCCTGATTAAAAAATAAAAAAAGAAGGTAAATAAAATGTTATTTTTTTTTTAATGAAAGAAATGAAACTGTCAGCACGATTACATTTTTTGACTACACAACACCGATTTCAAACATTTAAAATCATACACCTTCAGATCAAAAGGTTTTTAAGATCAGGAGAAACATTTCAGTCGTGTGTCCCCAAACTTTTGACCCGTAGTGTATGTTATAGCAGGTCTAAACAGTCGCACATAACAGAACACGCATTTCTTTCTGCCCTGAGGTCTGTGTCAGTAAAACTCAAGAGCCTTCAGTCAGGAAAAACAATACTCGAGCGCGAGTGAAAACATCAAATATATTGTATGTATTCTAAGCTGAAAATGAAAAGAAATACATATGAAGTGAAGATGAGGTTTCGAAACGAAAGCCATTGAACCAGTGATTTATTCGTCGTCCATTTACGAGGCGTTCAGTAGCTCATTGAAGAGATTTCCCTCTGGCCGATGGGTCAGCGCATCACCGTGGCGTTAGTACTTAACGTATTCAGACTGAAGGGACTGTGAAAAGACAGAGAACCAGATAAAACCAAATAATTAATTCGGAGTAATTTGGTGTACGGTTGAAATGAACTGTTGTGGTGATAAAGATCAGGGCCGAGAGAACATTTCTTAAAAGACACACAAAAAAAGTTCAAGTTAAATGAATAACCAGGAAAAAGGAATAAATGAATAAAAGCTAGAAGGAAGAAATATCTTGGACCTTGTAGGGGGAAGAAACCCCAAAACCTGTATTGTCTAAAAGACTTACCTAATTTGGACGGGAGAAATGGGAGTATTTAAAAGTGTTGAACAATATGAGGAAGTAATGTCTATGACAAGAACGAGACGGAACGGAAGAAATGCAGCAGTGCAGATTTGCAGGCACGGTCTAAGAGTTTCCACGTTTCCAGGTTAAAAAAAATAACTTAGAATGTCCAAAAAATAATAATTAGATGTATACCCCGCAAACCCTGATTTACTCTGATAGGAAAAGAGACACTGACATTTTGTGTAAGTAGAAGACGACGAATGCTGGAATTTGCTTAGCAGAAGCAAAAGAACAGGGCTTTAGTGTGTGGAGGAAATAGAAAACAAAAATCAGGAGCAAGAAAAAGCAGGAAAGATGAAAGACGAAGGTCGGAGAAAGTAGGAGAAATGCTGATTTGTCCAAAAGGAGTAAACTGAAATTAATAAACGAACCAAAAAAGGTAAGGATCCAGACATAAAAAAGGAAAAGAAACGTGTTTGAAAGAGAAGTCGGAGAATCCACTCACAGGAACAGAGCGACTGAGATGGTGGCCTGTGAGCACGCCTGGAACGGAAACTCTGGGGTTTGGCCTGAAGCCTCCTCTCATCGCAGGTCTGAGCGCAGGAGCAGGAGGGTTGATAAGGTTGTTGTTAACTTCCTGTCGGAGGGGGTATCCGAAACCGAAGCGGGGTGGAGGAGGGCCCGAGGGCAGGAGTGAAGATGGAGAGAACAGTGCAGGAGGAGGGGAGGAGGGGTAGGAGGGCACGGACGGGTCGCGGTCCTCATCTATGAAGTCGTCCAGGCTGTAAAGGTTGCCGAGAGATCGCACCAAGCCGGGTTTAAAGCTGCGAGAGGGATTGTTAGAAACACTTGCGCATTTAAACGTGTCCATGACCTTTAACCCAACCCCCCCTTCCCGGAACATTTACTGAGCGAAATGTGCATTTCGAATGTGATTTGAATGGGGGTTTTGCGTTAGCGCACCTCTTCATGTTTCCAGCGGTCGATGGGCTTCGAGCCAGTCTCCTCGTTACAGGGCCACCAGAAAATGGAGGAGGAGGAGCTTTGGAAGACTTCGAGGGAGAAATGGTTCCAGGTATCAGACGTAACCCACTGAAATAACAAAAACAGCAAAGTTACTGGTTATTATATCGTTCCAACAATATCTATGAATGATATGGTGACATGGACACATGTCAAGTATGGAAGGTTGCTACGAGTGACAGCTGCTACACGTTGGCTCGGTCAAGGAAAACTAAAAAAAATTTAAATAATTGTAGTACTAACTGCAGCGGTGCCAATAATTGTGACAACGTGTGTTTAAAAAAAAAAAAAAGGTTTAACTTAGATTACAATCCTTGCATATTTTAGCTGGAGATTTCTTTTCATAACCTGTTTTTGCCGAGGGTACCAATAATTCTGGAGACGGGATATTATTTAGCTTGCGTCCTACCCAAGAACAGACGGAGACCTGAGAAGACGTCTACACTTTAATGCTCGCAGTCGGTCTCCCTGAGTTACGCCCATATTATTGGCCGCGAGATCGTTCTGTGAGAAAAGAAGAAGGAAGAAAGAAAGGTTCGAAATTACTGCAGCTTTAAACAAATAATTTTTTAAAACCGTTTCAAACACCTTCTAAAACGTGGCACCTCGTCCATGCTTGGCGCGTTCGGGCTCGTGCTGCAGAGAGAAACGTCGTCCAGGCTGGAGATGAGGTGAGCCAGGTCTCTCTCTGGGTAATACCTCGGCCTCGGCTGCTTGGACCGGTACAAATCACCGTCCATCCACATGCCGTGCTGTTTTCTATACAGAGACAGAAAAAGAACCGACTGTATTTCTATCCATTTTGATCTTTCCACCCTGTTGTTGCTTGTGATTGAATAAATCCTTCCATTTCTCTGGATTATCCCACTCACTCTTCCAGAAAGTTCTGCTGGGGGCCGATGACCGATCCGGGCCTGCAGATGCGAATCCAGGAGATGGCCTCTGCAGCCGTGAAGCGGTAATGCTTCATGAGGTAGCAGCCGATCAGGGTGCCTGTCCTGCCTAGGCCAGCTACACACATACACACACACACACAAAATAAAAAAATAACCACAACATTTATCATATTTTGAGCCCATATAACTAGCAGGACACAGAATAAACAGCAGCAGCAGCAATGATAAGCAGGCCAACAAACCTCCTAGATAAGTAAATCAGATATTCACAAACAATACTGAAATAAAAAAATGTCAGTTAAGAGCTAATAATGATTATTTTGTTGTTATATCTGGAGAAGTTTTAATTGCTTCATCACAGCAGCTATCAATAAAATAAGCTCTCAATCATCTGAGAATGAAGTGAGGATTTAAACACTTGGGGGTGTGCAGTTATAGGAAAATAATCGACGACAAGGTGGTGTGATGGTCCGATGGAAAGAGTTCATTTATTAATTTATAGTAGTTACATTTAAATGTTGTATCTGCAAAACAAGTTACAGTCCTCTCCAAAACCAATGCTTCAGGAGGTGAAATGCTGCTCAGTCGAGTTAAGGTCTGGTGATTGACTTGGCCAGTATAAAACGTTCTTCTTTCCCCCCTGATGAAGTTATCATTGAGTTGGAAGTGTGTTCTGGATCATTGTCTTGCTGCATGATGAAGTTCCTCATGATTAATTTGGATGTTTTTCTCTGTAAATTGGCAGACTGAATGTTCCTGTAAACTTCTGAATCCATAATGCTGCTCCCATCGTGAGTTCCATCATTAGTATATATTAGTGAGACTGTTCAAGAACTAGCCATGCAAGCCCAAGCCATGACACTACCTCCACCATGATTCACAGATGAGCTCATATATTTTATATTATCATTTCTTTCTCAATACTTTGGCCTTTCCATCACTTCAGTAAAGGTTCATCTTGGTTCCAAAACTTTAAAACTTGTGGTATGCCCTCTGCCCTTGAAGTCTTCTTCAAACGGTGGATTGTGTTACCTTGACCCCTACCCTGTGAAGGTTGTTGGTGATGTCATTAACTGTTGTTTTTGGGTTTTTCTTCACAGCACTCACAACATTTCGGTCACCAACTGCTGTTGGTTTCCTAGACCGACATGTTCCACGTCTGGTTGTTCGTACACTAGTGGCTGTTGTATTGGCTATGCCCAATGCTTGTGCAATGGCTCTGATCGATTTTCCCTCTTCTCTCAGCTTCAAAATGGCTTGCTGTTCACAGACAGCTCTCTAGTCTTTATGATGGTTTAACTTTTTTTATCATCATCTTTTTTTTTTTTTTAAGTCCTCACTGGCAAAACCTAGAGCTCAAACCAAGGTTAGACAGATATTCAGAGCTATTAATTCTTTAAATAATCAATCTAACAGGTCAAACCTGGACAGCAAGATATATCATTCATGTGTTCCAATATTTTTGGTCACATGGAAAAATGGGTGGGTTCAAACAAAAAGTGCCATGTTCCAAGTTGTTTATCGTTAGACCTAGATGTAAATATGAGAAATTAAAACTGAAATTCTGATATTTTGTCTCATATTTTTTGAACTCAAACCCAAGTGTCTTCACGGTATAGTGAAAACAAATGAATTGGCCTTGCTGTTCCAATACTTTTGGAGAGGACTGTAGTTCCCATTATACCATATATTACGGAAGCTACAAACAGTCGTTCCCTCACCAGTCTGTTTTTTTCTCTCTCTTTTGATGTCAGTAAGATACAAACCGTAGCAGAATATAAAGCCCTCTGCTCTGAAGACTTTCCCATGGGGGAAAAACTGTTACAAAAAAAACAAACACTAGAGAATCCTAACATAAAAATGTTAAATTAACGTTATTCACTATCCATTATCTATGCATATTCCGTATGTCCGCCGTCTCTGCTTATCTTCACACCTTTATACGTTTTAGTAAGCATATGAGGACGATTGGATTCGGCTATCCATCCATCAAAATCTGTACGCTTTGACCTATTAAGGGTACAAGTTCTTCTCTCATCACACTTTTCACCTTTACAATGGACGGCGACGGCGCCCTCCGCCGTTTCACAGATGTGCAGGAAGCGGCGGACAATGATGTCACTCGGCGTGCCGCCGTCCACGAAGAACAGTTCGTGATGCGCAAAACCGGCGTCTGTAAAGCGGCATCCCTCGTACATCTTCCTGTTGAGCCGGACCACGTCACTGACGTCGTGCTGGCGGAAGTAGGGGAAGTACGCTTCTGGGGCGTGGAGAGGGAATCCTGGGAATTGTAATGAGTTTCATTCGTGTAGCCTACAAACATTATAAACCTACAAATGCCTTCATTTACCAATCAGAATCGATTATATCAAGCTGTGTAACGTAATTAAAATACACACCCTGACATTCCTCACTCACCATTCTCAATTTTGCTCTTGGGATGAGGCCCACTAAAGGCCAGCAGCTTCCCTGGCACAATCCAGTTAAAGTCACCATTTTCTACACGCTTAATAAAGAAAGAGGAAGAGCAAGCTTTGATCAGTTGTATCGCTAGACACTCATTAGTTTGTCTCTTCACATAAACAGAAATAGGGCAGTTAGTGCTCTCCTCACAGCACGTTTAGCGCCACTTTGACATTTGTGCGAGTAGTTTGAATAAGCTCATCTCTTGTACGTATAACTGTACAATTGAGGATTCTCACCTCATAGTGCTCGTACTCCTCGACATCAAACGTCTCAAAGTCGAAGAACCCATGCTGCAGGGCCTTGAGGGAAGATGTTAATAATTAATGACCTTCACGTTTAATAACTGTCAATTTCTTACCAAATCTGTGCATGCGTCATGAGTATTATAAAAACAACCACGTGTCCTTAGAACAGTTTCAACCTTTCGTTTCAAAACGACCTTTAAAATGACACAAATGGCCACTGACAAACCTGGTATTTACGTCCAATATTAAAGTAGTTATCGCATGTTCCTTCTACTTCTCACATAGCCTACTACTGGTGGATCCTACTACAGATCCAAAATCTTTGGCAAGCTTCAAAAAAAGAGGAAACTATGGCATAAAATAATGTATCATTTCACACCTCCATTAAATTGTTTTTGTGACAAATTCAACAAAAATCCTCCTCACAGGTACTTCTTTTTAAAGATTTTCTCTTACAAGGAAGATCTTTAAAATAATCTGATTCCTATCCTTTGAATGATTAATGGATTTACTCAATGATTCTTTGATTGAATCGCCAATTTATTCATTCGCTCGTGTCTAGGAACTCTGTTATTGCTCCACTCTTCCCTGTTTCACTGGGGTATAAGCATGAGGCTGTATACGTTAATAAAAAATCACTTTCTTATCTAGTATAAGTGTATAAGAAGTAAAAGCCCCCAAACCCCCTTTAAAAAAAAAAAAAAAGAGGGTCATTGATGCTTTGGGGCTGGTAAACACGATGGCCTCTGCCAGGTGGTTAGGACTTGACCATAAATGGATTTTTCAACAACACAATGACAAACACATTTCCAAATCATCACAGTTGCAGGATACAGTGTCAATAACCACCTTAGATTTGAACCTCTGGGTAAACTGAAGAGGCCTATCCACAATTTTTTCAAATGTTGTGCTTGGTGGAGGGTTGATCTTAATGAAGGCAGCGTCATGCAGAAACACTATTCGGTCATTATCATCTTTCTAACTTTGAACAGCAAACACTTTGTCAAATTTGTGTATATAAAGGTAAAAATAAAATACTAGGAAAAGATCCATCAACTGGTGTCCTGACTCACAGGTCATTTATATGCCTTGTAGAAGACGGTTACATAAACTGTCTGCCCTGGATTTGTGTCAAGCCCACTTCCTGTTACAATGTTCGAAGGGCAGATAATTGGACTAAAGGATTATGATTAGAGCTCAGGCTGTGGAGCTTCTAAAAGTACACAATGGGAAAATGAATGATAAAATTGCTTCCGCAGCACACTAACCTTACGGATTCCTTGCAAACAGTCTAAGATGGTCAGGTTGTAGGTGCAGCTCCCAAAGGCAGCGTCTCTGAAGGAGACAAGACAATCGTGTACTAATGACAACACAGGAAGTGAACCTTTTGTGCTTGAATTTGTGATCTCAAACTGGAGTCTTACCTAAAGGGCAGGTAGGACACGTTAGTCCCAGATATCAGGGCTCGGTATACTTCCTCTGGAGTTCTTTTTAGGTATATTACCTGGAGTGGAAGATAAAACGATAGGGTCATCCTGGAATGTAAAATCATATGTAGAATGTTTAGACTAGCAGGGAGAAAAGACCCACGGCATAGGCGCCGATCAGGAAGGCTGCGTTGGCTCTCTTGTGCTGGTCGTAACTGGTGTAATGAATGATGCGTTTCCTGGAAAGCGTGAAAGACTGGAAGGAGACACAGAATACACACAGTTATGCAGACTTACTGCATCAAGATGATTACTACCCCATATCAACACATACTGAAGTCTTTAATTACTAATATACAATGTGTTACATACTGCGTGTCATGTTACAGAGAAACTGCAGAATAAAGACTTTCCCATGGCGGAACATAAGAACTAAACATCTCCTCAGAGAAAGCGTCACAATAACAACAATTATTATTAGGCTTGAATTATGTCGAGGATCCAAGGATGTGTTATAATAATGAACACTATCAGAGCTGCTGTCATAGAAAATGAAACCAACACCCTCTGACCAATCAGGTTTGAGAATCTAACAGCGCTGTGGTATGAGAGAAAATAAAACATGTTTCACATTATAAAAATCAGGAGTCACTCATTATGATGAATAGGGAGCTTCTCTGCGCAACAGACTTTTGATAATGAACGCTTGTATCATGGATTAAGTGTTCAGATTAAACTATATTAACTGTACATCGACATGTAGCATTTGTTTCAAACAAAATTGTTTTAATTGCTGCTTTAAAAAAATACGATGTCTGTATGTAAAAGGTTCGTCCTTTCTAGGCTTTGCAGCAACTCAGACAATCATAACACGATATACAAACAGCTGTTACTTAGCTAATGACTACTGGCTCGGAAACAAATTCTCGTATTACACTGGGCCGTTTAAATATTTCATCACCAGCCATGGTTGCGTGCGATTGTAAATGTAGTACTTAATGGTTTTACATTCTCTTTGTTTGTTTCTATCACTCATGTTCTTGTAATTTGGCACGACACAAGGCTTTTTGCATGTCGGTGTGATTTTCAGTCAGGATTTTATTGAAATGAAATGACATTGACATTTTTACTCTATCACCTAAAGCGGTTTTAAAGAGTTCTAATTCGACAGACATTGTCACAAAGCAGCTTTACTGCGATCCAGATGAAGATTTTGCCGACAAGGAAAACTCCCCAAGAGGACACTGAGACTCAAATATGGAACCCCAGAGTTATTACTCTGCTAAAACCATAGACTATAAAGTGTGTTGAAAGGATGTTCAGTATGAGCATATTTGTAAATAAACATCCTGGGAGGAGGACAGGACAGTCTTTATGTAAACGAGACTAGAAGACTGTATGACTTGGTGATTTTCATCTTAACAGTCCAACTGTTTGGTCAGTCGATACAAAACAGAATCATGTAGCTTCTTTAAGAGTCCTGTGCTTTTATTGGAACCAGTCTCGCTTTGTTGCTTTGGTAAAATAGTCGTAAAAATACCACTATTTTAAATATAATAATCTTGGGCAAAGTGCAGATCTAGAAACAGGAACACACTCTCAGAAATACAAGATCCCAAATTGTACTTTACTTCATCTCGGGCATGTCTCGATAAGGTTCCTTTTGAGGAATGCTTTAGTGGTACAGCAGTGCTCCTTAAATTCCTTATTACAGTATACAACGACCTGCTTAATATTGTGTAAGTCCCCATTGTGCCACCAAAACAAGTCCTTCATTGGACCACTTTTGGTAGGTACTAATCACTGCATACCAGAAACACTGTTCCAGTCATTTAGCCATCAAAACTTGGCCCTTGTCAAAGTCCTTACATTTTCCCATTTTTTCTGCTACCAACACGTCAACTTCGAGAACTGACTGTTCACATGCTGCCTAATAAATATCCAAATATCCAACCCCTTGACAGGTCCCTTTGTAACGAGATTATCAGTGGTGTTCACAGTGTTTTGAATGTTATGGCTGATCGGTGTACATACAACTTTTTAAAGTGGAAGATACAAAAGATGGACCACCGCACAGACAAGGAAAAGTACAGATTAGTTGGTACCTTTATTTCTGAGAGTGCATAAAGTTAGGCTGAAACCCCAAAGAACAGCCGAAATGTTTGCCAAAGACTTTTTGTTGAGGGCACAAACATGATATGATACAGAGACATTGTTAGGAGAGGACAGCGAGTCGGGTAATGTTACTAATCTGCACTAATGCTCTTCTGCCTAACTAGCTTATTGTTCCTGTGAGCTAAATTATTTCAGCCGGTGGGTCAAGAACATATGCGTTGGCCACCGTTTCTCTTAACTTCACTTCGGACCTAAACTGACTGTACATGACTCCACTCTTTATCCTGTGTCAGCTCCAGATGTAAGAAGCCCACTTATGTCTTTTAGTGCCTGCCAAAACCTCTTGCTCCTCTCTCCAATTCAGCGCGAATGGAGAAGGTAAGGTGTTTGGAGTACACAGAGAGAACGAGAGTCCATCGAGACAGTCATGGAAGTGGTTCTAGAGCGAACAGGGATGCATGCCGATATTGTTTTAATACGCACTAACCGACTTCCCCTTGCATGTACCTTCGGTTGTATCCCTGTCGCTGTTTACATGAGTCCCTTACACTTGTTGGCAAAATATTAAAAAAGGACCAAAATAAATGCATATTAACATTAGTCTGATGTTCAAATCTAAGTTTAAAGCACTTGGACATTCCTGGTGTTATACTTTTAGAAGAGTACTTAGAGGCCAGTTGAGTTTTACAAACAAAAATGAACAAACTCTTTCTCAGTCTCACACACACACACACACACACACACACACACACACACACAAATGGGTCAAATACAATAAAAACATTTTCTGATTACTTATTCTTATTTTCTTAAGTTATTCTGAACGACACATTTGAGGTCCAAATACTCCATATTTTCCAGTAACAAAATGCAATTATTCAAGTATAAGTTTGAAAATTTCAAAGATTCTCTTATTATATAATTTTGCCCATATACACCTTCATGAAACAACAATCCCAATTCTTTTGATACATATGAATAATATTACCACATAAAAATGCTATTAGAAGTAATAACATAAGTATAAAATGTCTATGGAGTGGAAAATACTTGAGTGACTGTATTTTGTTAATGTACTTTTGTGGAATATTTGTACTCTCAATCAAGTACATGTTCAAAAGTATTTGACCTCAAAGCAAAACTCAAATGCCACAATATTTTTTTTTCTAAAAAGATATCTTGTTGCCACCTTTAAATTCGCCATCAAAGCTAAATAAGTGTTTTATCTTTAAGTTTGGGATCTTTGTTGGTTTAATTAGCTAGATAGTGACATTTTTTTACATTAGTTTGTAAAATTAGTTAGCTGGTTACGTTTTGTAATTTTTTTTATTTTTGTAATATTTGCTAGGTAGTTAGGTTTTGTAAACTAGCTAGGGAGTTATGTTTTGTAAAAATGTTTTTGTAAACACATTTTTATTTGCTAGGCAGCTGGATTTTGTAAATTAGCTAGATAGTGACATTTTGTAAATTAGTTCCTTAAATTAGCTAGGAGAGGATAGAGGATAGCTAGGTTTTGTAAACTACCAAACTAGTTATGTTTTGTAAATTAGCTTGTTAAATAAGATAGTGGCTTTTTGTAAACTTTTTTGTAAAAAATTGTTAGGTAGCTAGATATTGTAAATTACTTTGTTAAATTAGCTAGATAGTGACATTTTGTAAATTAGTTCCTTAAATTAGCTAGGCACGTTTTATAAATAGTTTTGTAAAATTTGCAAGGTAGCTAGGTCTTGTAAACAAGCTTGTTAGTTATGTTTTGTAAATTAGCTTGTTAAATTTACTGGCTAGGTAAAAAAAAAAAATCATGCTAATGTGTCTTAGCCTCCATTCCAAAAGGCTTATTAAACATGATCTAATCAACTAATCAAGACCTTTTTTTTTTTTTTTAGACTGTAGATTTCATACTTTTAATTGAGTAAGATTTTGACACAGTATACAGGTTCTCTGTCTATACAGACACACACAGTAGGCAGAGCCAAGCTCATGGCAGAACCGCTCACTCGCGGCATGATACAGTGTACAAAAAATAATAATAAAAAGGTTTTTTTGTTTAAGGTTGTGGTTACTTGTTTCACATGGGTGGTAAATAAAATGTTCCTTAAATAAAAACAATTTAGAAAAGTTGATAAATATTTTTGTATGTCTTTACTCAGATTTCCTTTTATTCAATTTCAAATATTGCCTGAACATCTGAAACCATTCAGTGTGACAAATATGCAATAATAGAAGAAATTAGTAAAAGGCAAATACTTTCGTGCTGGGTAAGAATTTCTGCGTGACAGCTATTTGCCCTGACACTGACCAATCTGCGTCAGCTCTGACATAATGTCTAAAATAGAAATGTCCAGAGAAGTCAGGCCTTGTAATCGTTGATTACATAATTAGATTAGTGAGATCTCACTGTCTTGCATCCTGGGCATTTACATGTATTCCCTGGTAAGACGGTGAAGGGAATTCTCTTATATCATGTACTCTCTTATATTATGAACGGCTATCAAATATCTATGATGAAAGTATTCACTTAATTACCTCTTTGAATAAGCGGATCAACTGCCATCCTTTTTTATAGCTGATACATGTATTGTCTATACCTTGAAAAGACTTATTTTTGTGACTTATTTTTATGTGCTGTGTGCTTTGTCTGAATCTGTCTATGCACTTGCAAAAGTAGAAACCCTCCACACAATGCTGTTAACTATGTGTATAAATGCTCCTGTTCTAGACGAAATAAACAGGATGTCTCTGTGAACAGCGTTGTGTCAGTGTGTGTTCATTTAGACTCTCCAGGCCTGAACGCTTTTGTGGTAAATCACGCTTTCTCGCTCATAGCACAGAAGTAAGAGTTAAGAGAAATAAAAAAGCTGAAAAGGCTGACAGAGGACCGAAGGACATAATCTGAGATTCCTTTGTCTCTAACAGGCGGTTTTGTCCAAAGTGCCTTACAAGCGAGGAAGAATTCAATTCAAGCAAAAAGCCGAGGAATGGAAGGGTCGAGATCACGTTTAAAGGATAAACAGTAGCTCTTTGTCCGACTTTGGATTTGTACTCTTGAGCAGCTAGTCATGAGCTGACGAGCTAAGACTTTCTGCTGTACCTTGTCGTCTCACCTTGAGCTTTTTATTCAGTTTACAGCAGTATCGATACAGCATGGCCAGGTTGAGAGGCCCGAAGTCTGCGTAGAAGCTGAAACAAACAAACAAAAAAATTCCACCACATATATATACATATATATACTATATATATATATATATATATATATATATATATATATATATATATATATATATATACACACACACACACACATAAAGGAAGTCATAACAAGAACTTGCTTCTGAAGTGTTCCAACAACATTGCATAAATGTAACTCTAAATGGATAAAAACTACAATGTCACTGGCAAAATTGCAGTGCTGTAAGAGGAATCATACGCTTTCTTTTCTATGTGTCACTGTGAAACATGACCATAGGAGCATGTACAGAAACACAACATCCTGAGTGTAAACTTTCAGCACTTTTTTGTCAGTACTTGTTCATTCAACACAACACTGCGAGCCAGTTACTCACTTTTCATAGACAAACTCGTCGTCTGTGCAGAAGTAGTGCGCGTTTGCTGTACTTTTCGGTTTTCCTCGCAGAGTTGCAAAGTATAAGCGATCTGCAAACAAACAAACAAACAACCAGCATTAATTGCTTGGACCCCTAATCGCATATACGCGATTGACGTCACTTTTTTTTACTGCTCAAACAAATACTAAATAATAATTTGTTTGTTTTTGAATATTATATGAGCAAAATACCTTTGATCAACTCAGTAGCTCCGAAAAAGCCGTTTTCATACGCCATTGCATTCAATATCTGGGATATATACAAATAGTGAAGAATCTAGAATTATATCTGAATGAAATTATTGTTCCAAGTGTAACGCTTGGATTTCCACGTCCCTCAACAGCAGTCCCATGTCCAGTCCAAAAATCTACATTTCACCTGGAAAAAAAGTGTTTCAATTCCAAAACGAAATGAAAGACTTATTAGTTCCTAACAAAGTTTTTTTTTTTTTACATTTTCCACTGGAAACTTCCCTGGACTTTAAAAAGACGTCGCTGAAAGCTACATACTACAGCACTAAGCAGTACGCCATATCCGTAGGCCACCGCACTATTTTCAAATACTACGTAGTGTGTTAGTGTGCGAAAACGCCGTCGCTTGGCAACCGCGTGCTCCTTGTCCCTTGGGTAAGAAAGGGAGTTGCCGTGGAAGGATGGCCGTCTTCTGACCAATCAGCGTTCGTGGCGCAGCGCGCAACGTCATAAAAGGGGGGGGTTGTTCAGGATTACTGAGGAAGAACATGAAGGCTAAAGATTTAAACTAAAGCTTCTTTATATATATATATATATATATATATATATATATATATATATATATATATATATATATATATATATATATATATATATATATATATATATTTATATTTATATATATATTTATATTTATATATATATATTTTTTTTTTTACATAGCTGATGGACTTTATATCGAATTTGTGGCTGTAATATAAGTTTTAAAAGACATACAAGTCATTTATTCACATTTCACACAATGTATTCACTTTATATCAGTTCAGCAACAGGTGATTTAGTATTTAGCCAAAGCCATACATGTTTCTATGATGAATTTGTAATATTACTTTTGAGGACACTGCCATGTTTTCCCCCCAAGTTATAAAATACAGTCATGGATGAAATTATTGGCACCCCTGGAACTTTTCCAGAAAATGCACCATTTCTCCCAGAAAAGTGTTGCAATGACAAATGTTTTGGTATACACGTGTTTATTACCTTTAAGTGCATTGGAACAGCACAAAAAAGCAGAAGAAAAAAAGGCAAATTTGACATCATTTTACACAAAACTCCCAAAATGGACTGGACAAAATCATTGGCACCCTATTAAAACTGTGGGTAAATAATTTTATTTCAAGCATGTGATGTTCATTTAAACTCACATGTGGCAAGTAACAGGTGCTGGCAATATAGAAATCAAAACTGAAGCCAGTTAGAGTGTATAAACGCTGGCTCAAACTTTGTGTTGTGTGCCTGTGTGTGCCACACCAAGCATGGGGAAGAGAAAGAAGAGCCGAGAATTGTCTGAGGACTTAAGAAGCAAAATTGTGGAAAAATATCAACAATCTCAAGGTTACAAGTCAATCTCCAGAGATCTTAAAGCTCCTTTGTCCACTGTGTGCAATATAATCAAGAAGTTTATAACCCATGGAACTGTGGCAAATCTCCCTGGACGTGGACAGTGTCAGCTCGAACCATACGTCGTCATCTGAATGAGAAGCAGCGTTATGGCAGGAGACCGAGGAGAACCCCACTTCTGACACAGAGGCATAAAAAAGCCAGACTGCAGTTTGCAAAAATGTACCTGAGTAAGCCTCAATCCTTCTAGGAGAACGTTTTGTGGACAGATGAGACTAAGGTAGAGCTTTTTGGCAAAGCACGTCATTCTACTGTTTACAGAAAACAAAAAGAGGCCTACACAGTACCTACAGTCAAACATGGTGGAGGTTCAAGGATGATTTGGGGTTGTTTTGCTGCCTCTGGCACTGGGTGCATTGACTGTGTGCAAGGAATCATGAAATCTGGAGACCATCAAAAGATTTTGGCCCATAATGTAAGGCCTAGTGTCAGAAAGTTGGGTCTGCGTCAGAGGTCATGGGTGTTTCAGCAGGGCAATGACCCGAAACATACCTCAAAAAGCACCCAGAAATGGTTGGAGACAAAGCGCTGGAGAATTCTGAAGTGGCCATCAATGAGTCCGGATCTAAATCCCATAGAAACCTATGGAGAGATCTCAAAATTGCTGTTGCGAGAAGGCACCCTTCAAATCTGAGAGACCTGGAGCAGTTTTCAAAAGAAGAGTGGTCCAAAATTCCAGTTGAGAGGTGTAGGAAGCTTGTTGATGGTTATAGGAAGCGATTGGTTTCAGTAATTTTCTCCAAAGGGTGTGCAACCAAATATTAAGTTGAGGGTGCCAACAATTTTGTCCGACCTAATTTTTGAGTTTTGTGTAAAATGATGTCAAATTTGCCTTTTTCTTCTGCTTTTTTGTGCTGTTCCAATGCACTTAAAGGTAGTAAACATGTGTATACCAAAACATTTGTCATTGCAACACTTTTCTGGGAGAAATGTTGCATTTTCTGGAAAAGTTCCAGGGGTGCCAATAATTTCGTCCATGACTGTACACTTCAGTAAGGTGACCAAATCAATTGAACTGCACTAAAACATGAAGTACACCAGCTGTAAACCTTACTAAGCCGATTGTTTACAGAAAAAAAAGTATTATTATCACCTTCGCTCGCACTGAAAGATCTCATCTTCATCAACAATGTCATGGCAACAGTATTCTACCACTGATAGCATCCCTTTGCGAACTTTAACTAGCTGTGTTTCTAAATGGACCCTGAGATTGGACCATACAGTACACTGATTGAGGACGATACAGTACCCTGAGATTGGACCATACAGTACATTAAGTCAGGACCATACATTACCTTGAGATTGGACCATACAGTACACTAATTGAGGGATGTACAGTACCCTGAACTTGGACCATACAGTACACTAATTGAGGAACGTACAGTACCCTGAACTTTGAACATACAAAACCCTGAGCTTGGAACGTACAGTATCCTAAGCGAGGAACACTCCCTGGTGGAATAAGGCAGGTGTCAACGCAAATGTGATCAGCATGTTTTATTGCTAACTCACATTTGTTCACAATCCTCAAACACACATCAGTGGAAACATCTAATATTTCCATCTTCAACATAAAACCTCTAGAGCATGGGTGTCAAACGTACGGCCCGCGGGCCAAAACCGGCCCGCTAGAGGGTTCAATCCGGCCCGCAGGACGAATTTTGAAAGTGAAAAAAATAAGCATAAAAGACACGAACTTGTCATTTTTAATAAAATGTTATTCCTAAATTATCCGCCAGGGGGTAAAAAAACGCGGCACATCTGAGGGACTGAACAGCAGATGGCAGCAATGCGACGTCTGCTGTTTGTCATCACGGAGTAGTCTACTCTATTTTGTACTCGTCCCCACACCCTCATTAGCCAAAATGTCTGCCAAAAAGCAGAAAAGTAGATACAGAGTGTAGAGTTTTCCATGAAAAATGGACCGCTTCCTATTTATTCACAGAGATGAATGGGTAATAGTTAAAAAAAAGTGCAATTTAATGTTAGTCAACAGCTTCACTACAAAAGAGTTTGGTTTGGTGGAATCCTATTGTTCATGAAATGCCATAAATTTTTAAAGTGAAATATTATATTTTTCAGTTCCAAATACCTGTGAAGTTTTTTTTGCATTTGTACAAACATTGAGCAGTTGTAATGCACATATATGTGAATGATAATCAGAAGCAAATTGCACATGTTTGTCTAAAGAAATCTGAGATTGCTCATGACATATTTTATAAAAGGATATTTCATTAAATATAAATGTCTTTGCATGAAAACAAAAGTAAAAACATAGACTTCTTGTTATTTATAGGTGATTATACTATGATTTTACTGGCCCGGCCCACTTGACATCTAATTAGGCTGTATGTGGCCTCTGAACTAAAATGAGTTTGACACCACTGCTCTAGAGTCTTTTAATTGTGTGCAAGGGAAAATTATTTTTAAAGTAATTTCTTAAAATTTGTGCAACTATGATGGTAGCTGTGGAATGTATGGTATAATCTTGCAACTGTTTAAGAAATGATGAGGCATCCTTGGATGGGTGTCTCCAAGATTATTCCCCAAGCCCAAAGTTTTTAAAATCCTAGACTTACCTGCGATGTGTGTGATCCAGGCAGTTGGGGGCACCATGGCAGGAGGCCTCCGTTTGACCCGCCAGTGTCCCCCCCATACTGGCAACCGGGACATGCCTTCATTGAGGTCAGAAATAAGACGCTGATGAGGCCAAACTCTTAATAACACCTCCTCAGGTACTCCTCACCAACAAGCATTCTAGTTTGATGACTATGGAATTTGTCAGGAAGCTCATCATCACCTTGAGTTATCCAAGTGGAGCAAATGTCAAGATTTATCCCCAGACAAAACAAAAAATACAACTATAGGAACGCGCTCACCTGAGAACATGCCATGGAACAAGAGCAAGAGCCACTCGTGTTACAGACTCAAGTTACTTCCAAAAAAACCTAGCTCTTGTCCTGATGCGGCGTTCCGTTACACGTGCTTCTCATACGTGAGGACGTCACGCGTTTCGAGGTTTGTTCTTGGACTTATCAGGTCCATAACCTATTCTTCGTTCCTTTATGATATCTGCCAACAGCATGCATGAAAACATTCTCTTCCATCCGAGACACTGTGTTATGGATCAGGTGCTGTGAGACATAAAAAAAAAAACAGTAACATTTGAGACGATGACACGGTGTAAAGATCAGGATCCAAACAGAGAATGGTGTCTAATAGCAGGGCAAGGTCTCTAATAAGGTTACAGGAGAGGTTATTAGGATGGTGTGGGGACATATGAGAAACTCAGAGGGTGTGCTTATTTATGAGTATGATGATCCTTTAGATCTTCATATGATCCTGTGATCCTTTAGATGTTTTAAATCAGCCATCTTGTTATGACTGGTTAGTGTAAAATGTCTAGTAATCTGTTTGTTTATTTGTTTTAGAAATAAGGAACTAAGCTCAGGTAATCATGTGATTTTAATTGGTATTTAATCTTCTTTTTTGTGTCCCTCTAATTATTAGTCAGTTTTTGTCCAAAAATCTGCACAAACACACACATAGGAAATGATTTAATCACCATTATTCACCGCTGTTTCATACCTCTAATATCTAATATTAAATAAAATTCGGGGATTTTGGTAAAAACAAATTTGTTTTAGAAATAATTACTTCTTTCTTTATTTTTTTCTAATTCAACCCCCTTGTAGCTTTTACATCAGATCCAATTTCCAAAATGTTTATTTATGGATTTCTTTTTGGTCCAAAACAGCAGCTTTTTGTACATTATGTGAAATAAAAAAGAAAAGAAAGAGCAAATAACCTTTTATTTATATTTTCCAACAGTTAATAAAGGTTTTTATGACCCATATTTCTAAAATGTGTATTCTAGTTATACATGATTTATTATTATTATTATTATTATTATTATTATTATTATTATTATTATATTTTTTGCTTATTAATTATATATTATATAGCGTAAGAAGAGTTGTGCATTTAAGTACTCAATGCTAATTCCTACAAGACAAAAACAAACCTGTTTTTATTTTTGGCCACAGGGTGGCGCAATACACATGACGATATAATACGTATACGTTTTATATATATATATATATATATATAATAATAAAAAAAAATATATATATAATATATATATATATATATATTATATATATATATATATATATTATATATATATATATATATATATATATATATATATATATATCTTAATAACAGTTGAAAAAATAACATCGAATAATATATTGTGAATATTTCTGTTATCACATCTGTTTAGTGTAGTTTGCTTTCACTATACAAGAAAAATAACGATTTGCGCACTTCCGCCTTTTGAAGCGCAAGAAAAATATTAAGCAATCTGATTGGCTGGTCTGAGGAGGCGTGAGCGTGTCGTCAGCGTAGGACGAGCATACCACAGAACTTCTATTCTTACAAGATGCTTCACTTACTTATATTTCCCGGGTTTCATGTAAACGACTCCTTTTTTTAATAAATAAAAATAAATAAATCGTTAATTTTGTTGACTGACAAAAAATGACACATTTCATACTTCAAAAATACATCCATCCTTGTTGCAAAGTGATTTAAAGTAGATGAATTTAATAAGTGTCTTTAATCAAGAGTAGTCCTTCTTGCTTCGTATAAACGTCTTAGTGGAAATCTAAGATGGCGGCGGTGACGACAATGCGGCGCTGCGTCAGGATCCTGAGACATCTGGTAAAATGAGCTGAACGCGTGCTTTCAGAATGGTTCTGCACTTTTAACACTTTGCTCGAAACGTCAGTCGAAATAACTGCATGTACGCAACTCGGTACATATTGA
Source organism: Ameiurus melas (assembly GCA_012411365.1). Taxonomy (NCBI): domain Eukaryota; kingdom Metazoa; phylum Chordata; class Actinopteri; order Siluriformes; family Ictaluridae; genus Ameiurus; species Ameiurus melas. The sequence continues at coordinate 28,980,614 of CM022756.1, forward strand.
ACTCTGCTTCTCACAATGTAGACGAGGAGTTGACAAGTGTAACTTTACTCAAGTGTAACTTTACTTTGGGTTTATTTTGGGAATCTTTCACCTGCATCCTCAGACATGTTCTCAAGATTTGCTTGTGTTCAAATAAAAATATATCGAATGCAATGTAATTTTAAATAAATAAATAAATACAACCAACAACCAACGGGTGCATTGGGACATTCAGGTGACCCGTCTGCCCCTTTCCACATGATATTTGTTTCCAGTTGCAACATGGGTTAACGGTTCATATAAACGACTCAGAATCGTTTTATGTGAGGCTTCGTTCATTAAATAACAGTTATTTCGGCTTGTAGTCAAACGATTTAATACACGCACACGAGTAGATTATACTCTCTTTGTGCATAAAACGATGCTATGTTGCTGCTTTTAAGAAAATATCACTTGTAGGACAGGGAGTCAATTCCGAAAAAAGAGTCGATTCTATACAGTAAAGGATTCGGTACGTAAGAAAGGGAGAAACAAACCACACTGTCTTACAGGGCGGGAAAAAAGCATCTTATTAAATTGAGCTTTAATTTTTGCTTACAGTTTTAACCACAGTGAGCCTGATTTTTTTTATTCTAATAGTCAAATTTTCCTTTCCATCTATTATAAATAGATTTTTATTAGTCATCTGGAGAGCTGTAAAGTTAGTGTGAGATTATTTGGACACCATCAAGTAGGAATGACCAAACAGTGAGCCAGTAATAAGCCACGCCCCCTGGAGCAGTGATTGCATTTCAGTTGGGCAGGTGCAACCCAGTGATGAAAGTAAAATGCAATACAATGGGGAACAACATTTCTGACAAATTCAATGTAAAAAGAAAAAAAAACAGTGCAATGCAACTAAGTATGCAATGTTGCTTCTCAGTATGTAACATTTTCTGCATGTTTAATTAAAAGCCCTGTGTGTATCGCATTTCACGTTTCTCAGCAACCGCCTCCCGCCCTGATACACGTACCTCACGTTTAGGTGTTCATTCCATATCGGTTCGCAAAAGTGAACTTTTTAACATTCTAAAGTTAAAGCGCTGATTATGAGACAAAATGTTATGTATCTGTTGCGGTCACCCCCCTCTATCTCTCTACCTGTCTCTCTGTGGAAGCCTCAGTTGTCGTCCCGCCGCTGCAGACCATGTCCCAGGCTCTGGACAGCTGGACCTGATCATGTCCTCCATCACCCTTCAGATTTCAGCTCACACCAATGGAGAGGACTCAGACAAAGCCGTGGTACTAGTTTGACTTGTGTTATCTAAAAAAATATAGTGGTGCTTTCTATTCCTGTAAAGGAGTCTAGAAAAGGAATATTTGCATGGAGAAGGCTGACTCACCACGTGGTGTTGCTCAAATATGGCTCAATTTATATCTCATACTTTTAGCGGCTTCTGGACAAGTTCTGCAATTCAAGTTGTCGGACATTGGCGAGGGTATCATGGAGGTGACGGTCAAAGAATGGTGCGTACCTAGATGATTAAAACCATCAACCCTGATGTATTATAATCAGAGTCCTAAATCTATTATACACAATAATTTTTCCCATGACTCACCCTACCTGTCATCAGTTTTCCTTCTGTCTCTGTAGATCTCTCTGAAATGTCTCTTTGCATCACTGGAGTGACTGTAGTGATAATAGTCTATGAACTAGAACATGCTGTCAATTTATGCTCCTGTTAGGTTACGATTGAACTCCAGTTCCACTGCATAAACCAGATGATTTCAATTGCTGCCTTTGTATGAAGGTACGTGAAGGAGGGCGATAAGGTTTCCCAGTTCGACAGCATCTGCGAGGTGCAAAGCGACAAAGCCTCCGTCACTATAACAAGCCGATACGATGGAATCATACGGAAGCTTCACTACGACGTGGACACGATCGCCTTTGTCGGATCACCTCTCGTAGACATCGAGACAGACGGGCCACAAGGTACTCAGTCCTGACAGTAATTAAATATGTGATCATGGCAATGTTTCAGGTCAATCTGGGAATGCGACGTGACATGAGGTGACATTGATTCGCCTCAGTGTTGCTCAGTGGGTGATGTATCTTTCTGCATCCTCCAGATGGCGGTCATGTGGAGGACATTGTTGAGACACCTGCGGTATCTCATGAACACACACACCAAGAGATTAAAGGACATAAAACTCTGGCTACCCCCGCAGTCCGACGTCTTGCAATGGAGAACAACGTAGGTATAAAACTGACTTATAGGTGGAGGTAGATGAAGGAGTATAAGCATGTCATATTACAGATGGTTGAATGTTAGGAGCCAGTTCATGACAGCCGCTCTATCGTCTGTGCCACGAAGACTTTGAAACAATTAAAATGAAAAGCTATTCAACATGCTGCTTCAAATTTTACTTGCTTGTTAACTTGTCAGATTAAGCTGAGCGAGGTGGTGGGGACAGGAAAGGACAGCCGTATCCTAAAGGAGGACATCCTTAACTTCTTGGCCAAGCAGACAGGCGCTATCCTTCCTTACGACGATGTGAAGGTGCCATCGGTGCCAGCTGTACCCGCCAAGGCAGAGAAACCAGCCCCAAGACCTATACCCACCGTCCCCCGGCCTGTCTTTACTGGGAAAGACAGGACAGAGCAACTCAATGGTGAACTGCTTTTAGCTTTTTTTTTGGCCCCTTCAGTTACCAAAATAGTGGGCTAATCCCCTTATTGACATCACCTCATCATGTCCTTTGATGTGTATTTCTGAGTCATATGAGGACTTCAGCAATGTGTTTAAGGCACTCAACCATGGTATTGGCACTCAGGGCTAGTCTGTCGATAACAGTGCCTGTGCATTTATGTCCACAGGTTTCCAGAAGGCCATGGTGAAGACAATGACTGCTGCATTGAAGATCCCTCACTTCGGTTACTGTGATGAGGTGGACCTCACCAAGCTGGTGCAATTACGCTCAGAAATGAAAGGTCTGGCTGAATCTCGGGGAGTCAAACTTAGCTACATGCCCTTCTTCATTAAGGTATGAGTGAGAGCATGTCCAAATACCGTATCTGACTAAAACCTCAAATGTATCCTCTATCAATGGGGACACATCTGATTCAGCTAGCCAGTCAGCTGAGAGATTTTGAGATTCCTTCATGCTAACGATATTACACTCTGCTGCTTTTAGGCTGCGTCTCTCGGCCTGCTGCAGTTTCCCATCCTCAACGCCTCAGTCGATGAAGGCTGTCATAACATCACGTACAAGGTGAACTCAGATAACTCCATAAGTCCTGAGTCTCCTTCCACAAAAATTACAATATCTTTGAATAAACTCCATTCCGATTTTTCTGTTCTTGTTTGCAGGCGTCCCATAACATCGGGCTGGCTATGGACACTCCACAGGGTCTGCTGGTGCCCAATGTGAAAGGAGTGCAGGCTCTGAGCGTTTTTGAAATCGCAGCTGAGCTGAACCGACTGCAGGCGCTGGGCTCAGGCGGGCAGCTGGGCACGGCCGACCTGACGGGGGGCACGTTCACTCTCTCCAACATTGGCTCAGTAAGCTTACAAACACTCTAACAGAGGAGTTTCAATGGCTCTGGGGATAGGGAAAAGCTCACGATTTGATTAGAGAAGCAAATAAGATTGCAATCTCGGAAATTGAAACATTATTAAAAATCAAGGCGGTAATTAAGATAAATGGAGTCCTGAATAGATTAATTTACCATGCGAGAACCTTACAGCCTAAATAAATATCGCATTTAAAACTAATAATAATAATAATAATAATAATAAGAGGAGGAAGAATTGTTTATGCCTCTTTAAAAAGTAAGATAACATTTTAAAAAAATTGTAGCATGTTTTAAGGCACTTTCTGAACACAATTTACAGTCAGCTTCAGAATTATTGGGACTCAGAAAAATGTTTTTAAAATCTTGTTAATTAGCAAAAAAAATCACACTGAAAATATGATAAATCAACCCTTTAATTGAGACTTTTAACACTATTGCTATTTTATAAACAAAATTTAAATCATCTTCCTTGATTATTACCCAACTAATTTGGCTTTTTAATCAGGTAAATCAATGACTGACCAAAAGATGGCGCTACATCCTGAAACAAGTCGCGTTTTTGTAGTCTAACGAGTCGAATGTACCTCACAGCGATCTGGTCTTATTTGCTTTAGTACACATACACACACAATATCTGCATTGATTAATCTCAGCCAACAGTCTGGATCATTCTTGATGGCCAAAAGGGAAATTAGACTGTGTTCAGCTGCCACGTTGAGCTCAGCCGGCCAGGGAGCTTTTGTGATAAGAAGCATGCTGGGTTTAAATGACCTTGAGAGAGCTGAGTCAGCACTGCCTGATTCAGCTGTGAGGAAAGGATCAGTCGTGACGGAGATTGTAATCTCACGGTGCATCAGATCATCTGTAGCCTGAGAAACTTAATTATGTGATCAAAAAGATTTAATATAGAAGAAGGAATGTATTCGATACCACAATCTTTTATTTTGTACTTGTGGAAAATGCTCTGATACCAAGTCATAGTATGAGACCCGCTGTGTCCTAGTCATCTATAATATCTTCATTTATATAGATTATAAAGGGGTCACCGCCTTGTGCCCGATGCTCCTTGGGATAGGCTCCAGGTTCCCCATGACCCTGAAGAAGGAGTAAGCGGTAGAGGATGGATGGATGGATAAAGGGATCAAGTTACCTTTCACCTGAAGTACAGTGATGACAGGAGGTTGAGGACTGACCGATCTGGTGTGCATGGTTTAATTATGTTTGTGATGTTTTCAGATCGGAGGGACCTACGCCAAGCCGGTGATCCTGCCTCCGGAGGTGGTCATCGGAGCTTTGGGAAAGATTCAGGTGAGTGTCCGTGTTTCAGCAAGTTTTAATAAAAATAATTCTTTATATTTTATAATTACCCCCCTCCCTCCCTCCCTCCCTCATTTGGCCATTTCTTCTTTTTCCCGATTTCCACTTAACTCCTTCATCATGTCCTCTCATGTAGATCCTGCCGAGGTTCGACGCCGGTGGTGAGCTGGTCAAAGCCCACGTGATGAGCGTGAGCTGGTCAGCCGATCACCGCATCATCGACGGGGCCAGCATGTCCCGCTTCTCCAACCTGTGGCGCTCGTACCTGGAACGACCCACCTCCATGCTGCTAGACCTCAAATGAGAGACGTTCACTCTGTAGAGTCCATACAAACTGAGATGGGTCACTACACTGTGTCTTCTCACAGATATTCACAAAACCTTGATCATTAACTTGTCCTTTGACTGAACTAGGCTGTGTGCGCACATTTCAATAAAATCACAGTTGTCATGTCTCGTAGATATATTTGATTTGATTTCTGATTCTCTACTCAAGTGGTCACCAACCCTCTTCCTTGAGGTTTACCTCCCTGCAGGTTTCATCTCCAATCAAAATCTAATACACCTCTTTGAGGTGATCAAGAACTTCTTAAGGCAATGATTAGATGGTCACATGCATGGTAGGCTGATTGGCGTGTCTAAATTGTCCGTAGTGTATGGATGGGTGTGTGTGTATGTATGTGATTGTGCCCTGCGATGGACTGGCACCCTGTCCAGGGTGTACCCCGCCTTGTGCCCGATGCCCCCTGGGATAGGCTTCAGGTTCCCCGCGACCCTGAAGAAGGAGTAAGCAGTAGAGGATGGATGGATGGGCTAATGTGATGGATAATACGAGAAGAATTTACCCATAAGGCATTGCATTGTGGCCATACTCGGTTTTCTTTCTAATTAGCAAACTAACATCACTCTATAGCTAGCTCTATATATTATCCAGCTAGATAATAAGCAAGCCAGTGTCAGTCTTTACAGTCTGTTTCTTTGTACTATCTAGATTCATATTTCCATGCTAATTAAATAAGCTTTTGCCTTTTAGCCTGCTAAACAGATGACTTTATAAATCAAGTCAATGTCAAGCTAGGCTAGGTTAATAATAACTCAGTTGTACTACCAAGCTAATATCAATGTTTAGTGAACTACAATGAGATGGGCTTTTAATTTTCTAGAGTGCTTCCTAACTAGCTAGCAAATTATTATTATTATTATTATTATTATTGTTTTTAATAATAATAACAAAAAACATCATCTAGATCACTTAGCCAGGTAGTTACCACTGTTAACTGAATAACTAGCAAGCTAATCTAATTCTGTAGCTAGCTACCATGATCATTATCTGGCCATCATTGTAGCTAGTGCTAGTAGCTAGTTAATTACCACTCAATTAGCTTACTAATTAGCATTATCATTTTGTTTGATCACTTTAATTTCACTAGCTAGTTAGCAATATCATCTAAGCTGCTCAGTTAATAACCACTCAGTTGTCCTGCTAACTACCTGGTCAATATCAATGTTTAGATAAATATTACGAGATTGGCTTTTTAATTTGCTAGAGTGCTTGCTAACTAGCTAGCAAATTACTAATTAAAATAAAATACACCATCGCTGTATCTAGATCACCTAGCTAGCTATTTACCAGAGTTACCTGAATAACTAGCAAGCTAGTATCGTTCTGTAGCTAGCGATCAATGATAAATTTGCTAGCTATCAACGTAGCTAGCGTTCTTAGCTAGTTAATTACCACTCAGGTCTCTCATTAATTAGCATGCGAATGTCAATAATTGGCTTTTTTTTAATATGCTAGAGCACATGCTAACTAAACGGCTTCTAACCAAACAGCTTGCTAACTAGTTAGAAGGTTAGCAGGCAAAGAGAAAAAAAAAACTAAACACAATTGATGTAGCTATTTTTTTTTTTTAAATATTGTTTTTATTTGACCTTTTTAATAATTAGTTAGCACTCTGTCTCGCTGGCAGATTTGGAAAAGCAATATTATTGTAGCTAGATCACTTCATTACCCCTTTCGTATTTTGTTAATTAGCAGGAAAATATTACTCTGTAGCTAGGTCAAGAGATTAGACAGCTAGATAACTAGCAAGCCATCATCATTTTATGCTAATAAATAAATGATAAGAAATGATGTACAGTCATCATTTTATGCTAATTACCTAGCTTTCTAAGTGACCTATCTACAAAACTCCCAAGTCAGTCACATCAACAGTAAAGAGTTAATCACTTCAAGATAGCATTTGATGAACACTTGTGTGTGTGGTAATTAACCAGACCTTTGGACTGGTGAGGGGACGTGTGTGTGTGTGTGTGTGTGGAGACTGTAAAGCTGCTGTTAGAGAGGTTAAAGCTAAAGGCTGACACTGTGCTGCGTGTCTCCTCTCCCGAGTCCTCTTCATCCTCACAATGAGCTTCTGTCAGAAACACAGACTGTTAGTTCATCGGAAACCACTGACAGAGGCGGAGTGGCACCGATGCACTGTGAAAGCACACTGTTAACAAGCGCGTTGTCTATTGTACTGTCTACAGAAGAGCAGACGATGTAGTACAACTGGGATTACGGTCCATCCATCCATCCAGCTTCTATAGCGCTTATCCTTCAGGGTCGCGGGGAACCTGGAGCCTATCACAGGTAGCATGTCAGGGGTGCCAGTCCATCATAGGGCTCACTCATTCACACACTATGGATACTATGGACACGCCAATCAGCCTACCATGCATGTCTTTGGCTTGGGGGAGGAAACCCCGCCACACGGGGAGAACATGCACACAGGGCAGCGGCGACTGTACATATTAGTACAAGTGCGTTAATATAAACCTCAGGTTTGTAATACAGCTGCTGCTCCAATCGGAGCTGGTTTTAATAGAAAACTAATAATTGACACCTTCTGACCAATCAGAGATGAGAGCTTAACAGAGATATTACAGTATACCCTGGGGAATTTCTTGTTGGTCGCGGTATCCACTCAAGCGTTTCTGTGGATCGGAAACAACTACCAACACGCTTCAGTTTTTTTCACCAGAACGTTTACGCTGCAATTAAGTAGCATAAAATCCAACAACGCTCAAATAACAAATATCCATTTCATAGTAATGACAAAGTGTAACACATAAGCAGGTTATTTTAATTAATTTAGACATTTAAACATTTTGAAATTTGAAGTGATTGACAAGTTGAAGATTATCATTACTCGAGTATAGTTCTAGTTGTTGTTTGACAATATTGTATGCTTTTCAGGTTCAATATCTAGTGCACAGTATAATACTGTATTAAACTGCCTACACAGAACGTATCCGAGATGATATTTTGATGTCTTGGTGATGGTATTAGGTGAATCTTATTACCCAATGTCTAGACAAGCAAAGGATATTGTATTATCATTGACATTGTTTTATTTTTCAGTTAACTAGCACCACTCATAAACGGAATGGTGTTAAAATACACTACGCATATTGCAAATTTTCTTTTTAAATAAAATAAAAATAAAAAAATAGGAGGAAAATTAAAAAGTGACCAATATGCACAAAAGACCTGAACAGAAATAATGGCAGTCAGTGTCAAAATATGAGCAGTGACAAACAAATAAGAAGGGGGGGTGTAGTAGATTGGGGAACCATCTAAAATCCATTCTTTTGGTCCAAGCATTTACTTTGGACAGTAGGGTCAGACACAACATATCTTGAAAAGGAGCCTTTCCGATTATTGCAGATGCACTGAAGTGAATCAAAGTTTATAACGGGCAAGAGCAGCCCGGCTCCGGCGCACCACAATAATAATAACGATAATAACAAGTAGGAGTAGGAGCGGGAACCTCTGGACCTTTCCTGTTGCTCCTGGAATGTAACAATCCGTTTTGACCGGACCCAGGACAGAGCCCTGAAGCACACCACTTTACAATCCTCCATTATCGAAGAAGAACAAAAGAAATTATGTCTGTAGATACTAGACATGACCGCAGAAATACAGATACTTCCTGGTTTTGTATTATTAAAAAAAAAAAACAGAAAAATAAACCTTAGGTGGCATTTACGGACTGTAACTCTGGAAGACAGCCATAAAAAAAAAAAGAAAGAAAAGAAAGTGGACAGATCTCAGCTCATGTGGAATGCGCGCACACTGGAATGTGATGGATAGCTGTACACAATAAATATATGCTCATGTTCGGTGTAGGTTCTAGTTCAAGAAGAACATGGGGTTCTATGCTAAACAAAAGAACAAGAAAGAAAAAGAAATTACAGCTCATCATTTTGCTAATGCAGACCTGCTTGTTTAAAGTCCAGGCCTTAAATTCCCTGCTCGAAATCACGACAAAGCTTCTCGTGGAATGTTCCATTTGGCGTGCTCTTGAACGAGCCGTATAGCTAAACCCTGCGGGATGGAAAATCTCCTGTGGGCACTAATGAAGTTAGCGCTCGTTCGGATTGCATTGGCATAAAAAATAAAAAAAAATAACAACAAAAAAAGTAGCTGATCATCACGTGTATGCTAACTAGAGAACTAGTAGTGCAGTGTTTTCTGTTTATTTGAGTCGCACCTGCAAAAGTGGTGTGTTAATTATAATCCAATAAAAGTGCCACCCGAGAGTTTCAAAGCACATCTACCAATTTTTTTCTTCTTTGGGGGGATTTTCAGATGGCATGGAATTCAACTTCGCCTTTTCAACACTACTTTAAAATGAATTGACTAAGGCAGCTTTCCTTCACATAAATAACAAAATGTAATGTACATTCTTTAAAAGTAAGAAGAAAAAAAAAAAAAAAAAAAAGTATCCACAGATCAGGGCTAACACGTCTAATATGACTACTACACGAACAACACTACATACATACATGGAGGCGTGGCGTTTCACCACACCCAGAGTCCATATCTGGAGAGTCTTATTTTTGATTATCACGCTTTGATCCCTGTTGTACGTGAATATACTTACAAGTTTAGACAGTTGTTTTTTTTTGGGACAAAATCTTTTCCTTTATAACAGAGCTTTGAAAAGAATCAAGGCAATAATGATGAAATCGAGAAGAATACAGTAACTAATCGAGTGGCTGATCCTGTGCTAGCGAGGAAATCGAGTTTGTGTGTCAAGTGCCAGGTTTGGTTTCGTCTCCGAGACCATGTTTGTGTAGATGTGTGCGAGTGTGTGTAGACAGGCAGCTTTGTGATGGACTGATTGGATAGCCTTCAAAGGCTTTTAAGGTCCTTGAAGGGACCCGTGGTCCATTTCAAGGGTATGAGGGAGCCCCTGAAGAGGGCAGAGGTCAGGTGTCGTCGTCTGTGTCCTCGATCAGGACTTTGGTGTCTCGCAATTTTGATCTGAACGGGAAAGAAAAAAAGAATACTTCGCATGAGACAATAGTATATATATAATAATAATAATAATAATAATAATAATAATAATAATAATAAAGTGAGGCATAGTGTGGTACATATGGCTTCCCAAAATATAAACAGTCGCCTAACCCGGATCAGGTACTTATACAAACTCTGTAAACGTGTCCTTGACGTTCTCGTTAATGGACGTGGTCTTAGTTTGTCCTGCGAGTTTTAGATCAGATTCCACATGAAATAAAACTACAAATAAAACCCTCCTATTAGTATAGGTATAAATACACAGGTGGTGTAATAGTGCTCGTACTGGGAGGCGAGGCGAGGTCGTTTCAGTGACATACTGTAGCTCCTCTTCCAGCTCTTCTTGCCCTGCCGGTTCCTGACGCCGTCCTCCTGGTCCATCATCTGCTCCAGCAGAGTCTGGTCGTCGGCGTTCAGCGGCGCCACCGAGATGTCCCGCACCGCTCGGAACTCACCGCAGTTGTTCAGGTGCTCGTTCTCCAGACGGAAAAAGTTCCACACGAAACGTCTGGTGAGGACAGAAAAGAGCGAAAAGTTACCAATTGTTTGTTTCCACTACAAGACGTTTCCTCGATACTTCTAACCGCAACCCGGCCAATCGCATCAGTGTTTCCTCAAACTTTCTACGTAACATGCAGTAGTGCTTCTCACCTGAAGACCTCCAGCGGCGCGAGAACGGTGGCCAAAATGTCGCTTATAAACGGTTCTGAAGTCAGTACCCCAAGTGAGAGAGGAATGGTCCAGGCAAAGCGCAACATCACGTCTTCTAATATTGCACAATAATAGTAAGCCTATTGTGAAACAAAAGTAAAAGCATGTAGAGGAGAAAATGTTGCTTATAAAGTTCTTTGCGCTGTACTACCATACTAAAGAATACGTCAAACCAGCACTTACAGTGGCAAGAAAAAGTATGTGAACCCTTTGGAATTTTATGGTTTTCTGAATAAATTTGTCATAAAATGATCTGATCTTCATCCAAGTCAGGGGTATTGACAAATATAATGTGTCTAAAATAATAACATAATAAAATAATGATTTCATGTCTTTAATGAGAATAAGCAACAAAAAAAAAACCCCCAAAAAACCTCATAGTGCCTGTGGAAAAAGTATGTGAACCATTGAGTTAATGACCTCAAAAAAGCTCACTGGTGTCAGGTTTTAGCACACCTGAGGTCTCGTTAAGAAAATGGGTTTGGAGGTGTGGACTACAGCTACTTTGACTGATAAAAACCCCTCAAACTTTTGGACTTTGGGACTTTGCTCTGCACAAGAAGCACATGCTTATGTGAGCCATGCCTCGCCAAAAAGAGCTTTCAGAGGATCTACGATCAAGAATAATTGATTTGCATAAAGCTGGCAAGGGTCACAAAGTGATTTCAAATACTTTAGAAATTCACCAGTCTACAGTTCTACAGAGACACTTTGGGACTGTTGCTACTCTACAAAGAATTGGGCGCCAAGTCACAATGACACCAAGAGCACATCGAAGACTCATCAATGAGGTAAAGAAACAACCCAGAATGACGGCCAAAGATTTGAAGACATCATTGGAACTGGCTAACATCTCTGTTCATGAGTCTACAATACGCAAAACATTGAACAAGCAGGGTATCTACGGCAGGACACCACGAAGGAAGCCACTGCTTACTAAAAAGAACATTGCTGCATGCCTGAAGTTTGCAAAAGAGCACACTGACATTCCAAAACTATTAGGAAAAACCACACAGCACTACATCTGGCATAGAAACCGCATGGCATATTATCATGAAAACATCAACCCTAACCGTAAAGTATGGTGGAGGAAACTCATTATTTGGGCCTGCTTTGCTGCATCAGGGCCTGGCCAGCTTGCAATCATTGAGGGGAAGATGAATTCCCAAGTATATCAGACAATTCTTCAGGATAATGTGAGAATGTCAAAGTCTGCTGAAACTGTGTAGAAGTTGGGTGATGCAACAGGACAACGACCCAAAACACCAGAACAAGTCCACAACAGAATGGCTTCAGAAAAACAAAATCCGCCTTTTGGAGTGGCCGAGTCAGATCCCAGACCTCAACTCAATAGAGATGCTATGGAATGACTTGAAGAGAGCCATACACATTAGACGTCCAAAGAATATGACCAAGCTAAAGCAGTTCTGCCAGGAAGAATGGGCTAAAATTCCTCCTGAACGATGTGCAGGTCTGATCCACAGCTACAGGAAGCACCTGGTTGAGGTTATTGCTGCCAAGGGGGGTCAACCAGTTATTAATTCTAAGGGTTCACTTACTTTTTCCACTGCCATTTTGAATGTTGAATGAGTGTGTTCAATAAAGACATGAAAGATCAGAATTTTTTTGTGTTATTCATTTAGACACATTATATTTGTCAATACCCCTGACTTAGATGAAGATCAGATCACATTTTATGACACATTTATTCAGAAAACCATGAAATTCCAAAGGGTTCACATACTTTTTATTGCCACTGTATATTATATATTCTAGTCATATTCCAAGTGAAATAAATAAACGAGACTACACGAACGAATCGCTGTAAATAAAGCATTTGTCTTACTTTCTGTGGGTAGACGATCTCCTCACGGAGAAGCGCGTTCTCCCCGGCGTTGCGGTCGAACAGACCCCAGTCCATCTTCAGGTCCCAGATGAGCGTGTAGCAGGAGTTAATTATCGAGCAGGCGATCAGCAGGTAGAGGAACATGTCCGTGTCGGAATGCTTATCCGCTGAAGAAGAGCGTCAGATCAAATCGTCGTTGAATAATAATAATAATAATAATAATAATAATAATAATATTAAACTACTTACAATTTCTCGGGCTGTTGCAAAGCTCTGATACCGTTTCTCGTCTAATGTGACACGTCTAGATGAAGCGCTTACCTTTGTGGGTCTTGTACAGTGCTGCGAACGTCACCACGAAGAAGGTGGTCGAGTATTTGCCGGCGTTGACCAAGTGAGGGAAGGCGCGCTTCGTGTCTCTGTAACGCCTCAGGCACTGCACGAAGCGGAACCAGGCCGGCAGACACTGGATGATGGCGCGCACGCCGTACGAATACGTGTTGCATGTGTTACGTAAAGGATTGGCTGAAGAATCAAAGAAATTAATAAAAACTAATAGAATCAGAGAAATACACGTCATCGTCATCGGTGTCATCCGTCAATATAATCAATCAACTTCAGGCCTTACCGCTATTAATCTCGAGCTTATCATAGGACGTCAGCCAGTCCAGCTCCACACTGTAGAAGCAGATCAGGTACTCCAGGTCCATGAGGACAACGGCCAGTGAGTTGAGCTGGTCGGCCAGCCAGAAATCAGCAAAGCCCACTCTGTGGAACGGCGCGGTGACCACTCGGAACTGAGAGGAACAGGAGAAAGATGAGAATAACAATAGCAAGTTATATAACAAGAGAATAACAATAGCAAGAATAACAAGTCTTGATTTGCTAACGTGAGCCGCAGTCACTGAACTGAACTCACTGAACTCTTTACATAACACTCCCTTTTTTGAACCTTCCTTTCAATTGAACTGCTTCATGAAGTTTCGAATGTATAAATTAAACTCTCATTTACTCCATTTTGGAATTCGTTAATAAACGGTCGAGCGTTTTTTTTTTATTAAACGTTTACATGTGAAGACATGTAAAGGCTCTTACCAGCAGCTTGAGGAGCCAGAAGCGGGATTTGTAGTAGCACGTCTTGAAGGGGTTGATGAGGAAAAGCAGGAAGAAGCCATAGAGTGCCAGAGGACAAGCCTGAATTGGGATCTTTAAGGAATCAGAGAACAGGCAGGACAAAATGCTGACACACCACAGCATGCCGAGAAAGCCTGCGATCTGCATTAAAAAAATAAAATAAATAAAAAAAAAAGCAGAGGGAAGAAACGACAAAGCACAAAGTCAGCACAACAAAGTTATACGTAATAAAACGCATGCAGGACAAATCGATCGTTTTCTAAAATTAATTATCGTAGCTACGCTCTTTCACTGGTGAAGGAAAGTGAAAAGTGAGCATTAACTAACTATAAATGGATAAAAACTACATGTCGCTCTTGGGTGAGAAATAAAAAGTGAGCTCTGATATAAGAGAAATAAAACGCTTCAGGACCTGTGCTGTTCTTGGCAGCAGCAGCGCCTCCACCTCAGTCGTCGGTAGTTTTCCCGTAACGGCACGTCCCCGTTGAGATTTATTCCTATGTGTAAACTCACCTCAAACAGGTGCTGGTGCGAGAGGTTGTTGCGAGGGTTCAGCTCGAAGATGAGCACGTGATTGACGCCCGCCTGCCTCCAGCCGTACGTGTTGATGCCCAACAGGAAGAGGAACTCGATGAGCAGGAAGCCTCCGCGGTAGATCCGCACCAGCGGCCACACGCTTGAGGGCATTTCTGAAGATTGCATCCTTTTTGCTATGCCTTTATACATAGAAAAAAAAAGTCGTCATTTAGACATTAGAAGGGCTACGGGACATTTACGCTTTCTCTATGATCACAACGTCAAGATTCCTACTTGAGAGCTTATAAGAGCCTGTACCTGTGACGCTGATGGTGACTATTAATACGATAAAGACTCCACAGTAAAGTCCGACTCTAAACGTGGTCCACGCTGGCGCAGGCTGAAACGGAAGAGAGAAATAATCACTAGCTGACAAATACACAAAGCAGAAGCAAGCACCAAAACCCAGTCTGTTCAAACTGTTTTTTGGAGCAGAAATCTGATGTCTTTTTGTCAGTCACAGTGATGTCAGTGATGTTTTATGGCATGGATCGCTCACCTGTGCTGCACCTAAGGGAGGCACTCGCAGCCTCTTCATGGCTTTCTGTCGGTCGCCGCCTTCCAATTCAGTGGTGACAAGGGTCTGGAGAAATAAATAGGAAGAATCACAGACACGTCCGTATCTTGGCTTGTTTTTCTCGATTCCAACAGTTCAGTACTTACTATAGTTTTTGGGTTTTTTTTTTTTTTTGGTTTTAATTTCACGGTGCAATATCGTCCCGTCATGAACCATCTTAACCCTCTTCTGTTCTCATACCTCTGTCTCAGAAATGAGCTGAGTGATCTTCTTGCAGGTGTAGAAGGGCGCCACCTCGACGTGAGCAACCCGCCAGTCGGCCCCTCGCACCGTCTCGAAGATCTTGTCGTGCTTCTTCAGGATCTTCCGGAAACCGGTGAAGTTCAGGTTCTGTAGGAAAGGGGGACACATACAAAAAAAGAAGTTATTTCATGCTTTACAAAAGGGAAAAAATGGATGTTGGTGGGCACAAAAAAACTAAAAGACATTGCATAACTAAAATACAAAAGAGTTTGAAAATAAAATGCACGAATCCACGAGCAGGTGAAACGTCACAAGCTGCTTATACTCGGAGATAATAACCGAGATTAAAAGGTGGTGTTTTGGAGGTGTGACCTGGTAGTTCTGCAGCAGGATGAGGCTGAGGTAGAACTCGCTGAAGGCCAGCTGCAGGTCCTTGATGTTGCTGTGTTTGCAGCGCTCCTGCTGGGACAGGTGGAAGACGGCGCGGCGACGAGCCCGCAGGCCAGGGGCTCGGCTGCTTTCACGCTGGGCGTCCAGAGACGACTGCAGCTCATTCTGCAACGTGGCGAAGCGTCGCTGAGCCTCGGCCAGTTTCTCTGCACAAGGGCAGATGAAAAATTTAAAATTACCTCTGGAAAAGAACGACAGACTGATGAATTAGATGCTGAATGTATGAGACAGGAATTCTGATTGTTTTAAAAAGATCATTTTTAACAGGACATTGAATTTGTGGTCAGATTGTGTTTTTGGATATGTTCTATGGTTAGCTATATAGTTAGTTATAAGGTACATCTACCCAGGTCTATTGACCATATTGTACATAGAAACTGATTATATATGGCCCACAAGTGTAGCTATAAAGTAAAGAAAGTAGAAGCTAAGACCCCACTGGTCTGTGTCTGTGAGAAAGAATGTTCTGGATCACAATGTCCCGTGTTTAACATTTATGCACCTGAATAAAACGTGTTGATTTTGGCCAGCTCCTTCTCGCATGTTTGGAAGAACTTCTCCTCGAACTTGGCGTAGTATCTCTTAACTGTGTCATCGTCCGTGACTAGAGGCAGACACAGAGACAAACAAGAGACAGAACGCGAGCGTGAGAACGAGTAGGTGACGAATGGCGATGGGGATTAAAATCTTCTCCCACCCGTTTCGGTCCAAACGTCTCGGGTTTGTACACATTTGTGAGCTTGCCCATTTGGAGCTGCAATGTAAGCAGCCTGTCTTCTCCGAGAGTGTGTGTGTGTGTGTGTGTGTGTGTGTGTGTAACACTGCTTCCATAGTTACGCAGGCAAACATGGCACAGTGGAAAACATCACCGGGGGAATGCTCTGACTGTACCGAACATCTCTGAGCTACAAACCATCAGTGGTACCAGTGGTAATATTGTGGTTGCATTATATCAATATGGGACTGTACTATTAATATCATCATCATCACAATAAACATCATAGTAAAGAACGTTCTAAGGGCCTTAACACTGTTGACTGTAAACACAATGTTGCCAGAGAGATGCACGTGAACGAATTGTGCCCCGAGGGACAGAAAAGTCGAGAGCAGGGCCCACGTCCAGACGGCCAGGTGCTGAATCACTGTCTGCACCAGACTAAGTGTCGAAGTTGCACACTAAAAAGGAGTCGGTCTGAAGATTTCGGTTTGATGTGGGGGAAAGGAGAAAGAGAAAGAAAAAAAAAAAAAGAAAAAAAAAAGGTAGCCGACATCGTTTCAGCCCTAATGTCAAGACTGAACCAAATGTCATAATACAAACATAATACAAAGTATAAACTGATTATTAAAATTGTTAGTGTCCGTTAAAGCGGTAGCTGTTACTATAGAAACGATAACTCATTAGAACAAGAAACCTACGATTTTGCCTCGTAGCTGTAACGGCCAATTGAGAATTCGACATCGAATAATAAAAACAAAAACGGAACTGCGCAAAATTTCATCTTGAATCATAAACACACTTAATTGGCGCCTAAGTGCAATGATGTAAAATTTCACGTCGTTTAAAGGAATAGTTTGGCTGACTGCTAAGAAAGTAGTTGCACAAGTGCAATATACTTATTTTTAAACGATAGAAACATACAAATGGAGTCCGAGTACACGTTTGTTGATTTAGACAGTATGTAAACGATGTCTCTGGTTGATTGAGTCCATCTGCGATAAGGACAAACCTGAGTAAATTTAATGTCTAACTACTGACTGTTCATTTAAGCTACTCATCATGTAGGCAAATCTTTTTTTTGACCCCCCCCGATAAGACTTAAGCACACAGAACTGCAGAGCAAAGCGTGTACCCGCTCGAAGAGGCATGCCAACTTATCAAGGTGGCCTTATCGGTAAAGCTCGTTATCGCTGATAAGGAACATACGTAAACAGCCTGGGTAAACAAACTGAGGGCGGAATAATTGGCTAGGTAAAGTGATAGTTACCCTCTTAGCACGTCCGCTAGGAGTGCAGTGAGGTTGCGTGAATGGGTGGTGTTACAAGGAGCTCAGACAACGAATCGGTCCAGGTCCATTTCAGCAACAGCATCCAAACAACAAACAAAAAACCTGTTTTTACTTCCTAATTTTTTGTCTTACTAAATGCCGATTTTCATGGAACTTTTACTCAACGCTGATTCTTCGGTTCATTCATTCTTCAGGATTTAAATGCATGTATAGCATAAGTTATTTATGACTCATCTTAAATGACTAAATAGTTTTATTTTGTTGCCTTTTTCCTCATCAACCCCTTACCCCGAGAGTGTGTAATTCAAAATATAATAAAGAAAAGAAACCGTTAAAAAAAGAATAATAATCAGGCACCTTTTATAAGTGTTATTAAAGTCTTGGCATTAAGTTTAAAGCAAAAAAGAAAGAAAGAAAAAGACATCATTATGACTGAAGCAACGAAAAAAAGACAAGTCAACAGCTTTATTTCAAATTGTCAGTTAAAATCAGACCAATTGGTACGGATTAAACTAATCACACACGCAATTACTCCTACACTATATGGCCAAAAGTATGTGGACACCTACCAACACACTCATGTCATCCAACATCATCCCATTCCAGTTTTATTCCCCCCTTTCTGTTATAATAACCTCCACTAGTCTGCGAAGACCTTCCACAAAATTTTGGGTCGTGGTTGTGGGGATTTGTGTTGCTTCAGGTACAAAAGCATTAATGGGGTCTGGCGCTGATATTGGGATGTTGAGGAGGCTCTAGTTCCAGTTCATCTCAAAGATGTTCAGTGGGGTTGACGTCAGGGCTCTGTGCAGAACACTCGAGTACGTTCTTCTCGCTTTGTGTACAGGGGTATCATCATGCTGGAACAGGTTCGGGCCTCTTAGTTTCAGTGAAGGGAAATTGTGATGCTACAGCATACAAAGATATTCTATACAATTGTGTGCTTACAAGTTTCTGGCAACAGTTTGGGAAGGCCCACATGCGGGTTTGATGGTCAGGTGTTCGCATACTTTCAGACACAATAGTGTATTTTGAGCTGAAAAGACAATGTTTTCTCAATGTAAGTGACAAGTTAGTTTTGTTTTGCATTATCAAGCCTCTTCCTGCAAGGTCGAAGATGCTTGGAGATACGAGAACCCTCCTGAAAGTATCCTTTAATTACTAGGCTTTCAAATGACCCAAGGTTAATAATTAATGACTCCAAAAAAAAAAAAAGTGCCAGTTAAATGCAGTTAAAATATTTCTTTGCACTAAGCTGTGAGAAATGATCACTGTTTCAATACTGAGCAACTGTAGCTGAGAGCTGGTTCTGAATCTGAGAAACAGAAAATACATAGAGATGCAGAAGCAGTAGCATTCTGGGACATTTTCCTAGTCGAAAGATTACACAGGACCTTGTTGAAGCTTCGAAATGTGGCCCTAGTCCAAATCAAACACAGCTTGTGATGTTTCTCTCAGCTTTAGAAACAGTGCACCATGGGAACTGAGCTACAGGTTTGGGTAACCCTCTGCGTGAGGCCTGCAACTGGGTCAGTTTGTCTGGACTCGGGTGAGTTGAAGCCCTTGCGGAAACGCACACACGGCTCGATTACTCTAGCGCTATGCTCCTGAAGCGACTACGTTCTCACACAGTTGGAGCAGCGGGTGAACAGCGAGGTCTGCAAAGGTCTCTGGGAAATGTTTGTGATTTGCTGCAAACGATGAAGAGCTTCTGAACGAGACACATTCAACCAGCAGCTCCAGTACTAGCAAGAGTATTAGTTTATTAGTATTAGGATCACTATAAGATCACTTTAATGCAACTCTTGGCTGCAAACCAAACCCTCCCCCCACAGACTCTCATGAGGTAACGTTTGGTCCACTAGACGAATTGAGAAACCGCTTATTTTCAGGGTGAAATTTTGAGCACATGATCTCAGCCTCAGTCTGGCCGACCCTGTCATAATAACGTGTGTAACCGTGCGCCCAAAATTCTCACAATGAGGGGTTGAGGCTGGCAGACACAGCCATAATTGGTCCCGTCAAGCTAACGTCACCCGGCTGTAGCCGCCGTTACCCTGCAGCTTCATCTTTCCAGGTGCTCGTGTGCTTGAGATCCACAATGATCACCGTTAAGTGCACTTAACCAACACCTCTACAAAGAGCGTACACAGACAGAGAAAGCAGATTACTGTTATTTGCAGATAATTACAACTGAGTCGAGCCCACGTCTTTGAGGAAGCCTGAGCTCAGTGTGAGGGGGAGTGTGGCTTTCTAGTGGCACCAATGGAGGAAAAAATAAATAAATAAATGGCAACAGCATCACGACAAGAATCTGGGCATGATGCCGGACAGCATGTATGTGTGAGAGAAAGATGGAGTGCGTGTTCAAACTATGCATGTGCCATGATTATTTAGATCTTCATGTCTGAATAACTAACCGTTATTGAGACCAAGAGAACATATCTAAACAAACAGCATCATGAAGTCCAACGTCCTACAGAGCATCAATAAGTCCAATAAAGAACCTTGACTCCACCAAAAGTAAGTGACCAGATAAGGAGGTTACTCGAATGGATGCTGCCACCACCATGCTTCACTGTTCTCATGGTGATGAGCAGTGTTGTGTTTCTGCCAAATGGAGACCTCTGTGCCAAGATCAAAGAGTTACATTTTGGTCTCGTCAGCTCAGAGAAGCTTTTTACTGCATTTTTGTTGGGTCTCCATATTTTGGCACACTCCAAACTTGAGTTCACATGGCTTGCCATTCTTCCATAAAGCCCAGCTTCTTGTAGCTTCTGGGTTCTGGCTGTACTGTTAACAAGCTTCCCATCCTGGCTGTGGATCTCTTCAGCTCATCCAGAGTTACCCGTTGTACTCATGGTACATACGAGTCCCTGTGTAACGTGGAAGTGCATGCATAAAAACCTGTAATTAAATCTTTTGACCATTCATAAACAAGAACTAAAAAGAGTGCTATGGTATAAGTATTGCCTTGGATGAGCTGTCCTTCCTTTTTTCTGCTAACAGTAAAACACAGCTGCAGCTGTTTGCAATGAGCCAGGAAATTATTCCACTTAGGGTAACATTTTTTTTTTCTTTCACTTAGTCGAAATGACTAAGCACATTTTTGCTCTTCAGCAAGAAAAAAAGAAAGACAAAAGCCATAGTCTTTTGTGTGGGTAAATTTAGATGCATGCTTTGAGGATCAGTGTGAACATGTGAATACTGATGCCTTCTCTGCATTCTGTACAGCTTACAGAAGTAAACTTGCAAATGAGCATGTCGTAAACGATGCTGAAAGTCACCGAGAGCTGCAGCTCTGCTGCCAAGAAAATGTCCGCTCACTGTTCCTGACACAGATAAAGCAGACGGAAATTCCCAGAATAATACTGATCCAGTGAGTCATTTGGAAACGGAATCAGGCTTTACAGACGTGAACGATGACAAATACGACGTTAATGCGAAATGTAAATAATCAGCTTACTGCGGACAAGGCCAACAACCGAAGATCAAAGCCAGTAGGTGAACAATAATCAAAGTACATGCTGATAATCTGTTAGCCAACCAATATGATATTCTTATCATGGACATTGTAAATTATCTTCGCAAAGGGACAAAGCACTTCAGGACACACTGGGGTAGGAAAATTAATCTACAGTGGGGTGGCAAGATTAACGCAGCCCATATTACACCACCCTGTCATAGATTACTTTCCTGCAACAGCACTTTTTCCTATGACCGATCATCGCCCTGAGAATTCCATCCATGCACGGCGAAGCATGGTGGTGGCAGGATCACATGGAGTGTTACAGATGACCTATTCATGTTGATTTTGCATTATGTTTCAGATTGCCATCTTTAACAATTTGGAGTTCTTTTTGTAGGTAAAATTATAAAAACGCATACGTTTGATGTTTTCTCTCTCTTTGTTGTTTTTGAGCAAAGTAAATATAATTATAGAGAAGAAGAAATGGAATAAACGGGATTAAGAAATTAAGACTCGTAAGGCCGGCCGTTGTCCTGCGCCAGTTTAAAATAAAGTTTAAAAAGAACCTCTTATTGCACCGTAAGCTGTAACAAAAAAAAATAAACACCCCCCACACCCCCACCCCCACCCAAAAGCCACTTTTAATTAATTATTTTTTTCCTCCCTCCCCCCTAACATCTTTGCCGCAATAATATACGTCAGTGTTTGTTGGTTTAGCATCCAAGAAAAAAAAAGTGCATATTTTTGTGTATTTTTTGGCTGTATGACATTACCAAGCAAATGAGATTTTATCTGTGCTCATGTTTTTCCATAATATGAAAAAACACTGACGGGGCTATACGTAGAATGCTTGATAAAATCCCTGCTTCCTTTAACACATACACGGGTAACACTTCTTTACGGTTTCTTACATCCTGTATACATTTTAAGTGCAAGCACATTACTCTGAAGATCTCAGCGAAGCCCATCACTGAGCAGAAACGCACTGTACAGTGTAACGCTCTGTGCAGAGTTCCTGATGGGAGACGGATCTGATGTTCCTCCTGTGAGCTGCTTAGCAACCGGGAGAAGTCTCTCTAGGCTTTCGACTGAGATTGTTGTTTCTCAAGGAAAGCTTCCCAAGCCATCAGTGATGCACATCTCCCTTAACCAAAGCTCAAATTCAATTAAAATCTGGAGCTAAACCAGACCCTCATATCGAGTCTGCTTTCGTCTATCCCATCTGTACAGTACACATGCACAACTGGCTCTACTTTAAATCAGAAAACTCTCAACCTTCCAGTACCTAGTGCTGAAATAATGTAAAGTAATAAAAAACGTTTTGGTGGGGCTAAGGTTGATTATTTTCCTAAAACAGCATGTTCTGAAATGTTTTATTCCACTCATAGCACAGAAATTCACCAATGCTTACTTTCTTTATTTATTGATGAACATACTTTTATCCACTTAGTGTTACTTCCCAGCTTATTGTTACACTTGTACCTTTTCTCTTGGAAGTTAATAAGAGAAAGAAAAAATAAAAACAGCTTGTTACCAGAAAACTGAACATCCTGAGAAGCTGTTTTGTGTGTAGTTTGTGTGTCTATATATGCGGTGTAATAATTTGTACGACATGTTGTCCAGTAATTAGGTTCTGTGGGCGGAAACGGCTTGTCGATGAGAAAAGTCAGACAAGAACGGCCAGGCCAGTTCTAGCTGAGAGGAACTCAAATGACAACTGTGGAGAGCAGAAAAATATCCCAGAATGCAACATACATCAAACCTTGAGGTGGATGGATGAGCTACGACAGCGAGCGATCACGGAGATCATATTGTTTCCTCATTCTGAGATGTTTGACGTGAACGGAACCAACATCGGCATGATTTTATGCACTGCACTGCTGCCACATGATTGGCTGACTGGATAACGGCATGAATGAGTGTAAGGTGCGTCGGTGTGCGTAATAAAGGGGTCAGTGAGATTCTACTCCCTGAAGAAATTCCTGTGTTTGAAAACTTAACGTTCCAGCTTTACCTGCTTTAGTGCGGACACTGGAGACTCCTTCCAATGTTAAGTAAACCTCCGAAAGCTTCACCATATCAATGATTGTACTTTGCTCAATTATAACAATGTTTTAATTCGTTCCTCATTATTACAACAATCTGAGAGAAAGCGAGAATTCGTCGTCGCTGTTGTGTAGAGCTGTTCAATAAACTGATATTTAATACCAATATGCTGATATTTACCCTCGATCGACGGAGCCTGGTCCTGGGCGGAGTACAGCATCTCCTTAAAAGCCTGTGGAAGCAAGAGAAAAAACAAACGTGAGACACGATTGCCAGCGTTCACGTTACACACCGGCAGGTGGGTGGAGGAATACGGGAACCGAGCCTCGAGAGTGGAAATAATTCACTGTGAGGAGAAGAGGAACTGTCTAAAGCGAGACAGATGGAGAGGAAATGGAAGATAATAGCAGTGTTTCATCGCATTTCCATTTGCCCAATGAGACATAACAGTCATCTAGAAATCCACACCGAAATAGATATGTTAAAATAACACAAGAGATGGAACAAGTACATTGTGTTAAATAATAATGTTAAACTATTGAACTTGGCTAGAGAGGCCTGTGTGCCCATTTTATCCATGAGTATGTTCCCTATATTCTCAGTGTTAAAAATCTTCAAATGTCCCTTGAAGACATTTCTACTATAATTGATGTGTCTTGCAATGGTTTGCATTTAAAACAAACTGTATAAAAAAATTATTATTAAAAAAATAAATTAATAAAATAAAATCTAACTTGAAAAATTGTCAAATATTTTAATTTGACAATTTTAATTTGACCTCCTTCCTGCCTCAAATCAGAAATTTTGATATAAAACACTAAAAATGTTAGAAAAAGGTTTTTGAAAAAATATAAAGATGCCAGCAATGTCTCAGAAATGTGTACTGTGACTATATTGACCATAATATTTAAATAATACATGTTTAATAATATAAATTACACTAATCAATGTTAATTCAGTATGAGCAGGTAAGCGAATTACAACATTGCCAACAACGAAAATTCTCTAACGCAAATACTTCCGCTGTTAAAGTTGTGATATGTCATTACTTGGTTACATTTTAAAAATTTGAAGCTTGACAAATTGACTTCATTGCTACACAAATGGCAGGTTAGCAAGGAAGGCTAGTTCAACATACACTTATACTAAATACTACACTTAAACCTTATATGCTTAAACCTCCAACACATTGAGAATATTACATTAGCTATTTAAACTTTGTTTCAAAATAACTCTTCTGAATAACATTTATTCAATCCATGCTTTAATATATAAAGGGAGTTAAAATTACATCAACATCCCAAATCTTGATAACTTACTAATTAAATAGTGGTTAAATATTAGAGCTTTTTTGTAAGCCTGATTGTAAATTTTGCTAGTTAAAAATCAACAAACCTGTTCGATCAAGTTTGAGAAAAGAACTTTAGTTAATACAGGTTTTAAATGATTTTGCATCAACCAAAACACATCAACCAAGTTTTGGTTAGGTATATTTGGTTATTGCTTAGGTTTATGGTTTAATGATGTTAACTAACGTGTAAAGAGAATCAATATATAAAGCATTAGCTAATATAGAAGTTACAACAAAATACAGGAATTTTGGTGCTAAAATGATGGTCTTTCCTGGTCAACATTCAGGATTAGGACCAGGGCTATTAAATATTTCGCTTTGTTTGGCATTTTCCTCCAGATTTCAGCCCATTTGCACTAAGAAATATGTATTTGCTTACAAAGACTGATTTGGTCTGAGGTTCCCTTCAAGTTACTTCCTTTTGCAGGTTTCACAAATTTTGGTCACGTTCTGGTCTGCAGATAAAGCGTTTTTTTGCCCTCCCCAATACAGCTCAAAAATCACTGAATCGCACCTTCATATAACCAGGCCCCTTTGAGTAAAACCCAAGTATAAAATACACAATTTAACTAAGACCTATAAATGAATGCATGCATTCAATCCGATCTCATAGAACATTTCTACACAGCAGAATTGGCATATAAGATTCCTCAATCAAGCCAACTCTCAGAGGGAAATTTGTCTGTGTGTTTAAAAAAAAATTAAAAAATTAAAAAAAACCTCATCAAGATTAACCCCGGAATTGATCATGAAAACAGACTGGAGATTTATGGCAAATTGTGAAACGCTGTTAATTAGCATGAAAACCTAACCTGACATTTTGAACTAGGAATTGAGCAACAACAATGATAAAAAATAAAATTTAAAAAGTCAGGAAATATCACTGCATACTACCTAGATAGCCATCACTGTTAATTTTGCAATTTTGCAAAATCTTTCAGTCATGCTGCTATAGGGAAAAACAAACAAACAAAAAAAATCAAAAATTAAGCATTTTGATGGGGCACAAATCAAAGATCATTGTTTCATAGTTTATCTATAACAGCACATGACGACCTTCTTTCATTTACCAATGAATACATGATTTGATTAATTAAAGAACTTATCCTCTTTGCCATGCAATTTATAGTTACAATTAACATGCTATAAAGCTGTGAAACAAGTTAGTTCCGTTAGTTTCTTCACCCAGTCTCTCTGTTTCCATCTTGATGATAAAACAGTAAAATATTAGAAAAACAGCATTAATATGAACTTGTATGAATTTGCCTTGCTGCCGGAACTACTGTCCAACCTTCTGCTACAGAAAATAAAACACCCGTCCAATCAGAATTCGCGAATTTGACAGTGCCCTGATGCAACACCAAATCTGATCATTGATCAGAAAACTGCAAACTAAACCAATGTACCTACTAATCCATCTCCACTTCACCCGGAGACAACATGCTGATGCGCTGTATTTTCTTATCAGCTCGTTCCTGCACTGCTTGCTTTCATATCCTTGTCTTCCATGGTAGCGAACTTGGTCAGAGGTTGACTCTTACTGTGAGGAGGGATGAGTGGAAAGGCAATATTTTGACTTGATTATCCGCAATCAATAACGGCATCAGAATCCTGCTGAATCGGCCTGATGTCACGACAAAAAGCAGCAGAGCTATCGAGCTCTAAAGTCGAGTTCTGAAAACTTGTTTAACTTTGGTACGTTATCATTTCTATAGCGACAACTAGAAATAATTCACAAGGACAAAAACAATCTAAGAATCAACAAACTAAAACTAAAACTAATATATATATATTTTTTTTTCTTTAAGGACGTGTTTTGTTTAATGTGTATGGAAGGAGTCTCCTGTGTTAGTGTTTTGTAGTACATTTTCCTCTGAAGGGAAAGTCTTCAGAACAAAGGATTTTCGGGTTTCTCGGTAACATGACAAGCTCCTGAAATTTCTCACTACTGAACACTTACTACATGGCAGAAATGTTACCTCACTGACACTGGGGACTCCTTCCATAAATGTTAAATCATCTCCTTACCATATCAAAAGTTTTGCATTTATAAACCTGCAAGTTGCCTTGTAGCTGGAACTAGCATCAGAACTGCCGAACATTCAGAATTGAGAATTCAACAGCGCTTTGATATTCACTAATTGTATGTCCTGCACCACATTTAGATCCTTTTAAGGTTTGTGTTTAATTAAAAACGAATACAAATAATAATCCACTCATAAGCCAGATTTGGCCTGTTAACAGAAACCAGGGATCTGCTGGTGCCAAGTTCATGGTGTCCATTTTATTTATTTATTTATTTGGGTGTGTGTGTGCATGAGTTTTCTGATTTTCCGGCCCGGCTGGGGAACTCTGTAAACCGACACCTTAGTTACAAGTGCATGGAAGGTCAGTGGGAACATGGGAATGCAGGTTTCTTGTTGCCGTTTGTGATGTTTAGTGTAAGCTTTTATGTAAGTTTGCCATGGGTGCCAGGAACAGCTCTGTTTAAATAAGGGAAATTGCAAAAATATTTCTGCATTGCTATGATAACACAAAACAGGTGTACAAAATACCACCACTCGACACAAATACAGTAGCGGGTTTATTAGACAGGCTTTTTCTTTGGTCAGCGTTTGTGCTGCTGAGATAAAAGCCATCCCATTCAGAAAGGACTGTACAGATATTTTTTGGGGGAAAAATTTAACGGGAGCATCACGAATATGCTTCGCAAGAATGAGATTGGTGTAAAAGCATGGTGGTGGTAGCATTACAGTGAACAATCTCTCCCTTTTGAATTGATGATTTTCTACACATTTATACTGCAAATGCAAAAATATCTGCTATTTAGTAATCAGACATGGTAAGGCTGCACAATTAATTCACTATTGATCTCGATTATGATTTTGACGACCCACGATTACATGAACATGATCGACTGTACATTGACGTTTAAAGTTCGTCCTCCGCTCATAGAAAACTCAGCTGCAGATTAAATCAAATCCTAAACTTACAGCCAATCACCATAGAAACAAGAAACAAGAAAACCCAGAAACAAGTTAGCACTTTAGCACTTCGGTTCCATCGTCCCGAAGTCAAGTGATTTTTTGAATGGGATTTTGGTTAAAAGCCTGAAATAAGGTCTGTGGTGAACACAAGCTCAAAATATTTTTCACGTTTTATTCTACGACATAAAATACACCAGTAAAACCCCACTCGTGAGGATTTTTTAAGAAGCGTTTACGTGTATTGAAAAAGGCGATTGTTAAATGTCATCATGCCGGACAGGAAAAAACTTAGCAGATAAACTGGTTCAGGCATGCTGCACCCCCCCCAAAAAAAATGTGGATGACCCACAGAGTAAATCTGAATTATGGAGAATGTTTTTAATTCAAGTTTGGAAAAGTTGTCGGAAGCTTGGTGATGGTGACGAAGTCGAGCGACCGTGGTGTAGTTCGTTTATATCAAATGGTTAGTTTATTTCTGGTGATTGTATTTAGGCTTCAAACTTCATAAAAAGTTGTGTTCATTTGTGAAAATTATCTTGATGAACAGAACGTGTTAGTATTGTAAACTTTTGTTGATCACAGAGCTAATTTTGTTTTTTTTTGCAATAATCCAAAAACCTATGGGAAAATCCTATCGGGTTTTTGTCGAGGGAACCAGTGTGATGCTAACTTCCGGGTTTCGGTACAAAATGGTGTCATCCCTGCACAGCTCTATTTGGTGATTTGTCTGCGTCTCTTCTCCTGTAAACACTGTTATTGCCTTTTCTGCATACGCCTGAATTGTGTTCATTTAGCATATTTTCATTTGATTGGTTTTACTCATCCTACATTTTGGATACAATTTTATTTATATTATGCTTCTACAAGAAGATGAAGTACTTTAATGACCAGTCTAATTTGATGCAAAGATTTGTACATTAGCAGGAATGTAGCACAACATGGATGTGAAAGCAGCGTTCTGTTTATTTAAATGTGAAAGTGCAATAAAAAAAAAATGTTGTCCCTAAAATTTATGAATAATCGTGATGAATATTTATAAAAAATAATCGTGATTATCATTGTGGCCATAATCGTGCAGCCCTCAGACTTGGGTGGCTGGACTGCAGTGCATCCATACGTTAAAAAGAAACCAGTGATATACTAACGGATGGTTAAATCATTAGTGATGATAATGTTTTAATTCTTCTGCCGAGGGTTACTGAAAGCCACTGGAAAATCAGGTCTGAGTGAGACGGCGCACATAGCACTGACTCACTCACCTTATTCATTCACTTCATACATTTAGTCTGGGTTTGTTTAGGAACTGAGAATTTAAGTCACTGCATAATATTGACATTTTTATTTCTAACCGCAAAGGAGGCATTCGGTCATTTAGAAATTCTGCCTTCCTGCATACCTTTTATACAGCTGGAATATGAAAAGCAAGGTCAACTAAATCGTATTTATCTAGATTCCTTTTAGTTTAGACACTATTTTAGTAGATCGTGTTAGTCAGTCACTCTTTAATAATCTGTTGAGAAAATATGTGAAGTTCACTCTACTTCACTAAGTCATTAAAGTCTAATTCTGTAGGGCATTTAAGATTTCATGTGAGATAGTCTATAAAGTTAGACGCTATTCATTAGGTCATTTTAGTTATTCTGCAAGGCTAGACACTATATAGTTATCAGTTTATACAGTCTAAAGTTTGTCACTATTTTAGTTGGTTACATTATTTAGTTTGTAAAATTGACCTATATTTTAGAAGCTCATTTTAGTTCATCTGTAAAGTCAGATACTGTCATTTTAGTTAGTCTGTAAAGTCAGATACTATTTTAGTAGGTTATTTTAGATAATCTGTAAGATACTATTTTAGTACCGTAATTTTCGGACTATTGAGCACACCTGAATATAAGCCGCACCAACTGACTTTAAAAAGAAAAACAATTTTGTACATATATAGGCCGCACTTCTCTATAAGCCGCAGGTGTCCACATTGTAACTGTCACGATTCGTGACGTAAACGGAGCAGGACGGATGCAAGTGCAGTTAGAATGAGAGCTTTTATTGAAACAGAGGAGAGCAGACTCAAGAGATACAACACAAAACATGACCAACTCAATGAACTAAGCTAACTAAACCAACTAACCTAAACATTAACTATGACCTGAAATGTGACCATGACTATGAATCTATACTCCACTCCATAAACCACTTCTACAATTATATTCTAAACTAAGTCTACACAACTCTAAGCTATACTATCGGCTACTAGGTTATAAGCTATGCTACAAGCTACTAGTCTATAAGCAATGCTATAAGCTACTAGGCTACAGGCTAAGCTATAAGCTAACTAGCCTTGACATGAACTCAGACATGGACTATGGCTAGGAAACAGGAACAAGAACTAAGACACATGGCATGAACAAAGACTAACTATAGTCGCTATCTAATTCCAACTCTATATCTAATTACCCGCGTTGTGTGTGTCATGGCTCCCGGTATATATACACACCAGCCAAACTGCTAACAACTGCGGGCAATACCAAAACACACGTGACTCGACAACACATGACAAGACGGGGCGGAGACATGACGTCAACCAATATGCATGTCTTCGTGTGTTTTCCCTGATGAGGGGCTGTGCATGAAGCGCAAAACGACTGATCTGAAGAATGTAGTGTGAGCGTGTTAGATTTAATTCGAACTGTTTCATTGGTCCACTGTGACCCGTTGGGTAATTTCATTTGTCCAATGTGACGAGGCTAAATGTTTTGGCAGCATGAAACTGGTTAGCCCGTAAAAATCCATAAATTAGCAGCATCATTGTTTAAGCCGCAGTGTTCAAAGTGTGTGAAAAAAGTAGCGGCTTATAGTCCAGAAATTACAGAAGGTTATTTTAGATAGTCTGTAAAGTTAGATACTATTTTAGTAGGTTATTTTAGATACAGTGAGGGAAAGAAGTATTTGATCCCCTGCTGATTTTGTACGTTTGCCCACTGACAAAGAAATGATCAGTCTATAATTTTAATGGTAGGTTCATTTGAACAGTGAGAGACAGAATAACAACAAAAAAATCCAGAAAAACGCATGTCAAAAATGTTATAAATTGATTTGCATTTCAATGAGGGAAATATGTATTTGACCTCTATGCAAAACATGACTTAGTACTTGGTGGCAAAACCCTTGTTGGCAATCACAGAGGTCAGATGTTTCTTGTGGTTGGCCACCAGGTTTGCACACATCTCAGGAGGGATTTTGTCCCACTCCTCTTTGCAGATCTTCTCCAAGTCATTAAGGTTTCGAGGCTGACGTTTGGCAACTCGAACCTTCAGCTCCCTCCACAGATTTTCTATGGGATTAAGGTCTGGAGACTGGCTAGGCCACTCCAGGACCTTAATGTGCTTCTTCTTGAGCCACTTCTTTGTTGCCTTGGCCGTGTGTTTTGGGTCATTGTCATGCTGGAGAACCCATCCACAACCCATTTTCAATGCCCTGGCTGAGGGAAGGTTCTCAAACAAGATTTGAAGGTACATGGTCCCATCCATCATCCCTTTGATGCGGTGAAGTTGTCCTGTCCCCTTAGCAGAAAAACAACCCCAAAGCATAATGTTTCCACCTCCATGTTTGACGGTGGGGATGGTGTTCTTGGGGTCATAGGCAGCATTCCTCCTCCTCCAAACACGGCGAGTTGAGTTGATGCCAAAGAGCTCCATTTTGGTCTCATCTGACCACAACACTTTCACCCAGATGTCCTCTGAATCATTCAGATGTTCATTGGCAAACTTCAGATGGGCATGTATATGTGCTTTCTTGAGCAGTGGGACCTTGCGGGCGCTGCAGGACTTCAGTCCTTCACGGCGTAGTGTGTTACCAATTGTTTTCTTGGTGACTATGGTCCCAGCTGCCTTGAGATCATTGACAAGATCCTCCAGTGTAGTTCTGGGCTGATTCCTCACTGTTCTCATGATCATTGCAACTCCACGAGGTGAGATCTTGCATGGAGCCCCAGGCCGAGGGAGATCGACAGTTCTTTTGTGTTTCTTCCATTTGCAAATAATCGCACCAACTGTTGTCACCTTCTCACCAAGCTGCTTGGCAATGGTCTTGTAGCCCATTCCAGACTTGTGTAGGTTTACAATCTTGTCCCTGACATCCTTGGAGAGCTCTTTGGTCTTGGCCATGGTGGAGAGTTTGGAATCTGATTGATTGATTGCTTCTGTGGACAGGTGTCTTTTATAAAGGTAACAAGCTGAGATTAGGAACACTCCCTTTAAGAGTGTGCTCGTAATCTCAGCTCGTTACCGGTATAAAAGACACCTGGGAGCCAGAAATCTTTATGATTGAGAGGGGGTCAAATACTTATTTCCCTTATTAAAATGCAAATCAATTTATAAAAACTTTTACATGCGTTTTTCTGGATTTTCTTGTTGTTATTCTGTCTCACTGTTCAAATA
Source organism: Ameiurus melas (assembly GCA_012411365.1). Taxonomy (NCBI): domain Eukaryota; kingdom Metazoa; phylum Chordata; class Actinopteri; order Siluriformes; family Ictaluridae; genus Ameiurus; species Ameiurus melas. The sequence continues at coordinate 29,012,588 of CM022756.1, forward strand.
AACCTACCATTAAAATTATAGACTGATCATTTCTGTGTCAGTGGGCAAACGTACAAAGTGAGCAGGGGATCGAATACTTCTACTAAAATAGTATCTAACTTTACAGACTACAGTGAGGGAAAGGTTATTTTAGATAGTCTGTTAGAGTTAGACACTATTTAATAGGTCATTTCAGTTAGTCTGTAAGCTTGCCACCATTTCAGAAATACTTCAGCATAACCTTCATGGTATAACTATTTTCTTCAAATTACACCACCACACATTCACACCCCTACTAAGTGTTTTCCTCTGTGAGAGACATGACAGCAGGTTTGGAGATAGCAATAATTTCATTACCCATAGGCCATTAAACCCGAAGGTGCCTGAGCATGCTCAAGCCGCCATCACCCAGCTAGGACCCGCCTCCACTTACTCTGCAAGTGCCCCTTGCACACCCGCTCGAAATAATTCAGTGTCGCGTTGCATGACTCTTTAAAAGCCTGTGTCAACATGTTGGTGGACGAGCATCGTTCGGGAAGCTGAACCGACACAAAAGACGAGGACGACATCATAAACAGGTGGTACACGCAGTTATGAACCGTCTTGAGTCTGAACTGGCATTAAAAATGTACAGCAACAAAGTCACACTGATATGAATTCAGACTGCAGAAAGACCAAGCACACAGACTTGCTGTAGTGAAGAGGAAACACACTGTCCTAGTGCCCTAGGAAGAGTGGATTAGGTTAATCTAAACGTTGGATTAATCATTACTCATGCAGGTGCATGCTAAACAGATTTTTCGACCCCAGGAGAGCAGATGCAATTCTTATCCACCATCATCTTCTGGAAACCAGCAAATCTTTATTTAAAAAAAACAAAAAAACACCACGGCATAGCTAATAAACACATTCATTTTAGTTGCACCTTGTCTTCGGGTACCACTGCATTAACAAACAACGAAGTTCAATTTAACGGCAAAATAATATTGTTGTAAATAATAAAATAATCTCGTGAACAAACTGAATTTTTGTCATGGCGACAAAATGATGCGTGAACAGTTTGAGAACCACTGCCATATCGGTTCTCAAAAGGACAAGGTCTTTTTTTAAAATCATTTAAACATAAATTAATAGACAACTAAATAAGATAGCTTTGGAATGAATCACTACAGCACGAAAGTTTGTGCACCCTATGTTGTAGAGACATTAACACCAATAAGAGACGTGTTGAAGGCGTACAGCGCCGTACATTAACACCAATAAGAGACGTGTTGAAGGCATACAGCGCCGTAAATTAACACCAATAAGAGACTTGTTGAAGGCGTAGAGCACCGTACATTAACACCAATAAGAGACTTGTTGAAGGCGTACAGCGCTGTACATTAACACTAATAAGAGACGTGTTGAAGGCGTACAGCGCCGTACATTAACACTAATAAGAGACGTAGAGTGTAGTACATTAACACTAATAAGAGACGTAGGGTGTAGTACATTAACACTAATAACAGACGTGTTGAAGTCATAGAGTGTAGTACATTAACACTAATAAGAGACGTGTTGAAGTCGTAGAGTGTAGTACATTAACACTAATAAGAGACGTGTTGAAGTCATAGAGTGTAGTACATTAACACTAATAAGAGACGTGTTGAAGTCGTAGAGTGTAGTACATTAACACTAATAAGAGTACGTAGAGTGTAGTACATTAACACTAATAAGAGACGTGTTGAAGTCGTAGAGTGTAGTACATTAACACTAATAAGAGACGTGTTGAAGTCGTAGAGTGTAGTACATTAACACTAATAAGAGACGTGTTGAAGTCTAGAGTGTAGTACATTAACACTAATAAGAGACGTAGAGTGTAGTACATTAACACTAATAAGAGATGTGTTGAAGTTAGTAAGGTTAGTACATTAACACTAATAAGAAAGTGTTGAAATTAAGTGAGGTGTAGTACATTAACACTAATAAGAGACGTAGAGTGTAGTACATTAACACTAATAAGAGATTGTTGAAGTGGTAGAGTGTAGTACATTAACACTAATAAGAGACGTGTTGAAGTCGTAGAGTGCTGTACATTAACACTAATAAGAGACGTAGAGTGTAGTACATTAACACTAATAAGAGATGTGTTGAAGTCGTAGAGTGTAGTACATTAACACTAATAAGAGACGTAGAGTGTAGTACATTAACACTAATAAGAGACGTAGAGTGTAGTACATTAACACTAATAAGAGACATAGAGTGTAGTAATACAAATAAGAACGTGTGAGTTGAGTGTAGTACATTACACTAATAAGAGACGTTTGAAGTCATAAAGTGTAGTACATTAACACTAATAAGAGTCGTAGAGTGTAGTACATTAACACTAATAAGAGACGTGTTGAAGTCGTAGAGTGTAGTACATTAACACTAATAAGAGACGTGTTGAAGTCTAGAGTGTTACATTAACACTAATAAGAGACGTGTTAAGTCTAGGTGTAGTACATTAACACTAATAAGAGTGACGTAGGGTGTAGTACATTAACACTAATAAGAACGTGTTGAAGTCGTGGAGTGTAGTACATTAACACTAATAAGAGGCGTGTTGAAGTAAGAAGTGTAGTACATTAACACTAATAAGAGACGAGAGTGTAGTACATTAACACTAATAAGAGGTGTTGAAGTCGTAGAGTGTAGATCATTAACTATAAGAGTCGTAGAGTGTAGTACATTAACACTAATAAGAGACGTGAGTGTAGTACATTAACACTAATAAGAGACGTAGGGTGTATACATTAACACTAATAGAGAGTGTATAATTAATATAGTATAATAATAAGAGACTAGAGTGTAGTACATTAACATAATAAGAGACGTATTAGTGAGTGTAGTAATTAACACTAATAAGACGTAGGTGTAGTACATTAACACTAATAAGAGACGTGTTGAAGTCTGGTTAGTACATTACTAATAAGAGAGGTGTTGAAGGTGTACATTAACACTAATAAGACGAGAGTGTAGTACATTAACACTAATAAGAGATGTGTAGGAGTGTAGTACATTAACACTAATAAGAGACGTAGAGTGTAGTACATTAACACTAATAAGAGACGTAGAGTGTAGTACATTAACACTAATAAGAGACGTAGGGTGTAGTACATTAACACTAATAACAGACGTGTTGAAGTCATAGAGTGTAGTACATTAACACTAATAAGAGTCGTAGAGTGTAGTACATTAACACTAATAAGAGACGTGTTGAAGTCGTAGAGTGTAGTACATTAACACTAATAAGAGACGTGTTGAAGTCATAGAGTGTAGTACATTAACACTAATAAGAGACGTGTTGAAGTCATAGAGTGTAGTACATTAACACTAATAAGAGTCAGAGTGTAGTAATAACAAAGACGTGTAAGTCGGATAAAAATACGAGTGTAGTATATTAACACTAATAAGAGACGTGTTGAAGTCAGAGTGTATAATAACACTAAAGAAAGAAGTCAGAGTGTAGTATATTAACACAAAGACGTGTTGAAGTCGAGTGTAGTACATTAACACATAAGAGAAGTGTTGAAGTCGAGAGTGTAGTACATTAACACTAATAAGAGATAGAGTGTAGAAATAACACTAATAAGAGTGTTGAAGTCGAGAGTGTAAAAACACTAATAAGAGATGTGTTGAAGTCGTAAGTGTACATTAACATTAAGAGACGGAGTGTAGTACATTAACACTAATAAGAGATGTGTTGAAGTAGTGTAGTAATTAACACTAATAAGACGGAGTGTAGTACATTAACACTAATAAGAGTCGTAGAGTGTAGTACATTAACACATAAGAGACGTGAGTGTAGTACATTAACACTATAGAGTTAGTGTAGTACATTAACACTAATAAGAGACGTAGTGTAGTACATTAACACTAATAAGATGTGTTGAAGTCAGAGTGTAGTACATTAACACTAATAAGAGTGAGAGTAATACATTAACATAAAAAGTATAAACTAATAAGAGTCTAGAGTATAGTACATTAACACTAATAAGAGTCGTAGAGTGTAGTACATTAACACTACATAGTAATTAACACAAACAGGGTGTAGTACATTAACACTAATAAGAGACGATTAAACTAATAAGACGTAGAGTGTAGTACATTAACACTAATAAGAGTCGTAGAGTGTAGTACATTAACACTAATAAGAGTGTTGAAGTCAGAGTGTAGTACATTAACACTAATAAGAGACGTGTTGAAGTCGTAGAGTGTAGTACATTAACACTAATAAGAGACGTAGAGTGTAGTACATTAACACTAATAAGAGACGTGTTGAAGTCGTAGAGTGTAGTACATTAACACTAATAAGAGTCGTAGAGTGTAGTACATTAACACTAATAAGAGTCGTAGAGTGTAGTACATTAACACTAATAAGAGTCGTAGAGTGTAGTACATTAACACTAATAAGAGACGTGTTGAAGTCAAGAGTGTAGTACATTAACACTAATAAGAGTCGTAGAGTGTAGTACATTAACACTAATAAGAGTCGTAGAGTGTAGTACATTAACACTAATAAGAGACGTGTTGAAGTCTAGAGTGTAGTACATTAACACTAATAAGAGATGTGTTGAAGTCGTACACTAGCAGAGCGCTAAGTCGGACACTGCTATAGACTGATGTATGCTAGCTAATGTTAGCCAGCCGCATTACCCGAATGTATCTATATAGCTTAGCTTTAGAACGCATCGGGGGTTTTTTGTTTGTTTGTTTGTCATCTCGCTAGCGTTAGCACGAGCTCTCACCTCATACTGGATGTACTGTTTCCTCCACTCCGGAGTGATGTGAGCCGCCAAATGCTCGGTAAATTTCATCCTTACGATTTATCTACGCGCTCCTTCAGCAGGTCGTTGTCTGAAATCATCGGCGGTTGATTGGGGGGATATATGAGAGAGCGAGAGAGAGAGCGAGAGAGCGAGAGAGAAGAAAAAAATAGCTACGGTCGCTTTTCACAATCCAGTCCCCGCTCTGCAGAATACCCAGCACGACACGCGCCACACTCGGACATGATTTAATTGCGCTTTAAATTAAAATAAAAGAAATACTGCCGTCTGTATTTGAATTGAAGTTAAATGACTAATCTCGCCCCCGAGCTGCTGCCATCAGCGAGCCCGCTTGCACATTGACAATTCGTGTATGTTTTCCGTTCTAAAAAAGCCCCGGCAGCCGCTGAGGGCCGCATCCCTAATAACGCAGTTTTTTTATATGTAGTGAACTGCGTAGGGTGTAGAAGCGGTTGTGTCATTCGCCTATCGGGGGGCCAATTCTAGACTCTAAAGCCTATTTGGAACGCAGCCGGTGCTGCTGGATTATATACGTCACACCGCGTCAGAGACACGGAGGGGGGAGGGGGAGGGGTGTTTACGAAACAGAGGCTATACATTCAGATTATTCAAAACAACCATTTCAATATTGCGTTTTGTTTCGTCACTTAACTTTTTATTTATTTATTTTTTTAAATTAATTTTACTAACGTTTTTACGTCAGAAGAAATATTTCTCATTACTTCTGAGTGCCAGGAATGATACAAAAAATAAGGTGCAAATTTCAAATGTTGTTTTGTGGAATTTTATGTCAGACACAGTCTGTAGACTGGGGTAATTCTTCACATTTAGGATGAAGACATATTTGCATGGTTGTGTCCTTATAAACATGTCGCTACCATGCGCTTTATTTACCTGGTTTTAAACTAATCATTTGAACAATACATAGACATTTTCTCCTGCTGCTGCTGCTGTAATCATAAAGACCGTCCCTGTGTTCAAGCTTGTTTGTCTGGCTTCGGACACATCGTTATCTAAGAGAGAAAGAAAAAAAAGTACAGAAACATACCACCTAAACTGAAATCTGTATGGTATTGTATTGTATTTAAGGAATAAAGAAAGAAAGAAAGAAAGAAAGAAAGAAAGAAAGAAAGAAAGAAAGAAAAGACTTGGGAGTGTACTGTTATAGGAAAATAATCCACACAGTGTGGTGATGAAGCACAAGAGTTACTATTAGCACCCTGAAGTTTTACTATAACAACATGTCCTGCAGTGCTTTATTCCTGCTATACTTCAGCAATCTGCAAAGGATTGTGATTTTTATTTGATTAAACAATGACATGCTAGACAGTTAGCTTAATGCTTGTTTTTTACATTAGCCTGGAAGCAACCTCTAGTGCAACATGGGGTAAGGAGAAAAGCTCATTTAAGTCAACCTATTCATTTAACCATTTTAGACAACTTAAAAAAAAATAATAGAAAAAGGTGCTTTAGACACTCATTGAAGTCATGTCGAGCCGCCTGTTGTCCATGTTACCTCACACTGTCGTGAAGAACAGTCGAGGTTGTTGTTTTCCAACATGAATGCTGACACTGCACACAGCATTACCCTTACATAATAGCTTGCCCTGTTTGAACTTTCAGTACTTGTTCTGCATTTCACCTTCCTGGCATTTCCTTCGTGATTTTTTTTGTAAATGCACTTAACGGTTGCTAGTGTCAGTTTTAAATGAATAGCTTGGAGAAGAAGAAAAAAATTATGCAGTTTTTCTACTTTACCCCCAAATGTATTTGATTAGCCAAGGCTTGTTTGGTGTTGGTCAGTTGAGTCTGTACAGCTGAAAGATTGCGTTTACTGATCTGATCAGTTGGATTTCCAGTTTGCCCAAATTGATGTGAAACCTGACCTCGCCAGTGACCAGGGGATCATGGGTTCAAAAGACTGAGGTGTTGGAAGTGTAGTTTTTGTTTGTTTGCTATATAATACTGTTCATGCTTGTTATTTATTTGTCTGTTTGTGTTTGTTTAATCATTTATTTATTTTGTTGTTTGCTTTGTTATTTGTTTGTCTGGTTGGTTTGTTGTATATTATTTGTTTGGTTGGATGGTTGTTTTTTGGATGTTTGGTTGGTTGTCGTTTTGTTTGTTAGTTTGCTTGATTTTGTTGTTTTTGTTTGGACTGTTGTTTTTGTGTGTTTGGTTGTTTTTGTTTGGGTGGTTGGTTAGTTGGGTGTTTTTTTTTTTGGTTGATTGTTTTTGTTTGTTGGGTAGGTTGTTTTGGTGTGTTTGTATGTTTGTTTGTTTTTGTATGTTTGGCTGTTTTTTGTGTTTCTTTGTTCAGTTGGGAGTTTTTTTGGTAGTCTTTTAGCCCAAAGCTCAAACCCATTTCAGAGTAGAAAGCATCAAAAAACTTGATGTGCGGGAAAATACACATGAACTTGACAGCTCGATAGCCATCTAACTAATATAATAGCCATATTAAGGTGACATAATTAGACAATTAAAATATTTATACAAACTACTAACTTATAAACTATTTATAACTGTAGACTTTCTTTGACTGTTAGCACCCGAATATTCAGCATGTATCAAACTGTTTTATTCTTCTTACACCAGAGCAGTATGTCAATGACTGTATTTATGTTTCTTAGTTTGATTGTTTGTTTGTTTGTTTATTATCAACATTGTCATACTTTTTTTATTATCAGTTTACTGTTTACAATTTAAAGTTGAGGAACATCCACAAAACAAGGTAGTTCCTGTTATCACTTACACTGTACCATCTATAAACCGCCATTCCCATATCAGGCTCTATTTTTATTCTATGTAAAAGTTAATAATCCAAAAACACTGCTTATTATGTTACAGAGAAACCAGAAAATGTGCAAACTCCTCTGCCATAAAGACTTTTTTTGTGACAAAAAAAACTATACCTCTGAAGCAATGAAACTTCCCAAAATGCAACACCGTCATTTACAGCTACACTAATGTCAGAGCTGCTGTAATAGAAAATTTATCAACACCTTTTGGCCAATCAGATTCAAGAAGCGCTAAACACGACAGAACGACTTGCAGTTTCAAACATCAAGAGGGTTTATTCATTTAACAAGGTTCAAAGGAAGTGTGCAGAATAATGCCAGATTTATAATAGGTGTAAACAATTAGCTATGTAATAGAGCTTAATGAAGAGAACAAGAATAACAAACATTCTTATACGCATACAAAATTCATATAAGTCGTGTAACAATCAGCTTTTTACATCATTTATACAGTACATGCAGAATTTCTTGACAGTTCCTACCATGCATTGCAGCTATTATTATGCACAGCTGGAGGGAAAAGTTCAGAACTGCGTGTTTGTGTCAGATTCATCACTCGGCATGTTTCCAGCCTGGCATTCGAGTAGAGCTGCGTGGATCTGCTCAAACGTCGGACGTTCTTTGGCGTTCCTCGTCCAGCAGCTGTGCATGAGGCTGTAGATAGCATCGGGGCAACACAAAGGCTTCGGCAAGTACACCTGATGAAGTCATAGTCATTAAACACAGGCATAAATTAAAAGGTCACACCTTTGCTGTCTATACTGTCATTGCTTTAAGCGCATCCAGAATAGCTTTATCATTAATCATCTTTTAAAAAAAGGTCATGATAATAATAACAAAACGGCTACAGAGCTGGGAACTGATATAAACACAGCTCTGTACTGCCACTCACAGATGTAAAAGTTGTCGCATGACACCAGTTTGTTAAATACAAGAATTCAGTATTTCTCTTTTGGCCCCCCGCCAATATAAAATTATATTTGCTCAGTTTATGTGAATGAAAAATGATTCAAAAAAATTCATCCACATATTGTGTTGTGGAATCTTCTTCAGCAAAAGTAAAAATATCTAAAGGTTTTTGATGGCGTCCTAGTTTCACCTACACGAATATTCACTTATTATTTTCAGAGTAATAAAATATTCCATGTACTATTACAACATAATCATGTTTAAATGCTGATTTAACCTTAATTCATTCTCTCTTCGTGACTGAAATACATGTCATTATTAGGCCTTCGATTTAAATCATAGTCTGATCAAAGAAATTCAAATAATAATAAGTTTAACAGTTTTGTCTGTTTATTTCCACAAATAAGAAGTTACTGAAGATGTCTGGTATGAATGGAAGAATGACCCCCCATTATTCCAAATGTAGGCTGAAAAAAAAAATCTGAACTACAGTAACTACTTTTGTGGACATTAAAAGTTCCTATAAATTGATAAAAAGTATAACTGTTAGCTCTGGCAAATTGCTATAGTATAAGGATGTTGTGTAATAGGAAAATAATTAACTTCAAGGTGGTAACTGTAACTCCACACTACTCCAGTCATTATTATTTTGGATTTTCACCTGCTTGTTCTGGTCTCGAAAGAACTCGCCCATGTTCTCGATCACTCGATCATCTGAGAGTTGTGAGTAGGGCTGCTCTTTGCACAGAGTGACCATTTCCCAGAGTGTTACACCGAAGGCCCACACATCACTGGCCATGGTGAATTTGCCCTGGATTAAAAACACCAAATTCACAGTCCGACGTATAGAATACTGTCACAAAAGCCAAGTCGTCCAGTAACTCCAACATATACATATAAGCTCACCATCTGTTTCATTAGAGACACCTGTATACCTGCACATTCATACTGTTATCCGATCAGCCAGCCTTATTGGCAGCAGTGCAATGCATAAAATCACACAGACATCTCAGCGTGAAAACTGTACAATGAGATCAGCAGTTTCTGAAATACTCAAACCAGCCCAATCTGAGGCTTCCGTATACACCAAAATTGGACAATTGAAGAATGGAAGCTGTCCAGTTTTGCTGAACCTGTGCTCCTGCTGCCGCAGTTAACTCAAGCTCTTGACCTGTATCTGAATGTCTTTACACATTATGCTTCTGCCACATGACAGGCTGTTAGGATAATTGTTTGAATCAGCAGGGGTACAGGTGTTTCTGTTAAAGTTTCCATTTGGAGTACATTTACATGACAGCAAATAACTTTTGGATCTGCCTGTGATGTCCTTTGGTCTTCTGTTTGCTAGTAAGTCAAACCAACAGAATGTTATACCTAGTTATTATAATCTGCGAAAGGACAGTATTTTCTGGTTTAAATCCTCTTGACCTGTAGGTGTAGATTTCAATACTTCAAGTTGTCTTGATCTGCTACCTACACAGCTTTCAGTTTCTATTTTTCTATCCCTACCAATCAGTACAACAGGTCTTACCAGGAGAACACTCTCCCAGGACATCCAGCGGATAGGGAGCACAGCTCGGCCCTGGATGAGGTAGTAATCTCCACGATACAGGTTCCTGCTCATGCCAAAATCTGCAATCTTGATGGTGTAATTTGTCCCCACTAAGCAGTTACGTGTGGCCAAGTCACGGTGCACAAAGTTAAGAGAAGACAGATACTTCATACCGGAAGCGATCTGAGCAGCCATGTTAATCAGGACACTGTAACTGCAAAGAGAACAAGATTACAATGGGTCTGTTGCTTAACACCAACCAAAGTAAAGTGCAACAATCAGTTTTCTCGTAATGTAGAAAGAATCCACAGAGCATGTTGTTAATGCAAACATGAGACAAGTTAACCATGGTTGCATTTGTTAGGTTTTGTTAAGCTGGAACTTAGCCAGGTACCCAGGTTAGGTTAAACCTGCACCATGAGACAACCAGATAAGCGTTTTGTGAATAAAATGGATATAGCTTACCCTTTTAATTAACCAAAAATAATCTCAATATTAACGCTTATACTGCAAAAAAAAAATAAAAACTTAGACCACTACAAGCATTTGAACAACCTGATGGTGGCTGTGTGCTCTGGGTTTTGTCCCAAATCTTCAAGTTTGTGGTGAGAGAGGAACTGGTTGAGGTCTCCGTTCTCCATGTACTCCGTGATCATACACAGGGGGTCGCTCTCTACACACACAGCCAGCAGGCGAATAATGTTAGGGTCTCGCAACCTTGACATGATCCTGATCTCCTTTAAAAAGTCATTCCTGGGGAAAATTGTGAAATTCCATATGAATTGAATGATATAAAATGTGGTGATGTTATTCTTGGCAACACGGAATGGTTTTGTCTTCTTTTATTGTAATTAGAAACAAGTTCTTGGTAGTGGTCTTAGACTTTTTGAACCATAATTGTATCTCATGTGCATACCTTGCGTTTTTTGTTGCATCCTCTCTGAGGATCTTTACAGCCACCAGAATAGGCTCATCCCCGATATCACCATCGTCGTCCTTCATAAAATCCTTCATTCCTTTTGCCTCACATAGATGCACCTGCAGATACCATTGCCAAATGGAATGCATGTTAAGATCAGGTAGAGCATTTTGTCATCCTGGTTGTTACTGTTCACCATGTTCGCCTGACCCCCTGATCATTATTGTTACCCGTTACCACCTTCTGCAGTATCCCTGTCTCCTGTTCTACTAGTCTCTTAGTTTACCAGTCTTATAGGCTCTAGTGCACCTCTTAATAATGTCCATGATAAGTGGCATATCGTTATAGAGACCGTCTGTAAGCCATGGTTATGACATCCATCACCCAGTAGTCTAGCCTCCTATAGCCAGTGTCCTTCCTGTGCGGCAGATTAACAGTTGGTCTAAAAATCAGATGGCCACGATCTGGTCTAAATAACATTGTAGAGGGTGCATCAGGTATAGCAAGGAATGCTCTACAAATATATACCATGATTTGACACACAGCAAGGTGAATAGACAGGTCCATGAAACTGAGTAATGTGACCTTGAATAAAAACCCAAGAAACCCAGATTCACCCAAGAGTCGTCTGGCCACCAATGCAAAGTGGGCTTATTGCATGTAGTCCACCCCCACACATTTTGTTTATTTAATAGTACAAGGGAGAGATACTACACCAATTCTGAACTGAAGAGCCTTTGGGCTTCCTAGACACAAACTCCATTGACGTTTCCTGATCTGCTGGTTTCCTAGTCTTGTTTCTTAGGTGGTGTTTCTCATGTTTTCTGGTTTATCCTGATTTGCTAACCTACTCAAATCAAGCTAAGGATTCCAACCAAGATATTTTCTAAAAGCCAAAATAATAAGAGATTGTGTCTAACCGGATCTATATTTAATATTACAACTTGAAGTCTGTTTTTTTGTCCATGCAAAGGTCCACCTCTGCACTGACCTCTCCAAACTGGCCTTCTCCAAGCTTATCTTTGAATGTCAGCTTCTCTCTGGGAAATTCTTCCAATGCTCCATCTCGTCCAGGAGGCATACTGATTGTTGCAATGGAATAACAATGACTGCTCGTTGCTTTCTGCTGCCTCGCTACATCTGTTTCTGCATAGGGAGGGACGTCATCTTTAGTGGTGGATGTATGCTGGTCGGATGATTCAGACATGACTGCTGCAAATCAAGCATTAAAAATATTTAATGTGCAAGGAACGTATATGCACATTAAAAAAGTAATGTATTAAAACCTTCAACTCTTCTTATAGGAACTCATACTGTATGTACTGTAGCGGTTGAGTATGATTAGAACTGTTGCCCCTCACCGAGATTTTCCATTGCCTGAAATTCTGGTGATTTCCGTAACCCGGATGGCTCCTGATACTCAGATCCCAGTGGGAAAACCCTCTCGTATGTGCCAGTAGATTCTGAATCACTAGACAGGGACGATTGACGATGAGAAAAAGGTTCTCTGCGGCCTGAGAGGCGGGAACTTAATTCATCATCCAACATCCGACGTGAGGCCTGGAACCATTAGACAATTATTTTATAACAACTTGCTTACTTAATTTATTACCTAGTATTTATTTTTAATGGAAACAATTTAGATTTTAGTAACTTTTTTCCTAAGATGTATGAAATGTCTTGTTCAATGTAATACTAAATGGCGCACTTATATAGTGTTTTTATCCAAAGTGCTTTACACTGTGTCTCATTCATCCATTCACACACCAATGGTAGCAGAGCTGCCATGCAAGGCGCTAATTTGCCATCAGGAGCAACGTGGGGTACAGTGTCTTGCCCAAAGAACATTCGGTATGTGGAGTCATGCGGGCCGGGAATCAAACCGCCAAATCTACTATTAGAGGACAACCCGCTCTACCACCTGAGCCACAGCCTCCCTTTTAATACTTAATTCTTAATACTAAAGACCCAAAAGTCCCAATCTGTGTTAAAAAAGGTGAATATCATTAGCTGCTTAAAAATCCTCATACAAATATGAAATTTAAAAGATAGAATGAAGATAATGACAAGACTGACTCACTTTTTCTAGCATCTTCTGCCAGACCTGTCTCCAGAGGATAATGATGATGATGGCCAGGAGGATGACGATGACGGCCACCAAGCAGCCTATGAGGATGCGCGTGTTGCTGTCATCAGTCTTATGAGTGGGATCGAGTCCTATTGTAAATAATATATAAATAATAATTAGTAAATAAGTATAAAAAAAAACACATTCATATCTAATTTTCGAACCCTTAGGCGTTTACCCACACAGTTCATGTGCTTCGCACTCAAACTGGACCAACATTGCTTTTGGGAGGTGGTCAAGGCTGTATCTAGTGACATATTCACCATTCTCAATGTTATAATGTTAGCTAGTAAATTTTATAAATGGACTTCACGGAAAAGATGTTTAGTGTTTCATTTCATTGCACACTTGCAGAAATTTTGTTTACATTCTCTATTGCCATATTTCTGTCCAGTGAATTACTTTTGAGATCGTGTGTTTTGTCTTTACTTGGTATTATTTAACAAAAAAATGGTTATAGTTCATAATGTTATAACCAAAGAAACATGTCTTGGTTGACTGACTACATTTGTTTTATATTTACTTTTGTGTGGAAAATATGTATGTTAATATTATTTCCCCCCAAACAATCCTGTTAACAATGCAAAAAAGCTAAATGCCAAAGCTAAAGCTAAATCCATTACCTGGCTGCGTGCTCGTGGGATGGCCACGTTTCGTCGGAACAAGAGAGGTATTATACACTGCTGTATCTGGATTTGGAAAAAGTGAAGGGTCTTTAATCTCTAAGATAACTTACTGGATTCTTTTGCTTTGTTAGCATTAGCAGTATCTTGCTTTTTTGTTTAGCATCCATTTGAACAAGGATTACAAGTTTGACTTGGTTTTATGCATAAATACATTACAAAGTAAAATTAAGAATAAGTGAAGATGGCGTCTTCATGTTCATGTGCTACCTGACTGGAAAGCAATCTCACTGAACATCATCCAAGTGTCGCTGAAGGCAAATTGACACCTAATGGCATTGGCCATGCGATTCCCCAGAGCGACTGTGACAAATCGAGCACTTGAGCTTGTAACGTCCACTTTTGGCTTGAAAGAAACAGGCCTGGCCTCCCAGTCCGACTCCGAGTGAAAGTAACAGACGACTTTCTGGAATATTCTCACCCCCGATGTGTACATGTTGTTGCAGTGAACCTGAGAGGATGAGCAAGTATGATTGGTACAAAAGCAAAAAGATTACCGTTGCGATATCAAACACTGGTTGTGTTTGTTAAATAAAACTTCCATCATAGAATCAGGTATTGGTGCCTTAATGGCCAGAACTGAAGTAAAGGTTCGCATAGTCCTTCAATGGTGTACGTTTTTTGGCATACAACTTCCACACCTTTATTGATTTGAGTAACATACAGGAACTAAGGCATAACTCTATACTGATCTGGATTGGAATTAATTTTTGAAATTGAACATCCAACAAGCAAGGAATAATTGCGGACCATAATTGATGTTGGAATTTGGAATTGCAATTTTGAAATAGGAATAAGTTTTCGGATGAAAACATATATGAACTGTGCAGGAGTTCCACACTCACCTTCATTGACGTAAAGTTTCGGATGTGGTCAAACTCGAACGTCATTTCCACAGAGCCGCTGGAAAAGCGCCCTTTCTTCCCCCAAAAACGTAAAACCCCCCCCCCCCCCAAAGCCGCGGCTTTTTGTTTTCCCCCCCCCCCCCCCACCTTTCCCAACTGCCCGAGACCCTCCGTCATGCTGAGAAATAGAACCAAGCAAATGATTTGTTTGTATTGTTCAACGTATAGAAAAAAATTTTACACTGGGATTATTACCTGTATCCCATGGCTCCATCATACACGCTGTCATTAAGGTAGACTTGCTGTCCACCAAAGGTCATCTCCTCTCCAGCAGGGCTGCTGTAGGACACAAGGCCATCTAGAGGAGGAAAAAAAAGAAAATTTAGTCTGGCACATAATAGTCTTCCATCCATCCATTCATCTTCTACCGCTTATTCCTTCTTCAGGGTCGCAGGGAACCTGGAGCCTATCCCAGGAGGCATCGGGCACAAGACAGGGTACACCCTGGACAGGGTGCCAGTATAATAGTCTTCTTTCAACTTAAATATTTGTAATCATTCAGCCAAATCGATAAGTTTACACTTGCTGATACATAACGAAAACATCAGTTCGAACCAAGAAAGTGGACCTGCCGATGAGAATTCTGACAACGTACATTGCCGTCATCTTGAATTTGGACTCACCTGATTTGATTTCTTTAATTCAAAATTTAAACAAGGGATTGTTTAACTAATTTACCTTATTTCTTCTTATACAAGTAGAATTGTATAACCAAAACAAGCAGAAAAGTGGTCGCAGCTACTTTTAGCTACATTAGCAATCACTCCAGTGCACCAAAAAAATAAAGTCCTGGCTAATGGTTTTCTGAGAATTGGCAAAATCCTGAAGGACTTGCATACTAACGTTTAGAATTAACAACAGTGTCTTTATTTTGTGAAGAAGGTCTACGTTGAATTGTTAACCTTCTAGTTGAAACTTTCCTCTAACATCAACAGAAGTCTATTTGGCCTGTTCTCAGTCTATTTCGTCTATCTCGATTCATCTCTACATAATGACAGCGATGCAGCAGAGCTTTAGTACTTTTGTCTGTCCAGTCTGTCTCAGGTTCCAAACCTTCTACTTTCAATCTAAACATGTTTAAAATGTTTTCAAAGTGGAAATTTCCTTTTGGAATGCAAATGGCACTGGACGTTACAATGAAAGCTGACCTAGCCACTCGCATCCATACAGCTCCACCCTCATACACACAGATGTGGTGGGATCAGTGATTGGCATGAATCGTACGAAGCGGGCAATGATCGGAGGCTTCAGGTCCTTGAGCACTATGTCATAGGCATTCTTGTTGCCTTCAATGATCTGCAAAGAAAGACATGGAATGGTGGTAGCCATAACAAGGACAACAACAGGATGGGATCTGGTTACACATTAATAAGGCTTTTGGGCTAATGATTGGAAGGTTAGTAGTTCAAATCCCAGCACTACCAAGCTACTTCTGTTGTCTACTTGCCCAGCCATGGTCATTCGTAAATCACAAGTGATTGCATAAGTGATAGTGCACCAACATCTGGGATCAGTATGCCTGGTTCAGTGAGTCAAGTCTGAATTTCATACCTTCATCTTAAAAGAAATGTGCCATCAGCTTACTTGACTGCCCTTACGGTCGCGCCAGGAGACCCAGCGGGAGCCGTCACGGCTGTACTTAATCCTGTAGCGCTGCGCAAACTCGTTGCCTGCACCATCCGCATGGCGCCCCTGCGTGCCCACCAAGGTAACGAAGTGCAGAATACGAAGGTCGATCTGCAGGAACTCCATTTGCCTCCGGAGACCATTTACTTCCGGGCACCATGCGCCATCTCCGTCATCGAAATCCAGTCTGTGATTGGAGATTACAAAAAGAAGCATGGGTGAAAAGGACTGTCTTTTCTGTGCGACTCTTTGTAAAAAGGTCAAGCTAAAGAACTTTGTTCTTGACAACCTTTATTGTCAACAGAAATAAAGACAGAGAGGCTGGTTATGGAACAGCTGTTTATAGCTGCTATAACATAAGTGATATCAGGAAATTTATGTTTCCCAGACATTAAATGTCGCTATAAAGAAATAAAAGATACGACGTGTCATATGTTAGTATAGGCAAACTGCTGTGGTATAATTCACTGATAAACTAATGCTCTGAGAAAACAATTATTATTTTTCTATAACAGCATTCTTTACATATACAAGTGACTTGTGTATTTATTTACCTGCCATATCTAGCAGCGGTCGACTCCGACCATTGGCTGGATGCTGAGATGTCCTCATCCTGAATCTTGCCTCCAGTCATCCCCAGTGGATACCTGCATGTAGCTAACAAAACACACACACACACACACACACACACACACACACACACACACACACGGATGTATTACTGTATTTGTGAGTCCTACAATTGAAATAACAATTCTAAAAAAAAATTCCCCCCTCCTTTGTGTGTATAAGCTGATGTGATAACACACAGGCTGAAAATGAACTGTTGTATATATTAGGTAGGGTATAACGGGCGGGTCTGTTTCAGCTAGTGACTTTCTGGGAGTTTTTTGGGTGAAACAGGCACACTGCTCATACAGCCCACACCCCAAAGGTAAACCCCAAATACCAAATACATTCCAGGAGGCCTCGCCATGGACACAGAGGGTCTTTATATTATTGGCCAGCAAAAAAAAAGAAACAGAAACAGCTAAGCTTCTGCACGAGATGTCAAGTGAGACTGAAACTAATGTTGTTTTAATGTCGCAAGTTCAGATTTAAAACTTAGAATGAAAAAAAAAGTACATTTATTTCACCTTTTGGGTGTATTTGACTCATTTTACAGTTCATTTTACTTCAGGTATTGTTTGTGCTCATTTCTGTAGCATTTAGATTCATTTTGATATTTTACATGTAATGTCTCCTTTTACTGGATAATATGCCCAAACTAGACACTTGAACATTAGAAAACATCACATGGTCTTTTCCAATCTTCAGCTGTCTAGTATTGATGATCCAGTACTCACTGTAGTCTCAGACAAGAGTGGAACCTGATGTGATATTCCACTGCTGTGGCCCATCTGCCTCAATATTTGTGCATTCTGAGATGCTTTTCTGATCATCACATTTGTAAAGAGTGGTTATTTGAGTTACTGTAGCCAGTCTGGAAGTTCTCCTCTAATCTCTCTCATCTAGAAGTTGTTTTATGCCTGCAGAACTGCTGCTCAAATGAGACCTACTTTTCTGTTATATATATATATATATATATATATATATATATATATATATATATATATATATATATATATATATATATATATATATATATATATATATATGAATGATTATGTGCACTGCTAAATGATATAACTGACCATGTTGCTAGATATGTTAGCATTAACCATAACTTGTACTTATGATGGCTTTCTTTGTGCTTGACTATGAAAAGTTTCTGGAAAACTCCTAAAAGAAGCAAATAAATGAGTAAACTCAGTGACTCCACTCATCTTGTTAACCTTGGCAGACTAAACAGACACTGGACCCCCCAACATGGCCGCCTTCTTGCGCCAGTTCCATGTGAATGACTTCCCTGTTCCAGCCTGGTGCTTAAATAAGATGCGAAAGCATTTGCCATTGACCTGTTTGGTCAAGGTGCTACGGAAATAAAGACTCTTATTATTGCCATATGTTGAGCTTGAATATACATTCCTTTTCATATGTGTCTCTTAATATTGGTGCATGATGATGCAATGCCCCGCTTTCATGAATCAATACTGTACTATTGAGGAAGCTGGAAAAATCCAGTAGCTGCGAATAAATGAATCTGTCCCTCTACTGTAGTGTGCACGTTGCCTTAGCAGACTAAACAGACACATTCAGTGTCACTTCCTTCATATGTATAGAGTTGTCGTTGTAATTTGTCAGTTTATACATAAAACATAAAAGCATTAGCTTAATCAGTACGATCTCATTTTAAATATGGTAAAATACTATGAGATGTACCTAGTATTTTAATAGGTGTATAGTAGTTTCATGTGTTTGCTGGTACATACATTGTTTTATTGTACAAGTGCATTGTAAGTTACAGGAAAATAATCAACAACGGGCGTGGTGTGATGTGATCTAAATTATGTTATCTTACCTGGATTGACTTGTGACCTCACTGCACCAATGAAGACGAGCAGAGTGAAGGAGCATTGCATGGTGGACATTTTGCCTCGAACAACAACAACAGAATACAACAGAAATTTTCTTAGACTTTATGAGTTCATGAACTTCTATATATTTGCATTTTAGATCGAATAATCATGTCTGACTTTGTAAAGGCAATTAAATCTATCTGTCTGTTTGTCTATTTATCTATGACCATGTATACGAATGTTTGTATGCATTTAAATTTATATATGGAAGTCTTCGAGAAGGAGGAACTGATTCATATACACTCCAGAGTTTTCATAGATTTTAGCCACCTAGCTTCTCTAACATGAGATAACCTGACAGGATTTCTGAAAGGATTTTTTTTTAAAGGTCATGTTTATAAATCCTAATATGCTTCAAACCATTATCATAAACTAATCTGACAGGATTTGTGTCATATTCACAGATTTTAATATTTGTTATTGACAAACTTAGTCAGATAGCTTGCAATTGCTAACCTGACAGGAAGTACTCCTAATATTAGCCAGATAGCTAACCTAACAGAATTTCTGAGAGGTCATTTTAGGTCATTTTTATAAATATTAACACACTCCCCCCAACACTTCTCAGACAAATAACATGAGCAAATCTGACAGGATTTTGTTTTTGTCATGTTCATATATTTTTATATTCTACATTGACAACATTAGTTAGCTAATGTAGCGAATCTAACAGAATTTACTTTTAAACATTATCCAGATTGCTAACCTGACAAGATTTCTGAGAGGACTTTTTAGGTCATATGCATAAATCTTAATACTCTCTCTTGCTAAAACTACTCAAAAAATTATCATGAGAAAATCTGACAGGATTTCTGATAGGACCTTTCATATTAACTGATACTATTTATTATTTTTTAGTCAAGTAGCTCACATCCTAACGGGATTTACTGTTAAACATTAACCAGCTGAGTACAGATAAGTGAGGAGTGTTGGGAACATGCTATAGGGAGGGTACAGGCTACCACTTCTTGTGCTTGTCTTGGACTTATACAGTTCAAAGTTTTAAATAGAGTCCATTTGTCCAAGTCGAGATTGTCTGTGATGTATCCGAATGTAGAGGACAAGTGTGATAAATGGCATAGCTCTCCCTGTCATCTTGGCAATATGTTGTTCTTCTGCCCTGAACTCCATGGTTTTTGGTCTTTTTTTTTTTTTTTTTACCATCATGTCCACTATTCTCAGGGCAGATTTAAAGCCTTGTCCATTGATTGCTGTATTTGGGATTCCTGAAGCTTCAATTCCTTTGAGCTCGATACGAAAGGATGTTATTGCTTTCACATCCCTTATAGCAAGACGTTCCCTACTGTTACATTGGAAGTCTGCTAAATACCCATCTATCTCTCAGTGGATAAAGGACGTGATGTTTTTTTCTGAAACTCGAGAAAATAAAATAATACGATGAATGGTTATACAGACAAGTTTTTCATAAATGGCATCCCTTTATTGCATACTTTATGGAGTTACAGACACTTCCCACTTAAAGGTTAGTCCCTGTTGTTGAATTTTATAATATCTTTATAACCAGCGACAGTTAATGGGTAGCCATGATGAGCTGGAGGGGTGGGTTGTGGGTTTAATTTTGTTTTCCTTTGTATAAAAAGAAAAAAACCTGTGAATGTTTACTGCTGTTGCTTAATTTGTTTTTATTTTTGGGAAAAGGAGGACAGGACAGAACAGAAAAGGTGATTTAGAAAGGCTTAGCAGAAATGTTCAACAGAAACGTTTAGCAGAAAGGTGCAGTAGAAATGTTTAGCAAAAATGTTTAGCAGAAATGTTTAGCAGAAATGTTCAGCAGAAATGTTCATTAGAAATGGTCATTACAAATGTTCAGCAGAAATGTTCAGCAGAAATGGTCATTAGAAATGTTCAGCAGAAATGTTCAGCAGAAATGGTCATTAGAAATATTTAGCAGAAATGTTTAGCAGAAATGGTCATTAGAAATATTTAGCAGAAATGGTCATTAGAAATGTTTAGCAGAAATGTTCAGTAGATATGTTCAGCAGAAATGTTCATTAGAAATGGTCATTACAAATGTTCAGCAGAAATGTTCAGCAGAAATGGTCATTAGAAATGTTCAGCAGAAATGTTCAGCAGAAAAGGTCATTAGAAATATTTAGCAGAAATGGTCATTAGAAATGTTTAGCAGAAATGGTCATTAGAAATGTTTAGCTGAAATGTTTAGCAAAAATGTTTAGCAAAAATGTTCAGTAGAAATGTTTAACAGAAATGGTCATTAGAAATGTTCAGCAGAAATGTTCAGCAGAAATGGTCATTAGAAATATTTAGCAGAAATGGTTATTAGAAATGTTCAGCAGAAATGGTCATTAGAAATATTTAGCAGAAATGTTTAGCAGAAATGGTCATTAGAAATGTTTAGCAGAAATGTTTAGCAAAAATGTTTAGCAAAAATGTTTAGCAGAAATGTTTAGCAGAAATGCTCAGCAGAAATGTTCTGTAGAAATGTTCATCAGAAGTGTTCAGCAGAAATGTGCAATAAAAATGAAACTTGAAAAAATAAAATAAAAACATTAACCAGCTAACCTACCTGACAGTATTTCTAAGAGGATTATTCAGTCATCTTTATAAATGTTAATTATTTCCTCCTCTAACACTACTTAACCGTTAACAAGGGCAATTCCTGTCACATTCCAAGTTTAAAAAATAAATTAATTGCAACATTAGTTAGGTAGGTAGCATTACCTAAAATACCAGGATGCACTAATAACATTAGCTAGGTAACGATCTTGCCAGGGTTTCTGAGAGGATTGTTTAACCTCATATTTACTTTAATCTTTAAAAAGGTTAATAATCTTTTTTGCTTCCTCTATCCAGACCATTAACATGAGCAAATCTGACTGAGTTTTTGTCATGTTATATCCATAGTTTTTAATAATCTACTTTGATAGCATTAATTTGATAGCAAGCATTAGCTAACCTGACAGGATGCACCATTGTCATTAGTCAGGTATCTAACCTGACAGGGTTTCTGGGAGGTCTTTTTTTTATTATTATTATTGTTTATGTTTATCTTCACTGATCAAGAGTTGGAAAAGGAAAATCTGATTCAGCTAACAAACCAACAGTGAAAAATAGCCAGAAATTTACTAAATGTAAAGTATATTTTGTGTAAATTTCTTGTTATTTTTCACTGTTGGTTTGTAGATTTAGCTGTTTTCAGAGTCTATTACATCAGAACGTCCAAACATCCAAGAATTTTCTGGACAGTTTTCCAGACAGTCTCCCTATACTGTTTCCCCCCTGAGGAGTCGCTCAAGCCTTTGCTAATTGCCTTCCAGTTTGTGAACTGACCACAAACAACCAACCAAACAAACAACAACAATAACAAAAATCACTGAGACAAGTTGCAATTTTTACATGACCATTTCAAAAGGAGAATTTTGTACTGCAAACACAGCTCAAACAGTCAGAATTGTGATAAGAATGTTATCAATATTAATATCAAAAACACAGGAAAGGAACATATTCTTCTCCTTTTCCCAACACCAATCCAAAGAAATGTACACAATGCTCAGTATACAGAATACACTCCACCTCATACACTTAACCTACTGTATCTATTGCTACTATATGTGCATATTGCATCCTTCTTCCACTTTAACAAGTACTATCAATTGTATTTCTCTCCATACACACCTATGTAGATGTATTATAGATATGAATATCAAACACAGGAACTCTATTAATGTGAATGTAATTGAGAATATCTAAAATTCTGTCATAGAAACGTACCACTTGTGTGCCATAAGCTCCATAAACAGCGACTCCTAAAAGGAATTTCAGAACTGTATGTTAGTCCATCAAGACTCAAGTGCAGCCCTGTTCCGTACAAATCAGCACTGAGAGAGAGAGAGGAGAGAGAGAGAGAGAGAGAATTTCTAGAGCAGAAACTAAAAAAGGTCCTCACATAAGGCTTCAATTATGAGCCACACCACTTATGCAGCAGGCAGAACATGTGAAAGGTTGAAAAATTATAGATCTAATGGACAGGGGATGAAATACAATTGGGCACACAATTTAATGTAGCCACAAGATACTAAATCAAGGCAATGAAACTGTAATAGGTATGTGTGGGATGTAGGTGATTTTATCATGATTTTAATTCCTACTTTGATTTCTGGAATTAATATAAATAATGCCAATATATTTTGTAAATTCCATTAGCTCTCCTAATGTGTCTATGGCTTAAAGAATAAGCTGACCAAGCACTTAACACATATACAGCACATATTATGTTTTTTCAAATATTACCTTTCACCTTTCATAGTGTGTTATAGAACTGTTTATGAATGTAAAAAGTCTGCAAAGTTTAAAAATCAAAGCACACGACAAACAGAGTTATTGACTCCCAAAAAAAGGAACCGACTCTGAACAGCTGAAACGAGTCATTAGTAATTCCAGACATTACTTCCTGTATAAACCTACATAGGTTTGTAACAAAAAACCCCGCCTCTGGTCTTCATCAGCTGCTCGCTGACAGACGGAGCTGAAACTTTTATGGTAGAGGGTGTTTCCTTTTTGAAACACACTGACAGCAGTAGACCAATCACAACAGACTGGGACGTCTGACCAATCAGAGCAGAATATGTTCTCTGAAAGGAGGAGTTTAGAATGAATCCTTCAGAACGGATCATTTAACAACGTAGTCGTTTTTGACACTGAGGGTTAAAAAGGTAACGCTGCAGTTTCAATTGTGAGCACGTTAAAGCGGTTTTTGACCTCGGATGCATATAAATCTATTGTATGAGAGCTTTAAAACAAAAGTAGGCAAGTGTCAAAACCATAATAGGCGCACTTTAACACTCTTATTTGATCTTTATTTGAAGTGATATTACACAACGAAAATCAACTGAAATTCCTAATTTACCCTCGGGCAGAATCACACATAACTACAGTAAGACACATTAACTCCTAACTACAGACACATTATTTGGAGCTTTTTCAGTGAACCCGAAAGCTGCAGCTTGTTGAGAATGCACGAGCTAATGTATTAATTAGGAAAAACATGATAATGGTAAATTTGCACTTATATAGCGCTTTTATCCAAAGCACTTTACACTGTGTCTCATTCACCCATACTACAATGGTAGCAGATCTGCCATGCAAGGTGCTAGCTTGCCATCAGGAGCATCTTGGGGTTCAGTGTCTTGCCCAAGGACACTTCGGCATGTGGAGTCATCCGGGCCAGGAATCAAACCGCCAACCCTACAATTAGTGGACAACCCACTCTACCAACTGCGCCACAACCATTCAAACGTTTTAGCTCTGTTGTATCTTGCTGAACTCCTGAAACAGGATAGCCCATCCAGTAGGTGTTTTAAAAAGCAGATTACAAACATACTTATTTGCTTATCACAGACAAAATTTACCTGAATTTGTAACGTATGTGTCACTTGTATACTTGGAATAACCAACTCATTTAGTCAGAGACTCGCCTTTAGTAGCTTTATTAAATGGAAACTGAAAAACAAAAAAAAATTCTATGCATTTTCAAACTGTATGGGTTTGCTAATAGCGTTCAAACAGTTTTAAAACATTTTAAACATCATTACTTTTTGCGATTTTTTAGTCACTCTTTTGTAGCAAATCAAGACGAATGCAGGGTTAAATGCCAAGACTGAAAGAAACTTGAATTATAAAAGCACTGCTTGTCTTATTCATTACATGTTCTTACTCGTAATTCATTTCCACGTAATACAATCATTGAACAGGCTGATAAATCTCACTCTGAAAGTATATCGAGAGAGCCACAAATAAACACGAACTCAAACAGAGCCATAGCTAAACATGGCAGTAATAGCAATAACTAATAACTCTGGACACATTACTCATGAAGAAGCCGAAGAAGACAATAAGGAGAAGTAGGTGAAATATGCACTCATGCAACACTTTGGTGACAGACCGGATTTGCCAGAAGTTTTCAGATATACCAACGCACATCACAGGGAAAGTTTCATGGAGCTGTTTGTGATACATTTTTTAACAGCCCCCCTGCTGGCAGCAAGGTGAACTGCATCTGCAATATGCACAAACCTGAAACAAAAAAGCTAGTCAGATCCGTTACCTAGCAATACTACAAATCACGTTTTTATGACAGTATCTGTAAGATTCTATGAATGTTACTGGTTTTTGTAATGCTTTTAAAGGGTGGCACTTTTAATCGAAACAGTTTATGTACACGTGGAATTTGTGAGCCATTTTCAGTCTTTAGAGATTAGTGTGTGACGATTTAGACGTGCAGTGTGCACATGTTTCCGCTTTTGCATTCTCCTTAAGCCATTGTTATCTGTTATAACCAATCAAAAAAAGTGTTTGCATACAATATGGCAGATAAATCCGACAGTGCAGTACAAACATCATGTCAATCCCCAGGCGTTATATTGGACACCTGTGTGCAGGTTGAAGGTACTGTATACCGATATAAATTTTTGTACATTATGGGCTCAAACCAGTAAAAGAGGAAACCTGGGATCTGGAACATTTTACAGTGTCTTAAACCAGTCTTAGCCTTTTATTTATAAGGCCATGATTTCTTGCATTGTCCGTGGATCCTGTGGAAATGCACAATAAACCTGTGCCATTTTCTGGCCATATGGGTGTAACTGACTTTTCATACCGTACAGATGCAGAAATGCCAGATGTGACGAATGCATGTCTTACAGTCACAACAAAATTCACACAGTGCAAGTAGTGCAAGTACAGGTCCATTGTAGACATCATGGAAGCTCAGCATATTAGCATCACAGTAACAGCAGAGTCAGACCAAAAGCTTTAAATGATCACATGACTATTATCCATTGTCTTCTTGTTTTGTTTTCTGTCACACAGTGATGATGTCAGATGAGCACAGTGCTTTAAGTAACTACGATAACAGTTGAGCAAGCAGGTCTTGTTAAAAGAGTTATAAAAGAACTTTATTTGCTTCCTAACTTCTTCCTGCCCCCGACCTTTCCTGATCGTCTCCCATCAACTTGATAATTCTTTATCAGGTATTCAAATTCATAATGTTTTATTCATAAGGGCATGTATGTGTTTGTTCATTCTTGCTAAATTAACGCTACAGTGCAGTACAGATGGTTGATTATTTCCACAAGTAAAATACTGTAAAATGAACTTCAGTAGGAACATAGTGTATACTGGGACTGTGTCATTTATCATTTCATCACCCTCATCCAAAAACAGTCCCTCCAACACAAAGTTTATCTCTTAATTATTCTTCTTAGTTACTGGCCGCATCACTCATAATCTCCATTTGAATTGAATTGAATCCATACTCTCATAACTCTCAAACATCAGGAGCTTAATTGCATCTCCAGCAGTGCTTACAGATCTTCAATACTCAATTGCTTATTGGCCCCAGCTCTCCCTATCATCACTCTCGTCTGTATTGGATTCGTATCCGGATGCGATACCCGATTCCCTGAACCCAGGAAGCTCCAATGTGCAGAAGAAACGAGCTTCAGTAGGAGAACTCTCACTTTGCTCTTCATCTGGACCCTGGCCTGAATCCCGGTCCTGCTCTGGCTTCTTCTCATTGTCCGATGGCTCTGGAAAAAAGCCGAATGGATCCAGACGCACCACGTTAGGCTTCTTCAAGGGGGAGAAACGAGGAACGTTGTCTCTCAGGGCGATCTCCAACAGGCTGTCCTGAGATCCCACTGCAGGAGACAGAGGATTCAATAAAGTTGAAAAGATCTGAATTTGCTACTAAGAGTTGTCTACTTTTTTGTGTGCAAGATTTGTGAAGTAGGAAAAGGGGGAGGAGGAGAAATAATACGTGAAAGCTCACTGGCGGAGGAGGACGAGTGTGTGCGGAGTTCCAGCTCCTGAATGTGTTTGATCAGCATGGAGAGGTGCTGCAGGAGCTCGCCGTTCTGCTGCAGGAGTTGCTGAGCTCGAACCTGAGCCTCCGTCCTTGCCCGTGTCTCCAAACACAGCTGCTGCTGGAGCAGGGCGGCCTGACAATGACAAGCAGCAAGCAAAAAAAAATATACCGATTATAAACCATCAACATAATCAATAATAATAACAACCCTACTCAGTTGTAGTATCCCAGTTACATACATAACCTTCTATTCTGTTTCCTTTTTTTTTTGGACCACTAGGGTCATTTCCATCAGAACTTATGGAGATGCATGAAAGTTGTCAAAAGGGTTTGCAACATGTCCTAATGGCAAACTTCACCAGACAATAATAGGCAGCATTCATATAGTATATACTGTACTCCAAATACTATACTTTACTGACATCGAGAACTATGTTCGGAAGCATAGCAAATTCACAAATTGATGTGGCCACAAGCTGTGCTTGCAGTGCGTCTGAAATTAGAATTCAATATACTAAGGCTGTAGCACATCAGTCTCTTGTCACCAATATTAGCACACGTTTCTGCAATATGGCTGACACTGAAATGGTCTGAGGTGCAACATTTTCAGTTTTACCATCAGTCTTGCTCCTGCCAACATGATATAGAATGTCCATACTATATGAGTGGTGTGTGGCCACTCATACATTTCTGACTGCCTTTATCATCTTGACAGCTCTGTCTTCTGTCAGAAAGGCTTGCATGAAGGTAGTCAACAGCACAGTCGGTGCAAGAGTCAAATGGCTCTTCTCGTAATTGAAGACTTTCAATGTTGAGGCTTCCACATGTGAGATCAGGAGATGTTTCCGGCTGATCATTTGCTGCTGGGACTGTTCACAGAGCAGCCAGTCATCCAGATAGGGGAGTATCCATAGACCCTGTTGGTGTGGTGGTGCAAGGGTTCCAAGGCATCTATCATGGATTTTATTTGTAAGTCGCTTTGGATAAAAGCGTCTGCTAAATGAATAAATGTAAATGTAATTTTGTGAACCCGGTGGGTCAGGGTGGGTTTGGGGGAGTCTGACAATGAACGATAGCCTGCAAAAGTGTGCTCATTAACCATTGGTCTGTTGTTATCAAACTCAAAGGGGGAGAATCATCCCACTGCAAACGTGATCTCATAACCAACACTGGGATCCCTTGGTAGTTTCAGTAAACTTTTGAATTTTTTTTACTTTTATTTACAAAACTAAAAAAGCCAAAATATTGCCTTGTTGTCACTGTGGATAAATTTGTGGTTAGGTTTCATTGTAGCCACAGCATTAATTAGCTACAGTAATAATAATATCAACTGAAGGTCCTTTTTGTGCATGTGTGTGTGTTTGCCTGTGATGAGGCAGCCTGGCTTTTCTGTTCCTGCTGTTTGAGTTGTTTCTTCAGGAGCTGGACGCGGTGGTTCAGTGACAGGCGCTCTGGGACCGGAGACAGCAGTCCTAATGGCTCTATTTCCACCAAGGCATCTTCAGAGACCTGGGGGGAGAGAAGAGTTTCATTAATTTATTGATTTTACTCTCAGGAAATCGACTGAGGCCAAGATGTGTCTCCAACGGTTTGCCTTTTGAGTTCTGAGGACACAGTGAACTGTGTAGTTTCGAACATACAGTTGCACCCAAAATTAATCAACCCCCATTGCAAATCAGGTTTACTGTCAAAATGTACAGACTTTCAGCTGTTTGCGATTAACAAATGAAACAAAAGCAATTGAAATAGTTCAACACAACGAATGCTTCAAGTGGTTTCCTCAAATTCAACTGAAAATGCACCTTATAATGACTTCTCCAGTCTCGATATTATTCAACCCCTGAATAGAATCCCACGCAACAGCACAAATATGCAAAACAGGTGTTGTCTCAAGCACTCCTGATGCAACTAATCAAAGGTTTCATTAGTTGCACCATTAGTTAACATTCTTATTTTTTCTCATGATAAATCTGAAATATTTGTAATTATTATTTCTACTTCGTATTTATTACATAAAATGAATGAGATGGTTACTGAGAATCTGAGAGTCTCACTTCACACAATATCCTAATGAATGAGAGCTCTACTCTTCTTGAATTTCGTGTATATGAAGTCTTAAGAACGGCAACAATCTCTAACTTTTCTTCTTTAACCATTCCTAATTTTACGCACTGGTGGGCTTATATGAATTCTTCGAAAATTGCAAGTGAGATTATGTTGTGTTAGAAATAAGCAATATTTCATGCTGCTAAACATTACAAACCTCATCATGAAGTCTGTTTTAGACAGCTTGATACTGTGATAGCACAGGTACATGAGAGCTGATGATACTCAGTCTGTGTATATTTTATTCATTATAGACTTGATAGAAATGCTAAAACAACATGCAACATTTATGCTGTAGACTGCATTATTCATTACATCACAGAAGAAACCATCAAAATCCCACATGAAAGCTCGTGGTATGTTATCCAAGAAGACTTATTTGATACTGTTTATAAACAGCATAAAATCATGCAGAAACATACTGATATAATCACTCTTTACAACCGAGTTGAGCAGAAAAGCATCACAGAATGCTCACCAAACCTTGAGATGGATGGGCTACAACAGCAGAAGATCACAACTGTCAACTGTCTAATATTAAACAGATACTTAGTCATATGATTTAATTTACCTTACTACTCAAGTCCCAGTGTATTAAAAAAATTAAAACAGATTCATGAACAGCTACATTTATCTATCTTTTGCAAAATTGTATTCATTATGCACATTTATCAAAGTTCATCTAGGCAGTACCTTTACATCTGTCTTCTGCATCGTCTCCTCTGGGTTGGTATCAGCATCTGGAGTGTCCTCCTCCTCTCCTCTCTCTTCCTCGCACTTCACCAACCATTCTGCCAACACAACCGACAAAATTGTGTTAAAAATAGCCCACTTGACTAGTACAGTCAAAAATATTTGTAATATTATCAACAGTTTTCTTCAAAAATAAGAACTTGCTCTCCTACACCTCTCAACCAAATCAGGAGAACCTTCCATGACCATTACTGGGCTGTGGGGGGGTATCCATAACACCATGACAGGCCCTGACTGCCTTCTGGACACAGCTTCTTGCAGCTATGTCACCAATGGAGAACTGAAACATGGTCCATTCAGAAGGATCTCCTGGGTTTACCAGTCAAATCTAGCATGCAACAAATGTTACAATCTTACCACCGAGTGGTCACTTCACAGTTCTGCCCCTCTCTTTCGCTGAATGTTCAATAAAGTCTGAGTGTACAATCACAAAATGAATCACTGTCCCAGTGTCTCTGAACACTTATGAGCGACCTTGTGCTCATAGGGTCTGTTCCTGCCATTCATAACTCCGTCACTTCCAACACGAACATTGAAGTCCCCCAGAAGCACTACGGAGTCAGTAGGACAGGGGTGTCCAATCTTTCTACAAAGGGCCGGTGTGGGTGCAGGTTTTCATTCAAATCAAGCACAAGAAAATTCTTTGCTGAATCAGAAAAAAGGAACCAGACTATTACATATAGACTTACCATCCACAGTATCCATGCTCTGTTTATGACAAACCTCAAATGCCTGGCCGACTGTCTGCACAATTCTCATAGCTTGACTCTAACACCAGAACAATAGAAAAGAAGGGGAAAGGAAAGGAATTAACAGTGTACAAATATGACTACTACTTGTCTCTCATGACTAAATACGAGTAATATTTTTTGTCTATTTCTTTCCTATATTTCTTTTTAATAATTGTAGATGTTTCATACTCCTTAGTTCTTCAAAATATCCAGAAAACTGTCACCTTTGGAGCTTTTGGTGCAGTCAGTAAAAAGGAGATTAAGCCAACCTTTACCAAACTCATTAGTATTCAACCCTGATCATACAAACTTCAAGCCTGTTCCACATCTATACCAAATCAACTCATCTACTCTGTAGGAACACGTTAAAAATCAAATTTGTCTACTGGTTTGTCTATACAATGTCACTTAGTCGACTGACCTTTCTCTTGGATTTGAACACGTTGCAGCGGAACACATTGCTCTTCTTATCTTTTGCAATGTAGCTGAAGATTTTAAGGTCTTGGGAGTCATGGGAGACGTAGAATATTCTGGGTATGAAAAGAAAAAATATATGATACAATTAAATACAGTAGACCAATGTGAGTTAACATTTCAACCAGAAAATGATTATGCTCTTATGCTGATTTATCGATGGATGTGTAATTGGAATTGTTTCATACTGTCCGAGAAAGAAGATAATACATGTATGGATGTAGTGTTAAAAATATAACTTGAATATGGCAGCATGTTAGTGTCAGCTGTCAGCTTTCTGTTATTTCTGATTGGTGTCGTGTTTTTGTACTTGCACATAGGTATAAAGAACAGGACACTGTTACTTGCACAAACAAATCTTCATGTGGCCTAACCTTATTGATCCATTATAAATAAAGATGAACTGCTATCGAAAGAGCTACCCATAGGCTGTGTGGATCTCATGCAGGTGCTTGATAAAACCTGCTCATTGCCCCGTATCCTCCTTCCCCCTTTCCCTTTCTTCCACTAAAGTATACAATATACAGCATACATCTGGATTCTGAAAAGGCTCAGTTCTTATCTCACAACTTGACTTCTTCTCCCTGAACCATTGGAATTTCCTTCTCGGGATCAATAAAAGTGTTACCACTTATCATAGAAATATGTTTTTTAATGAAATAATGTACATGTACAAATAATGTACATGTCTCTCTGCCCCTTCTTACAAAACAACTCCTGAATTTCATGCTGTTACAGCTACTGACCCTGCCAAAATGCACTTGTTTTAGAGGGGAATTGATCTTTACATGGTTGTGCAAATTTTCACTGTGCTCTCAGTTCAAGTGCTCATGAAGTCATATGAAAGTCTATTTTATATATCAATAATCATCATAATGATTTCCCTTGCATCTCAAAACTAGAAACAGGAAGTAATATAACAAGAGGAGGAATCGATCATTATTAAACGCCATTAGTTTCACACCTGGACTTATAAAGACTTGTTTGTCATGTTTGTCCAAAGTCACAATCAACAGTAGCACTTATGTTATTTCAAGAGAAAGAAGTTCATTAGATATGCTTAAGCCCTATCAGTACATTTCTTACCTGTAAATGGGATCCTGTGCCAATGTTACATGACTTTCATCCCAGCTGTATGCATTTTTCTGGAGGAAATATTTAGCATTAAAAAAGTTACAAATCCTGTGATCTCCATGAGATCTGCCATACTAAAAAACTCAGACAATGTCTTCAAGACCTTTTTTTTCTTATGCAACACCACTTTGACACCATCGACCGCAACGACCAGGCTGACTTTCATCTTCTTGATGTTCTTCACTTTAAACTCATACTGGGGAAAAAAATGAAAGAAACTTGTCATATTAGAAAAAAAACCCCCAACAAACTCCTCCATCCTGAAGACTTAACATCTGTTTGGTACAAAGCACTGCCTTCAGATCACACTAAAGGAAGACTAAAAAATTGGCAAAGAAGATTATTTTTTGTTTTTGTCAAGAAAATCAGCTTGAACTCATCGATTATTCATTTTCATCTCCCACACAGAGTGCCGTCCTTTTTAACCAGATACTCAGTGATAATCATGAGCTGTCTATTAAAAAAAAAAAAAAAGCAGAAGGGTTTTCACTCTCAGAGCAAACTGGTGCAATGCTGCTGCCATAAATCTATAAGCTGGCAATGGAGCAAGTCCAAAATAAAAACGTATGCCCTTGGCTAGAAGTGCTCCTAAAAGAAGAGGCTCTATTCTCTGAACATTTTTTCTTCACTCACAACGACAGTCACAGGAATGCCTGCTTGTTTTTCTTGCTTTTTCTTAGAGAAGAAGAGTTATTTGAATACATTAATGATTAATAAGACAGAGAAATAGTTCTGCTCTTTATATATATTATAAGGCCACAAAAGGTTGAAGGATTTTTATGTGCATAATTAGACCTTAGGACTCTTAGGATTGAGGACTACAAATGTATCAGCACAGTACAATTTCTTTTTACTGTATAGAGTATATAATCCTGTACAATTTAATACCTGGCTATCTAAAAAACAAACAAACAAACAAAAAAAAACCCATCAAATAATACTTACAATATTTTAAAATAAAGATTTTAATGATTGCAAGTTTTTAAATCGACTTTAATTCCATCTTCATGCTATTTGCAAATATGATATTTAAAACTAATATATCATCAATATACAGTATATGAATAAATATAAATTGTAATATTATTTACCTTTGTTACTGTTATAAAATTGATGTCGGTAATAAAATGTAATGCACAATATCATAACCGACATGTAAAATATGCTTTATTACTGAAGTATTTATAAAATATATTATACTGTATATATGCATAAATAAATAAAGCTTTCGAGTCTAAATGATCATTTTATTATTCATATTATTTAGACTAAAGTGAATAAAATTTTAGCCCTCATGTTGGTATATAATATAAAGTAATATTAAGACAATTATTGGGGCATAATATTAAAATGAATATGCATATATGAATGTGCAGTGTTGGTTTGAATTCTGATCAAATCAAATTATTATAAATGATTCTAATGTCTTAGAATATATAACGAGCAAAAATTTCTTATAATCGATTGAAAGTTGAAGAGATTTTCATTTAAAAAGAAAGAATTCATTACATAAATAATTCTAATAAAATTGATTGAAAATTAAACCTACTTACCCGGACCCTTCTCATGGCTGCCAGGATGTCCAGCCTGCTTTGGGGACGCACAATATCCAAAGTGCCAATAAACTAGAGGGGACAGAAGAGAAGGTGTACATGGGTACGTAATTTAAACTCACATCTAATAGATGACCTGCTGATACACACACACACACACACACACATACACACACACACACACACACACACACACAAACACAAACACAAAAACATTCAGCACATCAGACATCCTTGTCATTGATACTACTATACCATCACACGCACCTTCACCTGGAACGTGATGCCGCACTGGAAGTTGTCATCACTGTCATCCACCAGGTTATATTTGGTCTTCTCAGGCATCGTGCGTGTTTTTTCAAGTGATATGGAGTCCAAGTCGAATACAAGCCTTCACAGGAAGCCTCTGGTGGCTGGCGAGTGTGTCAGGATCATATCAATCAGAATACTGGTCAGCATTCCTCTCTAATAGATCTCTGTTTACCTCTAAAATAATAACACTGATTAAAAAAACACACGAGCTTGCCTCACCCGAAGAACAGAGGAGAGAAATCCTCTTCGGTGGCTGATGCGTGCACAGATGCTGCGTCCAGCTGTTTTATGGTTGCAGCCTCTCCTTGCTTCATGATGTTTAGGAAGCTTGGAGGAGCTGGGTGGGATTTGTTATGAAAAGCTGACATCTAGTGGTGGTTCGAGTGCTAATGGTTCATGACTGGGACTCAAGACAACACACT
Organism: Ameiurus melas; assembly: GCA_012411365.1. NCBI lineage: Eukaryota > Metazoa > Chordata > Actinopteri > Siluriformes > Ictaluridae > Ameiurus > Ameiurus melas. The sequence continues at coordinate 29,046,742 of CM022756.1, forward strand.
ATTCCTTCACCGTAAAGAAAAGCAGAGATGTCTACTGTACTGTAGGTAGCAAACAAACAATGAAACAAGTTATCGATTCGTGACCCTTCCGTCTAAGGAAAGGATAAGTAGTGCCAAATGGGCCGGTTTGAGGATTCCAGGAACTGTTGATCTTCTGAGAATTTCACTCACACCAGTCTCTAGAGCACTGGTCACTAACCCCGTTCCTGGAGATCTACATTTCTGAAGACTTTAACTAAAACTATAATCATGCCCACCTGATCATCTAATCATTAGAAGCCTTAAGATGTTCTTGATCACCTAAAACAGGTGTGTTAGATTATATTTGAAGATGAAACCTGCAGGAAGGCAGATCTCAAGGAAGAGGGTTGGTGACTGCTGCTCTAGAGTTTACACAGTAACTCGATTAACCACTCTTTACAATTGTGGTGCACAGAAAAGCATTTCAGAAAACACAGCATGCTGAACCTTAGGGAGGATGGGCTACAACAGCATCAGGACAACATCAGGTTCCACTACTGTCAGCCAACAACAGAAATCTAAGGCACCAAAGGTGGACACTTTTATTGTAGTCTCACTTCCCACTCTTATTGTATTTCTGTTTTTTTTGTTTGTTTGTTTTTTTAAAGGTGCTGGAATTAAGTCTTTGCTAGACCCTTGTCAGATATTGCTGTGGCTGAATTCTGCCAAAAAAAAGCCAAAAAAGATAACAAATTGGGTTTTTCTGCTTAAAACCTACACCTGTCTAAAATGTCTGCCAGGGTCCTGTTCTCCAGACTATAAAATACTAGAACTTCACTTGTGATTGAAATACATGCCAGAGATTTTCCCACACCATGCATGTATATGATTGCCAAAAAGGAAAAGGCACGTCTGGTAATATTTTACTAGTTCTGTTACAACAAACTGGCTTTCAGTTGTTTAATAAGCCATATGCTGTTACGTTTATGATTACAGCATAATCACTTTATCCAACAGCAGATCAATAGAGGCTGAAGTAAAGATCAATAACTCAATCAATTACTGTCACAGCTTGAAATCAGACATCAGATAATGTTACAGCTCACTACAAACGGACAGTGAGGGATATGCCAAGCTGGATCAAATGGTTAGAAAGAGGGTATATAACCGCAATTTAAGAAGAAGAAGAAGAAGAAACACACACACACACACACACCACACAAACACACACACACACACACACACACACATATATGTATAAATATTTATATAAGCTCCAAACAACAAATCATGCAGTATTTGGGCCATGTTTTGCCAATACAATCCAACTTAATTTGTATTTTCCTGTTGTTAAAGTCAATGTTTAAAGAATACCCTCATCAACTATCAATTATTCAGTAATTACTGAGGAACTAACAGTCACCTCATCATGTGACTGATCTTGTCAAGCTAAGCTTATGTGTGTAGTCTCGTCTTTAAGTCTCGCTGATTTTGTTGAATCCACCACGATCCCTCGCATGCCTCGTGACACACTGTGGTAAAAATTTGTGACATCAGCCCATTACTCAGTTATAAATACACACGCATGCAGTCAAAATCATGACCGATATGTTGCTACCTGAGGAAAATATTCATGTTTCGCAAATTATACAGGAAAGACTACCTGAGAACACTCTGCACCATCTCTTTGTGCCTTTATTATAGCGTTATTTTATTCATTCATTTCATTTATTCATTTCATTTATTCATTCATTTATTCATTTAGCAGACGCTTTTATCCAAAGTGACTTACAAATGAGAAAATACAAGCAAAGCGATATATCAAGCAGAGAACAATACAAGTAGTGCTACCATAAAAGATCCATTAATTGAGTTCCAGAAGAAGCAAAGTGTGCAGAGTAGAGGTGTAAGTGCCAGAGTAAATTTATTTATTTATTTATTTTTATGGGTTGTGTAGGTAGTACTTAGGGTTAGTCGTTGATTGATCGCAGATTGCGTAAGGAAACCTAAACCTTCAGAAGAGTCTTGAGGTAGGACGGTGCTGTTCCAGACAAGGTCTTGTAGGTGAGCATCAAGGCTTTGAATTTGATGCGGGCAGCAACAGGAAGCTAGTGGAGGGAGATGAAGGGGGTGTGACATGAGTTATTTGGGGCTTGTTGAAGAAGAGGTGTGCTGCTGCATTCTGAATTATTTGGAGGGGTTTGATGGAGCTGGCCGGGAGGCCCGAGACTAGTGAGTTGCAGTAGTCCAGTTTTGAGATAACAAGAGCCTGGACTAGTATCTGTGTAGCCTGTTTGGTGAGGTAGGATATGATTTCCTTGATGTTGTACAGGATGATGTGGTCTGTAAAGGTCCAAGAGAGCAAGAGAGAGAAAAAAATAAATATAAATAAAATATAAAACACCTGGTAAGGATGCCCCTCTGGTAAGGACGACCCGATTACGGATAAGTGGTTGAAGATGGATGGATGGATGGATGGATGGAAAACAAATAACCTTTAATCGAATCCAATCTATTACTATCTATTATAATTCTTTATACATCTATGTAATTTATTTAAATTAATTCAATACTGCACATATTTCTGTAAAATATCTGTTTAATACAATTACTGTCTACTCATGTTTAATACTTATTTTAATCAGTATCTTATTCTTTTCCTTTATTCATTGTTATTGCTTAACATATCAATATAATTATTTTAATATTAATTTTGCTTTGGCAACATCGTTAAAACACTCATGCCAGTAGAGAGAGAGAGAGAGAGAGAGAGAGAGAGAGAAAGTGGATGATACACATGGATAAAGATATTAAATAGTGGATAGATAGATAGATAGATAGATAGATAGATAGATAGATAGATAGATAGATAGATAGATAGATAGATAGATAGATAGATAGATAGATAGATAGATAGATAGATAGAATGAATGTGGGAGCAAGACATTGAGAAGGACATAAAATAGAGAGAAATATATAAAATAGTGAGAGAGAGAGGGAGAGAGAAAGAGAGAGAGAGAGAGAGATTAAATGAATGAATAAATTTGACAAGGAGTATAATGGAGAGAGTGAAAATTACAGATAAAAGCAAAGCTATTGAACGAGAGCCATAATAAGCAAGAGATGGACTGTGTGTGAAAGATAGAATAATAATGAGAAAGAACACTGTGAGGCAGTTAACGAGAGGACAGAGTGAATGATTATGAGTGAGAGATCGAAACAGAGCTGGAAAAATAGACACAGATAAAAAGAGAAAAACAAAAATAGAAACTTTATGACAGAAAATGCATGATAGAGAACATTTTGTATTATGATAAGATTGTGAAAGAGATGGAAAATGGAGGGGCCATTATTCTAGACTGTTTTCTTTATCATTCACAGTTCTCAGTATTTCTATCATTCTTGGTTCTCACTTGTTCTCAGTCTGCTTCTGGTTGCTAACTAGTGAACTTTCCAGGAGGACTGGAAATTAATAATAATTAGCATAGTTAAGATGAGATGAAACATTATAAATGTTAAGGTTAGGTTGATTTAATTCCTGCCTTTGCCACGCACTCCAAACTGACTGAGACCTGGATCCTCACAGAGAACTCTGCAACACCCGTTGCCTAAGCCTCCAACTTCAACTTCTCCCATACCATGCGCCCTAACGGACGAGGAGGTGGTAAAGGACTGTTCTCTCCAAAACATGAAAAATGTACATGTCTCTCTGCCCCTTCTTCCAACACCTCCTGAATTTCATGCTGTTACAGCTACTGACCCTGCCAAAATGCACTTGTTGATCGAGCTCCTCTTGTGGTCCTCAGTGACTTCAACATTCACCTAGACAAGCTGCACAATGCTGATTTTCTTGTCAACCTGCCCACATTTGACTTCAAGCAGTTTACCACACCAGCAACTCATAATGCCAGCAAACAGCTCGACCTTATCCTCACACGAAACTGCACCACACACAATCTTCTCATTACTCCTCTCCACATCTATGTTCCACTCGAACATTGTCTTTTGACAGCATCTGAGCTCTAGGCCAGCTTGCATGTCACCCCCTAGCCCTTGGCTCTCAGAAGCTCTTCATAACAACCAGACCAAGTTAAGGGCAGCTTTAAAAAATGGTGTAAATCAAACAATCCAACTGACCTAAGCAATTACCAAACACGTCTCTACCATTACTACCAGGAGAAGACTGGCAGCTCTCCCAACACCCATACTCTCTTCACAACCTATTGCTCTCTTCTCTGTCCCCCTCTTCCCTCTTCCCCTACCTCTCTCACTGCAGATGGCTTCACCACTTTCTTTTCCAACAAAGTTACATCAATCAGGCAATCAGTTCTCCACCCCAGACACCCAGAGACAGGCTCCTCCTCCATGTACCTCTCAACTTTCCTCCTTCTCCCCTCTCTCAGAGACTTATGCCCCAAAACGCCTCCTCTCTAGCCATCCTACAACATGTCCTCTAGACCCTATCCTTTCACATCTTCTTCAATCCATCTCTCCCATGCAACTACCTGTACTCACATACATCTTTAACACATCTGTCACCACCGACATATTCTCTACCTCATTGAAGCAGGCTCAGGTAATTTAAAAAACCAACACTTAACCCTGCTGCTAGCTAGACGAAATTATATAGAGGCAGTTTATGTAAACGATAGCTTTGTGTGATTTATAACTAGGCGCATGGTGGCTTAGTGGTTAGCACGTTCACCTCCAGGGTCCTGGGTTCAATTCCGGGGCCAGGGCCTTGTGTGTGCGGATTGCTGCGGATGTTTCCTCCAGTTTCCTCCCCCAGTCCAAAGACATGCATGGTAGGCTGATTGGCGTGTCTAAAGTGTCCGTAGTGTATGAATGGGTGTGTGAGTGTGTATGTGTACCCTGCGATGGACTGGCTCCTTGTCCAGGGTGTACCCTGCCTTGTTCCCAATGCTCCCTGGGATAAGCTCCAGGTTCCCTGTAACCCTGAAGAAGGAGTAAGCGGTAGAAGATGGATCGATTGATGTTTTTAGCTATAAGTAGTATAAAAGGCCATATAGGATCCCTGAGCCACCAGGGGGCACTGTAAGAATGCCGGATTAGGTCTGTCAAAGGTTTTGTGTGTAAGCAGATTTGGTGACGTGCTTAAATAATTTGGGTGATGTTATTTTGGCTCTGTGGCTAAGCATATAATTGCCAGAATAGAGTACCAGTGAGCAGCAGCACTCTTCACTTCAACACTGAATATGCACCATGTTGAAATACATAAAGTGATCCATAGAATTGAAAGCGAATACTTTGCATCATCACTTATATCGTAGACGTGCTGTAAGAACTCCAGCCTCCGAACTGACCCCTGAACAGACCAGGAGGTGATGGAGGAGTGTGTGACTCATTGTAGATCTGAGGCTATGTCTGAGCAGTGAGAAGAATAAAAGCCCTGCATGGTCGGCTGTCGTCATGGAAATCCACCTCCGCTCAATGGTGCTGGCGAAAAAACAACAACAACAACAACACACACACACACACACACACACACACACACACACACACACACACACACACACACACACACAGGGTGTTTCACAAATGACTCTTTATCTCACAGGTGGTTGCAGTTTACTCGTTTGTACCTGTGGTTTCAGAGCTGTAGTCCTAATGACGCACATGAAGAGGTTTAACAGTAAGAGCTTTCCTGTGAGTGGGATGTATGGGCAAAGGAGAAAATATATTGGTGAGACATAGGAATGGCCTCCAGACCCCTTATGAAGGTCATAAATGAGTCAGCTGCCTCCTTTAGGTAAACAAGTGAAGTAGTGAAGGAAATGTCATAAAACACTAACTATTCAGAAACTGTAGTAATTAATCAAGAAAGCAATGAAAGCTTCCACTACAACATGTATTCGCAATAATCATAGTGATGAGAAGTTGAAGTATACAACATTTTATAGTATTCCACTTTGGAACTGAATTGGGATACGACTTTGGGATTTGGGATTATATGTCATGAACTAACATATAACAATGAGGTTTTAAGAAAATATTGTACAGAATGAAAAAAGTTTGTAAAATCATTTATAATATATATATATATATATATATATATATATATATATATATATATATATATATATATATTTTATATTATTATTATATTATATTTTTATAAGTGACTGCATAAGTATTATTGTCAAACATGTAGAAAATGGTTCTAATTTTTCCACCTTAACGTAGAGCAGTACATGTTGAAAGAAACCCAACAGTGCTTATCACCCTGAGAAAACCATTAGTGTTCAGTTTGTTCAAAAAGTGTTTTTGTTGTTGTTGTGTGGATTAGATACAAACAAGATACAATACGTTAGATATCATAATTTATTCCAACAGAATTCCACACATACAGCATCATACGGTTTAATAAATAAAAGCACTATATTATATTTATAAAAATATTTTTTTCAATAAATATCAGTTGTTCAGATGAGAAAAGTAAAAAACATTAAAAAAAAGAGAACATAACAGGCTTTTCCACTGTTTGCTTAGTGCAAAAGTACGCTCACAGTTTAATCCCAGTGATTTTTCTTCTCCTTCTTTTTCATATCCAAGTTCAGCATCATGATTGTTGACCTCGAGACTTTTCTTTTGGTCTCCAAACTCCAAATACCTACTTCCTCACCAGTTCCTGACAAGTTCCATGCTGGTATCTGGCAGTTACTGAATGATAACCTCAAGTCCACCTCAGCCATGAGCTTGAGACACCATTCAGGATCAAGCTTGTGTGTTTGAAGTCCTTCTTCAAATGAGTCCAGTGATTGGAGGCTAGTTCAGAGCTTCGCTTGTCTGCTGAGCTCCATGTAGAGTGCAGATTTGAGAAAACGAGGGTAGCAGTCGTTCTCCATAAGAGTATAGATCTTGCTCTGGGCCAGATCGAAGCATGATACAGTCAACTGCTCCAGGTTCTTCTTCGTGATGCTTTTTGTCTCATGATCGAGATTCACCTGTGGTACAAGAAATGGAGAAATTATTAGTGAAATCTAGCAAAAGAGACTATTAAAGAAATAATGCTACCTGTACAGTACTTCTCACTGTTTTTTATGTACAAAACACACACAGTATCTTGGTCGATAGATAATTACCTCTCTTGGTGCATCGGCGTCAACGAACTCCTCATAGATTTTCTTGGCTTTGGAGCATAGCTTGGAGGACGTCTTTGTGTTCTTGTAGTCCTCGCAGGCGAGGTAGAACGCAATGTTTTCCTCACTGTGCTCAGATAGCAGGAATGCTCGGAAGGCGCACAACCCATCTGCATGCAAAACAAAATCATTTTGTTTAGACAATAAACCAGAAATGATACGGAGCTTTGTGTGGCCCTCCGATATTAAAAATCAATAATCGACATACACCTTTGCCTTTGATGCGTACTGACCTTTGTGAGCCAGCAGATTCTGAAAGGATGCTCTCCACTTGAGAGTGTCCTCCGTCCTCAGCTTATCGCTTTTGTTGGACAGACCCATGAAGTTGAGCTCCTGCTTCAGGAGGAAACTTCCCAAGCGTGCCTTCAGATATTTGACTCTGTGAAAGATGAGAAAAGACATGTAAGACAAATGCAACTTTATTTTACCATCACAAGTCCTATTTTAAACTGCATATGTAGTTACTGCTTAAATTTACACCTGCACCTGCAACTATTTCCTATAGCAATCTTAGCAATGGTCTTCTAAATATCTGCTCAGTGAGATTTTATATAATAATATAAAAGAGCAGTAATAAATGCACCGTACCTCTCCAGACAGGTAACTGGCACTGATTCCAATCCTTGGCACATTTTCTCTGAATGTGTGATCCCCAGCTGTGTGCTGTGCGCTTCGCTAAGTGTGTGTGTTGTTGAGAGAGTTTGGATTCTGACAGAAACACAGCAGCGTGGTGCTATTTATACAGTACAAGAGCACTCTAAGGCGTCCTTGTCCTCAGCCAGTAAGGACGAAGTAGGAGGCGCTTCATTCTCCGGAGCTCAGCTGTGATTCATTTCCAGTAGACGGCACTGGCTCCAAGGTTCAAGGTAAAAAAAAAGAAAGAAAATAAATGCATCTAGAGTGATTTGGCTCAGGAAATGTACTGATGCAAGACAACTGGCTGAAAGCATATGCAGGAGGAAAGGATTGTTATTTAGAAAATTCTAAGGAAAACTAAAGCAGGAATTATTGGTCAATGCAATTTTGTGTGATGTAAACCAAATCTGTAATACAATTACTGAAAACGTGTCTAGGCACTGAGATATTTGAGAATTTATTTGATAAATGTATATAAGATGCACAGAGGTTCAGCAAGGATGATCTTGAGTTGAGATGAGATGAGATGAGACTATAGATTTGCATGAAGGATATACAGTAGAGTCTCCTAACAAATTTCAATTAATGAGATTAAGCACAAGTTTAAGAACAAAAGTGGCACCTTATTGGTGAAGTAAGCAGGATTTTGAGAAGCTACATTGCTCAGTAATTAGATTAGACACATTTTGGGTAAAAGTTTTTTCCACTTTCAGATGTTTACGCTAATTCATTGGCATCACACACTATTCACTATTCAATAGAATCACGAGTAACAGGAGACGTGATGTTGCAGACAAGAATCCAGCACTTTAAAATGTCAGATACATAATGACCCACATGATGGACTTGTTACTTATAGTACTCATTTTTTCCAGTAAATTGACCTCCTTCCAGCTAGTTTTTCATCTTAACACTTCAACATTACTGAATAATCGAAGTGCGTTTTAATACCTCAGTTTTTCTACCACAGATGTCAATTACACTTTGATTAAAAAAGTACACTAGTTGATACATGACTAGCATTGTGTAATTAGTTATTTAACATTATTATTATTTTTAAAAAATGTATCTGTAAATGGGATTAAAAAAATTATAAGCTATAAATCATATTGCTGTGGTATGAGAGGAGTGAAACGCTTTAAGGGCGTGCTGTTTTCAGAAAATAATCATGAAAAACCCATCGTTTTCCTTTAAAAGTGTGGTTCTAGTGTGTGGTTTCTAATACTATATGTTACAACCGTTTGAATATGAAGCTAAAATTCTTTCAATTATTCAACAGTAACTGATTTTTCAAATACAGAAAAAACCCCTCTCTAAAGTTTAAATGGTCATGATGATGCTCTGCTTTAAACTTCTGCAAATACACAAGATTTGCATATACTTTGTCATTGAATGGCTTGGAATTTCTGCTTTTGAATGCTAAGCAGTTTTTTAATAGCATTTAATTTTACAGAGTGACTCATAGAAGGATGCTGATTGAATAATGCCATTTTAAATGCTTTCAGCAACCCTGATCGAACAACGGGGCTTTTTCCCGTAGACTGCATTAAGCTCCTCTAATTGTGGAATCATGCTTCCTGTAAAGCGCTACCTATAGCATGGCAGCCGGAAGGCGCTGTCTGAGTGGAGTCTGTGATTGCCGAGCATGTTTGCAAGGAAAAGGGAGGGAAAGGGTTGAGGAAGCGGCGGGAGACTGGGCTGCCTGAGGGTTCCTTGAAACGGTCAGGCGGAAATCCTCCCACACTGATATTGGCTGTGAGTCCTTGCAGACGTCTGAATGCAGAAGTCCAGTTTCTGCGGAAGAGGTGTTTGTAAGACACTGAAGTGCGTCGACAGTCTCATGAATGTGGTTCATGAGCTTAGTGGTACAGGATTCAAGCTCTGATTCATCCTTCATGCATTCAGATACCTCTAGAGTCAAGTCAAGGTTGTTGATCTTCGTCCGTATAAATCCTTTTAGTGCTTGTTTGTATCCTGTAATTTATAATTTATAATTTTTTGCAAGATTAGGTTGAAGGTGATGTTACATTTAAGCTCATTTTCTTTATTTTATCTAACCATTTTAGTTAACCAAAACGAAACAATTTTATACCGCAGCACTGTTGAATTCTCAATTGCGATTGGTGCTGATCTGTAATTTTGAAAAATTGCAAGCGAATATTACCGCGTTTGCTTGATTTTGCATTCATTTCTGCGATCACAAAAATGGGAAATCCTGGAGGGACAGATAAGAGGAATGAAACGCTTTGAGACTGTGCTTTTATGGGAAAATAATCAACCCTGAAGTAGTAACAGTAACTGGTCATTGTTTATTTTCCTATAACAGCACTCTCCCATTTACATGAATGTATTGAGGTTTTCATACAAGTTTTCAAGCAGTTTGTTCACTGCTATCCCAAAGCATATATCCTCCTGTGATGTGTGTTGGCTAAACGGATCTTGAACAGTGGCCAACATGGGAAACGTGGGATCTTTCCCTCTCTAAGACACAGAAGATACTTCATAGGAAAATGGGCATATTTAATAATATTATTCCAGTGAGCAACTTCATTAAGTTACACAACAGGGCGTGCTGTTCTAGGAAAATAATAATCAAAAAGGGTGGTTTATATATTAATTGTGCAAGTTGTTACTGTAAATGATGACTGTATTACAACGAACAAGAGCATTAATATAACAAACCTTGCAGCTAGAGCTACTGTTAAAGCTGCTATTATGGAAAATAAATCGAGACCAAACAGAATCATCCAGAGTTCAACAATGGCTAGATACTAAATAATATACTAGCTAGGATTATGTTACTGTAACGGAATACTACAAAAACACCTTGCTTGTTTCCTATGAGAAGCAGAAATAGTATTAGTTTTTATTAGTAGTAGTAATATCATCTCTTGTTTCACTAGTACTTCTACAGTGAAAAAAATTCTACAGTGGAAATAAGGTCTGCAAGATCAATTTCCATTTTCCCGTACATTGTTATGTGAGGAAATTTCGAAATCCAAATGATTCAAAACTTTGACTATACAGTATAATCCACCCTTTAAATATTAAAACACGCAGACTGCAGGTGAAAGAATAAAAAAAGGACACCTTTTAAGTTGCCTCGAGCACAAATTTCCATTTTTTTGTTCGTGAACATCCATTTAATGCTGATCCTGCATACTGATATGGTTCTGGTCGTAGATCACTGCGCTGGTGATGTGTTTTATAGACTGAAATGCCTCTGGATGCTTTATTGGGTGAGTGCGAAAGTTAGACGTAATGACCTTGAAAGGCAAACGCCGGTTTAGTGTTTTTCTTTTTTTTTCTCTCCAGTTTGCACTCAAGAGCTGATTTGTGACGCCGGATGCGTGGTGGTGTGCGCAGCCTTGATCAAATTCATCAGAAATAAATAAAAAAAGGAAAACGGAGGCAATAAATTACAATGTACTCTTATTCACGAAGGTGAATACTAAGGTTTTTGCAGGACACAGAAATCGTACGCAAAACATGGGATCTGTAATCTAACCTTTTAAATAACAAACACACCGAACAATATCCTGTGTGTGTATGGGTGTGTGTTGGGGGGGTAACAATACACTATTTTGATAAATATTCTAGGCAGCTTCTATAAACAATACCGCTCTTGATTCTGATTGGTTAAAATTGGTGTTGATTATTGTTTGCAGTTCCAGCTACAAGTTTACGTTATGGCTTCTATAGTAACAACGTACACAGGAACTTGTAGGGTGTAGATGCACCGTATAAATGAGTGTGTCATCGATATGGTGAAGATTTTTGTAAGGACTCGTTCATTTTGCATTTCTGGAAGGAGTCTTCAGCGTCAGCGTTTTGTTTAACAACCTTAAACATAAATGGGGACATAACAAACGGATCAAAGTTCTGTGTGTCCTTTTTAATAGATTACACAATTTTACCATTGACCAAGTTTTCATATACACTGCTCAAAAAAATAAAGGGAACAGTTAAACAACACAATGTAACTATAAGTCAATCACACTCCTGTGAAATCAAACTGTTCACTTAGGAAGCAACACTGATTAACAATCAATTTCACATGCTGTTGTGCAAATGGAATAGACAACAGGTGGAAATTATAGGCAATTAGCAAGACACCCCCAATAAAGGAGTGGTTCTGCAGGTGGTGACCACTATGCTTCCTGTCTGATGTTTTGGTCACTTTTGAATGCTGGCGGTGCTTTCACTCTAGTGGTAGCATGAGACGGAGTCTACAACCCACACAAGTTTCTCAGGTAGTGCAGCTCATCCAGGATGGCACATCAATGCAAGCTGTAGCAAGAAGGTTTGGTGTGTCTGTCAGCGTAGTGTCCAGAGCATGGAGGCGCTACCAGGAGATAGGCCAGTACATCAGGAGATGTGGAGGAGGCCGTAGGAGGGCAACAACCCAGCAGCAGGACCGCTACCTCCGCCTTTGAGCAAGGAGGAGCAGGAGTAGCACTGCCAGAGCCCTGCAAAATGAACTCCAGCAGGCCACAAATGTGCATGTGTCTGCTCAAACAGTCAGAAACAGACTCCATGAGGGTGGTATATGGGCCCAATGTCCACAGGTGGGGGTTGTGCTTACAGCCCAACACCATGCAGGACATTTGGCATTTGCCAGAGAACACCAAGATTGGCAAATTCGCCACTGGTGCCCTGTGCTCTTCACAGGTGAAAGCAGGTTCACACTGAGCACATGTGACAGACGTGACAGAGTCTGGAGACGCCGTGGAGAACGTTCTGCTGCCTGCAACATCCTCCAGCATGACCGGTTTGGCGGTGGGTCAGTAATGGTGTGGGGTGGCATTTCTTTGGGGGGCCGCACAGCCCTCCATGTACTCGCCAGAGGTAGCCTGACTGCCATTAGGTACCGAGATGAGATCCTCAGAGCCCTTGTGAGACCATATTCTGGTGCGATTGGCCCTGGGTTCCTCCTAATGCAAGACAATGCTAGACCTCATGTGGCTGGAGTGTGTCAGCAGTGTCAGCAGAGGAAGGCATTGATGCTATGGACTGGCCTGCCCGTTCCCCAGACCTGAATCCAATTGAGCACATCTGGGACATCATGTCTCGCTCCATCCACCAATGCCACGTTGCACCACAGACTGTCCAGGAGTTGGCGGGTGCTTTAGTCCAGGTCTAGGAGGAGATCCCTCAGGAGACCATCCGCCACCTCATCAGGAGCATGCCCAGGCGTTGTAGGGAGGTCAAAGTTGGATCGGCCTGTAGTGTGGTTTTCCACTTTGATTTTGACTCCAAATCCAGACCTCCATGGGTTGATAAATTTGATTTCCATTGATAATTTTTGTGTGATTTTGTTGTCAGCACATTCAACTATGTAAAGAAAGAAGTATTTAATGAGATTATTTCATTCATTCAGATCTAGGATGTGTTATTTTAGAGTTCCCTTTATATTTTTGAGCAGTGAATAAGAGGAATAAAACACTTTAGGATGTGCAGTTATTGGAAGATAATCCTCTTCAACTGCCTGGTTAGAATAACAATAAAAAATAGCACTAAACTTCGACTTAATTTTCTTCACTACATAGTTTATATGAGATCATGCACTTTTGACTCTCAGTACACATTGGACACACGCCAACGAGCTGGTTTTGACAAATTACATACATCCTTTATATCATTCCTACAGCAATACCGTGGTTATATCATTCTGACCTAGATCCAAAATAAATAAATAAATAAATAAATCTCTCTTGGGTCAACAGTTGTGTTTATACATTCTTAGCAATGAGCATGCTTTGGAACAATAAACACAAATATTCAGATGTTTGTGTGAGTGTAATATTGTGTTTACATGACTTTTTCAGTTATTAACATTAATTTCAAGGGTGTAAGGCTTCCAATAAATATGGATGATTTGTTAATGGTTTAATATTTACAGCTATCACCAATGGTTTTTGTCATACTTTTTGCAAAAAACCCCCCGATAAAATTATCTTAATTTTTCCCTACACACTGTATCAAAATATACAAATAATCACGTAGCCTGAATATTCCAGCTCATTACTCTTTTTATATATATTTATTACATGTCCATTAAACATGGTCAGTGCTGTGGATGCTAATCCATGAATGAGGTCATTCAAGTATTTTGAACTGCAAAGACAAATTGCATGCAATCAAAGACAAACAAAGCTGAGTTATTTGTCCTGTAATGGGCTTTTTTCTAGGTCAGAATTGTGTAACAGTACATACTTAGGGAGGGTTCTGGAGCCTAAACATGGCTGTTACATGAGTTGATGAGAACATAGCACACAATACACCCCGGCTAATGAGTTAGTTAGTTCTACTGTGTATTAATGCGCTCGTTCTGAAAAGGATCAAGTGAACGCTCATGTTCTCTGAAGATCAATGCACAAAATCACAAACCAATAAAGTAAGCCAAGAACATGTATTTTATGAACTTCACTATTGGAGAAAATTCTGAAAGGACTTGTGAAAATGTATTTATGAACTTTACCCATGGGGAAAATGTATTTTATGAGCTATACCATTGGGGAAAATGTATTTTATGAACTGTACCATTGGCAAAAATGTATTTTATGAATTTGCCATTGAAGAAATTGTATTTTATTAACTTCGCAATTGTAGATAATGTATTTTATGAATTCACCATTGAAGAAACTGTATTTTGTGAACTTTGTCATGGGAGATAATGTATTTAGTGAACTTGAGAACTGCCACTGGAGAAACTGTATTTAATGACGTTTCGGAATACAGAATCAGGTAAAGAAAACACAGCTGTTGAGTTTCCAACAGAAATATAGTATTTACTCAAAGTTTCCCTCCAATGTTTTTGACACATTTGGCATCCAAATTTGGCTTAAGATTTATTCTGCAAGATAAATATAATTAATTAATTATAAATATAATTAATTTATAAATAAAGTTCATGATTTTCTACCTTTATGCTATTAAGCTCTGACACTGGAGATTATTTACAAAAAAAAAAAAGCTAAACAGAGTCAAACTTCTGTATTTGCCAATAAACAGAACTTTAATCATGTAACTTTTTAATCATCCTCACATAACAACACTCCTGAATGCACATCCAAGCACTTCCATTTGTCCTTACTTCTTTACCTACATTAGACTCTCAGTTCCTCAGTCACTCTGAGTGACTTCAGTCATCTGTATTCTGAAGTTGAGTAAATTACAAAGATGAAGCTTAGTTGAAGCAGTGATAAATCATAATTCCAAAATTCCAGCGGTTCATCTGGCAATCTATGAAATCCCCCATGAAATTTGCCATGCAGTCAGGGGTTAGACGGTCTGAAAAGTACGAAGGGAAAACTTTCTGGAAAGTAGCGGGAAGAGCTCACAGTTCATGGGAAAGTGGCTTCCCATGCGTTTACATCGCTCAGGTCTGGCACCCGTCCAGGAAGCTACTGGCAAAAGTTAAGCAGAGACTTTCCAGTGTTGCAGACTGTAAAACATTAAAGTTAAATGACTAAAGCTGTTCTAAAAAAGAAAATGGGTGACTAAAAATAGACTAACAAGCAGACAACTAGTCAACTTAATAATGAGATAATTACTGTTATTTCCAGAGGGGGAAAATACGAGATATTCTACGTCTTTACTGTAAATAAGTAATTCTGGTTCTTCTTCTTAGGTAATTGTCTTATTGTCAATCATTTTAGGAAATATTTTAGACTATTTTGCTTTGGGCTTTTATTTCTTAACAATCCAGTGAACTGCATTTCTGTGCATTCTTTAATTATTTATATTATAATAAAACTAAAAGATCCAATAAATCAAGAATCAAAAATTCATATATTAACTGCCTATTAGTCCCAACATCTATATTAACATTCATAATAAAAAAAAAAGATAGAACCTAAAAATTTTTTGTAAACAAATGGCAAACTTTAGGTGCATTAATTAATTAAACTACATTTTTCACAGAATCTTCTGACTTCTACTAATTGCACCACAAACCAAAGATGTTCATGAGCATCCCATTTATGGTATATCTGTTAGATAATGTTAGGCAGAAATCAATATGTATGTTATAGACATTTCTAAAGTGTTGGACTTCCCAATATAGAACTTTTGAAGACGTTCAGAGAATGCCATGAGGACATCATTTGGTGAGCTTCAGTGTTAGCCTTATTTACTACAAACTGGATGGAAGACACCTGGAAAGATATCTAAAACTAAACTTGTATAGCACAATCTAACCCTAGTAATATATAAGCATTTCATGAACTCTTGAACACTATTCATGATGCCTGGAAACACTTACTTGTTTGCCCCCTGTAGATATTCTCAGTAATACGTGCCACATTATGTGGTTCTGCATATAAATCATTGTTATAAGCTTTCAGGGAAAAGCAGCAGCAGGCGGTGGCTTTGTGGGGAGGGGGATGGGGGGAATCAGTGTTTGGGGTGTTGTGGTCTGTAAATCTGACTTTAAGATCATTTTCATCAACATTCTGCAGTAAAATGCCCTACTCAGAAAAGCAAAAGCATCAAGCAAATGAAAATGGCCTCGGTGAGCCATGTTTTCATACAAAGCCCTAATTGGGAACATTGGGAGCAAAATAAAACTTGTGTTTGCCGAGCAGCTGCATCGTTAATGAAGGACACCTGTCCTCTGTGTACAGGTAATACGTTGCGGATGCTTTTTGTATTATTAAAAAAAATAGATGGAGAAGAACATGTCAAGATGGTTTGAAGGGCTAGAAGTAAACAGGCGACCAGGTCAAATTAACCTTCGGGTCATTAAGGGCATTTAGAGGTAAACGAGTACACTGTGTCTTGTCCGTCATAGAGAGAAGATAGATAGCGCTGGAGTGCTGGTAACAAATAAGGAACCTTTCTATTTTTCCTTATGTCATTATACGGAAATGTTTCTTTTTGCTCGTATTTTGTTTGTATTTTATGTCTTTTTTTTGTTGTTTTTTGCTTATATACATAGATGCACAGATTTCCTGAACTGAAAAACTGCATGTCTTTGCTCTTTTTGCATGCATCTCAATAACAAGTTCACCACTAATCTGTGAAAAGAGAATGAGCCGTGCATAAGTATTGACTCCCTTTCAACATTCCACACATTAATTTTTAATAAAAAAAAAGTGTGATAGCGTAAGTAATCTCTTATCCACGTGAAGCGTATGGCTCTAAAGTGTCCACGTTCATCACAGAATCAATGCTCAGATAATTGAGGCTGAATGTCTAGTTGTAAAAAAAATTATAATTATGCCCTACTTCCTCTAGACTGCGGTCTGTGTCATGGATTGTACTGCGTTGAAAACAACATGAGCCCACGTGCAAGATAGACGAATGGGAAAGCCCACAAAGAGTAATGATGTGAAAGCTCGGCCCACGCAGGTCCTCAGGGACTCGGCTCTTTTGTCATCAAGCTGCTGAAAAGCCTGCTGGGAGAAAAACGCTTGCTGCAGGGACCTACAATACAGGAAAATGTCAGTAGTGACTAAATCCCTTATAATTTTAAAGCATTTTTGTAACAGGTAAAGTTGAAATCTGGGATACCTTTTAAGTACTTCCTGTAGCATTGCCTAGCACATATGAGGGAATAATAATAATAATAATAATAATAATAATAATAATAATAATAATAATAATAATAATAATAATAATAATAATAATAATAATAATAATAATAATAACAACATTCTGACTGTATTTGTCTTGACTGCATAATGCTTAGGAAAAACATCAAAATGGGGGGAAAATGTGACCTCAGGTGCCATGCCATGTTTGTTGGTGCTGGTTAGAGCATTTCAGAAAACCGCAAAACAAAAAAACATCCAAATGAGCATTAGTTCTGCAGGGTGGGAAATTTTTTAATGAGAGAGTTGTCTGAGGAGAACAGTCAGTCAGTTGACAGGAAGGATAAATTAACTCATATAATCACACTTTACAAATGTGGTGAGCAGAAAAGCATCTCAGAAAGCGCAAGACATCAAACCTTGAGGCAGAGATGCTATAAGAGCAGAAGACCACTTCGGATTTCACTCCTGTCAGCCAAAAACATGAATCTGAGGCTAGTTCAAGATGGGAAAAATGTCACCTGGCCTTTAATATTCTTCAACCATCCAGTTTTGTTTTTAAAAAAACATGTATCACAACATTAAATGTAATCATAAATTAATAATTAAAAGAAAGTTGTATATGTCGAGTTGGAGGGGACATTGAGTTCAATTCCTGCCTCCTCCCTGTGTGTGCGGAGTTTGCATGCTTCTGAGGTTTCCTCCAGGTACTCTAGTGTCCTTCCCCAGTCCAAAGACAATGCTGATTGGCATTTCTAAATTGTCTGTAGTGTGTGAATGGGTGTGTGAGTGTGTGTGCTATTGTGCCCTGTGATGGGTTGGCACTCCAACCAGGATATCCCCCATCTTGTGCCCCGTGTCCCCTGGGATACTCTCCAGGTTCCCAGGACCCTGTGTAGGATGAGCGTTACAGGAAATGCATGGACTGATGGATGTACCACACTACCATGTCACTGGTATTTTTCCTAGAACAGTATCCCTCAAATATCTTCTTTCGTACATACTCCAGTGAATATGAGAGAAATACATGAGAAGAAGAGAGATGCCCTTGGTGATTATAATTATTGATGCAACTCAGAGTCCCAATTGTGAAGCCATAGCCGCTTCCCAAGTTCCCTTTCATTTACGTAAACCCTTATATGGTTTTCTTTCTTATGTAAATCAGTCAACAACTGGTTTTCATTAAACTGAAGCTAGAATTCATTTGAACATGTCTTGTTTAAGCCAACCTCCAGCTTCCGAGGTAATTTTTCTTCCTGAATCCCATATCCGAGCAATTACTCATCATTCTCTGCAGGATCTTTGCAGGATTTCTGTGGGTTTTTTGTATGTTGGAAAAAGTTTTGAAAGGAGACTGGAATACCAACAGACAAGACTTCCTCATGACTATGACAGGGAAATAACTAGTCACATCCTGAACAATCCCTCCATTGGTTAATATCTGGGTTCGAGCTCAAGCTACTCATGAGTGTCCTGGGGTCATGATAAGAGTGATACAAGTCTTTCATTTAAGTCGACAAAGTTCTGAATGAAGCCAGCTTTTCCTTTTTTTTGTAAGCTGAAAACTTATTTGCCTTAAATACCAACTGAAAGTCCAATAAATTACAATTTCACTCATCAACTTTTGCTGCTGTTTGAAGCTTTCAACCTTACCTTGAAACATTCACCTGGTTTTATGGCCAGGTTTCCATTTTTTGTTTTCAAAAATATATTTTAAAGAAAGTATTTCCTTACAGAAAACTTCGCCATATCAACAATTACACGTCCCCCCCCCTCATCTGTTTATTTGGAGTGTCCTCTATACATGTTCACATGCAAGTTGTTCCTTTGGGAACAATAACGCATTAGAATGATGGCATTAATATACAGTAGAAAATGTATCACATTCTGACTAATGGGAATTTTATATTCAGCAGCACTATCCAGTGGAGTCTTCCCAAAGGACCTTTCTGCTTTTTGACTAATACTCACTGTTTTAGATTTTAAACCTTTCTCACAACTGCTTTACAATTAATTAGTCACTGTGGGATTCATATAATAACCTTTAGTTAGAAAGACAGCAAGATTATTGCATCCTATGGCCTAAAACTGCCACAAATGACATTCTCTAAAGTGGGCCAAATTTAGAAAATATATATATATATATATATATATATATATATATATATATATATATATATATATATATATATATATATATATATAAAAAACCCTCCTCATAATACTCTTGAGATCTGTTCAGCCTAAACTCAGAATGATCATTTGAATCTGGTTTGAAAAATTCTAAAGGCAGTGAATGGTTTTATATTACACTATATGGCCAGAAGAATGTGGACACCTGACCATCTCACCTATATCTCCTTGTTGAACATCCCATTCCAGATTTCGCCCTCCTTTTGCTGTTATAATAAGCTCCACTCTTCTGCTAAGACTTTCCACTACATTTTGAAGCGTGACTGTGGGGATTTTTGTTCATTCAGCCACAAGGGCATTAGTGAGATCAGGCACTAATGTTGCGTAAGGAGGCTCCAGTTCCAGTTCATCCCAAAGATGTTCAGTGGGCTTGAGGTCAGGTCTCTGTGCAGGACACTCGAGTAAGTTCTACCAGTCCAACTTTCTCAAACCATGTCTTCATGGAGCTTGCATTCTGCACAGGGGTGTTGTCATGCTGGAACAGGTTTGGGCCTCTTCGTTCCAGTATAGGGAAATTGTGAAGCTACAGCATACAAAGACAATTGTATACTTCAAACTTTGTGGGTGTGATGGTCAGGTGTCCGCAAACCTTTCGCCATGTAGTGTAGGAACAACACTATGAATTGATGAGCCTGTTAATGAACTTTGAGTACTATCGGAGTATAATACAACATATAAGTGGGTATTGGAGCATATTAATAAGCCATACACTAATGTTAAAAAAAAAAATCTGATTAGAGAGGGATTTGTCCTAGATAGCAGCCACTAGATAGCAGCACCATCCCACTGTATTGAATCTCAGTTTTCATTCTTCAGAAAGATCACATCTTTAGTGAATATCTGAGGTAACTTTACATGCATATATCCATAAATAATCACTGTGATTTTTTTGCACTGTGCACTATATCTTTATAATATGTGCTTGTTGTACCTTGATGTTCTGTCAACTAGCTTCCTGTCAGAGTGCCAGTATTAAATAAACTTTTAAATTAGCAGCAAAAAAGAAGAGTTTTAAGGCGCAAGACCTAGACATCAATCATAGACCAATATATATATGTTTTAATAGTCGGATTTAAGTCTACACAAATTGGCCAGTAATGGAAGTTTCTGGTCCGTCGGTGCAACATTAATCAACATCAACATTTTGCACCCAGCGTTTCTGACAGGTCTTATCAGTTACCTGTGCTAGAATGTCTTGCTCAGGAACAAGTCCTGACTTCAAACTCCAAAGGATCTGTCTTGAACCTTTTGCTTGTGTCTCAGGCTCCCTGGGAGAGCACCCTTGTGCATCATCCACTTTGAAATAATAAAATGCAGTGCCCTGTGATGGCCCCTCTGTTTCCGCTACATAGAGCAGGCTGTGAACGCCGTCGCCAATTTTTGTACAAACTCAACTTTGCAGTTGCCTTCATTTTCTTTCGGAAATATCATAATTACGAAATGAACGCACATGAACACCAACAGGATGTCGTAATTACAACTATTTTTCTATGAGTTGGGGGAGTGGGGGTGGAGTGTCAAGAACAAAAAGTCATGGGGCGGCTCTGGCACAGTTGGTAGAGTGGGTCGTCCACTAATCGTAGGGTTGGCGGTTTGATTCTCGGCCCGGGTGACTCCACGTGCTGAAGTGTCTGAACCCCAAGTTGCTCCTGATGGCAAGTTAGCACCTTGTGAATGGGTGAATGAGACACAGTGTAAAGTGCTTTGGATAAAAGTGCTATAAAAGTGTGCCGTTTATAAAAAGCAGGCGGTAAGATGTAAGTGCTAATTTCACATGGTAACTGCTTTCTTATATTAAGGCAAAATAAACTTCTAGTCACTGGTGATATAAATAAAAACAAACAAGGTTTGTCCATTTTTTCCAACCAAAACCGCTTGAACACACTCACCACCTCCGAAATGATACGGTACACACAAACTTCTGAGGAGAACTTGAAGGCAACAAAACAGATTAGAAAGCTATGTAGCTAAACCAAAAAAAAAAAAAAAACACAAAGATTGTCATGAAAATTTTTACAAAGCTCTGACACTGGAAACTCCTTCCATAAACGTTACAGGAAGCTTAACCATATCAACGTTTATATGTTTTCCGTTGTTAAATAACAGCTGCATTGTTGCTGTTACTGTGGAAACGTTAACGTATTAGAAATGTGAGTACTTAACAAATCGCATGTTAATTCTCCTCGGGTGCTATAAAGAACTGAAGACAACAAATGGGACACATCCTTTTGCTTCTGTCTTTTTCCCTCTTCAGCGGGAAATAATGGACGGTAGAATAATGGTCCCAAAACAGAAGATACTAGCCGCATCTCTCTATTGCCATATGGGGTTGAAATTTCTAGAATATTGCACTAGTCACCAGGGGTCTGGTCTGGCATGGCAGTTGTGAGCAGCTGTTGGAGATCACAGTCGGTATTTAGTGATAAATGTGCATGTATGTGAGAAAATGATCTATCAATATAGGCCTTTAATGTAGACCACAGATATTATCAACAAATGTACACTGACAATTTATTTCAACAATGACCTTGGCAGCAAGCACAACTTTTTATTATTAGGTTGGTTTTTTTTTTAATCGTCATATTGACTTCTTAACTAGCTAGCGTGCTATTCCATTATTCTGATAACTTGAAGAAAATGTCAGCTGTCATGTACAGAATAAATGGAATAGTTTTCTAGATAAAGCTGGTTTAACAATATCAAATCAAAATTGAGATGTTTGAAATAATTTTACGGCTCCTATTCACATTAATAAATAACCTGATTTATAGCTTGTTGCTGTTTTTGATTCCTCAGGCATTAAGAAGACAACAGGAATTCAACCCAAGAGAAAATAACAAATAACAGAATGTATTCGATTTACAACCTTGATTTAATGATGTGGTGCCTTTCATAAATATTCACCCCCTTGAACTTTTCCATGTTGTGTAGTCTTACAACCAAAAATGGACTTAATTGAGATTTTTACCAATATGTAAATATTTAAAGGTGGAATTTTTTTTTATTATTGTAGCACAAATGCTAATTAAACAAAGAGGCAGACATTTGTTGGTTGCATAAGTATTTACCCCCTTGACATCAATACTTTGGCTGCAATTACAGTTGGGATATGTCTCTATCAGCTTTGCACGTCTTTGCATGGATGAATTAGATGGAATCCATTCTAACACATGGCTTTGATTCACTCTGGTGTAGTTTTGGCAGTATGCTTATGTTGGAAGGTGAACCTCTGTCCCAGTCTTGCCCTTAACCCTGACCAATTTTCCAGTCCCTGCTGATGAAAAGTATCCCTACAACATGATTCTACCACCGCCATGCTTCACCATCTCCATGGTGTTCACAGGGTCATAAGCAGTGTTGGGTTTCTGACCAAATCTAGTACCTTTTGTCAAGGCCAAAAAGTAAAATTTTAGTCTCATCAGCCCAGAGAACAGTTTTAAACATGTTTGCTGAGTCTCCTACGTGCCTTTTCCAAATAGCAAATGGGATTTCATATGGCTCAGCGCTCTTCTATTATGGAGTGTCTGGTCTATGATTTTCCTGCAAATAGCTTTTTGCATTTGAGCTGTAGATCTCTCTAGCTCCTTCAACGTTACCCTTGTCCTCTTGGCTGCTTCTGTGACTAATCTCCTTTTTACCCGGACATAGTTGTGCCACATTCTTTCCATGTTTTAATAATGGATTTAATAGTGTTCTGAGTTTACAGTTACATTTATGTAGTGCTTTTCATAGTTGGGGAGGGGGGTTGTTGGGGGTGTCTCCTCAACCAGCACTAGTGTGTAGCATCCACCTGGATGATTTCAGAGCCGAAGCCATAGTGCGCCAGAACGCCCACCACACACCAGCTATTAGTGTAGAGGAGAGAGTGATGTAGCCACTTCAGAGATGGGGATTATTAGGGGGCCAATTCAGAGAATGCTCAGCAATGCTGAAAGTTTTGATAGACTTATTTTGTAGCTCCTTGGTCTATTATTTAGGTTGTTTTTGTTCTCTAAGAAACTCTGGAGTCTTCAGGGAACAGGTGTATTTATATTGAGATCACGTAACAGTTTAACTGCAAACAGGTAAATTGTTGTAACAAATATGTGACTTCTGAAGGCAACTGGTTGCACCAGAACTAATTTTGGGTTTTCACAATAACAGGGCTAAATTTTAATCACAACTTTTAGGGTTTTTAAAATGTTATTAATTTGTAAATAATTTTGCAGACTATATGGAATTTTTCTCCCACTTCAGCTTTCTGCTGCTTCAGTTCATGACATATAATCTCAGAGAAGTCAATTTCAGTTCCAGGTTGTAACACTACAGAATGTGGAAAAGTTTAAGGTGAATACTTATGCAAGGCACTGTAATTAATAATAATTAATTACTCATTATGAATTATTAATTTAACTTTCCAGCTGATCAATTACACATTAATAATGAAATTATCCAGCTGTCTATTTTTTTAAGGTCCATTTTTAGACACAGTTCTCTTTTTAGAACGCCTTTTTAATTCTGATGTCTTCCGGTTTGGAAAGTCTCCAGTTAGCTCTTGCCAGGAGAGTCCTGGAAATGTGCCAGAGCTGAAGGATGGAAGCTGCTGATGGGAATTCACCCATGTGGAAATGGCAAGGGGAAGTTGACAAGGATGTGTTACAAGCGTTACTAAAATACTGCCTGAGCCTTTTTTTCCCCCTATTTGCACAGAACACAAAACAGCTTTCCTTTTTTTTAAGAAACATTTTTATATAAGTTGTGCTTATTAAAGCTTGCTTTTGTGCCAAAGAGTCAAAGCACAAAGTCCTTTACATTACATTTTGTTCTAAAATAAATGTTTACAAGGAGTTATTATAGAAACAATAATGTATTACCTGTGATTTGAATTATACCCACCTTTGCTGTCTGAGCTGCTGTTATAGGGAATTAATCAACACCTTCTGACCAATCAGAATTGAGAATTTAACAAAGCAGATAGTTAAGTGTTTTTTGTTTCATAGCAACATTCTTAGAGGTTTTTAAATTAATGGGATTGGTACATATAAATACATACCTACACACACACACACACACACACACACACACACACACACACACACACACACACACACATATATATATATATATATATATAATATATATATATATATATATATATATATATATATATATATATATATATATATATATATACACACACACACACACACACACACACACACACACACACACACACACACACACACAGAGCAGGGTTTTTTGTTTTATTTGTTTTATGTCAGTTTTAATGTCCAAACGATACACGCGCACGCACACACACACACACACACACACACACACACACACACACACACACACACACACACACACACACACACGCACACACACACACTTACTTTCATCCAGCAAGAAGAACTGGCAGCAAATCTGGCTCGATTGTTACAATACTGCACCAGTGGAGGATATTAATTATGTTCTTTGTCTCTGTGTACCAACATATTGTGAATAAAAGGGGTGAAAACCCCCCACTGAAAAAAAATATATTTACTTGTGTGACTTTAGAACATAATAAATTTTAGCATGTCTTGCCCTACATACACTCTGCACATAATTGACTTTCCTGTTGGAAATAGATTTGACTGATACCAACTGGCCAATATGCAGTCATTTTGATTCATGAAAGTATAATTACTCATTAACCGGCAAATTAAGGTGTCAATTAGGCGATTAGTTCAGACAGTCGGTTCTTCCCCTTTTTCCAAAATGACCAGAAGTGGAGTCGGTATAGCTCCAATGATTTTGCGAGATGGCAGGAAGAGCCTGAAGAGACGGATTGAGACGGAGGCAGAAGGATGGAAGTGCGAGATTTCTTTATTACCGCATATCTGATAATGAAGCTCCAACTCCTTGTTGTCTGAAACACAAGCAATCAGGTTCAGCCGAGGCAAATCCATACTCAGAAACTCCCAGATTTACATTTCATTCAACACTCTTGTAACGAGATTTAGCCCTATTCATTTTATTAAAATTAATGAATGATGTTAAAAAAATAATAAAAACTCAAATAACCACTCTTTGCAAGTGTGGTTAGCAGAAAAGCATCTCAACACATTAAACATTGAGGTGGATAGTCTACAACAGCCGAGGGCCACATTGGATTCCACTTTTGCCAGCCAAGGACAGGAATCTGAGGCTACATTGAGATCAGACTCACCAAAACTGGACAGACGATGACTGGAAAAAAGACGAGGTGACATTTCTCCAATCTTCATCTATCACTGAGATCACTTTATCCCCCATTGTTGTTATGTCAACTGAAATTTTGACCTGTATCTGCATGATTTTATGCATTGAGCTACTCCCATATGATTGGCTGATTGAATCATTGCAGGTGCACATGTGTTTCTATTAAAGAGGGAATATAAAAAATATGCTTTCATTATTTAAATGATTGAGTAACAAGGCCGAAGATTAAACCAATGTTCAAGATGTCGGCAACTACAATGTTTAAATGGCTGAGAAGTATCCAACCTCTTCCATTTTGTGTACCTGAACTAGCACATCTCATTCATAAGGAATAAACCACAATGTGGTGTGCTGTTGTAGGAAAATAATCAGCGATTAGATGTGTAATGTGGCCCGGCATGGCTCGAGGTCGATTATTTTCCAATAACAATAATGCTTTACTATTAAACAGACATCAGTGACTAGGAGTCCAAGAAACTGTTTACACAATTTTCTGCAAGGTCTTAGTGTCACCTAGTGGAGTGGAGTGATAAATGACGTTTATAGGGTTTAGTAGATTTTTTGCATGGATCACATCATGCTTGCTTTTGTGCAAGAGTAATGTCATTTTTATGTGACAGATCATTTATTTTACGGACAATTTGGTCTGTTGGCATTACCATAGCTCCAGAGAGGAACTGGTGGAAATGTTCACTTGTGGAGTAAATATGAATATCTCTGTGAACCTCGTACAGATACCTGAGTAACTGAGTAAGAATTGTGGTCTACAACTTTATATAATTTTTTTTTTTTTTACTCTTTCAGTTGTAAATGTAATACCAAAGTAAACAGAAATACATCCTGGATTTAGTGTATCGATTTTTGTTTCTGCTCTAGGATATGAATCAACTGGGTTTTGCTGTGTTTAAACAATAAATATATGTGTAGCAAGGACAGAACCATTTGTTCCTTTAAGAGAGAGGACATGAACCCCCAGAGGACCATCAGCATTTTTATGGATGAAAAGATGAAAAGTTTGTTGTTTTATTTACCTGAAAGAATTTGCATCGTCCTTCTCAGATTCTCCTCAGATTCTAGTTAGTTAGTCGTTCCACAATTTTCCCCAGGTGATTACATGTCCACAATTTCATTTAAAAAGTATTAAACATAAGTAATGCTATAATTAAGACTACCAGACCAATAAAATTTAGATTTTTGCCCTTTCAAAAACCATGCTACCTTGAATTAAAATCTTATTTTAATCACTAAGTGTCCAGGTATGCATTTTATTGCTACTGTCTTCCAGTGAGAGTGTTTGAAAGTCTATTTTGAACTTGTGGTCATGTTTGACCTGGTTCCTAACAGCTAGAAGGGCAGTGCCAAGAGCTGTCAAGCAGAAACATTGATATGTTTCTCAGTACTACTGGCTAATTATGCAAATGACAGTTACTTGCAATGTTTCACATTAGCAACCTTCGTTCAGCATTGCGCTGTTGTTATTTTGGTCCACTGTACTGTACAGTAGTTGTGTATATATAATGGTGCCGAAACAGCAACCTGGTCTCTTTCCACTCCATTGAGGACATTTACCACATACAAAGCTTCTAGCGTTAGTAATGACCTCTCTCGTTGACTTTTCAACCCCCCACCATCTGGCAAAAGCTACAGCAGCATCTGAGTCTGTACTGCCAGAATGTTGAACAGCTTCTTCCCCTCTAGGGATTCGAGCTCCTGCCCCAAACAACACCCACGCCTATTCATAATAGTCCAAAGTCCCATGATACCCTATAAGAGAAATGTAAGATCAAAATATATATATATATATATATATATATATATATATATATATATATATATATATATATATATATATATATATATATATATATATATATATATATATATATATATATATATATATATATATATATATATATATATATATATATATATATATATATATATATATATATATATATATATATATATACCCTATAAAAAAAGAGGTGAAATTGTTAAACCAGGCCTCCTACACTGAAAAGTGTGAGGATAAAAAAATATATATTTTGAGTTATTTTATCAATTGCTTTCGGAAAATAGAGCACATGAACAATGTGAACTCCTTAGTAGCTTCATTGCACCAAAGTTAGAGACGATATGTTACTTTTATTTGAAAGTGCATACTGAGACTAAGCACAGCCTGAAGTGTCTGGATCACCAAATGCGGGTGGTTTCATCTGAAGAAGCGAAGGTCTAGACAGCAGGATGCATGTATACACACATCCTCTTTGTTATTCTGTAGGGTAGACCGAATAAGGCTCAGGATTAAATGCCACGATTCCGTCTGTGTATTTTTATTCAGATCTTAACAATGGTTACGGTCTGAATATCTGAACACTTCCAACTATACATACAGTATGTGTTGAGGAAGACAGTGACATTGTGCTTTCTCGATGGGTTACTGCACTTGTTCCTGCAAATGGCATGCCCCCGGAATATCCCAGAATCATCAGAGACATGTAATAGACCAAAACAACTGTTAAACAAAGCGACAAATTCTAACCGGCAATGCAAAAAAGCAACAAAAATGGATCTCTGATCATCATCACTACAATTTGCTCCTACACTATATTGCAGGATATATCCTGGACAAACTTTACAACTTTTATTACATATTCATGTTAATGTACTTTGGGGTGGTTTCATGACTCATGGCAAGATTGATGGCATCATGAAGTATCAAGACATTTAATACATCCCCTGTTTTCCTATGCCAGGAGGTTCTTGGATATAGATGAATCTTTCAATATCAAACAATATATATTTATAATGACCACAAACAAACCAAGCAAGCATCCGAAGCAACAGGGAAATGGTTGCTGTACACATCATCAAACCATCTACAACCGGAAGTCACGAATCGTGACGTAACTGAAGTAGGACTGATGCAATAGCAGTTTAGAACGAGAGTTTTATTTGTAGAGAGGAGAGCAGACACATCTGATATGATCCAAACAAGTAATCCAAAAACAGGCGAAGGTCAGGCGAACAGTAAACAGGCATATGCAGGGCCTGGCAGAGATCAAGGTCGTGGTACGGAAAACGGGGTCGATAAACAAACATGAAATATGGACTATGACTTGGAACTGGGAGCGGATAACTCAGCGAACTAAACTAGCGAATCTAAACACTAACTATGATATGGACTATGACTATGACTATAAACATGAAACATGACATGAACAATGACTAGGGAAACGAACATCTAAACTATAAGCTAAGCTACATTACTATCTCTATTCTACATTAATAATCCGCGCCGTGTGTAGCATGGCGTATATATACACCGGCATCATTAGCCCCACAACTGCTAACCGCTGCGGGCAATATGGAAACACACGTGACTAGACAACACATGACAATAACAAAAGACACGTGGTTATACATGTCTTGGAATGTCACTGCTGTCCACATAGAAGAAGCATGCTCATGCGCACCCTTGCTTAAAGCATGCTGCTTCACGGGGGAATCATGACACCGGAAACCTGTGATGTGAAATGAAAAGGATATTCCATATGCACAAACTTAATAAATAAATTAATGGAGCCATTACATATTTGAAAAAAATAATAATATTAGAATATACCAGTACAATACCCCTATACTTTGTTTAAATTCTATATAATATAACTAACAGTACGATTTATTTATTTTCGCCCATTTCCATGAACGGTACCAATAATTCTGTTGCAAACTGTATTATTCCTACAAATCAACAATCCAGAGGACAGAATAAAAAACGAGCCTCCTCTTCTGGGCCGGGAGGCAGTTTTATTTCCGCTGTAAAGCCTCTTTTGCACGAAGCGTTAAAATTGTGTTAAATGTTAAGCCATTCCAGGATTAATGAACTGCGATCGAAGGAGGTGGGGTTGAATTGGTTTCAGCCCTGGAATAGATCTATCTCAATTTCCCCGTCAAAGCCTTCAAAGGCCGGAGACAATTGTGTTAAGGGGCCAGCACGAAATAGCTATTCCCATGCTATCAAGAGAGCCATCGAGAGGAGGAGGAATGGAGGACGAGGTTTATGGCACACACCTGAACTGTGAATAATGAGGGGAGCCTGTGATGCCGCTTTCATCTTCAAGCATGTCACAAATCGGCTTTCATCTTCATCTGCAAACCGCTTACAGCTCCTTAACTGAAGAAGAACGGACACTTTTCCATGTCTTGAGGATATACCTTGATGTAGAGCCTTATTTTCCTTAGTTTTTCCCCCATGTGCTAATGGTTACATATCTCAAGGCCTGTAGCTTAGCGTGCGTACATTACCGAGGCAACAGCGTCATCGCTCAGCACCGACTAGTCAAGGGTGTTTCTTGCGGACATTTTGCATGGATCAGGAATCGTGAAGCTGCGGATAAGAAATGAGAATATGACTCAAAATGTTTCAGCAATTCAAAGTCGGAATAATGAGTACGGTTATGCATGCCACTCAGTGAGCTGGCAAATTAATATGACATATTCAGCCCATGGAGCTTGTGGGAAAACTCTGACATGCTGAATAGCGATTAGCCACAATTGCCGCTTTGATAAATTAGCATATGCCAGTCTGAGCATCGGGTGATATCAATTGAAAGCCTGACAAGGAACGTTCTGTGTCTAATCAAATTTAATCAAATCCACCCTTTAATAGCGATTGTACCATGATATCCTGGAATGAGAGGGAAAAGAAAAATGATAATGACATTCTTATGGAGTTTTGGACCCCGAAACTGCATTTTTGAATCACGAAATTTCGTGTCTATTTTTCACTGTTTATGTGTGGACAATAAAAAAAACAACTTTTTTTTCCCCTTGTTTTATATAAAAAAGCCACAGCATACCTGTTACAATGAATCCACCAGTCTAAATAAATCTCACTGAGAATTTTGGATAAATTCAGAATTTTTAATAACATCTGCATTTCGCCTTCTATACCGTTCTTAATGTTATCCTCAAGTATATATATAACATACTATCGGCACCTACAAGGCTAGCATGCTTGTCTAAGCATTTTCAGATCTTCTTTATTTTTCGAGCGCATTTGTTTTTAAATCTATGTTTTCAACATGCTTAACTGGGTTAAGGTCTGGTGATTAACTTGGCCAGTCTGAAACCTTTCACTCCCCAACCCCCCCACCCCCGGTTGAAGTTCTTCATTGAGTTGGCAGTGTGTTTTGGATCATTGTCTTACTACATGATAAAGTTCCTCTTGATTAATTTGGATGCTTTTCTCTGGAACTTTTCAGACAGAAGGTTCCTGTAAACCTCTGAGTTACATCATCAATAAAGATTAGTGAGAATGTTCCAGAATCAGCCATGCAAGCCCAAGCCATGACACTGCCTCCACCATGTTTCACAGATGATGTTGTACAGTATGTTCTGGATCATCACTTCAGTAGAGGTTAATCTTGGTTCCAGAAATTTTGTTTTTCATAACTGTATTTCTTTGTGAATTCCAATCTGGTTTTCTGATTCTTACTGCTGATGAGTGGTTTGCATCTTGTGGTATGGCCTTTATATTTCTGCTCTCAAAGTCTTCTTCAAATGGTGGATTGTGATACATTCACCCCTGCACTGTGGAGGTTGTTGGTGATGTCACTGACTGTACATTAGGTGTCAATTGCTCAGTACAGCAGTGGTTTATTTCTTTTTTCAGGACATTCCAAATTGTTGCACTGGCTATGCCATGCCTATGCTATATACAAAATGTGCTATGTTCTAAGTTGTTTAACTCATCTACATATAAATACCAGGAAATAAAAGCTGAAATTGACTCTTTTCTCATATTCAACTTTTGATCACAAACCCAAATGAAGGCACCAATGATAAAACGATTGGTGTCACATTGTGCTTGAATTCCAGAATTTGAATTTAAAAGTTCAGAAACTTCTTATGTCACAATAGTTGAGAACAGAGAAAATCTTGATGATATATATGTTCACTAGACCCATTCATAGTCTTTATGAAGACATCAAAAGTTATCAGCTATTATTTTTTACATTGTGTTAATTGAAGCCTGAAAAAATGCCTGCGTGGACCCTGATCTTTCTTTTGTGGGAATTCACAGTAATACAGTGATGTACGTATACTAATTTATTCAGCTGAACATCATCAACATCACTTAAATACTGAAAACTCACAGAATATACATTATACGTCAATCTCAACTGGAATAATATTAATTACTAATACTTAATTAATATTAATTGATTATTAATTACTAATTAGTAATATTAATTTATATTAATATGAATTAATTAATCATTTTATATATTTATATTATTATTACATTAATATTAGATAATGAGTTATGTTGACGAAATTTGACAGTAAATTAACAGTGAAATTCACTCAGCCGAGCATTCATCATTACTCAAAGCCTATTCAGTCATGTGACTGGACTGTGATCATTTTTCCATATTTTTCTTTCTATCATCCAAGTACATTTATGAGATCATTCTTAAATGCTCAATCAACAGCCGTGGATGCACAACACCAAAAATACAGTTTTGTTTTTTCATTGTGGTCTTCAAATGTTTTCAGTCTACAGCAAAAACAAATGAATTGTAATTGCCATTACAATAGTTTCGGAGGGGACTGTATACGTGGATGTGACCTTAGAGTCCATCCATCCATCCATCCATTCATCCATTTTCTGTACTGTTTATCCTACAGGCTCACATGGAACCTGCAGCCTATCCCAGTAAGCATGGGGCACAAGATGGGGTACACCCTCCACAGGCTATCAATCTATCGCAGGGCACAATCACACATTTCCATTCATACACTATAGACACGTCGGACATGCCAATCACCTACCATGCATGTTTTTAAACTGGGGGAAGAAACTGGAGTACCCATAGTGAACCCACATAGCATGGGAAAAACATGCAAACTCCGCACACACTGCCCCACCTTAGAGTCCACTGAATGAAAAATTAAATAAAAATTAAGGATTCCCCAATGAATCACATTCTCAAATCTTTAGAAATCATGTTTTTTTTTTGTTTTTTTTGTTTTTTAGGACTTTCAAACATCCATATCATGACTCACAGCCTGTCTGCTGTGCAACTTGTGCTTTCGATAAAGCAATCTTGCAGGGCATTTAGTTTTTTCTGTTTTGATGCTCTGCCTGGAAAAGCACGATGTCTGCAAGGGTCTGGAAACCTTTCACAGGATGCACGGTGGCCTTTCTGATTTATAGCAGCCACCACTGAAAAACATGCTCCTTTAAGTTTTCCAGCACACCCACAACTCTCCTGCTAGCTGGCTGCAGTGGCCTAGACCCAAAGATTTACACAAGTTTTCCACTTGTTTAGAGGCCAAGCTAGCTGGATGATAGGATGATATAGCTAATAAACAGTGGAGGCTTAAGACTTTAAATTAGCATCATGCTCTAAGTGCTGGTGGGATTAAGTACTACCTAAAGAGAGTGATGCAGTGGTGCTTTATTATTTCTATTACTCCAGCTCTCTCACCTCCTCAAAGTTCAGCTTAGTTTGCAAAGTTGTGCTGCCATCAATACCATCATAGATCACTAGCCACTAGCCTTTTCTCACCAAGTGAGAAAAGAAGCTCTTTTGTTTTTAGCACCTTGTTGAATGCTTAAAAAAAACTGTGCTAGCAATACAATGCCTAAAATGAAATCAGAATCAGCACACAATCACTAACCAATATTTCAATATTAACATATTTAATGTCTTTCAGGGTAAAGCTTTTTTAAATATCAGTCCCACTTTTTCATGTTTCAAAATTTTGACTAGACTAGACACAATTTGTAAATGATGCTTCATTTAGTTTGCACTTTCTAAAGCGTCTCGAGAAGATAGCGGAAAAGTGCTGACGTGGACGCCTGTTTGTGAGCTTTTGTGCATATCTTAATTGCACGCCTGGTTTGGAGTTGTGTCCTTTGGGCATGAATTTGTCAATGACTGATTTATGTTGTGTTATTTCTTTAATGGGGTTTTTCTATAAACTGCGATTCCCCCCGACACTGCAGCTGCACGGGGACTATTTCTCTCTAGAGCCTTGAACACGTGGACACGGACAGAATTTCAGTGAAATGGTCCTATAACGAGGTTATTAGAAATGCTGTTTGGGATGTACAGCACATAAGCTGTAAATAAGCTAGCTATCATTTTCATCACACACAGCATTCATATAAATTATGAATCAATATATTAACAATTGCACTCGCTTAAAGACCTTTTACTTTTTTCCCCATTTATTCCTATTTAATGTATGTTTACTGTAGTCATTATTTTTTTAAAATCTTATTTAATTTAATAGGTATTCTTTATCATTTTTGGAAAATCAGTCGTGTTTGATATTGTGCCTTGATCTTTCTGTAGACTCAGGGTGTCACTGTTTGGTGTATTTTGTGCTTATTTTAGATTTTGCTTTCTCTTGTCAGTTCTGTTGTGTCTCTTTTGATCTGTTTTGTCTCACTCGGGTCTCATTCAGCTAGTCCATGGTTGTTGTGTTCTTTTATTCCTTGCATGTTTTGATATTATGTTAAACTTATTTTTTTTCCTTTCTTTTCAGCTGAAGTTGTTTGCATTTTCTGACTTATTTTCTGTTTCGTCTGCGTTTTATTTGACCCCTGACATTGTCCTTTTATTTACAGTCCAATGTAGTGCTCGTACTGTATAGAAGAGGAATCCAGACAAAATCTGACTGGGTTTAAGTGTATAAGTTTTGGTGATGACAAATTATTTGTGGGGCAAATTGACAAAAAATACACATTTAAGACACATTTAAGATTTAAATTTAATTTTCTTTTAATTCTGCTGTTTATTTCCGGCTCATACTGTACTGTATTTGAAACATTTCTGTAAAATTGATTGTGGCTGAAGATTTTTTTAGTTGCATACATGAAATGTTTTATAGCATTCTACTTTCACATATTAACGGATGAAAAAATAATTTTACATGTATGTAACCTCACATTTTTACACTAATAATACAGGAAATGGTAAAATAACAGTAAAGTATGGACTTAAAAAAATTCTTAACATTGTCAAGAATGGTGTGTTTGATAGAAATATTATTGTTTATTAAAAAAATTTTTAAACAAAGGTTATATGGGAATGATTTCTTTATATATTTTGAGTTATTGTTTATAATGAATTAATTAATAATATTCGTTGTTCCTGTCATGATCTCGCCTGCAGATGGCATTGCGGCGTCGATGTGCATGGACAGTTGCAGAGCGCGCGATCACAAGATTACATAATGAGGACTGTTTCCTATGGACACGTGCCTTTTTGTTTTGGTTTTGTTCTCTTCCTGTTCAGGTATAGATTTATGTTTGAGGGTGTGTCATGATCGGTCCCAGCTGTCTGTATTTAAGCGTTATGTTTGTTATTTAAAGCCCTCATGTTAACTGAATGTATAGGTGAATACGTTTAAGTGGTCGTGATTTCGTGTCCTGTTCTTGTTTCATGTCTCGAATCTAGTTTCATGCTTCTACCTCTTTTATCTCTTCCAGTCTAAATCGCGTTTCATGTTTACTGACTTCCGTTTGAAAAGAAAGACTTTGATCTGCGCTTGCTTCCGCTCATAGTCTCATTCCATAATAGAATACTGCGCCACCCACGTGGAAGCAGCAGACCAACATGTACGCTGCCGGAGCCGCCGTGTTTGAAGATCGTTGGCATCGATCGTTCTATGAAAAGAGTAAACTGTTAAACGAACGCCTAGATCAGATTGACCGCCTTCTGGAGCAAAGAGTGCTGATGCCGCAAGCCGGGCCATGCGCCAAAACACACCCCCAGCACAATTTCCTCCACCCATGCAAACAGAGGACTATGCAGGCAGCAGAGATACTCAAATTACTGGGGCTTCCCACTGCCAGGGGACTACACTGCGCAATGCAAGCAGCAGGAGGTCTCAGCCCCGGAGTTCCAGCCTGAGGTAAACATGGCGTCCTCACAGCTCCAGCTGGGGACCTGCGGGGAGGTCTTGGCTGCCAAGGAGGTCGCCCTGCTGTACTGTCCAGCAGAGAAAGTTGCCCAGTTATCCTGTCCCACTGATGAGGCTGTCCTGCTGTCCTGTCTTGCTGAGGAGGCTTTCCCGCTGTCTTTTTGTCCCGCCGAGGAAGCTGGCCCGCTGTCCTGTCCTGCCAAGGAAGCTGTCCCGCTGTCCTGTCCAGTAGAGAAAGCTGCCCTGCTATCCTGTCCCGCTGAGGAGGCTGCCTTGCTGTCCTGTCCTGTCCTGTCCCGCCGAGGAAGCTGGCCTGCTGTAATGTCCCGTTGAGGAGGCTGTCCTGCAGTCCTGTCCCCCGAGGAAGTTGCCCTGCAATTAGACGTGAAAGAAATGATATATTTTCCGAATACTAGTGACGTATACTGATGAGTCCAAAGTGCATGAAAATGCAATTTTGCTTGCTAGGTAGCATTTATGACTAATAGTAACAGGTAATACCTTTTCCAAAACATGAACGTTTTCAGGACAGGGGAATTCACGCTTTCTGTTTCTCCGTTACATGACAAACTGCATGTGTTTCTTCTTTTTTGGTCTTATTAACTTTAAGAGAGAGAGAAACATACATGAGTTTGGTGAAGGGATGACAGTTTATTGCAGATATAACCAAATTGAAATTCATTAGCAAATTAAGAATTGTAATTGTTGACAAATTGCTGTGGTTCAAGAGAAATAAAAGACTTCCTGTTATAGGTAAAATAATCTGTTTGATGGTTGTAATCACACCACCCTTTCATTTATATTTTCCTTTTTATATTTTATATAAACTACAATTCCAAATGAAACCGGCTTCGTCTAATGAATAATGGGAACATTTAGATATCATCAAAAAAGGTTATAGCCTGTTGTCTCTGTGACTTCCTCGAGATTCAAGGCATTATTGTAGGTCTGAAAGGTTCAGACCAGTGTGGTGTTTCATGAAAGCACATTTTTTAAAATGCAGGCCTGACATTTGGTCTTTCATTTCACGTCTGCCTCTGAAGTGTAAAGGTGACAGAGTGAACTTAAAAGGCTTTGTCTCAATTTGCCTGTGGCACCTAAAGCATGTTTCTTTTGAACATGGTAGCTGTGCAACACCACCCTGCTTGATTTCATTTCAAGGACTCCTGGTCCTTCAGTCTGTGTGTGTGTGTGTGTGTGTGTGTGTGTGTGTGTGTGTGTGTCCTTGTGAGTGTATGAAGTGCTGCTCTGAAACGCTATGTCTGACTTTGCATTGTCACACCATTGTGTTAAATAAATAAATAAACATGTCTCTTTGGGAGTAATTATATTTACTTGCAAATTTGTAGTATTTTAATTTGAATGAAACTAAAGAAATTCAGCTGAATTTGAAAAACGTTCATTGACCTTTTTGCTCTTGGTACAAAGCACTACATTTTTAACACTTCCCCAAGGTGAAGCATGATGATGGTAGCATCATACAGAGAAGGACTCATAATTTATTTATTATTTATTTTACAAACATTATTTATATCTTCTCTTATTACATTTTTTTTTTATATATATAAATAACCAATCCCTGATTGATGCTTTTCCAGAACTGTGTCCTAGACTTGTTAAGATACATTCACAACTTTTAAAGTTTTTATTTATTTATTGGTAAATAATTTCAATGGACCTGTCTCATTGGGGTTAATTGCAATTATTTGCAAATTTGTAGCCTTTTAATTTGAACAAACAAACAAACAAAAAAAAGTGCTTTGTACATTTGTATGTACCCTTTTCTCTGTCGACTTTTGCCTTTCTGCTGCGTGGGTGTCCACCTTAACGTATTGCATATTTATGAGAGCAGCTTGATTGACAGCTGCTGCCTCAACAATACCAGTGCAGGTACTAGATTAAAAGCATGGCGTAGGCTGGAAATAACATCATATCAATCAAATCTTAACCACATGAGCCTGAAGACAGAACTCATTTGAAAAACATAACCTAAAAAGACTCAAGGGCTTGTAGAAACATCTCAGTGGAACTATTTTGCATTTATTTGGTTAGCGATCTCATAGGTGCAATTTTCTTTGAAGTGTCTCTGATAACAATATTGTTTCTGATAGATACAGTAGTATATCATATATAACCAGTTAGCGGCCCAACTACAGATACAGCTCTGTGTTTTTACACGTCCTCCCTGTATTCTCAGGAAATCCCTGAGATGTGCTCTGCGTGCTCTGGAGCGACAAAGGGGCCTGAAAAAAACCCCCAAACAACAACACAGGAATACACATTATTCCACCTCCCCATTGCATTCTCCTCAATCGCAGAGGCTTTTAGCGTCTCGCTCCTCGACTCTTCATTAACAAAAGCCTTTATGTACAGCACCCTGGGTGCTCGCTAAACAGCGAACGTATGCATTGTGTTGGAGCCTTCACGTTTCAGGGCGCTTTGCTTGAGTGCCAGCAATGATGCATCTCACGCTTTTACGACATGATTATTGACTCTTCGCCTTAAACACTGCATTGTGTATTGGTGCAGATTAAGGAACAAGATTACCAGTTTGAAATCTCCCCTTTTCATCATTAACCAAATTATCTAGTTATTTCTAGCTACAAACATTGAGTAGCGATGTCAGCCTGGTACAAATCAGTTATGGTGATTAAGTCATAAAAATTTTCATATTTTGAGATTGAACTTGAGTGTAGAACAGAAACACTGAGTTGTTTTTTTGTCAGTTGTTCCAAAAATCACAGAGGAGAGACAAGCTCTTATGTCTGATTCCATAACAAACCTGCAGATATTTAAAAACAGTAATGAACATGAAGAAGTTAGTTGATTATAATTATCTACAGTATCTCACAAAAGTGAGTACACCCCTCACATTTTTGTCAATATTTGATGATATCTTTTCATGTGACAACACTGAAGAAATGACACTTTGCTACAATGTAAAGTAGTGAGTGTACAGCTTGTGTAACAGTGTAAATTTGCTGTCCCCTCAAAATAACTCAACACACAGCCATTAATGTCTAAACCACTGACAACAAAAGTGAATACACCCCTAAGTGAAAATGTCCAAATTGGGCCCAAAGTGTCAATATTTTGTGTGGCCACCATTATTTAGCACTGCCCTAATTGTCACACAAATTAGTTATTGAAATAAGTCATTCAACTCTACTATTGCCTCACAATGCCTTTTTGGTCCAGGTACAGTACACTACATAAAAAAAAAAAAAAAAAAAACTTAATGAGAACGTTATTCTCACTGTGATGCATGGAGGTGGTGGTACCATGCTAAGAATGACCCATAATCTGTTGGTTGCTTTTGTTTAAAATTTGGGATTTTCTTTTTTTTTTTGACTAATACGTTTCCAGAACTTTGTCCTGGACTTGTTTTGATAAATCCTTGGTCTTCATGATGATACTTGCAGACTTTTAGCCTTCCAAAAAAAAGCTACTACATCAGAACTAATTTAGGGGTTTCGAAGCAATGGCGGCAAATACTTATGGAATCACAAGTTTTTTTTATGTTTTTATTTTTATTTGATAAATAATTTCACACTCTCTAATCATTTTCTATCACTTCAATAGTATGTGGTGTTTTATTTAAATTTAATTTCCGTTCTGGATTGTAACACCACAGTACAAAATGACAAGATGAAAACCTACGCAGACCACTGTGTGTATATATATACATATATATATATATATATATATATATATATATATATATATATATATATATATATATATATATATATATATATATATATATATATATATATATATATATATATATATTTATTTATTTTTTTTTTTTTTACGAGAAACGAGTTATGGACAGTTATAAGGAATTTTTTGAGAGTTGATTATGTGCAGTTGTTATATATTTGATAAAAAAAAATTTCACCCCAGAAGTAGATGTATTTCATTTGCAGTTTGAGGATAAACAGATCCAAAAGTAACACTCGGTTTCACGGTATGAGATGGAAATAGCAATGAATACAAAACCTAACAGGAAACATGTCTGATAGAGAGGCGGCAGCTTGGCTAAGAAGAAAAACAACATAAAAACAACATCCTTTCCCCTTCAGTGAATTGGCTTTTCCTCCTGTATCACCATAGAAGGGCTCAAATGTCATAAATGCTGTGGCCAAACTGTGAATCTCGCATGCACAAAAGTTAGCTAGTTTGTTAGGCCAGTTGATCTTGTGGACCCTGCGCATATTTCAATTAGCTTTTGAATAAACAACAGTAACCATAAGCACAACAGGCCAAATATTTGAATGAGAGGCGATACGTGATTCTGCATACTGTGGCACTCAGAGACGTTGCGAGTTTAAGAGCAAGGCTTGCTGAGTGATTAAGTGGACCTAAAAAGTGACAGAATGCAGCAGCTGAAAGCGCGACTGCACCAGCGTTTGAATACAGAGTGAATACTGAGTGTGAACAGTGTTTGTAGAGAGTGGGGAGAAAATATATCAATATTTAGGAACGGACTTGATTAGTTCAACAAGATCATTTGGATTCAAAGTTTGGCTTATCTCATTTGATTAATTTCATAACTTTGACCTCCGAATAAGCGATGTCTCCTACTAAGATGCTGTCCATCTCCTCTGGTGTCCTTCATGTGAAATGGAATAGTTTAGCAGAATTTTATGAATGCATGTCCAG
The DNA here is from genome assembly GCA_012411365.1 of Ameiurus melas. Classification (NCBI taxonomy): domain Eukaryota; kingdom Metazoa; phylum Chordata; class Actinopteri; order Siluriformes; family Ictaluridae; genus Ameiurus; species Ameiurus melas. The sequence continues at coordinate 29,087,063 of CM022756.1, forward strand.
CCCTGACAAAAAAATAAGGTGAAAAAATGATGACATCAAGATGTTAATATTATGAACAAGTGTTTAAATCATGTTTAATTCTAATTAAGACATTAAGCTCAGATATTCTATTCCATAAATGGTCTTCCTGCACATGTACAAAGAAATGTATGACTAAAAACATAATCTACCTTTTGCAACGTCCTTGTACATAGATTTACATTAGGAGATCTGTTTTGTGTCAATTAAAATACAGAATTGTTAAGAATGACTGCTATATGAATTGCTTGTACCACAGCGATTTGCCAACGATTGTAATATTACATTTTTTAACGAACGACACGTTACACTTTTAAACTGTTTACAGTTACTTTTAATGTAAAGGGACATCTGCTAAACAGCTCCTGTTAACTCCTGTTATAACTTATGATATAGCAGCTATAAATTATAAGTTGCTCTTCCACCAGGTTCTCTTGTGATTCATCCATCCATTTCCTGGAGGAAACCCCGGGTTCTCCACGGGGAGAACATACACACAGGGCAGAGGTGCGAAGCAAACCACTAAGCCACCATGTACCTTGCTCTTTCAAAACAATTAAATAAATAATCTAAATAATAAATAAATAATTAAATTAATTAATTGTGTGGACTTTGTTCTTCAGTAGATTTTATACATCAGGCCGTCACACAGAGGTGCTGGACTTAACGCCGGACGAGTATTTGTTGAAGTGTGACAAAGCAGTTCCGAGTCTGCTGTTTACGACGTGAAACCTGTGTAATTTTGCATCAAGTTAAAAATCAAGCAAAACCATCACGTCCGCTAAGCACGACAAATAAAGACTGAACAATCAACATCAACAGCTATTTACCAAACTGAGAGTCGTTCGAATGATTCACACTTCACTGAAAATTAGATCCAAAATATTACACCAGCACAATGCGAACATTCAAAGAGTAATCACAGTGGGTACGTTTCTACAGCTGTGGCCTGCTGTGCAGTGGAAGTGGAATAATTAAGCGAATTATTTTTGTTTATGTGACTGTATTCTTGATTATAGAGACCAGTGGAAAATAAAGCAGATGTGCATACTAATGGGCGTGGAGTTTGGGGCTTGCTATACACCATGTAAGGTAAACTTCAAAAACAGGATTTTCACCTATTTTTATTTACTTCAAAATTTGCAACATTTCTGGGATTGTTTTTCAAGGAAACATATTTGTTTAAGGTAAAACATTTGCATTTCATTTGATCTACATCAGACATCAAATACAAATATCTCTATGAAGAGGAAAAGTGTCTATATCAAACACCAAAACCAGCAATTCAGTCATAAAAAAAAAAAGAAACTAAACAAAACTTCAGACTGTCGGCATTTCATCAAAACAAAGCAATAAACTGGATCGGAATGTTACATGTTAGCTACAAAGTTTGACCGCTTCGTACTCTGTGTAGTATCTGTGTTTAGCGCCGAAAGCCTGCAGTGCCACGAGAATTCGTGACACCTCTGAAGTCAAGAGTTTGAGTCTGTGTCGAAGGAGACATGAGAAAAGGTCCAGAGGCGTTGGTCCAGCAGGAGATAATCGATTGACTCGGTATCGAATCTCCATCAACTCCTGCAGCGCCGAGTCCTGAGATCCCTGCGTGTATGGATAGTCCAGCTGCAGGATCAAATCTCGAATGGCTTCCGGGTCAAAGTGCACGCTGTATCCAAATAGTTGAATGCTGTTCATTTTCACATAGCCGACATGCTGCGAGGCGTTTTTGTTCGCCACATCCGAGTCGACCGTCTCATTCCCTTGAGAGCCGTCGCTTTGGGTTCGGCTCCTCAGGTAGAAATGTACCGTTTCAAAAAAGCTCTTCCAGCGGTTTCCCAACGTCAAAGTCCAGTTGTAACAGTCTATAGGGGTGTCTAACCTCGTTTTCTCCCAATCAGGGTACCCGTTTTGGTTCATTGGCATCGTCCAGCTCTCTGAGTGACTCCCACCGAACGGGTTCACAGAAACAGAGAGCGTCGGCTCCAGAGTCGAGTTCTTCGTCATGCAAATCTGCACCGAAATTCCTAGCAGCATGTGCACTCGACTTGACTTTGATTTATTGCTCTTTAGAGTCAGGAGCATCCTTTTTCTCCACGAAGGTTCAAACCAGGTGTTGAGTTTGACATCGCTACTCACGAAGATGGCGGATAAGGCTAGGTGGGGGTCGCGCTGCTCCAGGAGATCACGCAGTTCCGAGTCATTCATTTCCGTCTCGGTTCCAAGGTACTGTTTGGTGGGGCTTGGTGCAGCAGGACGGCACAATCCTTGGCTTAACGCGAAGCCGCTGTTGCAGCTTGAGCAACGTGTTCGATTTTCTGGAGAGCATGATGCGCAACGGCTTCCGGTGCCCACTGAGCAAGGGATCAATCCCTGGCAGGACAGGTGGCCACCTGGGCACACGCAGCTGCGCGTCACCTCCGAGTAGATTCCTGGACTCTCAGCTTCACTGCAGTACAGAAGGGAAAGGCCACGTTGTAGCCAGTAACCAAGATGCCTGGAGACAAAAAACAAATGAACAAAACAAGAACAAAGTGAGGGAGTACAACAAGAAACAAGCAATAAGCATCTCTATAATTGCATGTGAGCAAACTGCAGCCTGAAACACAATGCAGTAACAAATGACTCAACTGTAATAGATGGCAAGTGAACTATTTGCCTTCAGGAACGGTGATAATAGCCTTGTATTAAAGGCAAAAATCTGCTTTTAAAAGCACAATTTTAAAGGGTCCACTAGTGCCTACTAATAGCTTCAGAGGTTGCAGTATGTGGTGGAATAACACATTATGGTCATTAGTGCTAAAATGTACAGTAGGGTCCAAAGGCTTGGGTTTACTAGCGGTTTTTAATTTCATATACAAAGAAAAGAGCACGTTTGTCTGAGAACAGCCGTTTTCAAACTTTTTGGCGAAGATTTATTTTATGGACAATTACAACATTAGACTCTTTAGGCAAATGGGCACCATTATAGTTCCTGATTGGAGGCCGGATGTTGATATTATATTAAGACCGGAGAGGAAAAGCGGCTCAACTACGGAGCTACATTTTCAAAAGTAATGATTATAATGGCTTCTTTTCATAACTGCACCCTAACCAAATATTCTGTCCCATCCATTAAGCTACACAAGACGGCTAATTGGCGTAGAGGTTAATGCCCTGCCTGGAGGAGATTGTTCGGATGACGGAGCTGACGTTAAAAACTTTTACAAGTCTTGTTTTACATAATTACAATGCAAACAACTAAGCACGTGTGATTATGGACACTGGCGTCAACCAGAAGTCCATAAACACTGACCCTCCATTCGCATGTAGCTTTAAACACGCCCCTGTGGACCTCCGCTCATTACTTGAAAGTGAGCATTACCGAGGGCGTAAAAGAGGCTGAGAGAAGAGATTACTTTTTTTTCAATCAATACACAGGTCTATTTTTTTAAATAAATTTTTTACCTTTCCCTTGGCAGAATTATTTTGGGTTGTAAGCGGCATCTCCGGCTGAGACTGAAGAGTTTAGCAGCACATCCTTGCGCTTTATTGAGGAGGAAAACGGCGTCGTTCTCCAACTTCCTGTAGCGTTTTTGCAGTGCCGCATCATTCCGCCATGCACGCCACACTGATGACAAATTCAGGGCTGCGTGTGTCGACAGTCGGACCATAAGAGCCTGGAACTCATCTGCACACAACAATGTAAATGTCAAATGTATGATAACAAGCCTTATCCTTATTTCATTTCCATATTGATGGAAATAGATCCACAGAATGAAACAGGTGTGTGTGTGTGTGTGTGTGTGTGTGGTGGTTTGTGTGAACAGATGGGGGTGAAAATCAGAGATGAAAGGAATGACCTTTTGGTTTCAATCAATTTGAACACTTTTTTATTTCTTGTAAGTTTTAACTCCCAGGTCCAAATGACAAGAACATAATGTTCGTTAAATAGAGTGAGCTGACCGTGTTAACTATAAAGCATCAAAATCTCAGAAGAATAATTAGTAGTTTTGTTCCACTTTTGGTGCACATTTAATTAGGGTCATTTTCACCCTAATGGAACATAAGGGCTAGCGAGAATGGACTGGATTCTAGACTTAATTACTATACAAAATGAACATCCTAACTCACACAGTTTGACCAAACATGTTACTATAAATTTGTTTTTCATTTTGTTCAAAGGGTGCCAAAATTTCTTACATAATGCATTCGCACATGATGCCTGAATTTTATTTACTTTTATAATATACCGACAAAACAAACATAACACCATCATAATTGATCTATTTATTAATTTTTTTTACCACTTTGTAATCATGTAAAAGTTCTATTTTCTAGAAAGGAATTACAGTTGTAAAAAGTATGTGGATGGATTTACCCACTCAAAATACATACAAAAATTAGATCCAAACAGGTTTTGGTTGAACTATCTTTATAATTCTTTCTCTTGAATGTGAAAAAATGTAAATATACTATTAGAGAAGTCAAGTGTCTTTTTTTTTTACTATGTAGGCCTGTTTCAATTCATGAATGCACATAACACAGTTCCATGTTGTTGCCATATGGCAACAATTACATTTTACCATTTAAGAAAATACTCAAATTATATAGACTTGGTATATAGACTCTTAACTTATCTAAGATAGTGTTTACACTTTTTTCCTTTAAGTTGTTTTGCCTAAATATTGAGAAATTAATCAAATTTTACAAGCCCTTCAATGATGCCCTTCACCATACCATGTGACTGCAGAAAAGGAAGTTGACATTTTTATTTTGTTATGTCAAAGTTAAAGCCCCCTTTTTCAAGTTACATTGGAAAATAGTAGTTTTATATTATCAAAAAAATCATATAAAATATTATTGCCATATGACAACACCATGCCGTAAAGGGTGTGCAGACTTTTACAACCAGAACAGAAATTAAGCAAGATGATATTGCTCACCTGATTGCTCAAACTCCTGGTTGGCGTGCCTCCAGGCCTCGTTGGTGTGCTCCAGGTTGCTTTGCTGCGCTCGGAGGCTGGCGTGGGGGCAGTTACACTGCGGGTGCCCATCACTGCACTGACACCAGCAGTCGTTATCCTGGCATGCGAAGTGGCCTTCGCCGTTGCAGCCAATGTAACTCAGCGCCGCTTGCACGAACCGGCTCCTGAGGTACTCCGGCAAAAGGACCTGGAGGCCTGGAGAATGTAAACGTTAAACTCAATTTAAGTGATAAGCAACTAGCATATAAATGGTATGTGTTTCAGACTTTATTTCAGACCACTTTCTCTACAATGGTGGATATTAACACTATTAGCCTCTATTACGGTAAAAAAAAAAAATCTTGTTTTTTTTTTTTTGCGTTTCAGCATGAGATCATTACGTAACTATTTATATTCTATAAGGTCAATGGAACAATCATGGCTAAGCAGTGGACAGAACATGAAGGTTCACTAAGTTACCACAGAATGGTATTCATAAACAGCCAGCATTAGCAGCAGTGATTCAAGTCACGCTATGCTGCAGTAATGTTCATCGTTGATAGCTTTCAGGTACTTTACCTTGGAGCTGAATTCTGTTCTCAGGGCTGTGGACCAAAACTGAGCTTACAGAGTCGAGATTGTCATAGTTGCTACAGCCAAGCGGGCCAGTCCTCGTCTCAGTTACCTGAAAATCAAATAATTATTGAGGCTGAAATTATTCTGACTTAAATGCTAAAAAAACACAGCATTATATAGCATCTGAATAATGTTACTCATGACTTTTTATGCTCTTTTTGTGCTATACAATGTGTGGAAATGATGATGTTTTTGCTATTTCATATACTTCAGTGCATACAGTATATGTAAATGCTACACAAACGTTGTAGATATAAATGCTGAATTTTTTTTTTTTTTATCAAATTGCTCCTTGTGTCATTATAAAAGACACTGCCAAACATTAGGAAGAGTGCATGGAGAAGAAAAAGGACAAGAAAACAAACAAAAACAATCGGATTCAAATAAAAGGCAGCAGAATCACATTTAATTATGTAAAGAATATGAGATGGTTCTGACTCAAATCCCCAGAGTTACTCAAAAGAGAGAGAGAAAAAAATCTGAGTAACGTCTTAATAAGAAATCATGGACAAGAAGTGGGAAGTAATATAAATAAAAACTAAATAAATTTAACGACAGAAAATGAGAAAATAATTAATAAATAAATAAATAATGCAATTTTAAAAACCTGCAAACAGCTAAGAAATTTAAGAGGAAACAGGATAATTGATACACTGAAGTTTATAATAGAACAAAAAAACACTCAAGTCAAGAACAAAAAGTAGCGCAAAGTACGTTTGAGCCTGTGTGTGCGAGAGAGAACTACATCACACAAAACTCTTCGCTCTCATGGTCTTTTATTGATGCTACAAGGTGGTGTGTTAACACCTGAAAGTCTCTCTCTCTCTCTCTCTCTCTCTCTCTCTCTCACACACACACACACACACACACACATACACATACACACACACTGTACAGGCCAATATGAACACTGCAGTCCTTGGCGCATGCCAACAAAGGATATGCAAATGCACATTGAAATTCCTGCCATCATTCCACGAAATGGAAAAAAAAAGGTGGTTTTTTTTCCTCAAGTAAAAACCTGACTCCAGCTAAAATGTTAAGCTTCAAATTCGTCACTCTTCAAGTAGAAAAGTTGAAGAAAGGCTCCTCCTAATGTAGGAAAACATTCGCTATGGTTAAGTAACAGCAGCCAAACGTTAACCAGATAACAATCTCTGACCATAGAAACTAGCTGAATGCTAGTCACTAGCTGTCACGGTAAAAACTACTGTGGTAAATACAAAGTCTACATAGCGCCACACAGATTACACCGAAGTCTCATTCTCACTCTCACATGTGTTAAAGTTTTGTTAAAGATGTTAGCATGCTAATGATGACGCTGATAAATGGCTGTCAAAATACAAACAGATAGATTACAGTGAAGTGAGTATTAAGTCTTATTCTCGCTTGCACATCTGTTCAGATTTGCTAAGACTTTACAAATATGATTATACAGAAATGTAGTGATGAAATTTTGGCCAGAAAATAAATTGTGACGCTCTTTACACTCTCAAATATCAACCCAAGACATGCTTTGTGTTTGAGGTTTGCTTTTTTATTGTTGCTTTATCTGGCTAGTAACAAGTATGGCTTGCTTTAGTTTCTAGCATGTATACAGTACAGGTTTCATGCTTAAATCCTACAAGAAAAACTTGTGTGTGAGTGATTGAGTGGTTTACCCAGTGAAGTCTGCTAGCTTCTTAAATACGTTACTAACTAGTTAGCAGTCCCCTTTGATCAGTAGCGAGCTCTTTATGTCATCTAAATGACTTAAATCCATACAACTGCACAAAAAATGACATTTCAGATCTGATAGTATTTCCAGCTGTAAGTCAAATGACACGCATCTATTACTGCTCTTGTTGTAATACATACTTTTTACAACAGTATCATAACACAACACCTTGTCATTAATTAATATCCTAATACAGCCTACCCAAGTGTATTATTGCTTACTTTATTGTTTCATAATTCAGGTCAAATCTCTATAAGTAATGGATGACTGGCTATACTTTACTTTACAAAATTTTACCGTTCAAATCTAATCTTTTCGTGTATCTCATTAAGATATAATTACAGATGATTATTATGTCCAGAATAACAACAGACATTAGTATTAGCATAGTAGGTTTGTTAAGGTTCGAAAACTATCTCAGAGTCAGGCACCATGCACCACTGATGCATGGACGTGATATCACTAGTTTCCTGAAAAACAACCTTCATCACTGTTCAGTGTCTCTTTTGGTTAATGACAGTCCCCCAGTCTCAGACACCCCCAGTCTCAGCTGGTGCCACCAGTTCCTTAGTTCTTCAAAAACTGAGAACCGAAATGTTTGCAGAACAGTTCAAGATTAGTCACCACCTGGATCCCTCCATGAGCTTGATCAAGTTGATCAGCATGCACAATAAAAGACTTCATTACCCGGTTCATTACATATTGCAGCCTTCTCCGTTATCGGTATCCCAAAGGCCAATAATATTGTGATAACATTTAACAAATTATACATTCTGCAGCCTTAATTTCCCAAACCGACATTAACCTCAACCTCATCAAAGCCCAAATAAGAATCTCGATTTAATAGAGGAACCGAGGGTGTAAATTGGATTTCCCTGGACTGATTAATGATACCTGGAAGTCGCACTTTGTTGAAAAGCCTGTATGGAACAGAAAGTTTGCACAGCAGATTAAGTTCTCAACGCCTGCTCATTTGCATTTGCAATGTGTGAGTTTTTTCAAAAATTCGTCACACGTCTCTATACTAGAGATGTAATTGAAAACATTATTTATGAGCAGATGATTGAACAGATTGAACAGGTTCTAAATAGATACAAATATCAGGGGGTGTTGTTTATATATATATATTTATTTATTTATTTATATAGCTGCAGCTCCATATAGACCTTGCTATGCACGGGGGGACATATCTCTGTTGGGGTCTCCAAAAAATACTCAGTCATTTAATTTTATACAAAAATATGAACTTGTACATTCATTGTGAATGCTTTTCGACATTATTCAACAAACAGACAATCTTCCTGGAAGATCAGGACAGCATGAAATGTATCTTAAAGGACCCCATTTTGACTCACATCAGCAGTATGTCACCGCTTTGGAGAAAATTCAGAACTTAAAAAAAAAATTCTGGAATGTAACAAACCCTAAACAATAAAATAAACTAAAATCAAATGTTATTGGCTAGCTAGTGCTAGTTCCTTGATTTGGGAACAATATTGTTGTCTAGCTTACTCGAACACATTATAGAGAATGTAGAGAATTATAGAGAATGTTTGCCGGAAAGTTCCACAGGTGAGTGCTAATATGAAGTGATGTATCTCATCACATTGTGTGATGTATCTGGGCACACGGTGGCTTAGTGGTTGGCATGTTTTGTACATGAAAAGAAGAAGTGATGTATCTGAGGTTGAGGAAGAAGAAGAATTTGAATAAAAAGGGGGAAAATGTCCTCTGCATTAAGACGACATCCTTTTTTAATTTTCTACCCCAACACACACACACAAAATATAACAAAGAATCGCAATTTGCAAAACCTAATGCATCTTTATTTTAACTTCTGAACTTTTGTTGTTATGGCAAACAATGGTAACATGTAAGTGCAGACAATGTATCTATGATGTACCAAACCATTTATGTTGCAAGATATATTGTAAAGATTGGTAGAAGGAAAGGAGGTGTGCGTTCTTGATAGTTTCTGTACTTATTCAGTGAACTTTTTCCATGCAAAGGGATCGTTTCAGGTCCTTCTCTTTGGTTTTTTAATAGTTTGGGGATGGAAATGTTCCTGAGACCTGGCAACCCTTATAATAACCCTACTAATAATATTTGATTTGATTTAGATTTACTTTCATTTTTGGGTTTGTTCCATGTGTTCCATTTCTTCTTTCTGAAGGTGTATATATTCTCTGCCAACTATCTCCTTTTAAAAATGCCTCTTTCATATTCTCTCAACAGTTTTGGATGCTCTCAGTTGAAATATACAGTATTCAGCTCTCATTTTCCATCCCTCCTGACATCTCTGACATCATTCTCCAGAACTTAGTCAGTAAGAGGCTTTTCAAGCTGTTTCTTGAGATTGTCCTGATTTGTTGGTAGAGAATTTGTAAAACAGGTACATTTAACTGTTTCCCCATTCATAAACAATGGTGGGTCCAAACATTTGCACTCGGCAGCCTTCTCTATTCTAACTGTTCTTGCTAGCGGTGCACTGTGTAAATCGTCTCAAATGAACCGAATTCTCATATATATTGAAGTATATATCTAAAAAAATATATTTTTTTTCAATTTCCCAATACTAACCGCAATACAGAAACACTGAGTTGTTTCAGCTGAGGGCCATACAGATACACGTGACAGCACAACAATGATAGGACGAGGAGAAGACATGACATAAACATAAACAAACACACGTGTAGCGTACATTTTTGTCAATATTTGATGATATCTTTTCATATGACAACACTGAAGAAATGACACTTTTCTACAATGTAAAGTAGTGAGTGTACAGCTTTTGTAACAGTGTAAATTTGCTGTCCCCTCAAAATAACTCAACACACAGCCATTAATGTCTAAACCGCTGGCAACAAAAGTGAGTACACCCCTAAGTAAAAATGTCCAAATTGGGCCAAAGTGTCAATATTTTGTGTGGCCACCATTATTTTCCAGCACTGCCTTAACCCTCTTGGGCATGGAGTTCACCAGAACTTCACAGGTTGCCACTGGAGTCCTCTTCCACTCATCCATGACGACATCACGGAGCTGGTGGATGTTAGAGACCTTGTGCTTCTCCACGTTCTGTTTGAGGATGCTCCACAGAGGCATATATGCCGCGCGCCTCCCAGCACACAACGCGGAAGATTAACGTAGAGTATCGTAGACTTTGTTAGATTAGATGTTCGTTACCTTAGTCATTGTTCATGTCATGTCTCCTGTTTTGTTTCGTTAGTTTATTTCACTGGTTTTTCCGCTACCAGTCCCTCACTCAGGTTTGTGTTTCATGTTTAATATCTCAACCCCGTTTTATGTACTACAACCTTGATCTCTGCCTGGCCCTGTATATGCCTGTTTACTGTTCGCCTGACCTTCGCCTGTTTTTGGATTACGTGTATGGATCATGTTTTGGATTTGTCTGCCTGTCTCTCTCTTAAAATAAAAAAAACTGTTCATACTGCATTTGCATCTGTCCTATCTCCGCTCCGTCACGATATGTGACAATAATCAAATATTTACAAAAATGTGAGGGGTGTACTCACTTTTGTGAGATACTGTATATACTATATATATATATATATATATATATATATAATTACAGGTCACTGAGAATAAGTGGAGCAGCAAAATTCAAATCAAAGCTTGAGAATATGAAGTGACAATGTTTCGAACACTGAACGAAGCATGAGAGGTTGACTGGGAGGGGCGAATGTGGAACGAAACATTGATCAAATGTACTGGAATTAAGTGGAAATTAATGAATGACATTAGTCATTAGTCTGTGGAATAAATCTCTGCTGAATAAATCTAAAGAGGTAGTAGGGGGATATATTATTAAAAGAGAAAGCGTATGAAACTCTGCTCTTGGTTTTCATTACTTGGAGAGGCTTTTCTTTCCAGAATTTGTCATTGTTATTGCATTGATATTATACTGAAACTCACATTGTGTTCTTTTACTTGTACGTGCTCCAATCCCTACGTCCGATTCCATGTGATATCTATGTTACCTACTGTATTGTAAGTCTTGCGTACATTTAAGCGCTAATGAACGGACGACACACAATGGCCGTGTTTCATGATGAACGACAAGAACTGTATGAAAAACATCAAGATGAGGAACATCATCTTCCTACATACAATACACATAGCTGGACAAAATATATTTAACATGAAATTCAGCAAAAGGAGGTCATTGCCAGCAAAATCATGACTGGCTAAATGAGAAGAAAATGACCACAGGCAATTCTAGGTGAGTGAATATAACAATGCTTAGCCAGCACATTGTTCTTGGCGATCGGCCTGTATTGGTTATGGACAACGAGAGATTCTGACACGGAAAACAAAAACACACTTGACTTACAGCTGTTTAGGCAACTAATATCCCTAGTTGATGTGCTTAATTCAGCTAGCTAAAGTTATAACAAATGATCAGGGAAACAGTGATAAATAAAATGTTCTATTATAATCAGGTTAATAAAAATTCTATTCAAGGATACTAGAATTTTTCTCATACTCACATCTAAGCTACATACACTGAGCTACGCATATTCTGTAAAATAAGAAGGTTTTTTTTATTATTATTTTTTAAGCACAATCGATCTAAAAATTTAAAAGTGTACTGGTTTTGGACTCTACAAAAAAAACAGGGTGTAACCCAGTATCACCTCTTCCTACAAGAAAACCCTGCCTGTGCATTGTTTAAAATCTGCACAGGAATCCTGAAGAAATTGAGCCAAGAATTGCTGCCAAGAAAATGGGTTTCTGGCACCAATGATAAACTTCATAACAGAATAATGAGAGCAATATTAAGCTTAAATGATTACACCATGAAACTTGTCTAATGAACATCCCCAACACACTGTTCAATTTGTCGGTTAGTCAGCTATCTTGCTATTTGCTATCTACAGTAGCTAACTTGGCAAGTAAGCATTTCAGAAAAATACGTACATGATGAAATTATAGACTGATTTGTTAGATACAGAAAAAAATCTAATTTTAGATAGTTTAAAGATGCTTAAGTATTTTTTAGCTCCATTACCTGATTCGACAACTTCATGTTTATACCCCAGGGAAACAGGATATGGTTCCCGTGGACTAAGAACAAATGAAAAATAATACTGAAAAGTTTTTCAACGGTGGTTGTTTGAGTGGAAACTGTTTTTCACAAGTAATAAACAGATTTTTTATCTCATTAAGGGAGGTCAATAACTTATGCATATTCTTAAAATATCAATACCAAATCACAAAATCTCAGTTTTAAACTCTTCAAATCTCAAAATCTTGAAAACTTACAATAGTCAAATCTCAAAATCTTACCATTTCAAAGTCTGAAAATCTTAAAGTATAAAAATCTCAAAATGCTCAAACCTTAACGTTAAAATTTCAACATGTTATAAATCTTACCATCTCAAAATCTTAAAATCTCAAAATCTCAAAAGCTTAAAATCCTAAAAGCTCAAAATATTCAAATCTCAAATAGTTTTTCATCACTAGGTGGCTCAGACTCTCCAGTAAAACAATCTTAATATCTGTATCACTGCTTTGGTGATGATAGTTGACATAGTTGAACATTTTATTTAGGATTTTACTTTGGAATTGCAGGACATTTGGCACAAAGTCTAAATATCAGGTGCTTTAATGGTTTTCACGTGCATTTAAAACTCATCAACCACCTGAAACCTGTCGCTATGCTTCATGGTTAATGATAACTCAAATATACAGAAGGAAAATTCTAACTTTATTTTCTCTTCACTTTTAATGTTGAAAAAAAAAACTCCCAAAAACAGGTTTTCTCCAGCTGTTTCTTCAAAAAGCAGATTTCAAACCCATTTCAAAGCATCTAGATGAAGCGGCTGTTCCTGGTAAGCCGTGCAATCAAATGAATGTGAATGATCTTTTTTAAACCACAGTGTCAGAATTACGAGGGTTTCGCATCGATTGCGGAGCTAGTACGAGATACAGTCATTCATGTCGCCCTCTGACAAGCACAGCAAATCCATCGAAGATCGTTTCTCAGCCTGCATTATACGCAGCACAGATGAGCTGTAAATGCCCTTGCCAGATATTTGTTATCTTTTAACAGTCGCTCACTGCATATTCCTCTCGGGGTATGGGCTGCTAATTAAAAAGCTGTTTAATTACATATTCTGTAACTCTGTAATGAATTTACAATGCATCTCACATGTACAGTATACATGGTTTGATTTGGGGTTTAGCTCAAACTTAGTACCAGTGGATGTAAACATCCAAACTCTGGAGCTGATTATTTTCCTATAACAGCACACCGTGCTGTGTTTTAATAAATGATCAACGAGGGCCCAGATGTAAACATCTGTTCATCCAATCCTGTTAATAGCACGTCTGAGGCCGCAAGGTTGGATCTCATCCAGTTCTTCAGTGAATTCCCTATACAGGGGCTTCATGAACTCGGTCTTAAGAAAGGGAGGAACTTTTCTTGCCGTTAAGAGGAGCTAATCATGATAACATACAGTACGCATCCTCAGGCATTTTAAACTTTGTTTAATATTCTCATATTACAATCTAGGATTATCGTTCTCATTCTTCCCACTTTTCCTCATATGACATTTCCTGAATCTTCAGGCTGAGATGAAAATGATCATATTTCAATCCATGTGACATAAAACATATGAGGGCCATTTTTCTACACCGACAAGGCGACTGCTCATGCTCGGGACATTTATAATAGCAGACCTGTTCGGTCTTAGTGGTACCATCTGCAGCTTTAATGAAGACCAATCAGAATGTATTAGAGTGCAATCTCTTCACCTGTTAAATTCATCTGCGAGTTGAAAACTTAAAAATAGACACATTTAACATCCGCCGACTTGTTTTCCGGACTTCGTCTCTGTAGCAGCGGCTGATCTCGAGCGGAATTACTCATCACACGGATAGGTGAGCCAGGATCATCCATCATTATGATAGATGGCTTGGCTGAAGGTTCTGCTGCTGTTTTGTCCTCATTAACACCGAAATATTGGGAAAGTCCTTACTTGAGTCAAATGTACTTTGCTTTTAAATCACTCGAGGTCCGAACACCTTGAGAAATGGCCTTGGCTAAAGCAGCGTGGAAACATTTGCTTAACTAATAATCATGAATTAAAGGGAAAGGATATGCTAGCTCAGGTTCTCAAAATGCTGTGAGTTAAAAATCACACGAGCCAGTGTTGGAACCTTGAGTGAGATTCTTTAACCCTCAACACCTCAGCTACAGCCCTGCGATGAATTGGCACCTTGTCCAGGGTGTACCCTGCCTTGTGCCCGATGCTCCTTGGGATAGGCTCCAGATTCCCCGTGACCCTGAAAAGGATAAGCGGTATAGAAGATGGATGGATGGATGGACCTCAGCTACAGTACTACTGTACTACGACAAGTCATAGGCCCTGAATTAATAAAAACATAAGTATAAAAAAACAATTGTGCAAATTTACAATAAACCCAGAATAAATAAATAAATAAATAAAAAAGACAGATAAATCAATTGAGAAATGCTAGATGAATAAATAAGCTGGGAAATAAATTCAGTTAATAGGGAAATGTTTGAATAAATAAATAAACATATAAATAAATAAATTGGTAATGAACTGAATAGAGAAATGTTTGAATAAATAAATAAACAGAAATAAATACATATCTGAATATATAAACAAAACTGGTAATTAAATTACCAGAGAAATGTTTGAATAAATAAACAAACAGAGAATTAGATGGATAATAAATAAATAAATGAACAGAAATAAATACATAACTATATAAACAAACCAGTCATTATAGAGAAATGTTTGAATAAACAAATAAACAAACAGAGAATGAAATGGATAGATAATAAACAAACAAACAAACAAACAAACAAACAGAGAAATTAATGAATTTGTTTGTTTGTTATATACAAACGTTACAAACTTTATAGGATTTTAGATTTTATGGTTTATAGAAGATTTAGTTCTTTGTGGGTTCTTTGTGCCCTCTTCCACATACATGAGCTCACAGATGCTCACGAGTGCTTAATGTCACAGTGAGTGACAGGGAAGAGAAGAGTATGCCACTCCCACTGAGACAGCATGACCAGTTTTGCTCTCTTGGACTCCTGGCCCTGGATGGTTGTGGCATTGCTGGGATTCAAGCTCATGATCTCTAGATTTCGTTTTTGTTGGTGTTGTTGTTGTTTTGTTTTTTTTTACCAAATGACCAAATACTACATGCTGTCTGTTTTGCATGTGTCATTTCATTGTCAGTAATTTGCAGTGTTTGTAGCTCAAAGCGTATAATACAAGGTGGTTTCAATGCTAATACATTAATTTAGCACCTAAAGTCGCATTTATCGCAGCATTATTGCATCAAATTTAAGAAACGGCAACTGCTGTTCCATTTAGAATGACTGTATGTGCAAATAAATATGCAGGTGTTCAACTTCACAGTTGCCTGTTTCCACCAATTGAAAAGAAAATAAACGTGTCGAGGTCTGGGAAAACCTGTCTGACGTTGGTTGACAAGTTTCAGGTTCACTCTTCAGCACACACAAATATCTTTTCCTACTTTAACAAGCGGTGGCATTAAAAAAGCTCGTAGCAACACACAACATCGAGATATGTTGTATTACCATGAACTGTGTTCTGCTTAAACATGCACACCAGGCATAAATGTTTGTTTTGCAAAAGCCAACAGAAAGTTGTTTTTATTTTAATAATTTTTCTGGTTGTTGAAAGTACCTGTTTACCAGGCGCACATGCTTTATGAATGCTAGAACTTATGTTTCCACTCTAATTTAAATTCACACTTCCTTAAACTTCCTTCATACATGCCAGCTCAATTTTTCATTCTTCTGCTTTATCATGAACCCGTTATGACAGAAAACAACTTAAAACACGGCTTGTCGTGACTAGTGGAAACGTAGGAAGACAGGTCGCCTGCTGCAACCCGGAGCGACGCTCGACACCTTCATTAATCTACATCAGCTAGAAATGTACGCACACGTTTCATAACCAAGTTAGATTGCTTTAATCAAAGTAGTTATGGGATGATGGGAAATGGAGAATAGGTGAACAAAAAATGTAGGAATACTCAGCTGAAACTACAGCAAAAGAGAGAGAGAGAGCGCAGTTTGAATCTCTGCCTAATGTGTTTATACAAACAAAAACTAACTCCCCAAGGTTAGTGTGTTCGTAATTATGCATACATTTTGCACTCGCCTCAAAATATCACCCATTATATGCAAAAGAGTATGCAAAAAAAACAAAAACAACGTTCTCATCCAGCTGTGGATGCTTACCAATGTACAGCACGCACCATTCACTTTACAACTCTCTAGATTTCTTATCAATAATTAGGAAATAAAATCCAACAATTAAAAAAAAAACAGTCTATAATTATTTATTATTTTACAAATACTATATATATATATATATATATATATATAGAAGAGAGAGAGAGAGAGAGAGAGAGAGAGAGCGAGAGAGAGAGAGAGAGAGAGAGAGAGCGGGGAGGTGGAGGAGATGGGTTGTTTCATATTTAACTGTTTATTAATGATAATTTTTCATAATAACAAATGTAACATTGGCTCTTTTGACCTGAACAAAATGTAAAAGTTAAGGTTCAAGTTACTTTAAGCTCTGACACCACACGCTTGAGGAAGTACCTTGATGGCTGCTGAGGCGATCTGGAGGTGGTGCAGTTTCCTCAGCGTGCTGTCTCGGTCGATGAAGTAGGAGGCAGCGAGGTGATGGAGGGCCTCGAGAGTCAGCGTGCCGTTAGCGGCCCCGCTGTTTGAATGGGCTTCACTCAGCTTCCGCTTATCCACGAAAATGGTCAAGGACTCTTCGCCTGGATAGATGAAGTGAAAACTGTTAGTTTACACGCCAGTGAACAGCTGAGCACCGAATCTCTCTGTCTTCACCTCACCAGTTCTCTCTATTCTCCAAATGTTTGAGTGCCTCTATTAACTTCTGTTTGGTGAATAGTCTAAAGACAAGCAACAAGATAAAGTAATCAGTACAGCACCATGAAAACTATGGTCCTGGGGCAGAAATAATTATTTGACAGTCCGTAAAGGATTTCGCGGAAGTTTTTTTTGTGATTGTAGTGGCTAAAAATGCTTGATTTTGCTGTGGAGTTTTTCTACATTTGTGACACAATTTGTAGAGCATTTTGTGCTTATTTTGCCGGAAACTACTTTTGCACGGAACTGCAATTGTACAAAATAGTCTTTCACAGCGATGTCTGTTGGTAAATCAGACCTTTTAGTTGT
Source organism: Ameiurus melas (assembly GCA_012411365.1). Taxonomy (NCBI): domain Eukaryota; kingdom Metazoa; phylum Chordata; class Actinopteri; order Siluriformes; family Ictaluridae; genus Ameiurus; species Ameiurus melas. The sequence continues at coordinate 29,104,626 of CM022756.1, forward strand.
ACTCATGTTCGATGCATATGAATAGAAGAGAGCTTTGACTGAATGTGCGTTGTGATAGGGAAGTGATGGCTCAGCGGTTAAGACTTGGACTTCTGATCAGAAGGTTGTGAGTTCAAATTCCAACACTGCCAAGTGGCCACTGTTGGGCCCTTAACCCTCAAATGCTCAGTTTTATAAATGAGATAATTGTAAGTCACTCTGAATAAGGGCACTCTGGTAAGTTGCTCTGGATAAGGGTGTCTGCCAAATGCTGTAATGTAATGCAATGTGATGACAGGTCACATGACAGGTCTTAGCCCAAATCTGCGGTAACTGCAAGCTCCTCTGGATATTGCAAAATTTGCTTAATTTTTTGCATTCATTTCTGTGATCGCAAAATCGTGAAATCCTGCTGAAGGGACTGACTTGAGAATACGCTGTAACAGGAAAAAAGAATCAATAACAGGATGGTTTAAAGTTAGAGTTAGAGTTACTGTTGATTCATTTACAATAACAGCATGTCCTGAAGTGTTTCGTTCGTCTTAAATCAAAGCAATTTTCCGATATAAAATTGCCCCAATAAAACAATTTTTTCATCTGTTTATAGTTATATTTAATGTTGTGGAAGGTCTGGTACATCGGCATATTTTATCTTCTAAGAAGGTTAGGCTGATAATCTGCATATAACCTACTTCCTGAATGTTCTGGAATGGAACGTTAACGATCGGCAAAAAAACAAGCTAGGTTGACAAGATATTTCGGAAAACTTAGGAAACGTTTTAAGTAAAATTCTAAAACTTCTGAAACCTTTGAAGGGTGCCTTGTAATCCAAATATGGGCTAACAAAATACATGTCTATGATAAAAAAAAATTATACAATTAAAATGGATCTTGTGTAGAAAATTGAATAATCTAAACATGACAATGTTTTGAAAAGCATCCTGAAATGTGTGATCACCAGATCAGTGTGAATTCATCAATTTTTCTGAAAACTGAAAACGGTTCTTTCTCCCTTTGTTGCACTTTCTTTTTATCGAGACTCTTCCAGCATAGAAGCCCCAGTACACCTCTCTCATTTTTTATCGCCCATCTGTAAAAGGATGAGGGAGAACAGGAGGCAGTTCGAATACCGGAGGGTTTTTGTTTGGGGAAAATGTGTTTCGGAGGAAAAATGGCCCTGGTCAGGTGCTGAATTGTCTGGAGATCTAAATGGAGCACAAATGAGGGCACTGGAGGTGCACTTAGCAGCTGAGATAATCGATTGTGGGATCATTGTGGTGAGTACTGTAATTATTCTCCGAGGGAAATGCAGCTATTGGGTACTGACTCTTTCTACAATTAGAGTACAATAAGAGCCATCGTCACGCACTAGCAGTAGCAGAAAGCGGCACTGATGTCGATACCATTGGCAAGTTGTGTGATATTTCTGTGATAACCTCTGGCATATTTTCCATTTGTACCCAGACCTTGTATACTTGTACTAAATAATTTGGTTCAAAGTAATTAATCAACATTGGGGAAATATCTATTTAGCGAAATAGACTTACAGTGAATGTTTGACTTGCGCCCAATCAGACAGAAGCTGTCTGTTTAGTTCAAGCTCCATTCCACATAAATAGAGGACGATGGAGCACAACTAGAACTAACAGCCAAGCAATTTGAGTGAAGCAGAGGTTGCACAGCTATCAAACCTGGATCAGGATTTCAATGCTTATTTTAGTCTATACTGTAAAAAAACAATTCAGTCATCAGCAGTAAATGTGCAAAATAGTCAATGTGTATCATATTACACTATTTAGGGATGTCCTAATTCTTAAAATGCACTCGTGTGGACGACCACTCAACTAAAACGGGTGCAAACTCAGAATGCGCAGCAAAGCTCATGCCCGTCAACAGAGCTCCCTTTACAGTTCAATGAAAGGCCTTGTTGACTGGTAGATGTGATGTCTACAGCAGTGTCTGTTTTTCCAGGTTTCAAGGCAATTAATAGCTGCTGTTTGACAGCTTGACAATATGTCATGCAGAAATTATGTAAGTATGCTTAAAAACTGCAGAATGCCATACAAGGGCAATATTAAATACATAAAATGACATTATTATTAATTATTAAATATTAGTATTGTCTATTTAAAGTCCATGAAATGTTTTTTTTTTCATATAGAGAAAATCTTAGAAGACAGCATTATATACTTACAGTTGCAATCAGAATTTTTCAACCCCCATTGCAAATCATGTTTATTGTCAAAATTGGCAGACTTTAATTTATTGAAATAGTTGAACACAACAAATGCTTCAAGTGGTTTCCCCAAATTCAAATGAAAATGCAACTTATAATGACTTCACCAGTCTCAAAATTATTCAACCTCTTCATGGCAAGCATCTTTAGTACTTAGTAGAGCACCCTTTTGCTGTTATGACCTGCTGCAAATGAGATGCAGAGCTTCTGGTAGCGTTCCTGATCTTAGCCCGTTCCTCATGAGCAATGGCCTCCAGTTCAGTAATATTCTTGGGTTTGTGTGCTGCAAACGCCTTCTTCAAATCCCACCAGGTATTTCCTATGGATTTCAAGTAAGATGACTGTGATGGCCCTATAGAATCTTCTAGCACTTCTTCTTCAACCAAGCCTTGGTGGAATTTGAGGTATGCTTGAGGTATCATTGTCCTGTTAGAAGGTCCAATGACGCCCAAGCTTCAGCTTCCTCACAGACGGCATGACGTTTTTTCCTAGGACTTACTGATACTTCAATGAATCCATCTTACCTTCCACACGCTGCAGGTTTCCAGTGCCAGACAATGCAAAGCAGCCCCAGAGCATCACTGAGCCACCGCCATGCTTGACTGTGGACAGAGTGTTCTTCTTCATTCTTGTTCCTCCAGACATACCGCTGATCCATCATGCCAAAAAGTTCCAGTTTTGTTTCATCGCGCCACAGAACAGAATCCCAAAACGTATGCGGCTTATTTATATGACTTTGAGCTGACTTTTCTTGTGCTTTTGGGGCAGTAGTGGCGTACGTCTTGGAGTTCTGGCATGGAAACCTTCTGCGTTTAGTACGTGCCTTACTGTGCTCACTGAAAAACCAATGCCTGTTGCCACAAAGTCTTGCTGCAGGTCTTTTGCAGTCTCTCGAGGGTTTTTCACAACCTGACTTCTCAGAAATCTGGTTGCAACCATTGATAGCTTCCCTTTTCTGCCCCGTCCAGGTAGTGTAACCACTGCTCCCTCAACTTTGAATCTGCAAACTATGCTTCCAACGGAGTCTCTAGGAACATTCAGTGCCTTCACTGTCTTTTTGTATCCTGTTGCTTGTTTGTCAAGGGCAATGATCTCTTCTCTTAAATTTTTGGACCATTCTTTTGACTTAGCCATATTTCCAACATGCAGTCAAACGACTTACTCAACAAACCCCTAGCCAGTTCAAGTATTTCATATGTTCCAGCTCAAGCACACCTGGTGCAACTAATGAAGCTCTTGATTAGTTGCATCAGGAGTGCTTGAGACCGCACCTGTTTTGCATATTTGTGCTGTTGCGAGGGATTCTATTCAGGGAGTTGAATCATTTTGAAACTGGAGAAGTCATTGTAAGTTGCATTTTCTGTTGAATTTGAGGAAACCACTTGAAGGATTTGTTGTGTTGAACTATTTCAATTGCTTTTGTTTGATTTGTTCATCGCAAACAGCTGAAAGTCTGTACATTTTGACAATAAACCAGATTTTCATTGGGGGTTGATTAATTCTGATTGCAACTGTATACTTATCTCAAGAACTGCATTCTTTTATGGATAAAATTATGAACAGCATGTATGATGAGTCATAATTGCAGGAGATGAGTGCTCGGTCGGGCTATCCATTAACCTGTGGGCTTGTCTATACAGGAGTCTTTTTTTCTAATTAACAAAAATCAAAATAGTGAATTAAAGCACAATAAAGTACATCTTGCACACGTATTATGATTTCAAGGCTGGGCTCAGGCCCTTTTACTCAAGAAAACACAGGTCATTTGAATAATCTGAATGGTGAGGTCAGAAAATCTCCTTAAACAGGTGCATAACCCGACTCTAAATATGTATAACTTTACCCACATTAACTATACTCTTTAATAATTGAATACAAATCACTTCATTTGTGTGAGCTTGTTCAGTCATTAGTCTGAGTGTCCTTAATGGGGTTTAATCAGTGGTGACAATTTTTTTCTGAAATCCAAGCATGGATGCAAAATGACAAATATATATATATTTTTTAGGTTGTCACGTTACCTGAATATGCAATCTGATCTCATTCCTTTTTACAGAAAATGATCTGTCACACCAGCATGGACTGATCTGAGAAGCACTACCAGTCAGCTAATCAACTTCAGCATATATACTTTCTACCACAGCAGGGAAGAGAGCTGAAAGAATCTATCAATGCTTCCTGTTTTTGAGCTAAATTAATGTCTGCCCTCGTTTTATTTTGTTTTTTTTTAGACTGTCCTAATAGTTAAGATATGCAAAAATCTTTCATTAAAATTGGGCCAACAAAACAACTAATTTTGGCCTCCTCAAAATATTAGTATCTTTCAAATGATTGTTAAATTATTATAAATATGTTGTACTATGTTAGAATACATTAAAAATATAATATCAGGTATAACCTATGACTTCATTTATAGTAAGTATAAGTTATTAAAAACCCATGTATTATATATATGACTAAATATAATCCAGTATGCAACCATGACAGTGTGATGCGCACTTCTTGTAACAGTTCATAATGCATAATAAAGACACTGCTATGAAGTGGTGTATTTTAATAAATAATTAGAACTATTATAAATGTATTCATGGACCATTATAGATTCATAGGTTTTATATTACCTAGATTACTTTATTTTGTCATGATTTGTTATAGCACAAGAGTTACTCTTCATTATTATCTTGAATATTTAAACACAAGCTGATAGGGAAGAATTGAAATGACATTTATTGAAGTTCAGGAGAACGATCACGCCTGAAGCCCGACCTCCTTCCTAAGTAACTTTCTATGAATTCCCCATTTCATGCTATCTCTACTAGCAATGGCGTTTCGGCACCCACCATACCATGTCTACTTCCTAGAGTTCAACAACTCCAACTGAAAGTTTTCATTGAAACATGATGAGGTATTAGAGTTCATAAAAACATCTACAGTTATTATCAAGATACAAAATACAAAAGATGATGAATTTAGTCTACATATGTTCCACACTTTGTACAATTTCAGACAATGAGTCTTCTTCTTACCTCCAAGAGTGGCTGAGACCAGGAAGTGAGTGCCATACTTCTTGATGATGTTGTCCGCGATCATCTGCAGGCTTGGCCGTCGCCCGAGCTGCCTGATGTTGCGCACAAAGTCGGGGTCAAGGGGCACTGATTCCTGCCTCTCCACAGCCAAGTTGTTCACCTTCCATCGGCCAAACTCCCTGCAGAACATCACAGTATACTGTATAATTCAATAACTTTACAGGGTCTATTGGAATTGGCATGGCATATTAGTGAGAATTAATAAAATGAATAAATTACCCATAGAGCACAACAATTTTTATCACCATTAAACTCCTGATATTATGAGTCCATAAAAAAAGAAAAATTATATATATATATATATATATATATATATATATATATATATATATATATATATATACATATATATACATTTTATGGAGCCATAATATATACTATGCCACCGTGCACCATCAGGTATATTTGTGTATATATATATATATATATATATATATAAAAAACTGATGGCGCACGCCGGGGCCATGTTCTCCATGAGTTTGCATGTTCTCCCCGTGCTGCGTTGGTTTCCTCCGGGTGCTCCGGTTTCCTCCCCCAGTCCAAAGACATGCACGGTAGACTGATTGGTGTGTCTAAAGTGTCCGTAGTGTCCGTATGAATGGGTGTGTGAGTGTGTATGTGATTGTGCCCTGCGATGGACTGGCACCCTGTCCAGGGTGTACCCTGCCTTGTGCCCGATGCTCCCTGGGATTGGCTCCTGGATACCCGCGACCCTGAGAAAGGAGTAAGCGGTAGAAGATGGATGGATGGATGAATGGATATATATAAATGAATGTGGCATCCTTCTCAATGATTTTGTATTTAGATCATTAAAACCATTACTCAGTCCCTCTTGGATTTCATGAATTTGCAATGTCAGAAATTTACACGAAATCAAGCAAACTCTGCAACGTTTGAAGGAGCTTGCAATTTTTCCAAATTACCACAGATTTTTCTGCAGATTTCCACCAAGATGAGTCATGTGATGTCATCACAACACGCAACATGTGTGTCGACCATCAGTCCAGCTAAAAGGTCTCATTTACCAACAAACATCACTGCAAATGATAGTGGAAAACAATTTAATTCAACTGCAATTTTGCCAATTCAAGTAGTTTTCCGTAAAAAGGCAAAAAAATCTCCGCAAGTTGCATCGCAAATTTTGCAAAAAGCCGCAGCAAAATCAAGCATGTTTGTCCACAACAATAAAAAAAACTCAGATATGCGGATGCACATTGTCAGCAACAAAACTCAAAAAGCATATGGAATTCAAAGGATGCTACGTCCACCAGTCTGAACTGTTGACACAAGGTAGTTAGGGTCACTGTATTCATGCGGTTAATGCCAAATTCTGACAATGCCATCTGCATGCTGCTGCAGGAACTGAGATTCATCAGAACATGCAAAGTTTGTCCAATCAGATTCCTGTTCTTGGCTGACATGAGTGAAACCTGAAGTGGTCTTCTTCTGTCTCATGTTATAAGGTGTTGTGCTGTCTGAGATGCTTTTCTGCTCAACATGGTTGTAAAGAGTAGTTATTTGGGTTACCTTAGGCTGGTGTGCGTGTGTATATATATTGCATTGTAATCTTAAAATTGTCTTGAAGTATCAAGTTTGGCCACATTAAGCTAAACTGTGCATGTTTTACTAAAAATATATTGCCGACACTTCTTCAGGGCTCAGCGAAAAGCAGCGAGTTATGGGATTAAAAATGTACTATTCCCACGGGAATTTGACATGGTGAATCCTTGCCAAAACCACTTTGAACATATGACTCATAATCGCACATGTATAGAAAACATATGACCGAACAAACCACTACTCTGTAAGAAGTGACAAAGTGCAACTAAAGTGTAAGATAGCGAGCTGTTAGAAATGAAAAAGCAGCGTGAGACGAGAAAAGGCCACAAAAGCAATCAGCACACAATCTGGCTCTCCTTTCCACCTCCTCCTGTTAATACCACTTCTGTTCCACGCTTCCCCTGTACACTTGGCCGACACAGACAAGAACAGTAGGTGGGATTTGATTGTGCTGGGACTTGAAAAAGCTCAGCAGGGAGCCAGGTGCTAAACACACTGAACGGCTCTTTTTTCTTCTTCTCTGAAATGTAATCTGCCCAGATTTTTCCATACCTATTTTCCATCTCTGGTGTTCCAATTTCCCATCTCTGGTGTGTAGGGTGGAGATCTGGGAGGAAGGTCTTTCAAATATCGTTTATAATCAGCAAGATGTTCCCATAATGCACTCAGCATGCATCCCTAATACAGGTGAGTCAATAAGTCGAGGACACTAATAGATTCACTTGAATAAAAGAGCAAACCATGACAAAGGTCAATCATTAGCTTTACGAAAGCTGCCATTGTTACCAGTCAGCCCAATGAGAGGTCCTTGGGATGTGTAGAGGTTTGATGAATGGTAGAGCTGGAAATGCCTAACGATGGAAAAGTCAGAGCTAGTTCAAGGTTTCTTGCATCCAAGAGCCTTCATTATATTCCCAAATGTACCAAAGTTACATGAGTGGGAGGTTTTTACTTCATTGTTAGGGGACAAACAAAGACCATGTTTATTAAAACACAGGAATAATGCAAAACTCCACGCAGAGTTCAGGATCAAGCCCTTGACCCTGGAGCTGAGCCACCAACACCACCTCCCACACCACCGTGCTGATTCTAATATTCCTATTCCTATATATTTTTTGCAAATACAGTATCACAGTACTGTCTGAGATATAACTTCATCAAGGTTGAGTTATAGATGCAGGATGACATCCATATTCAGAGCTCATCAGTAAAGTGGTAAAGAGGCACCAAACACCTGATTTATTGGCACAATTAGCTTTTGTAAAAATAATGTACGAAAACATTTTTTTTTATGTACATTACTGCATAAATGTGTTAGGTTGTGTGTCAGTTCTTTGGTCTGCTCATTCTAATAGCTATTCGGACAATACATTATGATAATGCAAGATCATTTCAATTCATGGTGAATGAGCTGTATGGAAAATTCATTTTCAACAGTGTTTTTCAGGCTGATTGTATTAGCAATTGGGCTGTTTTTTGGACTAATTTTGATTGGCCGTTAGGTTGTTATGGGGCTGGTTTTAATTCGCCATTGGGCTGGTTTGGGGGCTGGTTTTGATTGCCCATTGGGATGGTTTGGGGGCTGGTTTTGATTTTCCTTTGGGCTGGTTTTGATTGGCCATTGGGCTGGTTCGATTGGCCATTGGGATGTTTTTGAGGTGGTTTTATTGGTAGGATTTGGGGTTGTTTTTAACTTTGTTGTAATTCAGCATTTGGGCTGCTTTTGGCTGCTTTGGGTTTGTTTTTACTTGCCATTGTGCTGCTGTTTAGGGATGAGTTTAATTGGCCATTGGGCTGTTTTAAATTACGGTTTTTGATATGGTTTATTGGGTGGTTTTATGCCTGTTTTGGTTTTTTTTTTGATTGGTCAATGGGCTGTTTTTTGGGTTGAGCTGATTGGATTGTTTGCTGTTGTTTGTGGCTATTGAGCTGCTGTTTAGGACTGTTTTTGATTAGTCATTGGGCTGTTATTTGGAGATGGTTTTGATTGTTCCTTGGACTCAGTTTTGGTGCATTTAGTGGTTGTTGTGCTGGTTTTCTTGCTTGTTTTTTGGGTTGTCTTGGAGTTAGTATTGATTGGCCATTGGGATGGTACAACAAACAGGACTCAGTGGTCATATGAGGATGCATTCATAGGAGTGCAAATCCAAAGAGTGGTCAGAAAAAAATGAGGCAGGTGTCAAACACCATACTCAATGGTATTTCCAGAACTACAGTGTATAATGTGGCAAATACAGAACAATGACTCAGAACTTACTCAAATGAAAACAAACTGCAATAAAAGCATGTAACCTTGGGCTATGTATAGAATTCATGAAATGATTGTGGAATGAAGAAGAGTCTTTAAATTTGGTTTTGAATGGGCTGACTTTAAATGTCCCTTGGGTGTTGTTTTTGGATTGCATTGGAGTTTGTTTTGATTTGCCATTGGGTTGGTTTGGGGCTTATTTTGATTCGGCTGGTATTGATGCCGAATTGTTTTGTTTGGTCAATTGATTACTTTTGTGACCCATACTCAGACTTGTCAAATCTGACCATTGCAACCATCTGACCATATACATTAACTCTATAACGTAGATGCATTTTCAGGTTTAATTTTCTAGCTGTCTGCCTTCATGCTGCAGATTATAATAATAATAAAAAAAACTCACATAAAATAAAACGAAGTATAAACGTAAAAGGGGTACGTGAAATGTTATAGGCTTAAATACAAGTCGCGTGTCTGTACCTGTAAATCTTGTAGCGGGTGGTGAAACCGTATTGGTGTCGCTCGGAGAACTCTGTGAACTCGTGCGCGCGACGGAACGGCCCCTTGTCCGCCAGCAGCCACGCGAGGCGCTCCGCGGCCCCTTCGCACGCCCCCGCGGCCACGAGCAGCAGCAGCAGGAGCAGCGCGCGGAGAGCACCGTGCCCGGCCATGCAACCGCGCGTGCCGCATGCCCGCCGCGCTTTCCCAGGTTTGCAACTGCAAGGTAACGTGAACGTACCTCGCGTGTCAAGTCCGAAGAAAGGCTTCACTGATGCAAGTCAAAAGCACAGCCGGTACAGGTGGTCGCATTGACAGCATCCATACACCTTACCTGATTTTATAGTCCTTTTCTTTCTCAGCTTACTGCAAACTAACTTTTTTTTACCCCCTCCCCCTTCCTGCTAAATGCACACTAATTACACAAATGTCCCCAATCCGATGCGACTCCAGTTAAGCAAGTCCAATGCACGTAAGTGGCGAATCCGATATGTTCTCTGCAGAGCACGCGCGAGATCCATATACAGTGTCTTCTGATAGCGTGATAGCGTATAAAAGTGTCAAATAAGACTAAAATCGGATTCGTCTAATCTTCGTGGTCCTCCCCAACAATTCCGACAGCCAAACAAGTTTAATAGCGCATTAAGAAACGCGCATTAACTCCAGTTGTGAGGAGAGCGCGCGCGAGGAGGATGAAACATGATGCATTTGCCTTATCGCTTATCTGCAGGGCGAGAGAAGTGCGCGCGCGCGCCTAGTGCACTTTTGGAAACGCTCTGCATTTTAAAGGACAACTCTCTCTCTCTCTCTCTCTCTCTCTCTCTCTCTCTCTCTCTGTGCGCATGCATTTTCAGATCTCACATTATTGTGCTCGTTTCCTTCCACGCGCATGCACATGCTTGCATATTTCTGGGACGTGTTTGACTTGTAAGTTTCTACTTGCAATCAGATGTTTAGGCTGGAGATGATGCATGATTGCAAACTCTGGATAATTGGCTGATGAGTCGATTTAGTTCAAAACGTAACGGGTAAACAAATAAACGGGATAAAAATAAAATAGAGGGTAGTGTTGTGTGTTTTTTTTTAAGTGGTCCCCTGATCACAATCACGTTTTTGTTTTATATTATAAAACATAGAGTAACCTTATGACCTTTGACCATGTGGCCCTGTTTACTTAGACTGTTAACATTGTGTATAAAATTGTTTAAAAAAAGGAAACTAGGCTGTTAATACAATAAATAAATCTCTAAATGCTTAATTCATATCATTTTCTTTGATTGAATGTACATTGGTACATTATAGTGTCATATATCATTAACATTATGAAAATTGCACGAGTTGGCCGTGAGGTTGCACCCCATTAACACGGCGAGACCTGAGCACGCTTCGGGTAATGGAGTCACTCAGTTCAGAATCACTGTTTGCCTTTTTAGCTGGAAATTAAATTCCGCCGTCTGAAGCGGCACATCTATTAAGAGGTACAGAGGGAAAGATGAGGAGAGGCAGGAGAAGAGAATAAGATAATGAAAGGGAGTGAGAGAGGAATATGGAGCGATAGAGAGAGATGGTTGGAAAGAGGAGGGGGGGGGTGGATGGGGGTGGGGTATAGAGAGGTAAAGAGAGAGCAAGACACAAATAGGGGTGAGACAGAAAAGTGACAAGGACAAAGAGAGAAAATGTGAGAGAAAAGGAGATGGAATAAATATTGCACCGTTAGGATTTGTATTTTGTAAAGCTATATTATAACTTGTGAGTTACGTCGCATTATTTCATTTCTTAAGACAAAACATATTACACAGAGGGAAGCTTTTGTTGGATTTATTTAAGACACAATGTTATCCAATACTAACAACTGCAACAGTATCTGCAACCACTACACTTCACTGCAACACTTCCTAAAATGTCATAATTCCGTGACTGCTGTGAAGAGATTTATTTATTTATTTATTTGTTTGTTTCACAATGACTTTCATTCAGATACATTGGCAGGCTTCCAAGCACAAATTGCTTGTTTCAGGTCTCTCATGGGTTCAAGTCAGTTTTTTGACTAATTCGCAAACTTTTTTCTGATTTTGTTTCTTTTTGGCCATTCAGATATGGACTTGTTGTTTTGTGTTTAGGATTATTGTCTTGTTGCAAGTCGTCAAGGTCCCAATGCAGTAAAGCATCCCCATATCGTCATACTACCACCACCATGCTTCACAGCTGGCATGCTCTGACTGGAAGATGGTTTATTTTCTTTATGACAGACATAGCAGGAACTGTAATTAAAATTTTTCTTTTGTCTGGCCAGCAAACATTATCCCAAAAAGCTATGCGGATCATCCAGTGGTTTCTGACTTGTTACTCCCACATCTTTCCAAAGAATTCCGCATTTTCCAGATCTCTTTCTTATTGTGCAGTTATGAGCACTAAGCTGGAAAGGTCTACATTTTAAAAATGTAGTTCTTGGGAATTTACTCACTTTCTGTTGGAGTTCTGTTCAAGAAAATGTTCACTCCCGGAAAACTTTTCTAGGTATTTGTCACTTAGTAATAATGGCTTTTACACTGGTTCAGTGGAGTCCAAACACCGTAAAAATGACTGTGCCTCCCCCCCATCACTTCTTTTGAAGTTTCATTTGATTGTGCTATAATAAGCTTGTAAAAACTTTGCAGCACTTGCTTCACACTGAGAGGAAGGTTTCATTTGAGTGACTTTTAGCTGCAGTTAGGTCTGGCTGGGTTCACCCAGCTGAATCTAATTCTCAATTAAAGTTGGTTAATTTGAGGGGGAAACTACTGGGTGATATTGGTGACACTGTTGTTGTATAAATTTGTGCCTTATATATCAATATTAATAAAAAAGTAATTAAAAATGTCATTTGTATTCAAAGTTAACATTTTGTGTCAGGCACTGAAACCGTACGGTGTGACAAATAAGCAAAAATAGTGGAAAACTGGTAAGGGGCAAATACTTTTTCACAGCACTGTATATAAAGTCTATAAATTGAACTCGCATTCCATAATTAGGATCTGCATGCAAGGTTTTAAAAATAAATTAAACTTTAAATTAAATTTCATGATAATGATGAATGAAAAGAGGATACAAATTTTGTTTCGGGTTTCTGTATTTGAACAAAACAGACTAATGGAAATAGTGATATATTATGGATCACGGAGGGGTTGGGGGAAGCAGAGAAAATTTATATAAAGAGAGAACAAGAACATAGCCAGGGATAAGAGAAAAATAAGCTAAATTCAGTGAGATAAAAGAAGAAGAAGAAGAAGTTCAGGCTAATTGTCTTCTTGTGTAACCCATTTATACATCAGCATTTTTAGCTCATGTACTTTAGCTGACTGGACTTTCTAAAGAGAGTTCCTGATAAAGAGCACAATTCATTCTTCCTTCAATAATGTCCAGGCCCCAATGCAGCAAAGCATCTCTAAACCATCACACTAAAACCACTATGCTTCACATTTGGTATAGTCTTACTATAAGATCTTATTGCATTTTATTTAGGAGAAGAAGGAAGAGAGAAAAATAGCAAGAATAGTGAGAAAGAAGATAAAGACAAAGATGGTTTTGCTGATTGACAGTTCTAGGTGAGGTTTAAATGTTTTTTTTTTTCTTGGATCATTTTCCGAAAGGGAGGAAAAACAAACCACCTCGTAGGGTTCCTGTTACAAAATGAATACTTTATGGTGCTTGGTGGAATTTGTGTTTGTTTTAGAACAGTAGAAAGAAACAAAGAGAAAGACAAATAGAAATACATAGTGACATAGAAGAGAAAATGAAAAATCCAAAGTAGCATGAATACTTCCATGCCATGAATCCTAATACCATCACACTACCACCAACATGTTTGACAGTTGGTATGGTCTTAATGTGAGATGATTTATTTAGGAAGAGTAGGAAGAGAAAACTATATACCAAGAATAGTAAGAAAGAAGATAAAGACAACAATCTTTTGGTTGGTTAACAGTTCTAGGTGAGGTTTAAAGGTTTTTTTTTTTTACTTTTCAGAAAGGGAGAAAAAACAAACTGCATCCTAAGGTTTAAAATAAACACTGTTATGGCGCTAGATGGAATTTTGTTTCATTTTGATTTAATGTAATGGGAGCAACAGAGACAAATAGAAATAAATAATGACAAGGAAAAATCCAACGTTCCATGAATAATGCCATGCATCCTAACGCGACCACCACCATGTTTCACAGTTGGTATGGTGTCTCTGTAAGATGCTGCATATTATTCAGGAAGAGAGAAAGGTACAGCAGTTACAGTGAGGGGAAATTGGCTGGTTTAACCATTCTTGTGGGGTTGAAATGGATTTACTTGGAATATTTCATGAAAAGGAAAACCCTGCCTCATAGGGTTCCACATAGAAGCTTTAAGGGACAAATTGAAGTACACTTCATTATGCCTCTTTTTTAAAGGCAAGTGAGAGAAGAGAACAAGAACATAGCCAAAGGGAAGAAACTAAAAACCAAAAAAATGAAAAATGTACTGCGATGCAGAAAGAAGAGGGAGAGAAAAACACTGAGGTGCAGTCTAAAATATCATCTATCATCCTAAAAGGATTCTTCAGACTGTCCTTCCTGGGAGCTTTTAGACACATCACGTACACAGCAGAGAGTATTTGGCTTTAGAAGTTTACCTGCTTGTGCGTTAAGGTGAATTAAGATTTGCAGCTTTAAAGATGCGAGAAAGAAACGAAGACGAGGAGAAAGTGGAAGGTGGAAAGAAGGACAGAGGGAAAAGAGAAAAAAATACAGAGAGATAGATACAGATTAAATGGAAAAGAAGGCGAAAGACAGAAAGAGGAGACACAGAGGTGAGACAGAGAAGCAAGATGGTATTCAGGAAGCAACAGAGAGTGAGGGATAAATTAGAAAAAGAGGGAGCAGAGAAGAGGAGGAGGAGGAGGAGGAGGAGGGGGGGTTAAATCAGTCCCCTAAGGCTGAAGCCTGTTTTAGGCCGGGGTGGTGTGTGTACACAGTAATTGAAACGCCTATACCTCTGCACTTCCTCGCCCGCTCTCTCTTGCACATTTCACTTGTTCCCACTCGTCTTTTTTTTACGCTCTGTTCCTCGTGTTATCCTCTTATTCGCCTCTCCTTTCTCTTCCACTGGCTCTCAGTGCGCTAACGCAGCTCCTGAAAATCAGCAGAGGGATCACTCATGTAGATTTCACCTGACAAGATGCGAGAGAGCGGGTTTGCTTCAGGGCAACAGAGTAACACAAGTGTGTGTGTGTGTGTGTGAGTGAATGTGTGTGTAAGCACAAATCACAGTAGTGGGAAAGCCTGTAGGCATCATTTCTGATGCAATAGCAGTGACTAATAATAATAATAATAATAATAATAATAACACCACAAGGTAATCACCACAAGGCAGCATATCTAACAATTTACAGTTTGCTTGAAATAAAGGCAACATTAAGATGTTGCAAGACTGTAGCAATTGTCCAAGCATTTATCAATGATTTATTCTCTGGAAATTTCTACGATCGTTTTATGGATCAGACTAGTTATAAGGATTATTCTTACACTCCGGTATTTTATCAAAACAACTTTTAAGTTTACATTTTCTCTGAGCAAAAATGATGTAGGTGCACACTTTTGACTATTTTTAAGGGGCAGCAAGCAATAACATTTCTGAGACATCAATATCAAGCCTTACTGTAGGTACTGTGTAAAAAAAGTGAACAAATGAAGTGGGTAGCATGGTGAATCCTCAGAAAGGAAAGGACTGACCCTTTCTCCTATGTCCAACCGACAAAAGAAAGGTCCGTATCCCGTTCTTCTGCATGAACCACATTGTTTTTTTGTATTGAGAACATTTTGCAATAAAGTCTGGAATTGTTTATAAAGCACCCCTTTGTCAATAAATGCATTACTGCGACAGTATACTCTTTCATTTCTCATCTTAATGGATTGAGATGGATAGATGCACTGTGTCATTGTGTGCAAACGGAACAAATATGTACTTTTACCTTCTCCCATTTCTGATTACTCCCAGCCTTTTTCTGAAAATTGAATTCTCGAATCTGATTGGCCAGTAAAGACTAATATTTCAAATCGACATCTCTGGAAGTACAGTGTTGGCTGTATTTCAAATCGCATGTTTATATTAATGCACTCGTTTCTCAGTGTTTCTATAGCAACAACGAATCCACAAAGTATGGTGGAACGCGCTATGTAATCCAAGCCTTAAAGTGTTATAAGTGTTATTTGATAATAAAAACAAACAAACAAACAAAAATTTCATTGTTTATGTAGTGAATTTTTTCTTGTAAGGAGATTTATGGAAGGAGTCTCCAGTACCGGCATGTTGTAATAGTCATTGGAAGTTTTTCAACACAGGAAAGTTTGACTAACTTTCATTCTACAACACTGAGTGTAGCTATAAATGGATAAATAAGTATGTTGTTCTTTAATAAATAAAAATCCCTTTACAAATCGCTGTTGTATTACAGGAATAAAACACTTCGTAATGTCCTGTTATATGAACATAATAAACTTTCTTTTGGTGCTAACAGTCATGATTTATTCTTTTCACGTGTGCACACACCTGGCGTTTGGAGTGAAATGAAAGCAGAAGAAAAACTCAGACATGGCGAACAAAAGAGAGTTTCAAGCCCACTCTGCATTTAAAAAAACCCAGAACAGTTCAAATAATCAAGTTATTTAAATTCAAGCCATTCCGTTATAATGTTATAATGGTCATATTGTTAATAAAACACTTAAATGTCTGTACGGTATGTCTGTAACTTTAATAACCTTACTAATTTAACTTTTGATTTCAATAACTGAGAGCTGCTGATTAGCATATTACTTGGAAACAAGTTCTTCTCAAACTTCTATAATAATATAAATAAGATATATATTTGTGCAAAATACTTATATAATATATATATATTAAAAAAACCTCATACAATATAAAAAAACTAAATAAAAACCGGAATATCACTCTGTAGAAAACTCTCGGACTCCCCACTGACAGAAAGAAACAGTAAGACTTTGCGGGGGGAACAGTTATTTAAAGGGATTTGTGCGATTAGGAACAGGTGTGTGATTAATAATCAAGAGACCGTGAACAGGATATGAGTCATGTGACAGTTCAGGTGGTGTGAGCTGTAAAACTTATGTTTTTGAGTGAAAAGATGATACAAAAAATGTTCTTTTATTCATTCATTCATCTTCAGTAAGCCATTTATCTCAGGAGCACTGGGTGTTTTATGGTGTCCCAGTCTATCATAATCTATCATTCACACACTCATTCACACCTAGGAGGATTTAGTATAGCCAATCCATCCACAAGCATGTTTTTGAGAGATTGGAGGAAACTAGAGACCCTGGTGGAAACCCACATGGGGAGAACATGTGAAAATCAACATAGACATTTATCAGAGCTCGAGATCAAGACAGAACACCAATTTCTTATTTTACTTCAGCTACTTGGGTTCATTTCTGCATTGCACCAATCATTAGACTGCTTTCCAGAAGAAGAAAGTTCTTGTCAAACTTTGTGCATGGGAAAAGAAAATACAAACAAGAGCAAGATCATATTTAATAAGACCAGTACTGATGACCGAGACAAGTCCAAATATAATGGTAAATGGTCTGGACTTATATAGAGCTTTCTCAACCTTAGCAATGTGGTTTACACTGGATCTCATTCACACACCATTGGTAGCAGAGCTGCCATGCAAGGTGCTAGCTTGCCATCGGGAGCAACTTGGGGTTCAATGTCTTGCACAAGGACACTTCAGCATGTGGAGTTATGTGGGTCGGGAATCGAACCGCCAACCCTATGATTAGTGGACAACCTGCTCTACCACCTGAGCCTCAGCGCCCAAACATAAATCCCAATAAAACATCTCAAGACCAAATGTGAGTCCTACAGCCCTAGGCAATGGTACGTAGTATGAATACTATAAAATATGCTACAGTATCATTGCAGAAACTTTATACATATATCTACACTGATCTGCCATAACATAACCACCTGCCAAATATTGTGTATTTGTACTTGCGCTGCCAAAACAGCTCTGACACATTGAGGCATGGACTCCACAAGACCTCTGAAGGTGTGCTATGGTATCTGGCAGCAGATCTTTTAAGTCCTGTAAGTTGCGAGATCTGATTGGGATCTGGGGAATTTGGAGGCCGAGTCAACACCTTGAACTGTTTGTCATGTTCCTCAAACCATTCCGGAACAATTTTTTGCAGTGTGACAGGGTGCATTATCCTGCTGAAAGAGACCACTGCCAGTAGGGAATACCATTGCCATAAAGGAGTGCACTTGGTCTGCAACAATGTTTAGGTACATGAATGCCAGGAGACAAAGTTTCCCAGCAGAACATTGCCCGGAGCAAAACACTGATTCGGCTAGTCATTGGTTTTAATGTCATGGCTGATTGGTGTATATCTATACCAAACTGACATATGTTGGTCCCAACCCCTAGGTGGATGACTGTAGGTGGTCAGGTCAAGCTCACCATATTGAAAAGAACCTCAGAGATTGGTAGCAATGTTGTCAGTCTTCTGAATTTACAAAAAGTCTAATAATTATGCATTGTGCGTCCGGCTCACACACACACACACACACACACACACACACACACACACACACAAAAAAAAAAACAATCACTTAATCATTGAACTCACTTAAATGGGAAGTTTGGAAGAATTAAATTGAAGGAATCAAATCACTAAAGTAAGTAATAGTGCGTCCCTCGTTTTGTAGCTCTGAAAAGATAAATTAACTTGCCTTCATGACAAGTTAATAATAATGTTAGGTGCCTTTTATCTACTTTGTTATGACATGCCAGGTTAAATGGCACTAAGTGCTTGTGTTACATGCCTCTAATGGTAAGAGGTTTTTTTTATTATTATTAGACTGGATTTAGCTTTGGTGTTAATTTTGCCCTGTAGCTATGCAAGGTTCTCCATGCACTAATGAGATACAGTTAACACAGCACAGTTTTTTATTATTGCACAATGTTGTCTGTTATTTTGTTGTTGTTTCAGTTAGTTTTTTTTTTTTTAAATAAAGTCATGTATTTTAAAAATCATTATTATTATTATTATTATTATTATTATTATTATTATTATTATTGGTCATGATAATACACTCACTTTGTTACTATTTATATATTTTAAACTTATACTTTATCAATTCAGTAAGGAAAAAAATGCTTGGGGTGTGCTGTTATAAATTTTTTTTTTTAAGCGGTCGATTTATTAAAGAATTTTGTTGAACATCCATGAAAAGAATTAGTTCCTGTTATCACTTACGCTATAGTAGCTGATAAACAAACGCAAAACACTGGTTATCATGTTACAGATAAACCACAATGTGGTGAGTGTTATGCCTTGAAGACTTTACTATGGTGGAAAACCTAAATTATTACCAACGCTGATGCTGGAGACTCCTTCCAACTTCGCCATCTAAACGATTATATACATATTTTTACCACTTAATGTGGAGCGTCCATGCTGTACATGAGCTTTTACTATAGAAACGATAATGTATAACAGTGATTGACCTTATAGCTGAACTACTCTCAAGCCAAGTTCTTGTCCGAGGTCGTAGAGACGACCTCTCAAACCAAGTTCCAGTCCAAGGTCGCTGACACGGACAACAAGTTATGCTCACGGCTGCGTCTGTTGACACGACTAACCAGGTTCTGCTCATGCATGAAACCGACGTCACGACCAATCAAGATCTGCTCAAGCCCAAGTCTGCTGACACGGACAAGCAGGTTCTGCTCACGATCGAGTCTGCTGACTCGGACAACCAGGTTCTGCTCACGCCCAAGTCTGCTGACACGGACAAGCAGGTTTTGCTCACGCCCAAGTCTGCTGACACGGACAACCAGGTTCTGCTCACGCCCAAGTCTGCTGACACGGACAACCAGGTTCTGCTCACGCCCAAGTCTGCTGACATGGACAAAAAGGTTCTGCTCACGCCCAAGTCTGCTGACACGGACAAGCAGGTTCTGCTCATGCCCGTTCACCTTCTCCGGAATAGTAATCACACTCACCTGTTGCCAATCTCACACTCACTCACTCCACACTATATAAGAGACCATTTGAAGTATTTAGTATGTATTTAGTGCAAAGTATTTAGTGTTCTCACCATATCAAGCGTTTGTACCCATTTCCTCATTTTGTTTTATGTTCATTGATCTTGCTTCTTGTTCCTCATTCTCGAATCTTGCCTTGCCTAGTTCATGCCTGTTTAAAGATTGCCTGACCAATTAACTATGCTATTCTCTCATGATTTGGATTTGTCTGCATGCCTCTCTTTATTAAAAGCTATTATCTGCACTTGCATCCATCTTAACCGTCATAACGTTTAAAACGTGACACTAACAATAGCCCAGAATATGAATTTATGAATTTGGCACATTAGAAACAATGACTAAACTGTATATTTTGATCACTTTTGTTCTGGTGGAACTTCACAAGCTAGTCTAGCATCTTTTGCTACCAACAGTAGGAAAATGGCAGTATGAAAATATACTAACTAACCAATAGCACTAATAGCCAGTTTTATTATCCAGCTCTACATTTTTGTGAAACAGTTGATTATAAAAATGTACAGCTAGTTTGAAGCCTACACACACACTGAGGTACTGAGAACAATACAAACAGCCACAAGGTAATTTTTGCTCAATGAGTCCCTCAGAAATCACAGAAGTCCCCAGAGAGCTTTTTCATGTAATTACTGTAAAAATTGTGTTTGCCTGCAGAGCAGGCCATGTTTTCTCATGTTTTCTCATCTGTAAAATCGTTCTGTGTAATTATAGGCTAAAAAAACACAGAAAACCCTTGGCCTCTGGTATAACTTCTCTAGTTGGTAATAAGGATAATGTGAGAAAATGGTTTCAGGATTCAGGTTATCTATGACCTATAAAAATTATCCACTACATACAATGTTTAGATAACAAAAGGGACACAATGCTAGATGCTACCTTAACTCTGTACGCATAGCTACATAGCTGTTGTTGTTGTTGTTGTTGTTTTGGTCTTAGTACAGGTCACACTGCTAATTATGAATTCATTCTTGTCCAAGCAGAGAGGCATTAATATTCATGTGGTGAGTTGAACTTTCTGCTTTGGCGGTCATCCGAGCTGTGTGTGTACCTTTAGCAAGTTGCCGTACCGTGACGTTTGCTTGGTACGCATCATTGCTTTGCTGCTCATTTCATGTGTAATTTCAGCATTTGCTACAGCAGTTTGATCTCAATCTCATGTTTAGTGTCTTGCTTCTTTTGCTTTTCACAAGAACCGAAAGGCTAATTTTGCAAACCTGTAAAGGAGGCATATAGCTAACAATTTGGGCAAACTGCAGTCCTATGATCTCACACATGGTTTGTGATGTTGTATGACACAATGTTATATAAATCATTTGATTAAATCAAGCCTTTTTTAAATTTTAATCTTGATGATTTTAGCTTACAGCTCACAGAAATCAAAAATCCAGTATCTCAAAATATTAGAATAAAGAATTTATAATACAGAAATGTCAAAGTGAGAAGAACTCTAATCAGCTGATTAACTCAAAACATCTGCAAAGGTTTCCTGAGCCTTTAATCTCTCGGACTGGTTCAGTACACAACCACAATCATGGCGAAGATGAAAGTAAATGTTGCATTTCATTTGGAAATCAATGTCCCATAGTCTGGAGGAAGAGTGGAGAGACACAGAATCCAAGTTGCTTGAAGTCCAGTGTGAAGTTTCCACAGTCAGTGATGATTTGGGGTGCCATGGGGTCACCTGCTGATGTTGGTCCACTGGGTTTTCTCAAGTCGAGAGTCGATGCAGCATCTACCAGGAGATTTTAGAGAACTTCCTGCTTCTATCTGCTGACAAGTTTTATGGAGATGTTTATTTCCTTTTCCAGCAGGACTTGACACCTGCCCACAGTGCCAAAACTACTAATAACTGGTTTGCTGACCATGGAATTACTTTGCTTGACTGGCCAGACAACTCGCCTGACCTGAACCCCATACAGAATCTATAAAAGACACCAGACCCAACAATACAGACGAACAATACAGACGAGCTGAAAACAGCAATCAATGCAACCTGGTCTTCCATAACACCTCAGCAGTGCCACAGGCTGATTACCTCTATGCCAGCCGGCATCAATGCAGTAATTCGTACAAAAGGAACCCCTACCAAGTATTGACCAAGCATTAATTATTTGCTTTATTAATTCCTTACACCCCAAATTGCAGACTGTGCTCCTCACAGTGTAATATGTTAACTGTTCCATAAACCTGTTTAAAATCAATGGGTGACAGAGCTTTTTGTGTCTATGCTACTTCCCTATATATATATATAAATAAAATTTCCAAATAAAAAGAGCCAAGTGTAGGTTTGTCATATGCATGAAATCTCCCAGGCTGAAAATTAGTCTCACTCCAGCACTATTAAATCATGTCAAGTTAAGGCAGATTGCATTACACTCTTAATCAAAAAGTTTCACCATTGCGGATATGCCTTCAACTGCATACACACTTGTGGTGTTTCCTGGTGTATGTGCGTGCTTTGTTACTCTGTAAACTGATACAGGAGAACGATTTGATCGTACTGACATCCAGAATTATGTGATGCTTATAAGTACTAATGGGAACTAAGGATGGGTTTCACTGTATTATTTGTCAGACATTAGTATTGGGTGACCATTCTAAACATGAAATATACTGTAGTCATACTAGGGTGACTGACTAGTAGTTTAACAAAACTCTTTTGTTTGGTTCGTTAAAATACGTGGCACTTTAAGATAAGAATCTTGTTCTTTGCTTATTATGGACATGTTTGTGGTATGTTGTTGTACCACATGTTGTGCCATCTGCTTTTTATGACATGGATAGCGTCGTGTAATAATAAAGGATTAGAGATGCAGCTGTGTTCTGCTCAGAAGCCAAACTGTGAAAATGTCATGATTCTGCAGTGGTGAAAGGCAATAAAAGATATGCTGTCACTAACCATTCACGCTTGGGATCCACAGATTTAAGTCTGTTTTCCCTAAATATGTTAATGCATAATTATAGTATTAAATACATGATTTCTTATCTATGTAATTATCTCATTTGTGCGTATATAAATAAATATTTTATTTATTTTTAAATTCAGACAGAGTGCTTACGTTTGGCATTCTGGCAATGTTAATCATGGTTAGAAAGACACTGCAGGTTTTTTTTTTTCAATAAGAATATTTTTAAACCATTTAATTGATTGTTTGATTGATCATTCATTCATACATTCATTCATTCATACCATCCATATATACAGACAGTGAAAAGAATTGGATATGGGTGGGGTGGAGGGGGGTGGATAGTCTAAACACTGCCTAATCCTATCTGACTGATCAGACAAATGAGATTGGACACAGAGTATCTTGAGAACTCATTTTCTATATCTATTAACTAAATGAGAGCAGTCTGGATAGGATAATTGACCTCGCTGAATGATTTCGGGTCATAGACTGTCCACTCTGTGCTTCTGTTCAAGAGGAAGACATTATACCCTTTGTATACCTTGATAAATAATGGAATTGTGGAAGTTTTTTATTTATTTATTTATTTATTTTTTATTCATTTGAACATATGAATCTCACTGTGGTTGAAAATCTCTGTTTGTTAAACCAATATGTCTTTGCAGGTTGGCAACATTGATGTCAGGGCATTTCTGTATGATGTTACTTCATTAGACATGTCAAATCCCATTCCTTAAACAAGATTCCAAAGTTCTTCACTAATAAAGACTAATAGGTTTTAATGACTGAAGACAATAATAGAGGTGTGCCTGCTTCCCAAAGGAATTCTGACCAATCCCATTTTCTTCCAAAGGAATTCTAAACAAACCCATCCACACTAAAGGAATTCTGATCATTCATGTTCATGTCTTCCTGGGCAATCCTGACTGCTCCTGAAGGAATTCTGACATATACTGCCCGCTCCTGCAAAACCTTTGAACAATCCCACCTGCTCCTGCAGTTCTTCTTTTTGACCAAGACAGAGCAGTTACTGAAGATCACTGCAAGATTCATATATGACTGTGCACATGAAAGTTCCGATGCACACCTTTAACTATAACGCATAATATACTAATTGATTTGTCTCAGTTTTATAGAACGCATGACAATGAAAAACTAAGTGCCATTTTTTGATAACTGATGAACCTGAAAACTTACTAGTGGACTCTACTGTATATTACATGAAGATCCAGTTTGGTCACACTCACTATCTCTTATGACTGAGAGCAGCTGTCTCTGTGCAGTATGCCGAACATCACCCGAGGTTCGAAGTCACAGATGTTTCACACACTTGGGCACGTACAGGATGAGTCCTTCTCCTGCTTCTTTTGAAAACTTTGCCTTTGGGGTCTTTTCAGAAATCCCCAGAATTCCAACACGGAAGTTTTCATCGGACTAATGAGGTGAAAGCAATGAGAAATATTATATTCTTATTTATATCACAGCTCTGTTGTATTTTTGATTCTGAATAACAGTTGGACAAGAACCATTATTTCCACATGCTCAAGAATTGTTCCTCTGAAAGGGCACGGCTTTTATTTATTTATCATTTTTGTAATAGTCCATGATGTATCTTGGGGTATCCCCAAGGTCTCATTTGATGGAAGGTCCAGCACGGTTTCTCTTGACTAATGCATTTTTAATGATAAGCTGCTCAAAGTGCTATGGAGAGGTTAGCTTAATCGCTGGCAGAGCTCTCGTGAGTCATCATGACAAACTGACAGAGGTCAAAAAATGCTACGTAGAAATTAAGTCCTGAAATATTGAACATATACCCAAGGGGTGTAATACACTGGTACGATGATACTTCGTAACCTGGACATCTGAAATAGTTATATCAATAATGTTATGCTAGGCCTGCTATATAAGATGTTTTTAGTGCAGATGCTTTCTTAGCCTAGATTTTTTTTTCTAATGTCAGAGCCTCTGTTAGCATGTGTTTGCTAAACACAAACATTAAGCCTTCTATAGCATGTAATTTCACATAATTTCATAGACTTCATTCATTCACTCAACACAAGATATGCAGTAGTCATGACTACCGGGTATACAGTATCCTAGGTTATATCCTAGTACCAACAAGGCTATAATCCTGTGCTAACTAGAGTGCTGAAGACACTAGGAGCCTTGCATTAACATTTTCATCAGATGGTCATACAAGAATTAGCCATTTTAACTTTGTCATTCCAATAAAACAAACCAAACTTGGTTTCGTTTTCAAAATTAAAGCACTTTCAGAGTATACTTTTTTAGATGGCAAGTTGTCATACAGTAAAGTGTATTCATTTCACTGTATAATTTTTTTGTGCATGATGCAACCAGTGTGCAAAGACCTTAAGTCACAACAGCTGCTACAAAGCAGATAACAGTTTCTACCTGCAACTTCGACAGAAACAAGAGGTTCCTGTGGAACTGAAGTACACCATGATAGTTCATGATAGCTGTTGACCAAGTTATTGTTTTGGACTAAACAATCCTCAAAAGATTAGCATGCAAGCCCAGATGAGGTAGTCACTCAAGAATAACTGCTTGTCATTCATGCTAGCCAGATGACTAGCTTTTATTAAAAAGTCTGATACCTTTCATTACTAAAGACACTTTCAAACCACTTTTTCAAACAAAACTCTGAAATAGCTTAATCACGATCTTGTGACGAAAAATGTTTTTTGTTAAAATTGTTTTACCCATTAAAAACTGGCACAAGAAAATGTGTATACACAGATATAAGAAGTCAGTGAGATTGCAGCCTTGAAGATTCTGAAGCTTGTGGCCAGAAAAGTGGACAAAATTATCAGCCACATTGTAGTTATTTCGATATCTGTATCGGAACTGACTTAGTACTTAGTCTGGAAAAAATCCCATAAAATTGATGAATCCCCACTCTAAATGCTTTATATCTTAAAGCAGGAAGTCCAGCCCATTATTCTTAAATCACAAGAGTCTCCTTTCTCCATCCAATTGATTTTGAAGTTACCTGATGGAGCAGGTCTCAGTGAGCTACAGTCACTGGAATTAGTAGTCCCATCTATATGCTTTTCTGGGAACAGTTCATCCTGGGATGCATATCTGCTTTCCTGTCTCTTGTATTAATGCTTCACTGAGTGAGCTACGAATCAGAAATCATTAACATGTCATTAACTTACCCGACTATTTAAACAGAAGCTGTGAAAGTGCTCAGGTACTTCATCATTTCTATATTAATCAAATAAGAAATGTGTTATTTATTTCCAGAAATGTATTGCAGAAAATGTCATTTTTTTTCCAAACTGAAAAATGGATTCTTAGTAAAACACTATATTTCTAATCATATCATACAAGCAATAGACATATGAAGGGTGGGGTGACTATGGTTCATGCTTTATTGTTGAGAACTAATAAGTCCATTAAGATGTGATTCATTTGAGTGAAATATTCTCTTCAAGTCCAACTCTGTCGCTCAGGTGGAACCGTGATCATCTTAAAAGCCTCAATGTACAAAGTTCTTCACTTAAGCTAATGAGAAGTTGGCCTGTCGACATCGGCACTGTCTTCCTTGTCATCCTCTCCAAAAGATGAAGAAAATCATTTTAAAGGCTGTGCGAATAATTACCAAGCCGTCATCAAAGCAGCTACGGTGTCTTACACCTTTGAAGCCTTCAGCATTAATAGGCAAGGTCGAGATGACAAAAAGTCAGAAAGTGAGTTTAAAAAAAAATCTATTTTAAGACAGAGGTAAAAAAAAAAAATCATTCCTCTCCACTATAAACTCATCCTTTATTATTGCCAAGTCAATAAAGAGAAACTTTATTATAATCTAGCTGCTAATCTGCTTTATTTGTGTTTTTTACGTAAGTATAGTGATAATGTGATATGTGCACATGCTTTGTGTCTTTTCCCTTATTATGAAATAATGAAATTGGCAAATGAATTATATTTATTGAAAAGATTATCTTTAAAAAGATTATCTTTGTGCCAGGAAATTAAAGCTTTCAATACCAACCATGATAGTGTATGTGCTTTGCATATTCCAGAATAATGAATATGTGAAAAGGAATAACTATTCTTCTGTTATTATGTAAGGAATCAAACACTTGCTTGGGAACATGCTGTTGTGGGAAAATGATCAACGACGGCAAAGCAGAGTTACTGTTAACACCCTGAGTGTGATTATTTTCCTATAAAAGCATTTTTCCAATAAAGCTTTTATTCCTCTTACTCCTCAGAAATTTGCAAATGATTGCAATTTTTTTTACTTCATTAAAAAACCCACAAAGAAAAAACAACCCCACACGTTATACTTTTTCTTTTCTTTATCCATTTATAGTTACATTTAACGTTGTGGAACATCCGCAAAACAAAATAATCTTTTTTCCACCTCTCTCTTGAATAGATAATAAAATGCAATTTGCATCTTGAGTCCGTATTTTCTATCCCTGATTTTTTTTTTCTCTTTGGTTCAAATGCACAGGCTTGTGTTTAAAGATGTGGGTTTTGACACTATTTATAAACCATGTTTTTCAGAAAATCTACTAACCTTGAAATGCATAGTTTGAATGGGAAAATCTGTTATATCAGGTCCGTAATTGAACTCTGAATACTCACACT
Source organism: Ameiurus melas (assembly GCA_012411365.1). Lineage (NCBI taxonomy): Eukaryota > Metazoa > Chordata > Actinopteri > Siluriformes > Ictaluridae > Ameiurus > Ameiurus melas. The sequence continues at coordinate 29,131,855 of CM022756.1, forward strand.
TTCTGTGTAAATACTGACATAACTTTTGGACTTAAGTAGCTAACTCTACAAATATAGTTCATTTTCGAATGTTCCAATACTGTAGCCGAATGTTGAGGCAAAAACGTTTTACCAAATTGCTGGCGCTATACACAACTCTTCTTCATGGCAATTATACAATTCCTAATTCACAGCATGATTTATCCATTATTTCAAATACAATTACTTTTTTTCATTTCAAAAACATTGCAACTAAGGTAGAGCTGGGCCATTGAGATCAAGGGCTGAACAGTAGCTCTCTGGCAATCCTGGGATTTCACCTCACAACCCCCTTGGCATACACACAGCACCTTAGCATAGAGCAACCGTTGCTTATTATCTCAGCACTATGGGTGATTTGGCAGAGCTTTATCTCTAAGCCCAGACTGTTATTAGATGCAGAAACAATCATGGCCTGACAAACTGAAGCTGCAGGATAAATGGCTTGGCCTGGGAAACTCAAGCTGGTGTTCAGTCCTTCCTGAAAAGCTGTCTCAGGGGTACCTTTTGGAGCTTAAATACAAATCTGGGTGTTTGAATACAAATTGTATCTTGAAAACTTGAAAATTATGCTTGATTTCTAAAGATGAGGATCTGTTATTCATTGTTTAATTATTACAAACTGACTTTTGAATACGCATGCGAGTCACTGTAGCTAGCATTGCATGAAATGAAACTTCCTCCCAAATGTAGGCAATTAAGAATTTGCTTACTTTTACATTTTTAAAGTTTTTTTTTTGTTCACACAGACAAAGTTATCAGGCGAGCATGCTACATAGACTTTTTACAGATGGCTGCTGATGGCACAATTCAAATGATCAATACAACATAGCTTTCTACTCTCTTTCTGTCTTACATGCTGAGGCAAGTCTTTCCTTTTGAAAGTATTTTCCTTTCATTTGGGCAATTCGGTGGCTGCTCTGGGCTGACTGGAATTGCATGTATCGTGTCCTGCTGAGCTACTTGAAAAGAATCTTCTGTTTCTCTGCCTCCAGGATCCACCTGGTGGATCACGAAGCTCTAGGTTAATTCCTTGATGAAAAGTTTTAGCAAAAACAGAAACATCTTGGTCAACAATTCCTTGGTCCACTTCCTCTTTTTGGACTTACTTGCAACAGTAAGGGTAGAAGCGAGTGTGATGGGCATTTTTCAGTAGGACTATTCAGTAGGACTTTGGCGTAATTTGTATACATCATTTCGTCAGAACTATCTACTCTCAAGGATTCTGGTCACCCCTGGAGCAGATAGGGATAAAGCCCTTGCTCAAAGGTTTGAACCCACATCCTTCTTTAACACAGAGCCTTAACCATTGAGCCCCCACTGGTCAAGGTTTTTTAATCTGGCCATAAAAACAGTTCTTCAACTAGCAATCTAAAAAAATATTTTCCAGTATAAGACAAACATCTTCCGATGCTTGAGCTGCATAATAAGCTGAATAAACATCTGGACTAACTGCATGCCTGCCTCAGCTGAACAACATGCTGATTCAGGACATCAGCAAGATACACTAGATCTAAACCTTTCAGAACTTTAAACTTCATAAGCGGAGCTTTGTATTCAATGTGGAAGATAATAGGCACAAGTATAACTTGAATAAAACTGGAGTAATGTTTCCTACTCCAGAAAGTTCCTGATAAGGTAGTAGCTGAAGCTTCCTTAACATCTTGCAGTCCAGTCAAGAGGTAATTATCCTTTTCAGTTAATAATACATGGGAATCAAATGATAAACAAATTACAGTACATTTCAGTAGGTTTAATGATAGGACATTATACAATATTTTAGGGCTACAAAAAGGTAGTTGGATATGTGCGTCAGCCATCTTTCGTACACACTGAAAGCAAGTATAACTGTGGCCTAACAGGTTCTACTGTGTGTAATATTCTGCATTTTTGAGTATCCCTTTTAGAAAGGGAGCCCATTTACAAAGTGATGTACCCTTAAGCATCCAAAAACAACCTTTGAAACATGTCACGTAGAGATGGATGTAATGTAATGGTAATTTCACATACCTGAGCTCTCGATAACCCGAGGTTGGCTAGTATCGCTGTGATTGACAGGGGGTGGGGTGGGAGGGTTCTTATTAGCTAAGAAACTAAGCTAATAAAGTATTTCAATTAGTATCAGTCCTGTGCTTTTAGAAAATACTTATTAAAAGGAAATATTTATTGGTAGATTTTTAATTGGATTGGCTTAGTGGTTAGAACGTTTGTCTTGCACCTTCAGGGTTGATAGTTGGGGATAGGCTCCAGGCTTCCCATGACCCTGTGTAGGATAAGCAGTACAGGAAATGGATGGATGTTAATTGAATTCCTTAGCGATAGCCATGATACAAGAAACTGCAACACTAATTTAAAACAGTAGTACACACACACACACACACACACACAGATTTCAGTGTACCACAAAGAACTCTGGGAACTGATTCATTATCAGCTGTTTATGACAGCACACTGTCTGAGAGTCTCAAATATCAGCTTCGATCTTCAGCTATAATGTGCAAATGAGCTGTTCTCACATGGGACATACTGTATGATCTCATACCACTGAAACCATCACATACTGTACAGTAGCTTTCTCAAGAAATTTGATACAGTCATATCTCAATTTATCAACCCAAATCTGCATTTAACAAATAAATAAATAAAAAGAGACTGCATTTTATCATCCTGTTAGACAAAGTGCATAATTATAATGGGGCTGTAAAGGCTAATATTATAAATCTGACAGTAGGATTGTATTAAACCTCTTCATAGACTCATAATCTCTTATTTGCTGTCAAAAAAAAATTAAAAGGATATTATAATAACTATGCTGCAATCCATGAGATAATAAGCTTTTGGTATAAATAGCTGTTGTGGGAGCTTTTTTTAATACAAATTTGGCCATTTCAGAGGTAAAAGCCTCTTGCGTCCCCGTCCCCCCCCTACATAATATTAGACTTAATTGGTACTTTGACACATTTGGAACCTATCATTATCTTTCCTTGAAATTAAAAGCAGAAATCTTGAGTGTTGCCTTAATATTCGTTTTGTTGAAATTTGCTTTCATACTTTTAAGAGAGCATTTAAGAGAAGAACACACTATATTTATATATTAGCTCTGTAACATTAAACATAACTATAAAAGTCCAGATTTGGCCTTTGGCATGCTGACATATCTACACATGGCATAATCTGGCAATTTTGTGAGTATAAGAGGCTCCACGTTCACCCAAAAGTGCCTTTAATCACACAGCAGCAGTTTTTTTTCTTTTGATGTAAAATGTAACATGATGCAACATTAAAGTCTAGAGACAATTGAACAATGGATAATAAAAAAAGACACATGAATCACTGCAAATTTGGTTTAATCCACCCTCAGTATTCAGCAGCTTATAAAATAGCACTTGATCCAGTACATCCTAAGCCAGTCTATTTTATCACATTTTTAATGAGCTGTTTAGAGTTGCCAAATGCATGGAATAAATCTTCCACCAATTTTTTATTTTTTTTTTTTATTTTTTTTTTTAGAATATTTCTTTGATAACACCTATTTAGGTAAAATTTCTTACAACCACTGAGAGTCTTTTAAGTCTTTATATTAACTGTGCTGAAATTTTTGCTGATTGCAGAACTTGGTCACCCTTCACGAGAACGGTCAATAAAATACTGTAATTTAAACATTACAACAACAACAATAACAACAACAACAACAATAAAATGGCAAAATGCCACTAAAGTATATCTTAAATGCAAACATAATAAATATCATCATTGAACACATCCTCTCTCTTTTTTTAAAAGTGCTTTTGTCGTTTGTCCTTCATCCAGGGGAAAAGCTTTCAATTCAAAAAACCTCCTCACATAGTATAATTAGTGCAATGATAAAAGGTTAAGCAATTGTGATTACATAAGATAAATGTGGCGTGCAATTATTAAAACATTCAAACAAAGAGTGAAAAATCCTTCTTATAAGAGGCTTCATAAATAATAGATTTTTCTTTTTATCATGTATGTGTGTAAGTGTCATTCACTAAGGTGTGAGATTAAATTATTTTTTAATCAAATCTAAAATCAATTTCATTATCAGTATAATTACTTTTTCCCTGAGGAATATCTCTGTTCACCAGCCAATAAAAGAAGTTCTTTTTTTCACAATGCTTTTTTTTTCTTCATAAACCATTAAACAACCAGTATTGATCCATCCATCCATCCATCCTCAACCGCTTATTCCTGCTTCAGGGTCGCGAGGAACCTGGAGCCTATCCCAGGAAGCATCGGGCACAAGGCGGGGTACACCCTGGACAGCCAGTATTGAACTTGCTCAAATTCGAAAATCATTTCATTTCCTTGTCCCAGTCCAATCACTTTCCTCTTTCCTCTTGCCTTTACCACTTTGCGAGTCTTCTCATGATTGTTTTCTTTTTTTTTCTTTGTTTGTTTCTGCATGATTTGCATTTTGCATGAAAAAGACATGCAAAAAAACAAGCATCAGCCCTGTTGAACCCCGTGCACGGTTTACTGCCATCTGCTTGTGTATATCACTACTCTCATTGGCCTAATCGTAATGTTGAGTTATTTCCCCACTCACGACAAGATTAAAATGAAATGCGGCCTGGTATACTCGGTTTATGTGTAAGTGCGAATGCAGGAAATTAGTCAGTCCGTCCAGGATTTCACAGTTTTGTTTTGTTTTTGTGATTGCTGCAGCCAAAAATGCTTCATTTTGCTTCGGCAATTTGCAGAGATTTTTGTGCTTTTTATGTAAGAAAAAACAACTTGACTTGTCAAAATTGCAATTGCACAAAATTTTTTGCACGCTCTTTCACAGTGATATTTGTTGGTATATGAAAGCTTTTAGCTATACTGATGTTCGATGCACGTGAATCGAAGAGGGCTTTGTCTGAATGCTCGTTGTGATGATGTCACATGACACGTCTTTGATGAAATCTGTGGAAAATCTGTGGTAAATTTTTAAAAATTGCAAGCTCTTCCGAATATTGTAGACTGCATTAATTTCTAGAATTGCAAAATCCTGATGAGTCTAGAAAAAATCCTGATGAGTCTAGAAAAAATCCTGATGAGTCGAGTCCAGAAATCTGAATCTGAATCCAAGTAATTACAAGATCAATAACCAAATACTAAGGCAAGTACATATTCCAAATTGTTTTATTTTCCAATGCTAAGTTTTTTCCAATGCTAAGTGAAAAGTTATGTTTTGTATCCACTTGCAGAGCAGCTATAAACAGTCGTTCCTTCACCAGTCTATCTTTTTGTTAAGTTAATATGACAAAAATGCAGCTCGTCATGTTACTGAGAAACCATAAAGTGTCCTGAAGACTTTCCTGTAGTGGAAAACATACACTTACAGCTTTACCTTTGAAAGTTAACGAAGCACAGACACATCCCTCTCCAACATCTTGCCATAGAAGTCTGTGAAAGTTATTACTATAGAAATGATAATGAACACACACCTAGCAAGAAGCGTTCTAACCAATCAGAATCAAGGATTCAACAACGCTGTGGAGTAAAACTAAAATGTTGGTCTCTTTCAACCTAATACTGCTTTAGATCTGAAAAAAAAAAAACATGTTCAACTCTAAAGCAGTCTTCTCAATTTACCAAAGGAAAAAGAAACGCTACACGGTTTCCGCCCTCGACCTACTTCTTCCCACGTTTTTTCCACATCCGATGAAAAATGGCGTCTCCGTAACTGACGCGTCCATCAGTCATACCAGCAGTCCAACTAGGCCCTTGTGCCCTTCATTCAGCCCTCACACAATTCATCTGTCATGGGCTCAGTGTTAGCTGTGGATTCGATCGGTCACATTAAAGACGACATTTCCTTTGGGAAAAGAACGTTTACAGTAGCCTGAGTACAATACTGCATTTCTACAACCTAGTTTTAGACTTGTAATAGAAAATGACTATTATTAAACTCTTTATATATATATATATATATAAAGAGTTTAATAATAGTCATTTTCTATTATTTTCTATATATATATATAGGATGCATATTGGTGGAAAATGACAGAAAGCAAAAAAAAACAAAAACAAAAAAAACCCTGATATCATGTGGTCCACATTGGCATTTTATGAACAGGGGCTGTGGCACAGTTGGTGGAGTGGGTTGTCCACTAATCGTAGGGTTGGTGGTTCGATTCACGGCCCGGGTGACTCCATGTGCTGAAGTGTCCTTGGGCAAGACACTGAATCCCAAGTTGCTCCCGATAGCAAGCTAGCACCTTGTGTGTGAGTGTATGGGTAAATGAGACACAGTGTAAAGCGCTTTGGATAAAATCGCTATATAAGTGCACATTTACATTTAACTACTGACTACTAGTGACTATTAATTGTCATAAATGTCGGATTATAGATGCCAAGTCAATTTCCCAAGCCCAGTTTACATCTCAATATGGTCAGATTTTCAACAACTGCATTTAAATAGTCAACATGGCAATACTAGCTATTAATTATATGTTACAGAGCAACATTGCTGCTATAATTTTCTACCAAATTAGATGCCAATACTGTTAAAGGAAACATCTCTTACACCACAACGCGCACATTTATCAAAGGAGTCACTTGTTAAAGGGATGTGAAAGTGACCTGGACCCCTTTTTCAGGCTTAAGATCTTCAAATTGACCATTTTTGTGTATACTGTCGATTAATCAGAGCTTTGAACTGGCCCCTCAGAGGAAGATGCTAAAATGTAGCTTGGAAAAGCATGCCATGTGCAATGACTGGGGGTTGGGGGGTGGCGCTAACAGAAATAACTGCCTCGATTCAGAAAAACACAGCCCGCATGCATAAAAGACGGTTACTCCTCAATAAAAATCCGCTTGCACAGGCTGCTTTTTATGATCCTATAAAAACTGCCATCTGTCATGGAGGACAGGATCCGCAGTGTGAAGTGAGGGGCTTTTCGAGTGACACTTTTTCGGAAAAGTGCGACACACATCTGCCCGAGCTTCCTGCATAAAATCTCGGAGATTTGAGCACTGCCATTTCTAAAAGGGATTTTTGAATTTGCATGATTTTGAAGCTTTTTATCTTGAGTGTCACATCCAAAATGCCAGCGCGCTTTTACTTTGACTGGTTATGACACATTTTTTGAAAGAACATGGAAGTCCACAACAAAGTAAAAAAATAAATAAATAAAATACAAAACGTTTAATTCATGGAGAAATGGCGTGGTCGAAAACTTTCCGCTTACACCAAAAATAGTCGATCCAAAGTGTACTGAAAAGATTATTAACTTTTACTAAATGTAATCATGTGGATTAGTTTGAGCACAAAAGCACCACCAATGGTTATAAGAAGAAATACACAGCATCTTATAAAGAAACAGTGCAAGGATGGGGCTGATTTCTTTCTAGCCCAAAATGTACATTCATGCAGTGACTATGTTTTTCATGTTTTTAGACATTTTTAAAAGTAGATATAGTGGATATAGTCTAAGTACAATCACACAGAAGGACACATGATGAAAACATAACAGAATTGTTTGGTCTGCTGGGAAAACGCAACATGAAGCAAGTACAGCCTTACAGATTTGAAATACTTACAAAAAAATTTAAATGGCGAATGCAGCTGCCTATGTAGTTTTTCCCCTACATCATTCTTATTATACCATCAGTCAGACCTCATAAATGTACGTGTGTGATTTTTTTTTTTTTTTTTCTCGGGCAATATAAGTATTCATTGAAAGATATTTTGTTGAATTTCGTATACCCTTTAAAAAAATAACCATGGATTTCAAACAGCATGACTGCAATCCCCATGACTAAGCCTGAACTATGAATTGAGTTATACAAACTCTCGAGCCCTTAATGATTTAGGCACATGGTTTGCAGTTTTTCACAACGCTCGACTGGAGGTTTTAAGCTTTCCAAATAAAACGTGCTTTGCCTGATCAAGTACATTCGGTGGAAGGGAAGAAGACCGCACCGACTGGCTTTACATTTACTTTCAGCTTATTCCTCACTTTTTTTTTTTTTTTTAACTTATTACCAGTGAGAGTACAGTAATTAGTCATCAATATTCTGATGTGGTGGTGGTGTTTTTAATCATTTAAGGGAACAGACAGATAAAAAATTTGCATCTGATAAACTGCATAAATAAAATAAGTAAGTAAATCAATCATTAAATAAAAAATATTTGTAATTTGGAATATTGTATTTTGCATTATGTTTGTATATGTCTAATGCAACAAAGTGATTTTTTTTTAATAAGGTATGGCTACAAATTAAAATATTAAAACCATGACTTCAGTTTCTTGAGATTGATTTCATGGCCACAAAATATATAAAAAGGTGTTCGAGTGAGAAATCAATTGGAGCCTAAACGTGAAGATTATGTTACGCTTTATCAAGGGATGATGCATAAAGACATACTAACTCACTGGTGTTGCAACATGGATACTCTTCACCATTAGCAAATTTAATTGTTTTTTCACTTGTTTTCGCCAAATAATTAATATGAGGCTACGTATCAAGCTTGACATCCCATGACATAAATCGTGGGCTTAGGTTACAGGATATAATAACATATAATGATGTGTGGCCTTGATATGCACAGTCTGTGGCATCAATATAATCAACCAGTTGTATATTTGCATCAACATACATAAACAACATACATAAACCCTGTATGCGTCTTATTAAAGAGTCCATAGCCAAAATAAAAAGGTGCCAAAGAAAACAAGGCACTGAAATACTCACTTCAAAACAGAGGGTATAAACAAACTAACTAAACAAGAACTAACACAAAACAGGTGAGCACAATAGGGCAACAAACCAATGACAGGACAGGGTAGAAGAAAATAAACAAACAAGAACACTTGGTGTTCATCACCATGGGAACCATGACAACTCATTAGAGTCATTTGAATTTCCTTAGTTAAATAAAGTGTAATTAAATATCACAGCATTGAACATTTTTATGGTGGATCACTCTGTTTGAATTGAATATGCCTTTCTAAAAAAAAAAAAAAAATCTAAGATAAATATATACATCACAGAAAGTATTAAATGCATCACTGAACTCTATGATCTATACCAGTGACGCCCTGGGGGCTGCCAGATGGTGCCAGGGGGCCGCATAGAAATTCTTTTTTTTTTTAAGTATTTTTTCAATATTTATTTGACCTGTAAGTAAGTTGGAATTGTCAGCCTTTAAACTATGATGTACATAAAAATGAGAAATATTAATACATTTAATTAATCATACACAGCACACTAAGACACACCCCAAAGAGAGGCAACCGTTGATATACTAGTGTACAGTACTGTTAGTCATACGCTGATAAAACCTAAGAACTTAATTTAAAATGGAGAAGTTTTTAGATAGAGGACGTAGTCTCTTAGCTGAGAAAGTTAATATCGAAGAATTATGAAATTGTGAAAATTTGATTACTCTGGGGATCGGGCACAAAGGGATGCACTCTACACAAGGGGGGGCCTCACATGGAAAAAGTTTGTGAACCACTGATCTATACACCTACACAGTGAAATGACACCACAACATATGTGCATAGGCCAAGGTCATGTCTATTCAATGAGTTCAACACTTCTACACACCAGATGGTCTCTAAAAAATAATAAATTAATAAAACTACAAGCGACTGTCTGATATTTCCCACTAGCACCCTGCTGCTCCATATTAATGATCTTATAGGGCTAGATGATGCATTTGTCCTGTATTAACAGCTGCTAGGATCAAAATGCTTGCCAGATATCTTTTATTTCTATGAATCCTCAAGAATGGCTATGAATTATTCATCTGGTAGATGCCTTAATCCAAAGTGACTTACAAATTGTGTTAGTTGTATTTATCTATGAAATGTGAGTCCTAGTTTTGACTTTCCATGCTAGTCTATTTTTACAGCTAGAAAAAAGTTTCTTTAAATTTTCCATTTTCAAACCAGATGCACATGCAGATAGAACTCTGCACAACTCTTTGTACACTTAAATATTGTTTGGTTTTATAAGGTTACTATAAAACAGTCCTTCAATTCTGATCAAATAAAGTAACAAGTGATACAAGTTAATGATTATCAAGATTCTTATTAGTCATTTGTAGCATTTTAAGACTACATTATGATCATGTTCTTTTTGATATCAATAAGTTCATGCTGATGTCCCATCAATGTCTGGGTCTGGATCCACCACAATCCTGACCAGGATAAAGCTCTTACTGAAGATGAATGAATGAATGAATAGGAGTGAAAAACAGTGTCTGTACTATTGTTACTACTTTTCTAATACTACTTTAGTTGTTGCTCTCAAGTTCCAGAACTAGAGTGTCTGGTTGACCATTACCAATCCTCTTGTGTATACTTAATCTCCCTTTAACACTGTATGGTTTTGGCCAGATTTGCTGTTGCTGACAAAAATTTTATACCATAAAATAATTCTTTGGTCGTGAATTGAATTTCAGTGGTCTTAAAAAGCATAATGTAGCAAGCTCATTGGTGGTCATTGTCAGCAAAGATGGTCAACTACAAAGTTCTGGCAGTAGCAGAAATTTTTATTACAATCTCAGAGTGAATACACCCCACACCGCACGGTGGCGTAGTGGTTAGCACGTTCACCTCCCACCTCCAGGGTCCAGGGTTTGATTCCCGCCAGGGCCGTGTGTGCGGAGTTATTCTCCCTGTGCTGCGGGGGTTTCCTCTGGGTACTCCGGTTTCCTCCTCCAGTCCAAAGACATGCATGTAGGCTGATTGGCGTGTATGTGATTTACAACTAAACCTTCTAAAGATGATGCACAATAAATCCCGCAAACAGTTTGCTGAAGACAAGCAGACTAAAGACATGGATTACTGGAACCATGTCCTGTGGTCTGATGAGAAGATAAGCTTATTTGGTTCAGATGGTGTCAAGTGTGTGGTGGCAACCAGGTGAGGAGTACAAAGACAAGTGTGTCTTGCCTACAGTCAAACATGGTGGTGGGAGTGTCGTGGTCTGGGGCTGCATGAGTACTGCTGGCACTGGGGAGCTACAGTTCATTGAGAGAAATATGAATACCAACATGTACATACTGAAGCCGAACATGATCTGAATCATGCATGATAATGATAATGACCCCAAACACACCTCCAAGACGACCACTGTCTTGTTAAAAAAGCTGAGGCTGATGGACTGGCGAAGCATGTCTCTCCAATTGAGCAATTGAGCTCAACCCAATTGAGCATCTGTGGGGCATCCTCAAACAGAAGGAGGAGGAGCACAACGTCTCTAACATCCACCAGCTCTGTGATGTCGTCATGGAGGAGTGGAAGAGGACTCCAGTGGCAACCTGTGAAGCTCTGGTGAACTCCATGCCCAAGAGGGTTAAGACAGTGCTGGAAAATAATGGTGGTCACACAAAATATGGACACTTTGGGCCCAATTTGGACATTTTCCCTTAGGGGTGTACTCACTTTTTTTGTTGCCAGCAGTTTAGACATTAATGGCTGTGTGTTGAGTTATTTTAAGAGGAGAGCAAATTTACACTGTTATACAAGCTGTACACTCACTACTTTACATTGTAGCAAAGTATCATTTCTTCACTGTTGTCACATGAAAAGATATCATCAAATATTTACAAAAATGTGAGGGGTGTACTTACTTTCGTGACATACTGTATATTCAATATGGATAATGATTGGCTACCTAAACATCATAATGGCACATTTAAGCATTAACCATGAACTTTTTTCCAATATTACACCATAAAATTTCACTTGTGGTGAATCAATAACACCACAAGATAATTACGTATCCTGTTGATAAATACGCTCTGGGGAGCTGATAATTATATGGTTCTAAAGAGATGAAGCTTAACAGTGGTTCCAAAACTGATAGGCCTGGGATTTGCACCTTAACCACTAGGTCCACCACTTTCTTCAAAGCCATGGAGGATTTTCTGTCCTAATGCTCTGTGGAACTCAGAATCTCACTGTACAGCGAAGGGCGACATGTTCAGTGCCAGAAAAAAGTATTCAAACCATTTTTATTTATTGTACCAAATCAAATTTGATCCACATTTCATTCAAAATGAGAAGCTAAGTGCCTGACTTTTAGCACTCCATCTGGCCCTGTGAGCTTGGGCTTTGACAGCCACCACTCGACTGCTATAGGCACCTTCCTCTTTACCTGCAATCTGTCTAAGTACCCTTGACACTTCAGTGTAGTTTGAAGAAAGGTCGACAAATAGGGATTTGTGCAGGTCTGTGTGGTCACGTGGTCCTGACCCGTGCCACCTGGAGAGATGTCATAACAAGTGAAAGCTATCAAGTGGGAATACGGCTAAAAGAGAATGTGCTGGAGTGAGTCCTCTTGTCTGGCTGCAGAGTGAGAATCTCGTTGTATATAATGCCACAGCAGCTGTTTGGTGTGGATGGGGAGGTGAGCCTTTAGCCTCAGCTGTCACTCACCTGTCCTCGATTCTATCGCAACCTTGGTATTGTTCCTGCAGACACCAAACGCTGGCTGGGGAATATTTCTGATCAGATTTGAGAGGTTTCAAAGGTTGAAGCCAAGCTGTAATCTTGTTTTCATTAATTATTTTACAATAAAAATGAACTTAGTGAAGGTATAACTTGTTGATACCTTTAAACTGACTTTGCAGAATAAAATAACACACACAAATGTGACCAAGTCTAAGGTGTTTGACAGAGGTGTGCCTTTGAGCTCCATATTGAACTCATAGTTGTCCTAAACCCAATTTGAAGCATTCAAGGTGTGTTACTGTACAATAATCTGAGAATAGGGTCTGGATCCACTGTGACACTAACAAGATTTGGTGGCACTGTGGTGGAGCAGGTAGTGATCCTGAGCTCCACTTTCCAGAGAACTGGCTGGTTTAAATTGCCCCCATATTGAGAACTGCTCCACAGTAAATTCAGGTGTATTCCTGCCTCATGCCCAGTGGTAGAAAGATAGGCTTTGGATCTGTCAAAACCCAGAGTGGTTAAAGCATAAGGAATAAAATGCTTGGGGGATGTTTTATCAGTGACCAAAAGAAAGCAGCTTTACATGTTACCCACCCCAAAGTTGAATGTTTTCCTGTAATATCATGTCTATAAGATATATTTATGTTATAAAACAGCAACTTTCAAACAATAAAATTTTTGAATCAAAGAATAATGTCATGCTTAATGTTGTGGAAGTTCCATGAAGCAAGTTTGTTCCTGTTATCACTTACGTTATAGCACCTATAAACAGGCATTCCTTCACAATACTTCCTTTACTCTCTGTTTCATGCAGTTACTAATAAATGCAAAAAAAAATCCTACAGTTCACAGGAAGTGTCACAGAAAGGGTGCTGACTGTTGACAATCATTTCATCAATCATTTAAACATGTCATCAGTAGCATAATGAGAATAACAGAAAAACACACAAAGCAGCACTTTGATATCAAATAGAAATGTTTTTGCATCTCAGCATCGTCCCTAGCCTCAACTAGCGGAATTTTATCGATGTATGCTAATGCTCTCTCCTGCTTTACTCAGCACCATTTAGTATTAAACTATTCATAGGCAGAATATAATATATACAGCTTGAAATGCTTATGAATTTTATGGGGGGAAGTGCAAATTCAGCGATTACATAGAAATTTTAAATCAGTTTACTCAAGTAATAATGACTTTTGAACATGGACTAGGGCATGAGTTTGTATCCCCATTATTTTTAAAAAAGGAAAATATATATAGATTTATTTTTTTAAATATATTTACATGGCAACATAAATGAAGCATGGGTGTGTCCTATAACAAGAAAGAATCCAAAATGGAAGTCAAAAAATAAACAGGAAATGGTTTGAAACCTATAGTTTTCTCTTAGTTGTTGTTTTGATGGTGGTGGCGGAGAGCACTGTCTAAAACATTGGTGTTGCTGCATTGGGATATGGTGACCGTGAAGGCCATAGAATGTGATTTACACCATGCTCAGAGAGTCCTTGTGTTCTGTAGATGGGTTGAGTCATCCTGGAAGAGCCTACTCTCTTCAGGATGGAAGTGTTTCTTCATTTCTTCTTCTTTGTCTTGAATTTGTCCTAAGCAGATATACAATTCTATATAATAATCCTATATAGGATAATACATTCCTATATAGAGAGGCCAATTTAGCAGTGACAAGTCAGTTATTTAAAATGAAATGACTATGTACTCAAGTATGGTGTATTTTCTTGTGTTGGTGATGGTGTTGGTGACATGGAGCTGAAAGAGCAAAGGTAGGTCAAGAAACTTGTGAGAGAAATGATGATCATTGGGAATAGGGGTAAAGGGGATTGCTGGTGCACACAGAGCGAGAAGTATATTACAGTAATGAGTCAGCAGGGAGGAAAACTCCATGCTGAGAAACGGCATGGAGAGAAACAAAGCCATAGGACAACTACACGACAAGGTTGTCGCCAAGGGAGCTACTCTGTAGGAATGCGAGTGTGAGGAAAAGGTCAGGTGGGAGATTGGGACCAGAAAGGTCAGCTTCACGGTTATTAGACCACCACGGCACCATGGTTTCATGCACTTGATATTCGGTCCCGCAACTGCCGAGATATTGCTCATCCATATTTAACAGATGTGCTCCATGAAATCCTAATTCTGAGAATTTGTACATGATCCACTGAGAAATCGGGAGCACAATATGGCAATCTTCATACGTGTCAGTGTGATTAGGGTCAGACACTTCCAAATGGTATTGAAAGAAAACATCTTTGCCCTACAGGTAAATGTGAATTAGTGATGTGTCATCTGTCTACGAGCTGACTCTTTGACTTGACTCATTTAGTTGTACATTGAGAGCCAACTTATATACGTAAATATACATAAGTATTAGGGTGTTTTTTTTTTCTTTTCTTTTTTATTGATGTAGGCAATGCCATTACTCTTGCTTAATCAAAATTCTTCCATGGAAACCTTTGTTCAACATCTCAGTTGTTTATTAGAATGAACTGTGAGATGTGTGTGTGACGCTCAGCTGTGTGTATGAGGCAGCATGACAGGTGGGATCTGTACGTAGCAGTAGTTCTAAATGAAAATACTGTACTGTATTTCTTCCTAATGAATCACGTACATCGCATTGCCAATGCACATTTGTACTGCCTTGCTGATTAAATAATTGTTTACATATATTTTATATTTAAATGTATACTATACGTAGAACTACGACATTGCTGAGTGTGTCATGAAGTTATTTTAGGACAAAAAAATAAGACAATAAAAAAAACACAAAAAATGCTAAGAAATGCTTGATAAACACATCTCATGTCCTCCTGCCATCTCAAATACCTAGCTGGCTTGGCATCTGCCAATAAATTAGCTCACATTTGTCACAGCCTTCACAAACTGCATTTAAGTATCAAAATCCTGAGTTAAATTATCATAATCGATATCAAATATTTATTTTACATACAAATTTGTCAAACATATACCCTAACAATCAAATTTTTATTTTTGGTCACTAATCTTAGCTAAGTTAGTTAGTTAGTTACCTAGCTAGCTAAGCAGCAGAGGTGGTAAAAGTACCCACTAAAAGTGCAACTCTAAATCTAAATAAATAAATCCTTTGGTAAAAGTTGAAGTACAGCTTCAGATTTGTCCCTCAAATTTCAAGTAGAAATGCTCAAATCACACCTTGATTTTAGTAACAGATAGTAGTTTAGTCCCTGTTTCACCAAGAAACCAAGATTAGCTAAGGCTAACAAACAACAGCGTCACTTCAAAATCTCTCAGATGCTAGCTAGCATGATAAGAACTGACAATACTAACTAGTTGAACTGTAATATGAAAACTAACCTAGTTAGAAAAGTTTTATATTTTATCGGTCTGGTAGTCCAACAAGCAGTGACAACACCTGAGGCAAGTTTTATGATAAACCCAACTTTTTCTGATCATGTCATACATTGCTCAAATGAATTCCACTACAATTACTGAAAGAACTAGGAATTTCACTTTGTAGTTTATTTCTGTAGGTTTAATAGGTTGTGAAAGTAACTTGAAAGTAAAGTAATGAATAATCTGATTACTTTTTACATGCAGTAAACAGTAATGTAATCAAATTGCAATTATAAAGTGGTAATTAGTAATCTGTTGTGGATTACTTTTTTTTTTGAGTAACTTACCCAACCCTGGTGCCAACACTGCGTGCGATTTAACAAAAATAGCATTGATATCTACTTGACAATAATCTATGTATTTAAGTGCACTTAAAATTCCATTAAAGAAAGCGCAAAAAGTGAAACACCTCAGAAGCAAAGTGTCCAGTTTTTCTCTCAGTAAGGGGTCTTTTGAAGCAACAGTTTTTTCAATTTTGATCATTTCTCCTTGCAATTTCGCTTGCATAGGCATCAATTATCTCAAATGGCCTGCTATATTCGAGTGAGAATCAATGCCTTATGTGCACTCCTTGGTTAACAGCTCCTGTTTTTACTCCTGGCCTGTTTTTGTTCCTGTGTTTTTGCCTCTGTGTGAACTGTTTTTGACTGACCATGACTTGGATCGGATTTGCAATTAGGATCCGTTCAATACACCGAGCGCTTGAATATTCACTCCAGCTTCTTCATGTTGTCTCTCTGTTGGTGCACTGCTTCATCATCCTATAGTATGTATTAGTTTGCACTTGTTCTGTTGTTTGCTCTTGGTGTTGTGCCACCGGTGTACTGCAAATGAAAATGATAATGACTCTCAAGTCACTATTTAAGTCGATGGATTAGAGAAAGGAGATCGGGTAAGAGAAAGGAATTGAGAATCTCATGTCTTGTTTTGTTTTTTTTCACAGAGTGTATTGTAAAATATTAAAGATGTTAATTAATGGGGCTCCCATGTGACACAACAGAAAAGTGTTCACCCTGATTCCACCCAAAATCCCAAATTTTGCCCACCTGTGAGTTCATGTTTGTGGAAGACAACAAATTCCTCTGAGTGTGTTACACCACCTCGTGATGCAGCAGGAGCAGCAGTTCAAAAAGATGTGGTTGGCTGGCTTCACGTTTCTCAGAGGAAACATGTTCACCCTCCCTGTCATATGGCGAGTAGGAATTGTCAGGCGACCAAATTGGGGAGAAAACTGGAGTTGCAAATGTTGGTCAAGCTGGACAGTCTAAAAGACTAAAGCAATGCTGGATCACTCAATTTAGACAGAGATGAAGCGAGTTCTAAATATGTCTACGGGTCGAGTGTTTCAGGCTCTAATAAAATTTTCATAAAAGCTATGAGCTCCAAAGACACTGATCTTGTGCTTGTTGAAGAAAATACACATATAATTCACCAATTATTTGTAACTTTTGTGACCCACATGACCGAAATCAACCTAATTACAAAATAATCACAGTTTTCATTCTCTGCCGGCTTTAAAAGTGTATCCCCCAATTACCCAAATGTCCTTACACTGCATTTTATAGTGTTTCTCTGGTCGTTTAACTTCACAAAAGGCTCATTAATGAGCTGTGGAGTTAAATCAGGTGTGTTAGGGCAGGGAAACACCAGAATGTGCTCTGCATCAGGTTTTAATGTTATGTTTTGCTAAGGTTTAAGGAGCATATGGGACCTGTATATATTTATTTATAAGATGTGGTGAAATATGTTCTAAGTTTGCACATTAAACTGTGAAATGAAGTGGGCCAACCCCGTGTGCGTGAGGTCGTCCATCCTCTTTTGAACAAATGAAAAACTATATTAAACGGTGGACCCATCTCGTGGAGGAGGAGCTCTCTGGGGTCTCATAGCGGTGCGAAAAGCGAGCGTGCACTCTCTGTTTGAATGAGAGATGATTTTCTATCAACATGAGTACACAGCAATATTGCACGAAACGAATGAATACAGCATGCATCATTTATCATAGGCTAAATATAGAGTCGAAAATGGCATGTGTGGCTCAAATGACCAAGTATGGCTCCTACGTGGCACATAGTTCCAATGTTCCCATATTCCGTTATTTATTATACCCCCATATTGTTTATCCGATGAATTTTTGGGTTACTTATATTCACCAATCGACCATAATATTAAAACCATTGACAGGTGAAATGAATAACATTGATTATCTTGTTACAGTGGCACCTGTCAAGGGGTGGGATATATTAGGCAGCAAGCAAACAATCAGTTTTCGAAGTTGATGTGCTGGAAGCAGGAAAAATGGGCAAGCGTAAGGATCTGAGCGGCTTTGAGAAGGACCACCAAAAGTGCTTACAACGGGCACGTAGGCATCAGAACTGGACTCTGGAGCAATAGAAGAAGTTTCCCTGGTCTGATGAATCACATTTTGTTTTCTATCATGTAGAAAGCCAGGAGTGTGCGTCTCTTACCTGGGGAAGAGATGGCACCAGGATGCACTATTGGAAGAAAGCAAGATAGGGGAGGCAGTGTGATGCTCTGGGCAATGTTCTGCTTGGAAACCTTGGGTCCTGGTATTCCTGTGGATGTTACTTTGACATGTACCACCTACCTAAACATTGTTGCAGAACAAGTACACCCGGTATTCCCTAATGGCAGTGGCCTCCTTCAGCAGGATAATGCTCCTGCCACACTGCAAAAATTGTTCAGGAATTTTTTGAGGATCATGACAAAGTACAAGGTGTTGACTCGGCCCCCAAATTCCCCAGATCTCAATCCAATCAAGGATCTGTGGGATGAGTCCAATGCATGGAGTCCCCACCTTACAACTTGCAGGACCTGCTGCTAACATCTTGGTGCCAAATATCACAGCACACCTTCAAAGGTCTTGTGGAGTCCATGCCTCGACGGGTCAGAGCTGATCTGACGGCAAAAGGGGGACCTTCACAATATTAGATGGGTGGTTTTAATATGTCTTGTACTTCCTGTAAATATTGAACACTTCCTCTCAGCAGAACAAATACTGCTTTTATTTTTGGGTAAACGTGATGCCGTAAATGAAGTGGGTTAACTTTTTTTCTGTTCTGTTACTCTTTATGTTCAACACTGCTGAATTCTCGGTTCTTGGTCTGACTGGTTTGATTTATTGGTCTCTAGTGTCAACTTCACGAAAGAAAAAAGTGAGGCTTGTGATTGAACGGCTGTTGATATCTGCTATAACGTAAGTGATAACAGGAAATAATTTGCTTCTTGATGTTCCATAACATTAAATGTAACTACAAATGCATAAAAATTACAGTCTCTGTCTTTGAATATTTTCCTACAACTTTGCATTTTTGCTAAAAAATTATTCGAGCTTTATGAGATATCATAATTGTTTATAATAATTTACGAATATGGGCTTCATAGAAAGTGATACCTTACACTTGTTGCCACATTTTGAGCTCAAACGCAGAAGGGGTTAAAAAAAAAAAAAAAAACATTTTTGATGATTGGAAAAGCAAACGTAAGAATACTCCCAGCAAGATTTGCTGACAGTCCACACCAGAAAATTAAATGCTTACATCTTAGAAATTGCTCAGTGGTGCATTTAATCAAAGGGCATTGAATTTAGTTTGTTCTGAATTGCTGATGTACAGTTTTTGGACTGAGATTAGGACGAATGAGATATTTATTGACTTGTTACCTGTATGCCTGAGTGCAAGCCCCCAAATCCCCCCCCCCCCGCCCTTATGTATGAAGCACTTTCTTTGTTTTCTGTACCTATGCATGTGACTTCTCATTCACATCTCTATTACACAAATTGTGATTTCTTTTTACTCTGTGGGAATATACAGTACAGTTAAGTCTAAACTAGGTGAAAATCTGAGTTAGCTTCCTCCAGGACAGTTTCCTTTGTAAATTGTGGAATTGGTAAAGACCGAACCGGGGCTAAATGAGGTAAAAATAATAATTAAAAAACAATTTATCCTATTTTATTCACTACTTTGGAAGTCAAAATCTTCTGACAACTCCAGAGTCTAAATACGTTTAAATACTTCTTAATGCGTGGCTCACAGAATGTTTGTTTGGCAATAAGTTCCATTCAAAAGTCCTCTCCTAAATCATTGGAACGCCAAGGTCAATTCATTTGTTTGTGCTACACACCAAAGACATTTAGGTTTGAGATCAAAAGACAAATATGACAAGAGACTTCAGAATTTCAGCTTTTATTTCCTGGTATTTATATGTAGACGTGTTAAACGACAAAGAACATAGCATATTTTGCATCAGACCATTCAATTTGTAGGTGAGCAAAATATTTTAACACGTGACTGACAGGTATTTCTTGTTACCCGGGTGTGTTCTGTTGGGTTGATTGTTTAATCAATAAATAGCTCTGAACATCTGTTCTTGGTTTTAGCCTTCAGTTTCACCTGTGAAGACTGCATTTGATGTTAACCCTCTAACCCCGTAAGACCGAAAAACTGGCTTGCCCATCTTTGACCTATTCTCGTAAGGACAATATACCGGCTTGGTTGTCTATGCCAAATACCCGTAAGGCCGGTATACCAGCATTACTCTGCTATGATTCCTTACTTATTTAATTATAATTTTTTGACCTCGAAACTTGATGACGTCATGAGGTCAAGACATGATTATGTCATTACGCCGTCATTACGATCAAGATGATCCAAGCGTGAATATTGTTGATAAACTAATGGTGTAATAGTAGTAGTTAACTAAAAATGCCAAAACCGAAAAGATAATCGTGTTCCAGCTAAAGTTTCACCTACAGTGAACACAGCTACATCTAAAACAGTGGGAAAAAAGAAAACATGCACAGTTACACAGGCCAGAACGAGGATTCTAGATAGTGACAGCAGTGAAAGTTCAGACGATATTGAAACCGTAACTGATAGTGACAAATCCTTCTGTTGGAAAGAAGAACAACCCCAGAAGGAATTAAAACAGTTTTTTATTGTTGGGAATGTGACCAATTTTTGTGCATTCGTGAAAACAGTACCTGCTGGTCTGATTATCACCAGAAAGTTGACACTTGGCACTAAAATGCATTTATTCAAAGGCATTGACCACGCTGATGCTCGTATGGTACTTCTAAATGAGTAGAAGGATTTTAGCGAGCATTTTTCATAATTTCTCTAGTTAGGAATTGTGCTCAAGTGGAGTAAAAACACCGAACTGCTTAATTTTCAAGGTAATATTACACAAATACATTATTATAAGTTGTTTCATCAAAACATAAAAATGGTAGAAAAGCAAGTAATTTTAAAGCTGAGAAAAGAGGGAAAATCAGAGGCATTGGACAAATATTGGTCATAGCCAATGCAACAATTTGAAATGTCCTGAAAAATAAATAAACCACTGGTGTACTGAGCAACAGACACCAAATGGGTTGGCCAAGGAAAACAACAACAGATAATGTCAGAAGCGTTGTTAGAGCTGCGAAGAAAAACCCCAAAACAACAGTTATCTCTAACAAAAGATCTCTAACAACCTCCACAGAGCAGAGGTGAAGGTATCACAATCCATCGTTTGAAGAAGAATTCCTAGCCTAGCTGTAATTCTCCTGATGATCTTTGAAAATTTTCATTTAACAAGATTATTTTTTGTCAGCATATACAGTAGAATAGCACTTGATCCAACACATGCTTGTATTTTGCGGTGCATTTATTTATTTATTTATTTATTTATTTTATATTATGCCGAAATCAAAATCGAAAGCACTACATGAGCTTTCTATCTTAAAACCAACTGGGGAAAGCTGTTTATCTAACTAGGGTGTGTTGTCATTGTAGTTCAAATGGTGTGACCAAAGCCATTACTACAATAAATACATATATCAGGGCTGTTAATGTAGGAACCTTCTTACAGTAGAACCTGATAAATATATCACTGAGATTTCTGTTAAACAAAATATAAACATAAGAAGGACTTGGGTTAGAACATATAATAGAAGAAGAAGTTGAATAGAAGAAGATGAAATTGAATAGAAGAAGATTTTTTTCTTTTTAGGCTCTCTGGCTGCCTGCCCTTGCTATTCAAAGTCCACATTGATATTGCACATTCACGAGTCGTGAGACCTTTTACTTTTCTCCTGAAATGCTCTTCAATTTCAAGTGGACTACTTACATCACACAAAGCAAAAAGAAATATTTTAATCCCATACGTACTTGCCGTTCTAGGACCTTGTTCATTTTCCTCTTTGCGAGGGAGTGAAAGAAAGCAACTCTTCAGTCAGAGCAGATAAAAGGGCAGGAAAATGAGAAGAGAAATGTTGTATACGTCTGCCATTACTGAATCGCTAGGCTGGAATCATACCTCAAGCAGCTTGTACATTATTTTGAGATCTCTTTTCTGCTTTCACTTTTATCTTCTGCAGCTTAGAAAAGTTCAAAGACAACACAAATTGTTGCTTTGGGGGGAAAGAAAAAGTTTGCAATCATACTGTATGACATTTGAGTCGCTGTTTACACCTGTTTCAGCATCACTAAACTAATGGCTTGTTTTGTTTCGAGTGGATTTCGTTCCTTCGTCAGGTTGCGAAAGCTCTTAATAACGTGGCGTGTTTATACACCTCTTAATGTCTGACAGGTTGTGTTCTAAATCGAGTTTTAACATCGTCAAGTGCTGCCTTAATGAACATCCCAAGGGTAGAGCAGGAAAAGAAAAAGTGGTGAAGCTGCCTTCTTAATGCTGTGAAATCTGGAACACACCACCTCGAGAGATTTGGCAGGCTCATCTTTATTCCTGAGCATTTAATCGAACTGTTATTTTATAATAATTACATTAACACAATTTGAGCATTTCGTTCTGTATATCGTTTGTTGATATTCTTGCTACATCTATGTGTTTATTTTAAATCCAGCCTCTTCTACCTTCATTGATTGGAAAAAAATTAACGCCATTGCAAGCGAATTACGTAAGAACATTTCATAACGTGGGTTGTACTATGTCCTTAATCTGAAAGCTCGGAGAAGCTAAGAAGGCTTAAATAAACAATGGCACCTGTCAAGGGATGGGATAAATTAGTCAGCAACAGTCAGTTCACGAAGTTGATGTATTGGAAGCAGGAAAAATGGGCAAGCATAAGGATCTGAGCGACTTTGACAAGGGCCAAATGGTGATGGCTAGACGACTGGGTCAGAGCTTCTCCAAAACGGCAGGTCCTGTGGGGTGTTCCTGGTATACAGTGGTTAGTACCTACCAAAAGTGGTCCAAGGAAGGACCCAGGTGAACCCAGGGCAGGGTCATAGACACACAAGGCTCACTGATGCACACGGGGAGCGAAGGCTTGCATGTTATTTCAGTCAGAGTAAATATTAATTTGTCTTTTATGTGTCTAGAGATATGTCTTTTAGACTGTTGTGGTCATTTATAAGATGTCGAAGTTAATATCGACCCAAAAATGTTGGCCAAATTTAACCCTAACTTCCCAATTAATTGAAGTCAGGCCAGAGTGGTCCAGTAACGGACATCCATACACATAAGTGTCACAGGGTGTATAGTAGGGATTTACCGTGTAATTACCCCCTCACACACAAACACACAAGCTTATTACTTTGTCTTTTAATTTTGTAACTTTAGATTTTTTCTTGAAAAATGACAGATACAGTAAATATTGTTGAGGTGTTCCGTTTCGATTTCTAAAATGGCGTCCACCATCTATAGCCATTAAACCCATTTTTAAAGTACCTTTCCTTCCACACAGCAATAAATAGCCATGCACCTGTCTATAGTATGTTTGAGTATGATTCTTATCATTTTTCAGGGGAGATTGTGATAGTAGTAAATAGTGTGGAAAAAGTTGTGTGTGTGTGGGTGTGGGAAAGAGCGGCAAAGAAAAACATATCCTTGGAGATCTGCAGATATTGAGACTGCGTGCTTCGAAAGCTCATTTCTCAATACAGTTGTACTTTCCTGATTCATTTGTTAATCGGTAGTCCTTTCCTCCCCGCGGGAAACCTAATGACCTCCCATTAGATTTGTTCGCACACAGACTCTCTACTGAAAATGCAAATGTAGATGCAAATGAAATTAAAAATAAATTATCAACATAGTACAAAATAGAGTGCACTGTATTGTTGGACTGAGATGAATCTATGACAGTGTTTCAGTTACCTAATATATATATATATATATATATATATATATATATATATATATATATATATATATATATACATATGTATATATATATGTGTGTGTGTGTGTGATATGATTAAGTATCACATTAATTTACTGTTGAGGTCTTGTTTTTTTTCCCCCACTCCCTGTCAAACGCACATATACTCACAAACTAAGCAGCGAAGAGATTCTTTAAAGTGTAGATCTTCTTCCAGTGAGTCCCAGCTCAGTGGGCTTTAAACACTAATGTGTTTCTGTGAGGCGCCGACCTGTTAACGTTTTTATCATTCATTCTGCAGAGATAGTATCAGGACATATCAGAAAATACACTATACTAGGGAAACTTATCACAGACTATTTCTGCTTCCCAGAAAACCTGGCAAACATGTGTTAATGTATTATGTAAAAGCGTGAATGTCGCACGGACAGTTGTGAAGAAGATAATTTGCGAGCCATTAGACATCCACCGCTTTCCTGTGGCTTTCAATGAATATTTCATGAATATCACCGAACGCTCCTAAATGACGAGTGTGTTTACTACCAAAACTCATAGAAATTAATAGAACGTGTTGGTTCGCCCAACATTTCTTAGTTAATGTTCTAAAGTTCCTCTGATGAAGCTACGGAAGTTGCGATGACAAAAGGAGCTATCTACATATATTATGATTTAGTGTTAAAGCTCCAGTGAACATAAATTCATGTTTGTCTTTTAATTAGATTAATGTGTGCACGATATGTAGCTCAAATTATGAATAATTGCACATTCCAGAGCACGTTCTCACATGATTATTCTCAAAACGTATACTGTATGTTAATCGTTATAATTAACGTGTGATCTTTAACAGCATCCAAGATTTATTTTGAGTTTTTTTGTTTTCTCTTAGTTTAGATGTCTTTCTTCCACATGCTGGTCTATTTTTACATCAGTTAATGGTTTCCTACATTACTCACAATGCCACGTTGATAGTGGTGCCAGTAGGGTTTTGTCCTTGCTTTGTCTCGTATAGAGCGATGCAGCAGTGCTTTAGTCTTTTAGTCTGTCCACCTCTTTCATGTCAACTAACACCATAATTCACTGCGACTGGGTCATTCCTTCTGAAAAAACAAACAAACAAACAAACAAACAAACAGTAGAAACTGTCAATGAAATTATAATGATTTCCACTACAAATACCATTACATACCATCAGCTAACCATTAAAACTATTAACAGTATATCCACTAGACATAACATGCCACCAATAGAAGTCAACAAATTACCAGTAGAGACCCACAAGGACCATTACAATTTCCATTAAAACCATTTCAAATTATATTATGGTTTCTGTTGTTCTGTTGCAACTATCTGGTCTATCTTTACCGACCAAAGAGTCCATGGTCAATGTTCCATCTTCTTGTTTTCGAATTGGCTCACAAGACACAGGCTTGTAGGATTAAACAATCCAAAAATGTTAAACCACACCCTTCTCTGATCACACTGCATGGATCAGCAGAAAATTCAACTTTGTTTTTATTTAGTCTTCATCTATCTTCTACACCGCTTTATCCTTTTCAGGGTCACAGGGAAACCTAGAGTCTATCCCAGGGAGCATCGGGCACAAGGCGGGGTACACCCTGGACATGGTGCCAATCCATAGCAGGGCACAATCACATACACATTCACACACTATTTAGCCTTACATTTTTTATAATTGTTATTGGGTTTTTTTGTTGTTGAACTTTTGCTATCCAAAGTTTGCTTTCTTACTTAATTTTAATTATCGTACTAAACTTTAATAATACACCTCTAAAGTTTTCCAAAGAAAGTTATGTTTCACTGATAATAAGCCTTTCATTACTGATGACTTGTTGTGCTAAGAATCCAAACGACACAGTACTGACCCCACAGTAATGCTAATTACAAGCAGCATGTCTGCAGCCTATTAGTGAAGAATACACAGCGCTAATTACAAGGTCAAGACATGTGAGTACAGAAATGGGAACATTTTAAACAAGGTCTCCCCATTAACTCATTTTGGATTTACACCATTACATTACAATTTATGATAAACAAGCGAAGCGAATTGTTAGCGTGTAGGAGTGAACGCTTGCCTTTTTTTTTTCATTCCGATGGTGCTTTAATTAGCTTTTCTCTCCATATCACGATTGCAATTATTACACCCGACCCAAGCTTCTTTCCTGGAAGAGGATGGAAAAGAATTGATGATGCCATACAATCAAGCAGCACATTCAAAGTGTGTAAATTACGGTAAAAATTAAGAAATAAATAAACAAACAATACAGGCTATATGATGCCAAAGTGCTGAAGGGATAAACATTAGCACAGATCTGTTTCCGAGGTTGAGGTTTTGATGTCGGTTGGTGTTTCGGGGGCTGGCCCAGAGAGCGGCTTCAAAGTTTTGGATGGGAACTGGTGGTTGTAATTGAGCCCATTAGCAAACCTGAAATGCAGTCAGGGTTTTCAAAAACAACAATAGTTCTGCTGCCTGACCGAGTGCTGCTCTCATAAAGCATGGATAGCTTTTAACATGCAGGTTACACAGTGCTAATGAAAATAAGAGCTTCAGTCCAGGTGAGCTGTCAGATGTGTATTATACAGCCTGTAGTTTCTGAAAACAAAATATATCACATGTTAAGCGTACAGTGAACAACTGTACTGTATGTATCGCATAGAGCTTTACCTGGTGACGTTGAACCCTCTACTGAATAACACAAAATGTATGAGATTTCCAGACTATAAGTAGCAGAGCTTTTTTTGTGTTATGTCAAAGTTAATGGCCCCTTTTTCCAGTTACATAGGAAAATAGTATTTTTGTATTATTGCCTATCCAAAAATTAATTGTTGCCATGTGCCAACACCATGCAGTAAATACTTTATGTTTACCTCTACCACAGTGCTGTTGAATTCTCAATTCTGATTGGCCAGAAAGACAAATCACAAGTTTATATTAATGCACTCAATCTGTTACCTTAACGAGTCTATAGTAACAGATTTGTACAGGGTCTTTTATGTCGGACGCTCTGCATAAAAGTATTTTTAAAAAATGTGTGTAGCCGTTGATATGGTGACCTTTTTTTTGTAGGTGTCAGGAGTTAACAGAGGTTTTCCTCCAAAGGAAAGGTTTCAGTAAAGAGGTAACATGTTTCAAGAGAGATAAAAGAGTCTGGTGATGGAGCAATTCTTTATAGATGTTACCACACAAGTGATAATTCGAGCTAACTTGTCCTGTGGACGTTCCACAACGTTAAATGTGACAGTAAATGGTTAAAAATTATGTGTTAAAACGTCTGTCAGTAATTAGTAAGGAGTCAGTATGACTTACTCATCAGAAAGTAGTGAGTAAGTAGTCACTAAGTAATCAATAATTAATTATTAAGTAATCAGTAAGTAGTCAGTGAGTAATCAGTAAGAAGTCAGTGAGTAATCAATAAATAGTCAGTGAATAATCAGTAAGTAGTCTGTAAGTAATCAGTAAATAGACAGTGAGTAGTAAGTAAGTAGTAAGTAAGTTGTCAGTATGTAGTAAGTAGTGAGTAAGTAGTAAGTAAATAGTCAGTAACTAATCAGTAAATAGTCAGTGAGTAATCAGTAAGTGGTAAGTAAGTAGTAAGCAACTAATCAGTAAATAGTCATTGAGTAATCAGTAAGTAGTCAGTAAGTAGTAAGTAAGTAGTCCGTAAGTAATCAGTAAGTAATCAGTAAGTAATTATTATGGTTGATAATAAATTGTTAAGAGAAATAAAACCAGGATGTGCAGTTACTATAAAATAATGAACTTTGGTTTGGTAACAGTAACTTAGCTTCATGTTGGGCTGTGTCCCACCACCCTGTCTTTGGTGATTTTCCGTATTCCTGTTTTACATGTTGCTTACTTACTAGGAGTATCAGTCCAATGCTGAGAGCTATACAAACCAGTATAATGATCTTTTAGTCTTACTGTTACAAATAATGTAGAAACAAAAGAAGAAAATGATGTAACATAACCATCAAAGATGTGTCAGTTATGTGCAAATGCCTGAAAAAAAAACTGTTTGGAAAAATACCAGGTCAAGGACAGACTCCTCGATTGTTTTGTTTTGTATTTGTCTAGTTTTGTTACTACATACTGTAATTTACAAATAAATAACACAAATAGTTCCATGAAAATCTTCTTCTTCCTCTTCTACTTCTTCTTCTTCTTCTTCTTCTTCTTCTTCTTCTTCTTCTTCTTCTTCTTCTTCTTCTTCTTCTTCTTCTTCTTATTATTATTATTATTATTATTATTATTATTATTATTATTATTATTATTATGTCTCAATCTCAAGGGTTTAAACCACTATTTCTCAAAACAACATCTTTCTCACACATGATTTGACCTCCTGCGGTCAAGAGGTCATTTTTAATGTCACATGAAGCTGCTGGTGTGTACTGTGTAATCCATCTTCCTTTCGCTGTTTGCTGTGTAGTTAAAAGGAAAAAAGAAAAAAAGCCTTGATCATTAAAGCTCTGCTGTCACTTTTTCAGGGTTGTAATGCGCTTCTGTGCTAATTACCTCATTATCGCAGATTAGGTTTTAAATTTCATGAGCTCATTAGCGTCTGTGGAGCGCTGCTACACAGGCACCACACAGTGACTCCAGAAAACAGGGCTAACTACTAAAACAGTGTGTGTACTGGATATGTGACTGCATGCCATGACATTGGATATACATTTATTATGTATTTGCAGGATCGGCCCCCCCCCCCCCAAACATTTAAAAGCTCCTATACATATGACTAAACTTCCTAATTACCTTCCTTTATGTTAAGTTCATTTTTATCTATATACTATATCTTTCGCAAGTGCAACTTTTATTTCTGTTCTCCTGTAGGTACTCTAAATACTTTATGATTCATATATCTGGAGACGCCATTGCCATGCACCTCAGCTCGAGTTTAGAAGCTGTCTGAGATCCATTTCATAAATTATTCTTCAAGTGGAGCTTCTGTGTCGACGCAGAGGAAATATCTTTTTTGCATGCATGCATATTTCTTTATTCGAGAGAATGCTAATGCTCGTGAAGGGTGTACACAAATACAAAGCATGGAGACAGATATGCAGAAAGTAATTGAAGATACCTACTAGGGGTGTATATTGTCATTGTATATCTGCACCTTTTTAGCGCTCCAAATATCCGCATACGTATCTGGATTTAAGCCAGGAGTGATGCTTTTTTGCTGATCACGGCTGTAAAGAGTTACCGTAGCGTTCTGCCTGCAGAACTGCCACTCACTGGATATTTTTGGGGTTTTTTGTATTTTTGCACCATTCTGGTGCAAAAAAAAAAGCAGGAGATCAGCAGTTAATAAAAGCTCTTGACCTCTATCTGCATCCATGAACAATATCTCTTCAATCTGAATAATGTATTCATATTCGGTTACATCCTTAATACCTACCTACCTACCTACCTACCTATATTGACCCATCAACTGATTTTTAGTTACATATAACACTGATAAAGTTTTTGGAAGTTTTCCATCGGATGAACAAAGTCTGAGAGTCTTAGTATTTTTGGGAAATGGTTTGAAAAGATATGAGATGGCAATAAAAACATCCAACAGTCGAACAGGCTCATGTTACATAATGGTGCTGCACATCAAGATAATGTGAGCAGAAGGATAAAGCCAGCAGAGACATATATCTTACCTGTGCTTTTACTCCAGTGCTTACCGCATTGAACAAATATTTATTGATCCGAAGCATTGCTGTCTTTGTAGAAATGGAGGCCGAGCAATAAATAATGGGTGGTATTAAAGCCATAGCTGCTTCCCTTGTTTTAGTTTTCTCTACAAATGTACAAAACACTTGCGTGCCCCTTATTCCACTATACTAGTTGTCGTCCTCCCACCCTCTCTCTCTTGCTCTTTCTCTCTCACTATGCTTAGGTCTTAGAACTATAATTTAGACAAAATTAAACCGTACAATAATGAGCATAATGACGATTGTAATACAAATTAATTCTTAATTTCATCATAGTTGCGTGATTCCATGATTGAGGTGCCATCTATCCCTTGTAACTTCAACACTGAATCTTAGAAAACATGCAATTATCCATTTGAAAAAAGGCTGCATTTTTGCTCCTAAATGAGTAACAGGGTTATTTTGTGTTTTTTTTAAACATACAATTAGGAAATACACAAAATGTGGTGAACTGGCATCCATGCTTATGACAAGAGGACATGCCAAAGTGCTGCTGAATTCTCGAATCTGATTGGTCAGAAGGTACACCAAAGATGTATCTCCAAATATGATTTTTCTCTCTCCTTTATCAGCATGTTCCAGTGTGTTTTGTTCTTCTTATAGCACACCACCAATCACAATTTTTACATTATCATCGAATGAGGTGGCATACTTATATCAATTTACAGCTCAATTTTATGGTGTCCTGTTATCACTTAGTGGTTTTATCCGCTATCAATCCATCCAGGATTTTGTAATCACAGAAATTAACGCAAAAGCAAGGAAACACCGCAATATTCGTAGCAGCTTGCAAGTTTTCAAAATTACCACAGATTTTCCACAGATTTTGATCATCACAACACATTATGTGATGTCATCACAACACGCATTTAGCCAAAGCCCCATTCAATTCACGTGCATCGATCATGAACACCAACAAACATCACTGCGAAATACCGTCCAAAAAACTGTGCAAATTGCATCACAAATTTTGAAAAAAAGCTCAGAAAATGCAAGCATTTTTGGCTGTAATAATCACAAAAAAATTACATACAATTCTGTATGGACTGCACTGTAAAGAGTCATTTTCTCACCAGCCAAAAAAGTTGTTCCTCTCATACAGCTTACAGTCCTCTGTCCTGAAGACTTCCCACTGACGGATATACCTACTGGAGACTCCTTCCATAAATGTTAAATAAATGTCTCCTTACAGAAAACTTAATCATATCAATGTCGGGGGTTCAAGCCCCAGCACTGCCAGGCTGCCACTGTTGGGCCCTTGAGCAAGGCCCTTTCTGCTCTAGGGGCATTTTATCATGGCTGACCCTACACTCTGACATCAGCTTCCTAAAGTATGCGAAGAAAAGAATTTCACTGTGCATAAATCTTAGCAGGAACTCAAGGAAATCAATCAACACCTTTTGATCAATCAGAATCAAGACTTCAACACCGCCGTGGTAAAATTTGACCTAATCACCCAAGATTCTTCTAGAAAAGTAGCCCTGATGTTTTATATGTGTACAAAATGAGAAAATCATTTAGGCACATTAATAAGAGATGAAGTGAAAGATTCGGGATTGCAGTCTTATATTTTTTTGTAATTGTATCTAACCATGTGGGACGCGAGCTGTTCGTGGGGCAGAGCTGATTTTGACTTCTCTAGACAGCACATTGCATGGAGTGTAATGTGAATATATAACCTCCCTCTAGTCCATTACTTGGTAAATCCGATTTATGAGTTATTACATGACACGTTTGAAGGGAGAGGTCGGAATTATGAAATATAGATCGTTTGTCTTATCTTGGAGAGATGGAGCTATTTGATCCATCAATATTGAGCTCTCTTTACCCAATGTAAAGTAAACTGCAGCCATAAATATTTGATGAATATTTTGACAGCACCTTTTTTGTTGATTAATAATTTGTCGGACATGTGGTTCAGGAAACGGTGAAACCTCTGCTTGAGAGAATAACAGCACTGAGCCCCTTCCTGGAATATCTAATAAGATGTTGGAGGTTTGGTTCCTGGAAAATTGCCAAATATTCCATACTATAACAATGGTTTCAATGGTTTCATTAGAGGCATCCAACAATTAATATTTTGCCATACCTGGGTAGGATACATCAAATTTCTGTTGGTTGTTCCTGACTTCTTCTTCTTCTTTCTTTTTTTTTCTTTTTTTTACCTCAAGGAAACAGGAAATGGTCAAAGGAAACAAAAGAGAGATTTAAATGAAGTGGAATAATAATAATAATAATTATTATTATTATTATTATTATTATTATTATTATTATTATTATTATTATTATTATTATTATTTTAGAAGGATGGGAACTTCTGAAATTTCTGTGTCCATTGAAAATATTCTATAGTGTGCCAATAATTTTGCACACTTTTTAGAAACCTTTTTTTTGTTGTTCTTGAGAATGTTTTGTTTTATTAGAAGAGAGCTAATTTTTCCAACTGTTTGAGTGGAAAATGTATTATTATTATTCTGATTATTATTATTATTATTATTATTACTATGCATCTACAGACTCTTCTCACTCTTCCATGTGCTTCTAAATGGATCACGTCCCTGCTGAGCTGCATTCTTCAACATTACACCTAACTCCTTGATATGGAAAATGTGTTTATCCGCTCCATTTTAAGATATCAATCGGAAGCCTGGTTGGCGTGGGGACGTTGGAGGATAGAGCACTAATGATCTTTTTTGTTTGATCTTTGTGGTATCTAACCCCCCCCCCCCCAGCATTCGCACATCACCCTCGTTCATGTTTGAAGAGCACACTTTGATGATCTGCTCCTGAGATGTTCCAGTAGACCGCTGTGGTCACCACATGGGCAGAGTTAATTAAAAACTTTATTTATGTAAGGAAGAAAGAGCACCATATAATGTGGGTGGGAGACTTTTCATCAGATACACAAGTATGTGCATCTTATGTGGGATATATTTGTAATGGGAAATATCAGTGCTGGGAAATATTTGGCTTCATAAATTGCACAGATCACAGATACCTTGTATACAGTCCCTGCTGTGAAGCTTGGTGGTGGTAGCAATATGCTGAGAGTTAACCTTGGCTTCTTGGTTGCGTCTCTGACTAATCCCGTCTTTACCCAAGTTGCAGATTTTTCCAGAACTTTGTCCCGCTCCTTGGTCTTCATGATTGTATTTGTTTTGCTATGTTTTATAACAAACTCTGGGCACTTCCATTAACAGGTGTATTGATTTTGCGATCACACGACACTTTTATTGCAACTTCATTAAACTAATTATGTGACATCTGAACAAATGTAGGAGTTTCACAGCAATGGAGTTGAATATTTATGCAACTTTGGATTTTTTTTATTTTGCACATAATTTTGCAAGCTATATTGTTTGATTATAGCATGGTGGTGGCAGCATTATGCTGAGCCCTTGGCTTCTTGGTTGCTTCCCAAATATTGATTGATTCTTGCAAGCTTGATTGCCTTCCACTTCCAAATTATTAGATAGTATTTTTTGTACATTTTTATGCTATTTAATCCCAATTATAGCACAAAATGTGGAAAGGTTCAAGTGGGGTGAATGCTTATAATAATCATAACTTATCCTTTAATGAGTTATGTAGGTCTTGGTCGATTTGCATTAGCAGCAACAAACCTGAGGAGAGCATGAAACCTGTAAAAGCGATATAGCAGCATTTCCTGGCTCGTGCACCGATAATAATGCTGCTGAAGTATCAATCTATCAAACAGCTCAGCGAAATGAGCTGTAATGTTTTATGACTCATGAGATTTATTGTTATGACCTGCTTTTCTCACATTTTAATCTTGTTTACGAGCCTCAAACGGCAGGAGAATGCTAAGGGATATCAAAGGTGACAGCCTCATCAAACGTTAAGAAAGTCACACTAAGATGTCGTACTGCTCTAATAAGGAGCTCACATTCTCAGATAATGAATAAAAAACAAGAGGAAAAAAAGGAATAAAGCAAAATTGATTGAAATGCAAATGGACAGTATCACTGTTGCATATTGGTGTATGTAAATTCTCTTCAATCTGGCATCATTTACACTCTAGGATACAGTTTAGACTGGCGTTCAAGTACTAGGCATTTTTTACTCTAGGTAGTATCAGCTAACCAAAAAAGATGCAACAGAGTATAAGAGTTAACAGATTCAGTCAGGTAACAAATAAAAAAAAGTGGAACTTTCATATATTCAAGACTCATTACACATAAACTGAAATATTTCAAGCCTTTTTTGTTTTAATCTTGATGATTATGGCTTAAAGCTCATGGAAAGCAAAAATCCAGTATCTGAAAATATTAGAATAAAGAATTCTTAATTCAGAAATGTTGACCTTCTGAAAAGTATGTTCATTTATGCACCCAATACTCGGTCAGGGCTTTAATCGGCAGACCATGTGAATATGCGTGCTTTTCCAGGTTGCTCCAGGTTGCTTTGATTGCAGCTTTCAGCTCATCTGTATTGTTGGTTCTGGTGTCTCTCATAGATTTTTTATGGGGTTCAGGTCAGGCAAGTTGGCTGGCCAATCAAGCACGGTAATTCCATGGTCAGCAAACCAGTTACTAGTAGTTTTGTCACTGTGG
Source organism: Ameiurus melas (assembly GCA_012411365.1). Taxonomy (NCBI): domain Eukaryota; kingdom Metazoa; phylum Chordata; class Actinopteri; order Siluriformes; family Ictaluridae; genus Ameiurus; species Ameiurus melas. The sequence goes on from CM022756.1 coordinate 29,166,094, forward strand.
GCATGTGTCAAGTCCTGCTGGAACAGGTAATCAACATCTCAATGAAGCATCTCCATAAAGCAAAGACTCTGGAACCTTGATTTCGAAAAGAAATGCAAAGTTTAATTTCATCTGAAAAGAGAACTTTGGACCATATATATATATATATATGAATTTATCTCCGTTTTTTTAAATTATTTTTTACATTTTATTTCTTGTGGTGGGTACGTGCTTTGGGAGCACTATAGGGTTGGTACACAGCTTCAGCATTATGCAGTATAATATATAAAAAGCCTGGCCATTAGCGATCATCTGGGTCCAAGCAGCTAAAAGGAATATACAAATATTAAATATACACAATTTACACATTTTGTTCCTTTACCTCAAATATAATTGATCAGGCAAGACATTTGTTCATTTAGTAATAGATGAATAAAGGGCTAGTATAGCTAACAAGTAATAGAACCTATAGGTACAAGTTTAGCATTGCGCAAACAATGTTAAGTTGTATCTCGTATAGACTTTGCTAATGTCATTTCTGACACTGTGACACACTGTTATCTATAAACATTTTTTTTTAAATAGTACACTGCTTAATTTTCAGCTATCGCATATTAGCTACATTCGCCCTGTAGCTTGAAAACTAAATAAAAAAACGTCAAACACCAAACTGGGCTTATGAACACATATTTCGGTGGCAAGTCTTTGGAGAAAACTTGATTTTAGGCATGCAGTTTACATATTGTTTAACTAGACTCTATAATCCTCCTTTATTTGTTTGAAATATTAGCCTCGTAGCTCCATTATAAAAGCAAAGAAGCAAACTTTAGACAGCAGACATGTCTCGGCTGACCAGCTGAATTTTACCTTTTGACCAAGCTTGACCAAGCCCTTTAACTAGTTTCAATACCTATAAAAGCTGCACCTGGCCAGCATTTTAAGCTCATTTACTGTCCTTTTCATTTCATAAAGACACTCTTTTCCTTTTTGTGTGTGGTAAGAGATTAGGGTCCGTATTCACTTTTCTTAATCTACTGTTTGCCTACTGGATTTCCACAAAGCAGCATTAGAAAAAAAAGAAGGGAGCTGATCCATTTGAGCTGGGCCAAAGAGAGCGTGCAATTCATTCAAAGTGGAAATTTAAAAAAATAATCATCTTTGCAAGACAGTGGTCTGCTGGACAGCTGTTTGATAACCCTGTGAATTTGGAGCATTACAGTAATTCCTAAAAGACACGGTCTGAAAAATGTTTTTCCAGTGACAGTGACACCACATAAATCTTCAATACAGCACAAAAAGCTTTGCACCTCCGGGTGCTGAGAGGGTTGTAAAAAACGATGCCAACAGCTAACAGATGTTTGGGTCAGAGGCCGGATACATTGGGGCTTTTCAAACAATCTAAGCTTGAGATTCTTGTAATGCAGTGTTAGCATTTATGTACTGATTTATAAACGAGCAGTTACGGATCGAGTGTATCACATGGGGGCAATTCAACAGCCAAGGCTTCCTTTGTGAAGGAGTTTTTAACAAAAAAAATAAATCCTTGCCTACTAATCTTTATAATTAAAAAGACTTGCCTACTAATCTTTATAATTAACATGATGTCCAACATTCTTAGTTTAAATTTCTTTCATTGACATGTTGGTATATTTTCATTTTGGCTACAGGATTCCTACATTATGCACAAGCTCGTCTGATAGTGGTTCCAATGGTGGTTCCAGTGTTTCCAGTAGATTTAGACCTTGCTCTTATCTCTACCTAAAGAGATGATGCAGCTGTGCTTTAGTCCTTTAGTCTGTCCAGCAATCTCACTACCTCATCTGTACATTCTGCTCAAGCAGATCACACTTGTCAGCTCGTAGATCACTAACTTGCCAAGCCAAATCTCTGCCGAAACTCAGCGTGACTACATTGAGTTGTGCGTCTTTGAGTCTGACACCAAAGTTTCTACTACTTCTAGTTTATATTTCTTATTACTATGATGATAAACATCTTGGAATATGTGAGAAAATAAGATCTTGGAGCACCAACCAACAAATTACCACCAGAATCACTAACCAGACCTCAAATATTTCAATAAAAACATATTTAACGTGTTGCAGAGCGGACTTTTCCTTTAAGCAAGTCTGATAAAAATTCATAGGAATTCTTACAAGTGAGAATGATTTTATCAGCCGTTCATATTATAGAAGTCTTCAGTAAAGCTATGAGTTTCCTGGGGGGGTTAGACATTCTATTGCACCATTCAGTTACACCCCCTCTTCAAACTACTTATAAAAAAAAAATCACTCTGAACACATTGTAAGATCAGATTTGGGTTCTGTGAAGGAAATGGTGTTAGTGCAAGAGAACGATTCTTCTTCAAAGTGCAGGGAGGAGAAAGCCCATCCCTGTTCTGTAAAGTGGATACAGCAAGGACATCAAGCACTCAGTGAAACCGATCTCTGCATCATCTCCCGCATCCACTTCGAAATGATGTCATTCCTCAGCTCAAGTGGAGATTGAACCTTGCTGTCTTAAAAAAAAAAGACGGGGGTGAAACATGCAACTTAACCAATATGCTGTCTAAGGTTAAACAGGAAAAACTCCAGGTTATTACATTCCGGAATATTGTGTTAGTCTTTAAAGTCAATCAATCACAGGATGATATACACAGTAGCAGGAAGCTTCACTTATCTAGACTTTTAAATGAAGTAAGCTAAGCTATAAAATACATTGTGAGTTAATACTAATCCTATTGATGCTAGCCTAAACAGATTTGGACAGTAAGAAATTGTTTCTAGGCGTAACTTTAGCAAGATATCTATACATGTTATTAAATCCTTAACCTCGTAAATCCCAGAGTCTGTCTGCAGGTCCATATTTACATTCCTCACTCTTGTAACTATTAGCACATGAATAATTCATGATAGTTACTGTATAATGTGCTGAAGGATGAATAACTGAATAATAAGTTGGGAATTTAGGGATCTTCAATTTATTTAAAAAAAAATTACAAAAAGAATAAACAAGGAAACTGTTTTTTCAAAAGCTATCAGTTTACACACTGCTATCATTGTCTACTGTCTGTAAAATATTCCTAAAGTAAAAATATTTCGCTAGTTATGTGGTTTTATAACCACCAGGGGCTATCCGTGAATGCACTTGCAATTACAATACCTTCCAGCAAAGACATGGAGTGACCATTAGGTCCAATAAATACTGTCATCCTTCAGCCACATTTTCCTGAAATCTCGTCTGCTTCGGAATAACAAGGCACCCTGAACATACATATGTATCTAGCATTCAAGTTCAGCCATCAAAGCCACCAGGGATGATGAGAATCAACTGTGTGAATGCCGTGACCTTCCAACAGTCATGAAGTGACTATAGGATGTAGAATTTGCAATGAATCCCACCATCTTTCCCTGGAAGCTTCTCACAGGTTTGGTGCTGTTTGTGTTTCTGGCAGTTCTCCAGGGTTCACATAATCACCTAGATAATATGCTACAATATCATGAGGAACTGTTGGAACTTAGGGCTAACTGGAATGGTGTTCGGATACAACTGCCAAACTCATGCCTCTGAGACTGGTGGTGTTACAGTTGTAGAACCTTGAGAAGATATACATGACATCCAGGTCGTAGCAGTGCAGATGTCATGGAGTGGTATGCCTCTAAGTAATACCCATGAGTAGGAGACACAACTGGTTAAGGGATATGTCAGCCTGCCAGTAGGCTAGCCTTCGGACAAGTCTCTGTGTAGACAGGGAAGATCTCTGTGTCTTTCCTTCGTGATAGATAAACAGTTTGACATAAATTGTAATGTACAGCAGATAACCGACACAACAAAAAACGCTCTCTGGCTGCACAGCAAGGTCAATCAATTTATGTACAAAAGAGTCATCTTTCCACCAAAGCATGCTGATGTGATTACTAGCAAAAAAAAAGTATAAATTTGGGATCTTGCACAGATTAGTGAAAAGAGGCCTGAATTGACTCCAGGACAAAGAGGAGATCCCATGGAACATTCTTACCTCTTTCAGAAAAGCCATAATAAGTTTACGAGCCCCTAGATGTCATTGACGGTGCTGTGAAGTACTGTGAAGCATTTATACACCTTTAACGTTGCTGGAGACTTGCCACTGTCTGTTTCTCCCTAAAGACATAGTATTTTGGGAACTGGGGAGTTCACCAGATCCAGCTGATGAGCTAGACACCATTGGTGGAACAGCTTCCGCCAAAAAGCATTAAGGCCTAGGATTCATTAGCAGGACTGTGTGGTCTAGTTGCTGAATTCTGAGCGGAATCAGTTTTAGATGATTCTAGATTAGCCGATCGTGAACCAGTGTATCCTTTTCCAGAAGTCTTGACAGGGCATCTGATGTACCAATGTAAAGTCCAAATCAGTTGTTCTTAGTGAAACCATGGATGGACCTACCTGAGGAGCATTTGCATGAGGCAGAATGAGCGGTCCAATCTCATGCTGCCTTGATGATTTTTCTGGTAGTCATGCCATTGACCAAGCAGATAAGCACATGGCAACTTCTCAGTGCAGGTACAAAAGAACATTCTGATATCACACTTTGGGGGACCGTCATATGCTCTCTCTGTCATATTTTTTTATCCCAACACAATATGCACAACCCCAGCGCAATGTGGTGTACAATTCAAATGTATGCAATACAGATTTGTTTGCTTGAGCTTCATTAGAAAGAGAAATGGTCCATGACCAATTTTAAATGTCCTTTTTTTTGCAGAATCACTGTTTTTCTTTTCTTTTCTAGACTGCTAGGCTTGTAATGGTTTTCCAAAAAAAGAATATGCATGCACTGAACAGCATGGCTTTGACGAACGGAAATTGCCTAATCAAATTTTAATTGTGTTGTACATACAGATGGCTGTGAGCATAGCCAGAGAGACCATTTGTTTGGAATGGCTGAATAAAAGCAGCCTAGCATAAAAACGCCTATTCTAATCAAGAATCCTCCATTAATTTTCTGACGAGCTCAAATTAACACTTCAAATGCACTGTGATCTGCAGGAGACTTGACATTTGCATTAACAATAGTATTCTTTTCTTTCCCCCCACCCCCCATCGATTCATCCAGCTCGATTTGTGCTAAACTGGGTGTCAATTCCAGCAGTATGAAAGTGGATGGAAAGATCTTTTAGGGAGAAAATGTGCATTGATTAAGGAGTGTGTTTGGGAGGGCGGTCAAGCCTGCGGGCCTCTAGCATGGAGGAATCCATCACTATTGGCACCTGTGTCTGATTACTACAGGGACTATGAACATTTTGTAGACCTGCGATAGAGAAAAAATGTCGTACACTCTTTACCAGCACATCACTCAAGAGTGACAGGACGTCGCTTCGGTGTCAGTTTTGAGTCACCTTAGCTTAAGCTGAGGAGCTTGACTGCTAGCCTCCTATCCTTCAGTACACCATGTTTAAGAGCACAAAAGCTTTGGGCACTTTAAAAAAACAAAATGTGCAAAAGTTGCTAACAAGTAAAAGCTGGTGAGGAAAGATTAGTATTATGGCCATTAATCAGTCTGACACTAAAATAAAGCGTCCATTTATCACTAGCTAGGTTAGCATTTTTAGCTGAGGTGGAGTTGAGTTTATGTAAAGTGGATGTTTTAAACGTTCTAAAGGTTTAACCTCCTGATTAGCCTCAACGGTACGCTCATACTGTAACTCCTGTGATTTCATTATAAATTGTATTATCTAATTCAAGCTTACATTCTGATACAATACAAATACAAAAGTCAAAATGGAAGACTACTGGCAAGGCTAAATGTGTCAAATTTTCAACGTTTCACAGGTTTGACCCCAGAATTAGCATGTTTACGTGAGAAGAAAACATTCGTCGGACTCAAAATGGTGGAAATAAAACTTACAAAATGGCGGAAATAAAAGATTCACGTCTTTAGAATCGATGGTTAAACTGTGAATCCCAAAACATGTTCAGCTTCTTCAATGTATATTCTGAATTCACCAGTGAAGGCATTCATTTACCGTATATCAATGCCAAGCTTGTATAATTCGATACCACTGGTCTTAGCTTAAGAGTTAGCAAGACTTGTTACCACATGATAATTAATGCAAAAAACTGTACTGTACATAGCTCTTAAAACTAACTCTAATGGTCATTTATGATTAGCTACTGTATGTTAGCATTTTTGTAGCAGTTTAGACTAACAGTCACAATTCTAGTGTTTTAATTATCATCTTGTTGATTAGAAAAAAAAATTCAACAACTAACATTAGGGCTAGTATTCCTTTATCACAAGCCATTTTAACATGTTTTTTGCAGTGGATTTTAGGATGGGTGAGGTAAACCATACTTTTTATTCAGCCTATCACAATTATGCTAATACCTAATAGTAATTCTACTGTTTGTTTATCACTAGCATATTCATTTTTCTTTAATGAAGCTACAGATTATGTTAAGAGTCACATGTTTACCGTCTTGATTCACAATTTAGCATCTTGAGTAGCAGGTTAGAAAGAAATTCAAACATGAATGGTTTAGTGTTGGTTTTAAAATGCCAAGTAAGCCATAATTTTTATTCAGGCCTAATGCTAATCATGCTAATTCTGGCATCAAACATTACAGCTAGTGTTCCTATAAAAAGGCAATGTTAGCATTGATGTGAGGCTGGTTAACCTACTTAGCACCAAAAGACAGACATGCATGGTTTAATTGGTGTTTTAAAGCTTAAATCTAGTGACCAAATGGATGTCAGCTTAAATGTTCATTGACCCTTGAGCAAAATTTCTTCAATCTCTGTTACATTCTGATGAATAAAGGTCAGCAAAGCACGTCACAGTTAAGTCAATGTCAGACACTGTGTTATTTTTTATCCAAAATATCTACTGTAGCCCTCAATCTATCAGCACTGTCATGGATTTGATATGCAGATTCATCACACTTTAATCAAAAATGCACTGCCATCGATCAAAACAAGCTGCAAAGGATGTGTGGAGGCGCTGGATCGACTCGTGCCCCCAAGGAGAGACATGCACACGTTCTTTGCGAGCGCAAGACAATTCTGGGTACTAATTAAAATGCGCCTTTATATTTAATGTCCTGATTTAATTGAGATTCAGTCGCTTGCCCACACGCCTCTGGGGTGTAAAGATTCGGAGCCCATATACAACAATTAAATCTAAGTAATCTTAATGTTTCTTTAATAATGATAATAACTGGGACCATTAATGGGATCTTAAAATTCAGTACCAACTGTGCAACACCTACACATAAACAGAAGGAGGCAGCCTTGAGGACAGCTTGAACTGATCCATCGTTGTTTTGAGTTTATGGCATGCAAAAATGTATGATGTGTAGGTTTTCACTCAATGGCCACTTTATTAGGAACACGATAAACTAATACTGAGTAGGAGCCCTCTTTGGTTTCACCTGAATTGTTTATGCTGTGGACTCCACAAGGTCTTTGAAACATTCCTTTGTGATTGTGGTCCATGTTGACAATTGTCGCATCATGTAATTGCTGCAGATTTCCTGCTATAGAAAATCCGAAAGGCGCTCTATTGGATTCAGATCTGGTAATTGGGGATTTCAGTGATTACGTTTACATGGACAGCAGTAATCTAATTACTGACCTTATTCTGAAAAAGTGCTGTGATGGATTGGCACCCTGTCCAGGGTGTACCCTGCCTTGTGCCCGATGCTCCCTGGGATAGGCTCCAGGTTCCCCGTAACCCTGAAGAATGATAAGCGGTATAGATGATGGATGGATGGATGAATGGATTCTGAATAAGACAATATTATGATTAAGGTGTTTACATGAGTTGCTTTTAGAATATTCCTTTAATGTTTCTGTTTTGCATGTTATAGAACATAGATAGATTAACGGCACCACGGATGCAAAGTCAGTTTAAATTAGTCTGACCGTTCTATTCTGACATCTCTCATCAATACATTTCTACCCACAGGGATAATTTTTTTTCTGTTTGTTTTTCTCACCATTCTAAGGTGAAAATCCCAGGAGTAACCACAACATGGTCAGAGTCAATTAAATCACATTTTTCAAGTGAACATTAACTGAAGTTCTTGACTTGTACTGGTACGATTTTATGCATCGCACTTCGGCAGTGGGTGTACAGGTGTTCCTAATAAAGTGGCTGGCAAGTGTATTTGAATGGGTAGTGTCTGACGTTGTAGTACAATCAGAGGCGAAACATAGAAAGCACTTGCGTGTTAAGAATAATCCATTTTCAAGACTCCAAACCTGTTAAGGATGCGGTTCTTGAGGAAATGACATCACGTGACATCAAACTTCTTTGGTATGCAGCAGATGTTTGCCATTTCTACTCGACTGTATTCATGGGAAGTGAAAACACGTTTACAGGAAGCCACGCGCGTTCTCGTAAGCGCTTGAGAACTCGGGAGATCCCAGCTGTAACATCGGAGTGTCGTCACTCAGCAGATAAACATCTTGAAGTTGCCTAAGAATTAAACCATTTAAAAGAAATCATCTTGGTATCTTTGCATGATCTGGGTTGTCAACATGCACAAACTAATACATGGGCAGGAACGTTGCTTAAAATTCTTCATGCAAAAGATACATTTTTGTTTACCAAATATTAGCACAGACTGCAATGAATTATAGGGAACCGTTTTAAGGAACCATAAGGACTGTAGACAATACAGGCATCCCAGGCCAGGTGTCCAGGTTTCATATAAAAGATTCACATCCATAAATATCCTCAAATATCCTCAAGAAGAAGCTTTTATAACTTTTTTTTATTAGTGTATGAGGTGATATTATAAATCCAGCACTGTGACATGGAATGTGTAATGTCTAAACACAGCTACGTATCAAGAGGAACTGTAAGGAAGCTAAAAGCATGTCACTTAACATGCAATCCTGAGAAAAATTCAACTTGACAGAAGTTTCCACAAGACATTCTCCAAAAGCATCACTGTAGACAATATATATATATATATTTCTACAATGTAAAGTAGTGAGTGTACAGCTTGTGTAACAGTGTAAATTTGCTGTCCCCTCAAAATAACTCAACACACAGCCATTAATGTCTAAACTGCTGGCAACAAAAGTGAGTACAACCCTGAGTGAAAATGTCCAAATTGGGCCCAAAGTGTCAATATTTTGTGTGGCCACCATTATTTTCCAGCACTGCATTAACCCTCTTGGGCATGGAGTTCACCAGAGCTTCACAGGTTGCCACTGGAGGCCTCTTCCACTACTGCATGACAACATCACAAAGCTGTTGGATGTTAGAGATCTTGTGCTTCTCCACCTTCCATTTGAGGATGCCCCACAGATGCTCAATAGGGTATAGTCCAACACCTTCACGCTCAGCTTCTTTAGCAAGGCAGTGGTCATCTTGGAGGTGTGTTTGGGGTCATTATCATGCTGGAATACTGCCCTGTGTCCCAGTCTCTGCTACAGTATGTCACAGTACATGTTGGCATTCATGGTTCCCTCAATGAACTGTAGCTGCAGCCCCAGACCATGACACTCCCATCACCATGCTTGACTGTAGGCAAGACACACTTCTCTTTGTACTCCTCACCTGGTTGCCACCACACACACTTCACACCATCTGAACCAAATAAGTTTATCTTGGTCTCATCAGACCACAGGACATGGTTCCAGTAATCCATGTAATCCTTAGTCTGCGTGTCCTCAGCAAACTGTTTGAGGGATTTATTGTGCATCATCTTTAGTAGAGGCTTCCTTCTGGGACGACAGCCACACAGACCAATTGGATGCAGTGTGCGGCGTATGATCTGAGCACTGACAGGCTGACCCCCCACCCCTTCAACCTCTACAGCAATGCTGGCAGCACTCATACGTCTATTTCCCAAAGACAACCTCTGGAAATGATGCTGAGCACCTGCAGTCAACTTCTTTGGTCAACCATGGTGAGGACTGTTCTGAGTGGAACCTGTCCTGTTAAACCGCTGTATGGTCTTGGCCACCATGCTGCAGCTCAGTGTCAGGGTCTGGGCAATCTTCATATAGCCTAGGCCATCTTTATGTAGAACAACAATTCTTTTTTTCAGATCTTCAGAGAGTTCTTTGCCATGAGGTGCCATGTTGCACTTTCTGTGACCAGTATGAGGGAGTGTGAGAGCGATGACACCAAATTTAACACACCTGCTCCCCATTCACACCTGATACCTTGTAACACTAACAAGTCACACGACTCTAGGGAGGGAACATGGCTAATTAGGACATTTTCACTTAGGGGTGTACTTACTTTTGTTGCCAGCGGTTTAGACATTAAAGGTTGTGCGTTGAGTTATTTTGAAGGGGACAGGAAATTTACACTGTTACACAAGCTGTGCACTCACTACTTTACATTGTAGCAAAGTGTCATTTCTTGCGTGTTGTCACATGAAAAGATATAATCAAATATTTACAAAAATGTAAGGGGTGTACTCACTTTTGTGAGATACTATATATATATATATATATATATATATATATATATATATATATATATATATATATATATATATATGTATATATATACACACACATATATATATATATAGAGAGAGAGAGAGAGAGAGAGAGAGAGAGAGAGTCTAGCAAGTGAGCTATGGGTATGTTAGAAACTAGCTAAGCTAGCTGGCAGATCATGTATTCAATTAAAATGCGTTTATCGATTCGTGACACTTTGAATCAAAATCTTGTTTAACTGTACAGGGCCTAATGTTAATCCAAAGAGCAGTCCAATCCAAAGTATTTTAATAAACAACATAAATGTCTGACCATCAGGGGGAATTAGACAACGTGAGTCAGATCTGCAGATTTTTTTAACGAGCTTGCAAGACGGGAAGTAGCTGTGCGACAAACACATTTCAGTTTCAATTTCTGCCTGCCACATTTCCCCTTTCTTTGGTGCGGGCCTCATTTATAAGAACACATTTGACAGCTTTAACAAATGGATCCCCGGCAAACTGACGCTTTGATGTTTGTGACTAATGAACAAGGTCCCTGGAGGACAGCTTCTGAACAATTTTAGGGTCTTGGGGTCTGGTTAGACAATTGACATGCAATGCAAAAACCCAATAATGAAAAGCACTGAACAAGTGCTACAACACACATTTGTGAAAGCTGTTTCAAATGGGGAACTGGGTTTTGAGGCAAAGAAACAGACATTATGCTATAAGACAACAATCCAATTCTGTGGACTCCACACTGTGTAAAATTTCACCTCATTAGCTAATTACCAGCAGAAGGAAATTACATGAGACCCCCGGATTTAGCCAGGACTCTATTTTTAAACTTCCTTTCCCCACTTTTATTTATCTTTTCATATTCATTACACATCGGAGCCTTTCCTATCATGATATATTTAAGCTGGGAGCGTGAAAGGTAGCAGATGTCTCAGTGGACATGGATGAAGCTCCTGCATCTTTCAGAGTTCCGTACCAGAATTGTCGAGCAAGTCAAAGAGCTAAGATAAGAATGCTAAACATTTTTGCTTTGCCACATGACTATGTAGAAGTCAAACAACTGGTTGGTGTACTCTCAATAGCACCTGGAAATTGTATTCATGAAATGTAATTGGGACAGAACCTCATAATAGAAGACCAACACATTAATATATACCACATTCAGCACACTTTCACTAAAACACTGTCGCAATTATAGAAAGTTGTCATAAGGTAAATATACATATTTGAGAGAGTAAAAAACTTAAAGCCTGCATGAACTGAAAAGTTTGAGAGCAGTGGTGCTGATGTACTTCCTTTTGAAACAGGAAGTCAGAGCGACGGTGTGTTGACTGATTTACAGCCAGTAGCATTCAAATATGCCATTCCCCCACTGAATATAAACAAAATTCACAGTAGCTTAATAAACTAGTTTTTTTTGTTTGTTTGTTTTTTGTTAAGGAGAACTGCAAAGAGTTTAATGAGTCCACAGGATTGACACTGGGATACCATTTACATACTAGGTACAATTCTATTACTTACTCATTACTACTGATGGAGAAGCTATCATAGTGTATGAAGACAGAATTGCGATTTAGATTAGTCTGAGGTACAACAATTCAAGTCCTGAACAGCCCCAAGGTGCTAAAACTTTCCTCCAACTACTAACCTGCACAAATTCCAGCCTCCTCCAAATGAATAAACTAAACTTGGAAAAGGCAATAATATATGGAAATACGCACATCCAAAAATGAACCAACAAACCATATACATAATAGACAGCATTTAATTGGACAAACACAAGACTTATACCAGATGAGTCATCAAAAAATATTGGAATGGCTTTCCCAAAATGATGAACAGGAGCAAAAAAAAAAGTGTTTTCCCTTGACAGCTTGCGGAACAGGAATACTTATGACCCCAAGAAAGTTCCTCTTTCTCTAGCCGAGTCTTTTGGTTTCAACTTCTTTACACTGTTAATACAACTGGGAAAACATGAACAGATCTGTTTTAGTATCAGTGCTGGCAGGCTGACATGTTATCACTGAAACTGCATTAGTGCTATTGCTATTGCTATCACAGCATGATAAGTCTGTAAACATTGATTGCAACAACAATATTACTACGTTGGCATCAAGCGTATGATATATCACCCACCATATGAGGAAGTGCCAGTTTAATTTCACACGAACACATGGAACACAGCTACAGTAAGTGTTGGTAATGTTAACCTTTCTTAACCTATCTTTAATGCACACTTTAATTCATTTAAACTAATTTCAAGTTTATGTATACTGCTATTTTTAAGCAGCAGATGCTCTGAAGGTGTTTTGAACTAGCCTTTATGTTGCATAGGACATACACAAAATTTCATACTTTTACTCTTTGTTGAATTGTCTGATAAGATTATATTATCTGGACATCATTTGAGTTCACTCTATAGCACTATATATATAGTGGCGTTAAATGGTTGCTTCTGGTTGTTTCTGATTGTTCATATGCTGATAAATATTTTACATAATAATTGATATAGTGACATGTTCTGCAAGGAATTTATGAATATTTATGGAAGGAGTCTCCAGTGTCAGTGATAACTTGTCTCGTGGACGTTTGATAATGTTTTCGCAGGCCAAAGCGTGGGAGTGCTGGTTTTCTTACAATACTCCCAAGAGTATTATTGATGAATACCAATCACAAGCAAAATGCAAAGCGTGAGCTCAAGTAATTTGTAATTTGCATATAGCGATGCCTGCAAAACTCCATGAAAGGTAAAGCTCTGAGAGCTAAAAGCACAAAATGAGGACTAAATGGTGAAAGTAAAGGAATTTCACAGAAGTGGAAGTTATTTTGAGTCACATTTACAACATTAAAAAATATTATTTAATTAGCAGAATGACAGCACCTGAAAAAGCTCTGACCTGGAGTCAAATGACAGAATTAGGTGTGGATAAATGGAACTAGTTTGACATGAAAACCAAGAAATAAAGATCACACAGGGAAAATTCTTCGTTTTGGGTCATGGCAGCTCGCTCTCCTACGAAAGATTTACAAATAAATGTGTTTGTTGATAAAGTAAGGCCCTTTGCGTGCATTTTTCATAGATATTACTAAGTATCTGTAAACAAACATGCAAAATGTCCTTATGATTACATTAGTCCACTGGGTCACCGCAAGTGTGCTATTTTGATTAGTATGCCGCTCTCGTCTACGCTCGAGGACGCACCTGTTCCCTGTTGACCTTTTTTTTACCCGTCAATCAGATTTGTCCATGATTGTAATGTGACTACACAAGTCGACGGACCTGAAAGAGGATTCAGGACTTGTAGCGCTCTTCAATTTGTTTGACCTTGGGCTTTGACAAATGAGAGCTCAGAAGTGTCGCAGTCGAATTCCCTCTCTGAGTCTCCTCTAACCAAACACCATTTATACATGACAATAATAATTAGAATATAAAAACAGCAGAGTATATTGAATTTTAAAATGTTAAACACGGTGAAATGGGACAACCCGTGCACTATGTTTAAATCTTACTTTGTTCCTACATCCTATTTGAGTGGTTATGTACAATAAATAATGCAAACATGTGATCCCTATAGTCTGTGAAGGACTAGGGTTTTAGACGCATCACATCTATAATGATATATACACCAACACGACAACATTTTTAAAGCTATATATAATATTTGCATGTCAAGATACTCTCTTTAATGCTAAATTTGTACAGAGACCAAGACAATTTAAGTGCAAATCTGACATTGCTAATGCTGGAACCATAACACATTTGCTTTATCATATCGAATATAGAATCTGGGACACTCATGTATTGGGTGTAGGAAATTCTGTTTAAATCTAATAAGTACAGACAAATTTATTGTTTAATTTCCTTAATGCAAAGCCCACACATTGTTATGTTTATATATAAACCTTTAGATCTTAGTGTTTTAATTGTCAATGCTTTTTATATGTATATTGGGGCAAGTTAAAATCCTTAATGTCTAATCTGGGCTTCTTGAGATTGAATTATTTTAAGTTATCTTCAAACTGGACTATTACAACGCACTCCCAGACCTCCCAGTCAAGCCAGCTCCATCAAAATCCTTCAGATGATTCAGAATGCAGCTGCACGCTTTGTTTTCAACCAGCCCAACAGATCCCACGTCACACCCCTCTTCATCTCCCTCCACTGGCTTCCTCTAGCTACCTGCATCAAATTCAAGGCCTTGATGCTCACGTACAAGACATTGTCTGGAAAGCACCTCCGTACTTCGACACTATCCTTGAGGTTTAGGTCCCCTAGCGAAACCTGTGATTGGTTAACGACTGACGCCTTGTAGTGACTACTCAGAGAGGCACGAGGTTTCTTTCCAGAGCCTTCAAACTGACTGTCCCTTAATAGTGGAATGAACTTCCAACATCAACTGTTGTCAAAAAGCGGCTAAAGACCCACTTCTTCCGTGAACTCTTAACTAACCCCCAACCCCCCCAACTATATATATATAAATTTTTTTAAACATTCTGCACTAACAACTCTACTCTGTGCACTTTGCTTCTCCAGAACTTAATTAAAATTTTTGTTGGTAGCACTATTTGTATTGTTCTCCACTTGATATAGCTTTGCTTGTATTTCCTCATTTGCAAGTCGCTTTGGATAAAAGCATCTGCTGAATGAATTAATGTAAATGTATTTCAAGCACAAAAACCTCTAGTTATTCATATAGGATTAAATATAAATTATTTATTATTAGTAGTAGTAGTAGCAGTGGCAATAGTAATACAGGTTATGCAAATGTTTTATATATTTAATATTTCACTTATTTCCCTTATAGAAAATTCACATATATTTAAAATTTTTCACATATTGTTATTTTTCACATACGGGTGGCTGTGGATCAGGTGGTAGAGCAGGTTGTCCACTAATCATAGGGTTGGAGGTTCGATTCCAGGCCTACATGACTCCACAAAATGTGTTTTCCATCCATCCATCCATCTTCTACCGCTTTTCAAGGTCATGGGGAACCTGAAGCCTATCCTAGGGAGCATCGGGCACAAGGCAGGGTACACCCGGGGCGGCTGTGGCGCAGTTGGTAGAGCGGGTTGTCCACGAATCGTAGGGTTGGCGGTTTGATTCCCGGCCCAGGTGACTCCACAAGCCTTGGGCTTGGGCAAGACACTGAACCCCGAGTTGCTCCCGATGGCAAGTTAGTGCATGGCAACTTTGCTACCACTGGAGTGTGTGTGTGTGTGCGGGTGAATGGGTGAACTAGACACAGTGAAATGTGCTTTGGAGCCACTAAGGTTAAAAAGGGGGCTATATAAGTGAATACCATGTAAGTAATATGAATTCAAGTAAACACACATGAAGTCTTAAAATGAAATGAAGAGCAAACTGTTAACCTTAAATGATTAACATGTCACTTAAAAAAAAATAAAGCACACATAATCTGATAAATAGCTGAGAAAGTACTAAAATGGATATTTTTACTCATAAGGACCGAGGCCGAGGCCAGGGTGACTTCCACTGAAATGATTCAGCAGCTCAGTCGGCAGTGAAGCTGCTCAAGGGCCTGTGCATTATGCACCGATCCAAGCTTGTCAGTGAATGCATTCTAAAAGCAGCCTCAGTGTTTGTAGGCGACCTGTAACTAAATTGAATTAAAAAAAAAAAAACCTTAAAGAAATGTTCTTTGGACACTGCAGGGGTTTTCATATGAATGTGGCTTTCGACAGTTCTAATCAGAAATCTGAAAAAGTACAGAAAGCTTGATTTCAGGTTAATCATTTAATATATACAGTATCTCACAAAAGTGAGTCTACCCCTCAAATTTTTGTAAATATTTGATTATATCTTTTCATGTGACAACACTAAAGAAATGACACTTTGCTACAACGTAAAGTAGTGAGTGTACAGCTTGTGTAACAGTGTAAATTTCCTGTCTCCTTCAAAATAACTCAACACACAGACATTAATGTCTAAACCGCTGACAACAAAAGTGAGTACACCCCTAAGTGAAAATGTCCAAATTGGGCCCAAAGTGTCAATATTTTGTGTGGCTACTATTATTTTCCAGCACTGCATTAACCCTCTTGGGCATGGAGTTCACCAGAGCTTCACAGGTTGCCACTGGAGGCCTCTTCCACTACTGCATGACAACATCACAAAGCTGTTGGATGTTAGCGATCTTGTGCTTCTCCACCTTCCATTTGAGGATTCCCCACAGATGCTCAATAGGGTTTAGGTCTATTTTTAGCTTTAAAAGACAAAAAAAGGTGAGAGGCTGGTGAGGGAACGAATGTTTATTGCTGTTATAACCTAAGCGATAACAGGAAATCACTTGGTTCGTGGACGTTCCATGACATTAAACACACTCTAAACGTTAAATGTTACAACTTTTACAAAAATGTTAACTATTTCCCTTTAGCAGCATGCCCCTAAGTGTTTTATTCCTAATATAATTAATATGTGTAATTTCTCATTTAACTACACAGTGGTTGTGGAATCTTACTAACTCACGAAAAATAACATTATGTGTTTACATGCTACTTTCATATTTGCTCCAGTATCAAACAGACCATTCAAAACATTTGTCACGCCATAAGGTGTCATAATATTTGTCATAAACAACTGCTAAATAGACTAAACAAAAAAAAAAACACAAAGGTCAAAGAACCGAAAGGTTCTAAAAAAACCCGTGACGGTGTGCCCAAATTTAACACACGGTTTACTTTTTTACATTTAGTGAAATAAAAACAAAAAAAAACACAAAGGTCAAATGTGGAACCCGAAAAGGTTCTTGTCACATAATAGAGAAATTACTAGGTAGAAAAGTACATGCCATGACATTGAACCGATATCATGACAATTACCAGTTATGGTAACATTATGGTAACATGACCCTGACTGGGTTCCTCAAAGCCAAGTGTTATCCACTGGTCATTGGTGTAGCATGAAGAACTAATTTCATAACACTTGATGTGAAAACCTTCACTTGACTTGACGTAAGTGTCCATTAACATGATAAAGCTTTCCACTGCTCATTAGATAATCTAAAGAGGCAAAACTTGGACTCCGGACATGACTTGGACCATATTTGAGCTTTTTGATATGCTAATCCAACTTTGTTTATTTATTTATTTTTATTTAAATGCAATTACTTTTTTTGGACCATGCTATCTACACCGTTCACCATCACTGGTTAACACTTCCTTCCATCGATCATCTCTCGACACCATTTCTTTCAAAAGTGCCTTCGCTCACACTTTACTCCTCTTCAAATGGGAAATTCTTTCTCAACCGTGTTACCGTAACATCGGGGGTAGTTCCGATTGAACAGGAAGTGTTAATGACAGGTATGGGAAATGACCTGCCAGATACCAATTGGTGCTTTGAGGATTTGTGGTTAAATAAGATTGATGACCTGCTGTATAGCTTCATGAGTGAGAGAGACAGAGAGGGAGAGTGAGACAGGGGAAAAGCATGGAGACCTTTGTCTTTCTGTTTCCTCAATTTGACTTCTCTGCCCCCAAGGAGGAAGTGTATTTCAAAATGCTCGGCGAGACCGTGTGGCGTGCTACCAGAATGAAAGACAGCCACTCAAGGTATGTTTTTTATTTATTATTTTCTTGAAATCTTTCAAGAAACAGTTGCCGGTATGGAATATGCAGTCTGTATATAAAGATACTGGATAGCGACAGGTTGGTGCATTGTCTGTGTTTGCCTTGCTTAACATTTATCAGAGCACTTATCAGAATCCAGATATCCTGCAGATTGCTCAATGCATAACCCCAATGATCTGTAAACACAAAATGATTGAGATGTGTACTTGGACACCCTATTGTTATCCAGCGCTCCAGCTTTTTGCTTGACTGTAGTGGATTTGTGATATCAGTGATAATCCTAACGGTTTGTAAACAGATCTGTTACAAAACCATCGCTACCAAAGTACAAGAGTTTCATGTCAAGTGGTTCGGGAGTCTTGGTTAGGATACAAATAAAGACTTCTTTTAAAGCTTTTATGAGACTGTTCGACATTCTTTCTTATTTGCTACTTGGTCTTCTGAAAGTCATTTTAAAGAAGTACAGAAATGGTTCATGGCCAAACTCTATCAGTACTTCCCCTTATTTCACTTCTTATACTGTGCATCTGTAAGTCAGCATAGCACGCATTACAAATGATTCAACCAACCTCAGTCTGATTAAAACTTGACCTCACATAAGATTTCTGCACACAAAGGTTTGTTTGGATAGTTAAAGTTTTGGTGTCATGCAACGTCAAGGAAATGCTGCATGAGGTTCTCAAAGTTTGCCAAGGAACTATAAATCCGCCCTCTTGCAAATGTATTTAATTATCACACTGTTAATATATTAGGCGCATTATTTTAGTGTGTGAAAGTGAACACAAAGAATTGTTTAAAAACTACCCTGTCAATCTCAGCCTACTACTTTAGTTGTGTAACACAGTTAATGTAACAATATTCAAAATATCGCACATGTGCGATGTAGCATATAACGTTATCCAGCTTACTCGGTAGCTTATAAAATAACACTTGATCCAGCACATTCCAATACTTTTTGTTAATTAATTTTTTTTATTTCATGTGAAGACAGCTACTTAATGAAGCCACAAGATACTAAATTACAGTTATGAAGTTGTGTGGGTTATCATCTATTTTATCACGTTTTTTAATTCACTATTTTGATTGTGTTGAATTTAATAAAAAAATATTCAATACCCTCGCCTGTAAAGAAAACGTGCCAGTGGTTTGAAAGATATGCTATGCTTACACTCACATTAATTCATCACTGCATGAATAATTTTTTTTTTATGTACAAATCGGTCCTCAATATCTGTAAACACATCATGGTAGTGGCATGGCATTATCATTGTCTGCCTCTTAATACATGCAATGCAAGTACAATGCCTTGATATTTGAAGAACAAACAGGTCTGTTTCACCCCCCGGATGAAATAGTCTGCCTCTGCTGGGGGGGTCCCTGGATTCCACTTTGAGAAATGCAGGTTTCTTTATGGAACTAATAACTTTTCTTTTTCATGCAGAAATAAGGACAAGGACAAAGATAAGGACAAGGACAAAAAGTACAGACTCAGTCTTCTGATGACCAGGTCTGGTTCGCATGAAAATGTGAGCCCAGAGAAAAAGGCACCAAGTAAAACCTTTGAGTAAGTCCTTTTGACACACAATATATAGACGCTGACATTTGGCGCCATGGACTTCATGATTAAATAAGAAATGCTGCCTTATCTGTGACTTGCAGCATTCCACCTGAGGTCGCTTTGAGATGGAGTGATTCCTTTGAAGATCTGCTGGCACATCCAGGTGAGATAATGGTCATGTTAATGCTAAACAATGAAGAGGCACTAGATCATGGTTATGTGCAGAGATCCTGATGGGAACTGAAGGGTCAGCTTGGATTAGTATAACAAGAGATGTTTCTGGTAGCTTGACATTTCAAACCAGCCCCAGGATTGCTCGGTAAAGATTCAAGATTTTTTTTTTATTATGCTCAACAAACAAGTCTAACATTTACTGAAGTAGTCCAGTGACAAGGAAGAACTTCTCTCAATAAACTCTCCAGCACACAAAACCAAGAAGGATCACTTCTGCATTGTAGGGTGACTCAAGCGTCCAAAAACGTTGCTAGTTCCAGACACCACTGAAGGATCTATTGTAATGACCAAGTTCAATTCCCAATATTGTCTCAGATCCACCTTGGGCAGAGTTCAAGTAAAAAGCAAATGATCGAATGTAAATAACATGCTCCTTTCCTGGTTTAGATGGAGTGCAGACCTTCACACAGTTCCTTCGCTCTGAGTTCAGTGAGGAGAACATTGAGTTCTGGTTAGCTTGTGAGGATTACAAGAGCACAGCGTCCTCCACCAATCTGCAATCCAAGGCCAAGCAAATGTACGCTGTATTTATTGAAGCCGAGGCGCCCAAAGAGGTATGCTTGCAAAACACCCTTATTTGGAACTTTATTAGCACAGACTGATGTATAACACTTACACCTACACAACTGGTCACCAACCACGATCTGTTTTTGGTGGATATTGGGTCTACAAAAAGGTGTTTTGCAAAGTCCTCTGTCCTGAAGACTTACCCACTGAGGGCAACTTACTGAATGTTACATTTCATTACATGTAAATCAAGAACTTCTGACCAATCAGATGATTCAAAAAAGAATACCACTATTCTTGAAATTATTACAGCTGTCCAGAAAGCTTAGTTTAAAACCTTTAAAACCTTCACTGCTTAATAAATACAGTAAGCGATGATATGAATTGAGTCTAAACTTTAGTGATTTGACTCTTTCAAAAATTGTGCATCAAACTAAGTCAGTTTGATTCATTTGAGTCACCAGCCGATCCCATCTACGATTCATAATTCACAGATTGCAGGTGAAATTATTTTTTTTTAAATCTAAAAACATATATAGTAGATTTGAAATAACTATCTGAGTTTTAGCGTAGATAATATACAATTGAGCGAATTACGAATTGATTGACCAGATACTATTTAACGCCCTGTGAGTGTCTCTTATGTATCTGTCTCTGGTCTAGGAGCTGTTCATATAAACTTTCCAAAGAAAAAGCCCCTATGACTGAAAACCAGCATCAACGCAAGCCCAGTCACTTAGTTTCACTTGTTTTTTTAACTTTGTCGTCTGTGAGGCTGAAATGAAAAGCCTTTGTGTCTATAGTGTGAGGCGTCTGAAAAAAGGCCAGAGTCTCGTGGCCACAAGACCGAAGTGGAGATGTGACCGTGTGGTTTTCCTGCTAGCATTTCACAGCTGGGCCTGCAAACAACCCAACCGCCCTCCCCTCCCTTATTCAGCCACCCACGCTCTTTCAGCCTGAATAAAAAGAAAAAAAACACATTGAAATACAAGTAAGCAGAAGTTACTGAGTCAAAATGAACTTAACATGTTCTTATAGAATCCTCACAACTTTGAAAAGCAGTTTGCTCATTAACTGAACACACAGTAAGGCTAATGATGCAAAGCTTTCATAGAAGTATAGGCAAGTATAAAACAAGAGACTGTTACGGTATGTTCGCATGGTAAAATTTTCTAACTATATATAGTTCTAAAAGCTACAGAATTTGCTGACCTGAAACGCCTTTTGTCGTTCTCGTTTGCATGAATCGCATGGCCCTTTTTAGAATCACACAAACGTTGATGGGGAAATATTCGCTGAAATATTCAGGTGACAAAATTTCTGGTAATTAATGCTATTATTAAATGTTCTCCGCTGTCGGCTGTACAGCGCATGAAAGCGGTCTTCTCTGTTTTGGCTATTGTCACTATGGATATTTTGTCAGCCAGTGGTCTAATTACAAACTGAATTCATTAGGCTTCCAAATTTGGTCCAAATCCTGTTCCCCGACTACTACAAATATAGCATTTCCTTTTCTTTCTTTTTTTTCTTTAGTAGATCTCAAACTGTTTCTTTTTTTAAAGTCGATTTAAAAGCCAACAAAGGCTAACTATGAAATTATTCAAACAAATTATCATCTTTCCATTGTAGTATAAAGCACAGGGAATGTGTGTTTAATGTGCACACTTAGGTTTATATTTATATTGAACCTTTAAGGGTTTAAGCTGCAGATGGACGAAGTTCAGAAAACACGTTGAGTCACTGTGAAGCACCTAGGAAAAGGAAATGGTCCACACCAACATAATGGGGTTTGCTAGTTGGCATGATTATCTCTATTGATTGTTCAGAAATCTCTGCCACTGCAAGATCTAATGCTGACTAATTGCTATATACAAACGAATATATATATATATATATATATATATATATATATATATATATATATATATATATATATAGAAAAAAAAAGAGAGAGAGAGAGAGAGAAAAAATCTTACATGATTTATTTTACATCACAAAAACCTGCCATTTTAAAAAAGGGTGTGTAAACTTTTCTTTATATATATATATACAAAAGAAAAGTTTACACCCTTTTTTAAAATGGCAGGTTTTTGTGATGTAAAATAAATCATGTAAGATTTTTTTTGGCTCTCAATTTGAAATGTAGTGAAAAACAATCAGAAACTATTGAGATTGGAGTTTTTTTGTGAGAAAGCCACCCGTCTAGCATCTCTACCCCTTCACAGCCCAGACCTGTAAAGAATATGAGAGATTTCTCTCACATGCACAGAATAATCAGCACTTGTCAGATATTCCTGCAGCTCCTTTAATATTGCTGTCGGTCTCTTGGCAGCCTCCATGGTATGTTTTTGTCTTCTCCTTTTGTAAAGAACATCCTGTCCTTTGTGATGTCAGTGTGGTGCTTCATTTTCTCTATTTGTTGATGAAGGATTTTATACGGTGTCGCATGGTACATCTAACGTTTTAGAAAGTCTTTCATACTTCTCTCCTGGTCAATACCTTTGAACAAGTAAGATACCGTACATGCTTTGTAAGCTTGTAAGAATCATTTCATTGAATGCAACTGTATGATAATTACTTTTGAACATGAGATTGAATGTGATTGGTTCATTCTCAAAATAGCCACATCCCCAATTATAAAAGGGTGTGCATACTGTGTATACGCAATCAAGTTATTGTAACGTTTTTTACATTAATATCTTACTCTTGGATCATTTTTCTTCATAATGTCACGTGACAAGATATGCACATGTTATTACCAGGCTAGTCGTATCCAGAACACTGGGACTGCCTGGATTCGTCTTTCAAAGAATAGCTGCCCGGGAAAACAGCACTCTAAGATATATTGTTTTATGTGTTGCAGATTAACATTGACCACTCGACCAAGCAAGATATTCAGAAGAACATCGTGCAACCGACGCAGTCGTGTTTCAATTCGGCACAGACCAAAATCTACGCCTTGATGAAGAAGGACTGCTACCCGCGCTTCCTCACCTCAGACATCTACCTGAGCCTGACCAAGAGGAAAGCGCCTCCTGCCATGACCCGGAGAAGGTCTCGATCTTTTGTTTTCAGTGACCGCGAGGATAACGCAGCAGCCTGGTTGTAGCTCCTCGACGGCAATTAGTATAATAGTTTCTACAATCGTTAGTTGTGCATCTTTCACGCTCAGTGCCTTGCTAGATGTGCATCGGACAGTATTTTCCCACAGGGCCAGCAAAAAGAGTTGTTCTTAGATTGCAATTTCAGCCAATCGCAGATTTGATCGAATTGATCACCACCAACATTGCTTCATATCACTGGCTTGATGTATTCGCTTAGCGTAAAATACTTACTGGTTTTAGATGTAAATTTAGCTAGATAGTGGGCAGGCAGTTACATACGGGACTGTGTTAACGTCAGCAAGGTAAATATTGAACTTAGACAAAGTCAACATTGTCTGTCTACTAGTAGCTTATATTACGTAGCTATCCAAGTTTGCGCTTGTTGTGTCACAGATGATCTACTTAATCTAAAGTTAATAATAAATGGATTTAAAACGTTAACAAACGTGTTAACAAAGAAAAGCGTCTGATATCGCAAGGATTTCTGTAAGGAGAGATTTACTTGACTATTTTTGTTAAAGGAAGGAGTCTCCAGTACCAGAGCTTTGTAACAGCTTTGTTATGGGAAAGTCTTGAAGATGGAGGAGTATGCAGTTTGTCAGTAACATGACAAGCTGTGTGTGTGTGTGTGTGTGTGTGTGTTAGTTGTTAGGTGAGAGAACGAGTGTTTATAGCTGCTATAACGTATGTGATAACTTGTTTCGCAACATTAAAGGTAACTATACAATTTAGGATGTGATGCTGTGGAAAAATAATCAGCAATCAGGTTGGTAACAGTAACTCGACTCGACAATAACACGTCATGCTACATGACACCACCCTGATGTTGGTTATTTACCTATAATAGCATGCCCAGAATGGTTTATTCTTTAATTAGAGCAGAGTCACATGCAAGTTACTGTTGCTAATCACAGATAAAGTACTGTAGCCACGTCGTATGATTACATTTGCAATTTCCTGATCACATTTCACTTAAGCTCCGCCTCTTGTTGTCAAGGGAACTCTTTTCATTATGCAAAATTCTGAGAGTTCACGGTGATTCGTATAGTACATATCAGTATCGCAGGTTGTTGTTCTGTTGCTGTTTGGGTTGTTTGTTTTTAGAATATCTGTTTACAGAATTGCAAGTATTAAATTTTGACATAGGAAAAACATTTTTCGTGCTATCAAAAGCTTTGTATCGTTTTATGAAAGTAATGCAGATATATTAACACGCACACAAACTGTTTCACATTTCCTTTCTGTCTATATTATTGTACTACTGTATTATTCCACTCCTAATATGCATATTAGCATTGTTTTTTTGTTTTTACATTAGGACATATTCGCATTCAAGTACTAATGCAAGCCATGAATTATTTATTGACTCAAACGTTTCCCTTTCAAGCTAATCTATTTCTATCTACATGATTACAATCTTTAGCTTTAATTTGTAAATTGTATATACAACCTATGTGATAAAATCATTGTATAATAAAAGCGTTTCTCAATCAACGAGTCACTGAATGGCTGAATGATGATACGTTTACATTCGATTTGCGAAATATATTCTGCATACAACAACCAGGGTGAACTAAACAGAATACAGCAAGAGTGCATTTACCATCACACGTCCGTATTACAATATCGATCTCTGAAGAGCTAAATTGTTATCAATTGTTATATTGTTACCCCGTGTCACACTCATCAGGCAGTTAATAAGGATGAATGAATGAATGCTGTAAATGCATCGCACATTCATATTAATGAAAGCGGAATATGTTTGTCCCACTAGCTTCATATCTGCCCGTGTAAATAAAAGCCTTCAGCTCATACAAATTTGCTGTTGCATCCTATGGAATCGCAGTCCTGATACATACCTCTAGACTCAACCAGACATCCTGTCTACCTATCTTGCAAGGCTTATTTAAAAAAAAGGTTGTGCGTCTATGACCCTGCTGCTGGACCCATGACCTTGTCCTTCCTTGGACCACATTTGCTAGTTACTAATCGCTGCATATCAGGAACATCACACAAGACCTGCCGTTTTGGAGATGCTCCAACCTAGCCATCACAATTTGGACCTTGTCAAAGTTCCCCGGATGTTTACACTCGCTCGCTCATTGTTCCTGCTTCCAACAAGTCAAAAACTGACTTTGAAAACTGACTTTGAAAACTGACTCTTCACTTGCTGCCTAAAAAATATATCCCACCCCTTGATAGGTGCTACAGGAACCTGTTAGTGGTTTTACTGTTATGGCTGATCATGTGGATGTTTTTTTTTAAGTTACTTTCTTGCACAATGTTAAGGGCCTTGTGCCACAAGTGCCCAGACGTTTGAACTCAACTTTCTAGTCATAACCACAGAACCTTGGTACAGGTAATCTTAATAGCTGTATTTACTCCTACAGAACTTTCTGTGTAATCAGAACTCACATCAGGCTTCCATCACATCTCGAAGCACAATTCAATCCCTCCTCACAGAACAGACTCTCAGCAAATATCAATTATGTATGCACATAAAAGCGCATGGAATACATAAGATCTGTTGTCGGCTCAGTACGGAATCAGGGCCAGAATAACAAGCGTAGCGTTAGTAGGTAAATCTATCACACCCAGATATTACTTTGTCTAAAAAAAAAAAAAAGGGCATTAAAGCACAGATGAAATCTATATTTCATGAGTGAAGCAGGCTTGTGTAAAATATTAATGCTGTAGACAAATGATATGTGTAAAACTACTTTATGGAATCCATTACCAACAAAAATGTCATTATTTCTAAAATATTGGGACTGAACGCCGTTAAGCATTGACAAGGTGAGATTGTTTATGGTTCAGAATGGTTATTGATATTCCTCACTGGGTCGAGGTATTCAAATAGTGCAATTAAGTGAGGCTTGCAAGAAATTGCGGTATTTCTATATGTCAGGGAACTTATTGGGTTTTTATTCGGGTTTTTTTTTTAAGACAGTTTAATCAGGAAAGCGGGTCGGCCTGCCAACTTATTTATTTGTTGACTTAGCTCTTATAAATAAATACAATAAGGTTAGAGGTTGACAAACTAGCGTAATTTGGAGATTATTTGTTTCTCAGGGTGACATCTGAAATAAGCCTGTCTCTTTAATGATAAAACTCTCACATGCGGATTTCTCAGAATTTAACCAGGTCATCTTGTTTAATCTCTGTTTCATCTTGGAAGGCCAGAAGGGAAAAGAAAACAAAGCCGATAAAAAGCGCTCAATACAGCAAGCTGAGTAATTAGTTATAATGACCTTGGCATTGAGACACACCATATTATATTATATTCAACCATGCCACAATATCATACAAAATCTAGCACTATATAAATAAATTCTTGATCCTATCCAATGATCCAGTGATATGTCAAGCAAACATCCTGAGCCGGGGTTTATCGCTGAGAAGGTGTGCAAATATTTGACTAAACATAACATCCTGAGAAACTATCGCCAAATAGAGCTTAAAACATTCCCAGAATTAAAACAAATAACCGTTCAGTCTCCCAAACGTATTTCTGTTTTGATCCTGTCTCCACCCCTTCCCCATATTTTTTTGTTACCCAACTGCGTTCGTCGGTTTCGTGTTACTTCGTGATTATTTTCTCTATTTACACCATTGTGTCCTCTTATACATCCTGGTTTTTGGCTCAGCCATGTTTATGATCATGGATTATCCATGCTACGTGTTGCCTTTGTGTGTCCTGACTTCCGCTGTAGATTTTGACGATGGTAGGAGTTCTTAACAAAACAAAATATAGTATGGCTATGTAAAAAAATACATCCTAATCATTATTCATGAAGTATCACTCTTACACAGAGACTGGAATAAAGAACAGCATTCAAGAAGTGATTTAATCATTTATTAAAGTTATTAGGTTTTAGTCGTGAATGCTTTATGTGAAATATGAAATAGGTACAAATGTGTGTGTGCGTGTGTGTGTAATTCCCCGTGATGCACTGAAGTCCTGTCCAGTGTGTATATCGTCCTTTCCCTTCCACTGCAACCCTA
The DNA here is from genome assembly GCA_012411365.1 of Ameiurus melas. Lineage (NCBI taxonomy): Eukaryota > Metazoa > Chordata > Actinopteri > Siluriformes > Ictaluridae > Ameiurus > Ameiurus melas. The sequence goes on from CM022756.1 coordinate 29,193,514, forward strand.
ACCAGGATAAAGCACTTACTGAGTTACTCAAGATGAATAATGAATGAAAAACCGAGACAAATTCAGTTTGTAGCTGTTTGAAAAGTCCTCATATGGATTGGCATATCATGTAATATATAAAAAGGTGTACTGTATAAGGAATAAAATGCTTGGGGGCATGCTGTTATAGGAAAATAATTAGCAACAAGGTCTATTACTAATACAAATTCATTACTTTGTTTGCTAGCTACGTAGTATGCTAGTTGGTTCACATGCTAATTGATAAATGAGGCATCAATTTAGCTAGCCAGTTAACAAGCTATTTAATTAGACAACTTCATCTATACATGATAATGTTGTTACTTTATTTTTCATGGCTAGTTAGTCGTATCGAAACAATTACCTTTTTTTTTTTGCTAGTTAGCGTGCTGCAAACCAGCTATTTACAAGTTAATTACTTAACTATAGAATGTTTAATGCAAATTCATTCCTGATTAGTAGGGTTGGCTAGTTAACAAGCTAATTAATTAGCCGACTCAGCCTATACATTACTGTATATTAACACATTATTACTTTATTTTGCTAGCTACTTAGCAAAACAATCAATTAGCTAACTATATTTACACACAATAATTATTACTGTGTCATTTCTTTGTTTTTGCTAGCTAATTAGTATGGTAGCTAACTAGATTAAATTCAATTAAAAAAGGAAATTAATTAATAACTCTCTCTGTACATACTAATACAAGTTCAGCAAAATCTATTTTGCTAGCTAGCTAGTTAATGATATCTAGCACAAATTAATTCTTTTGTTAGCAGATAAAAGTGCTAGCGAGTTACAACAACAGCACAAAAGTTTATTAATTCGCAGACTATTTATTTTTGTACCTCATTAGTATGCTAGCTAGTTATCAAGCATATGAATAGTTAAGATGCAAATTCATTTGCTGGCTCTCTCTGTACATTATATCAAACACAAATTCATTTCTTAATAGTGCTAGCTAGTTAGCAAGCCAGCTAATAAACAAGTTATTTAATTAGCCCACTCTGTCTATACATGAAATCTAACACAATGTTATTTTGCTAACTAGTTAGCAAGCCTTATAGTAAACAAGTTATTTAATTAGCCCATTCTTTCTATGCATGAAATCTAACACAACTAAAGTAATATTATTTTGCTACCTGGTAAGCAAGCTTGCTAGTAAGCACAACACCAAATTAGTTGAATCTATTCCACTCTTTATCGTCAAAACAAACTCTTTTGCTTGCTAGTTTACAAGCTTCTACACAGTTCCATGGAAATTGAGCATACAAATCTTTGAAATGTCTTTTCAGTGACATCGTGATTGCTGCCAAGTTGCTAGTGCATTTTATTCCATGAACTCTGATGGAATCAAATTAAATAAATAATAGGACTCCCCGCTACAAACTCGTGTTCTGCAAATAGTCACTGGCATGGTGTGTGTAATGTAATACACACATTACAGTCATAATGGGCAGTCAATGAGCGTATGCTTAAAACAGAGTTGGGATTTTGACATGAGGATGAAAGGCCATGGTGGTGGTGGTGGTGGCGGGGTCATTTGAATCACGCCGAACACAAATGTTGGCACCTTGACTCGAGTCACACTCGATTAAAAATTGAAGGCTAGAAAATAAAGGTTGTGTTATTGCTGGCTGCAGGAAGTAAAGCAATGTGTGGAAAGGAAGTTGAAAGAGGAGCCACAGCTCCATCTAATGTGTGAGTGAAAAATCATCTGGCATGAGAAAAACGAAAGAAAGATAAAACTGACTGTCTAATAAATCATGAGTAGGTTTTCAAATACCATAACATTTTACAAGGATCCTCCAGTTTGTTTTTTTTAAGGAATGACTCATCGTAAGTTATGTTTCCTACACTCTCACTCACACACACACACACACACACAGGTGTTAAACAAATTCCTAACCAAATACGCCTCCAACAAGCTCGAAGAGGTGGCGAGAACGCCATCCCCTCGCCAATCACGAATCTGTTTCAAGCGAAATGTATGAAAAACCAAGTTCCTGCGCGAACAATCCTGCCATTTTGATTCCGTTTGCGATATCAGAATCATATGCAAGTGTTGGCCGTGCATAGAGACACGCCATGCTTGAAGTGGACAAGCCCCAGACAGTTGGACCGAGGCATTGGGCGGTTGTAAGAAAGTGTTTGGTACTCAAGGTTGCGGGGAGAGCGAGAAGGAGCGAGTAAGTGTGACCTGCTCGGCTCCAAGCGCGTCCCTGCCACCTATTTTGGAAATCAAATTCGCACAGCCATGTGCGGATGATTATGCATGCAAATCATGGCCGTCCTTGTATTTTCCATTGCCTGCAGAAATTTACATGGGCAGGAAGCCTGCTGAGATACGGTTAATCAGCAGAGATTTTCTGGCTTATGCCCTTATACACAAGATTTTGGAAAATAAACAAATTTAATAATTAAAAAAAGCATACTATGAATGAGTCAACGTGCACAAGACAAGTGCAAATGTACAAAAACAGCAAAAAAAAAAAAAAACTAAGACAGTTGGTGCATTTTTTATTTATTTATACGATGTTGAATTCTCAAAGCTGATTGGTCAGAAGCTATTTTATAAATCAGCTTATAGACACGCAGGCTGGAATTCTAATCACTCCAAGCACATAATGTTCTAATGCATTATCATTTCTGTAGTAGGTATATACAAGAGATTGAACACAAATTCATTACTTTATTTGCCTAGCTAGATAACACACTAGTTAGTTTAGAAGGTAATTCAAAACCCAAATCTATCTATATGTTATAGCTCACAAAACTTTATCACTTTATTTGCTAGCTAGTTAGTATGCTAGTTGTTTCCCATGGTAATTGATAGTTTAGCTAGCAATCAATTTAGCTAGCTAGTTAACAGGTTATTTCAATCCTCTGATTTCATCTATACATGACACAAGGTTATTTCATTTTTCATGGCTCTTTAGTCATATCAAACACTATTTCCTTTTTTTGCTAGCTAGTTATTGTGCTGGCTAGCCAGCTAGTAATCACATCAAATTAGCTAGGTAGTTCACAAGTTAATGACAAAATTTTAGAATGATAATTAATGAAAATGCGTTAGCATAGTAGCTGTTTAATACATTTGCTGACAGTATCGCAGGATAGAATTCGAATCACAGGTTTGTATTAATGCGCTCGTTCTAATACGTTTTTATTTCTACAGTAACAACTCATTCACTGGGGCTGAGCAGCAAACGCACCACAAAGCCTAACAATAAACAGATAATATTTATGGAAGGAGTCTCCAGTGTCAGTGAGTTTTCCACCGCTGGGAAGTCTTCAGGATAGAGCGAGTCTGGTGAGGGAAAGATGTTTATAGGTGCTATAACTTGAGAATAAACAGGAACTAACTGTAAATATAACCACAATGTTAAATATAACTATAAATGGATTTAAAAAAACATTGAAAATTGTCATTAATGGTAAATTGCTATAGAAGATAGAAGATTAATAAAACGTTACAAGACAGGCTGTTATTGGAAATTAATCAGCGTCAGGGTGGTACTTTGCGCTGGGCCGCATCTCACCACCCACCATTGATTATTTTCCTAGAACAGCATGTCCACCAAATGTTTTCTTCCTTACTTAATAAAATATAATTAACTAGTATTAATAAAATATTCATGTAAAACGTTCGGAAGAGGGTACTTATTCATATTGTCACTTTAGTATTGTAAGGTTCTATCTGAAACTATATCTCTTTCTATGTGACGAGTTAAATGCAACTCAACACAAATGTGAATCATTTGAATCATGAATCATTAATGTGAATCATATGAATCTCTGATGTGAATCATTTAATAAAGTTTTATTCATGAATATTGCAAGAACTGCACATGACATATGTGAGTTTAGGATGATTCTAGGTTCTACGTGAATGAGAATCATATGAATTGCTAATGTGACACATGAATCATGTTATGAAATGTATGACATATCGTCACTTTAGTATTGTAAGGTTCTGAAACAGAATTAAACAAAACTTAAGTCAACACTAATGTGAATCTGTGAATCGTGTGAATCTCTACTGTGAATCACTTAATACAATTTCATTCATACATACTACAAGCACTGCATACAACATATTGTGATTTTAAGATGATTCTAAGGGTCTATGTGAAACAGGGATAAAGTCAACAATAATGTGAATCATGTGAATCGCTAATGGGAATCATGTGATGAAATGCATGCATGCTGTGCAAAAAATGCATGACATACTGTCATGTTAGTATTGTAAGGGTCTATCTCAAACAGAGTTATAGACAAGTCGGTGTGAATCATTTAATAAAATTTCATTCATGCATATTGCAAAAACTGCATATGACAGGACAATTCTAAGGTCTATGTAAAACAGAGATAAATTCAACGATTCATGTGAATCATATGGATCTCTAAAGTGAAACATGTGAAGCAGTGCATGCATACTGTACATATGTGAAGCATTATTACAAGAAATGCATACAGCATATAGTGGGCTTTGTCTTAAACAAACTTAGGTCAAAATTACTGTGAATTATTTGAATCATGAATCATTCATGTGAATCATGTGAATCTCTGATGTGAATCATTGAATATAGTCTCATTCATGTATATTTCAAGAACTGCATACGACATATTGTGAGTTTAGGATGATTCCAGGTTCTGTGTGAACGCTAATGTGAATCATGTCCTATGAAATGCTAATGTGAATCATGTCACTCATGCTTCAGTTGAAATGCATGCATTAGTTAAAAAAAAAGGTTTATTCATGCACATTGCAAGAAATGCACGAGATACATATCATGACCTGAGTATTATAAGGTTCTCTTTTAAACAGAGACAAATGTATCATTTAATGCTCATGTGAATCACTAATGTGAATCATATGATGAAATACATGCATCATTTAACACAATTTAACTCATGCATATTGCAACACATGCATATGAGTTTAGTATGATAAGGTTTAATAACGAGTGCAAGAGAGAACCATATAAGACCCAGGCCTTCATATGTAAGCTGTACCACGAAAAGAATCGTGCTAATGCAGTTTTTCTTCTTTTCAGTAAGACATTTGCAATGTTTAAATCTATGTTAAGAAGCAGGTGAATGACGGAAAGTGGAAAATATGACATCGGCATCGGCTGCAGGTTTGCAACGAGCTGAGGCATATGTTGTACAATAGGCAAATCAGAGAAGACACAATGATTTCAACCACACTTCCATTTGCCTACAACCAGATTTCCATTCAGCGATTTTAATGTCACGCTTTTTTTGATTCGATTGTTTGATCAATAGCATTAAGGGTACACTGACCAGCCAAATCAGACTATGGCATTAGTAACAAAAGCACTTTGACCAAACTAATGCGATGGTATGATTTCTGAAGAGTCAAATAGATGGGTAGAATGAACTCATGAAGAGGTCATCTGAGCCCGAGCAGACTTTGAACATGAATTTAATGCATGCCAGCAAAAGCCATGAGAAATATTACAGGGAAAGCTTTGTGTCCAAATTCAGCTTGGTTTATTTGCTATATTACTACTTCCCTATATATTACTATAGATGAAGGAAATGGTGAAGAGAGAAAAAAACCAGCCTTTAATGTAAAAAAGCTTTAGAAAAATAAGACTATAGAGCAATACAGTTGAATTATTTCTATTTCTAATAACTAATCAGCATAGAAATTTAATGCTCAAGGATTCCCCTAACGGCAGGAAGGGGTGTGTGTGTGTGTGTGTGTGTGTGTGTGTGCAGGTCGGAGTATGAATCAGTGCTGTAGGGAAAGTTACAAGAAGGAAATTACTCAAGTATTTGAAAACATATTCAATAAACTGAATTTATGAATCTGGGGCGCAATGAATCAAATGAGAAGAATCTGAAGCATCACTCCATTTTAGGTAAAACAATTTTTTTAATGGTTGATTAAAAGATTAAAATAAACACAGCCATTTGTTGGGTTAAACTACCTAGGTATTAACTTTTACATATAATTGTACAATTATAAACACATTAGTTCCCTTAACTTGTGTGCTTTACTGTAAATAAATATATTTAGTTATATTTTGTCTGTATTTTTGTGTCAATTTTGCAGTCACTCATCGTTGGCTTGAAAAATTTGCCTTTCTTATCAAGCTGCGTAAGTGTCCAAAAGGTATAATAATAATAATAATAATAATAATAATAATAATAATAATAATAATAATAATAATAATAATAATAATAATAATAAAGTTTTCAAGTTTTGAAAAAAAAAGATTTCATCATTCATCAAAAGAAGTGTGAAGTGTTCTTATGAACAAGTATTCAATAATCATTTGTGTTCTAGGGTATTATATGCAATATAACTAATTCAAGGATATTCCCATTTGAATGAACTATATAGGCCTGACTGATAAAATGAATAAATATAAATTCATTTTGAATTTTGGACCTTAGTGTAACTACAAATGCGTGTGTGTTTTATGCCAGAACATGGTGGGTTGTTTATATTTTTCTGTAAAATTGACAAATGTCCATTGTTAAAAGCACTATACAAATGAAATGTACAGTATCTCCCCCCGCATAAATGGAAGTTCTCATGTTTGGCATGGCGTCATCTAGGCCTTAACTTAGATCGGAAGAGGCTTCCCCACAGGTCCTGTGGTGAGGTGTCCCTCCCAAACAGAACTTTGCATGTTCATTTCCATGTCTTCTATTCATGGAGGTAGTCCTGCTCAGACCCCCTCGGCAGTCCCATACACTGGCAGAGTGCGAGGCAAGCAGATACTGAGCACCGGAGTGGCAAAGATGGCCATAAAGTGAGTTCATTTAGGATTCAATTTGTACTCTGGACAAGTAATAGCACTTTAATGCACTGATCAGGCTGTGTTTTTTGTACATTTGTAGTACATTTCTTGCTAGTTCAATATGTGTGTTGTTTGTATTTTTAATGAGAGAATTTAAAGGAATGAATTCCATGCTAAATGCTTGGGGTTGTAAGGTAATCCTGGTTTTGTAGCCTATGTGACTAGTGAAAGATCTAATTGTAATTTTGAAGGGTAGATTTTGTTGCTTTGCCAAGGAACCTGTTGAAGATGTTACAGTTTGGAGCGAGTCGATCGAAAAGCTACTGGAATCACAAGGTAAGAAAGCTACGTTTCAGACTTTATTATGTGTTGAGTTTTTGAGTTATCGCAATTCCGAATTAAGATAATAAAAAAAAAAAATTTAAAAGCGATACATTAAAAACAAACACTGAACGTCTGAGTCGTGAACTTATCGTCATATAAGAGTGGGACAACTTCCAATCTATTAATGTACTATCTGTTTAAGTTGTGGTTATGTACATTAAGAACTCAGAGTTTAATTGAAATCAAGAGAAGATGTAAAATAACATATAATTTTTAAATTACAAAGAAAGAAAAAAGCTAAACTAACATTTAAAGTGTACTTGAAGGCTTTCTGCTTTAAGGTGCTTTGGATAATTCAAATCTGCACGTCAGCATTCAAATTGGAGCTTTGCGTCTTCTTGACGACAAGCCAACACCCAAAATGCAGCCTTTTTTCCACCAGTAAAATCTTAACCCAGTTTACGTCATAATTCGCTGTTGTTCTGGATTATTTAATTTTTTTCTAGCTGGATTGCATGCCTTCACGGAGTTCCTGAAGTCCGAGTACAGTGAGGAAAACATCTTGTTCTGGCAAGCTTGTGCGGAATACAAGAAGATCACATGCAGGACGGAAAGGATGTGTGAGGCCAATAGGATCTACTCTGAGTTTGTACAAACGGAGGCTCCCCGGCAGGTATGTTGGATCTCGGTTCCTTGAGGATCTGGAAATGTGGTGAAGGTACCTGTTTACAAGCAGGTTTCATACCCTTGTACAGATGAATCCTTGAAATGTGCAGATGGAGTAATACTTATATCAAACTGCATCATTATTTTGACAAGTAGTTAAACTAAAATGCAAAATGTGCTAAAGAAAGCCAGGCTGTAAAAAAACTATAATAATAATAATAATAATAATAACCTCAACAATAAGAAGAATAATTGCTGTTCAACATGCCAAAATAACAGAAATAGCATCCATTTGTTTCCAGATCAACATTGACTGCAAGACTCGAGCGACAATATCAAAAAACATCTCAGAGCCGGACGAGGCCACCTTTGAAATGGCCCAATCTCTGATCTACAGGCTCATGACGAGGGACTCTTACCCGCGGTTTTTAAAATCCGACCACTACCAGGCACTGCTGCAGAAATGAGGCCACACCCAACTTCTCTAGGATTAAAATGTCTTTCTTTAAAAGTGTGTTTGGTTCCCAGGTAACATACACCTTCATTCAGGCTGAACCGATGAGTTCCCATGGAGTTCTACCACAAAAAGCCATTCTCAATAGGCCATTTGGAACTGAGGAACTAAAGGCTCTTCATAATAGATTGTAGTAACTTACTCAATATGACAGTATACAGGACCTTTAACAAAATTTCGGCGAGCACAGATATGTATATTAGAGACCTAGATAACCCACCGCAGAAAATAAATACTTGATTTTCCTTAAGATATTGTATTGCTTGAAAAAAAAAATAATAATAAAACTTGAGTCTTACCACCTGAGACCATAATATACCATGTTGTGTACTTTCTAACAACACTATTGAAAATTGGTACTCCAAACTATTAGCTAAGTCAAAAATCAACTTGAAATATTTTGTAGTGCTTCAAAATCTAACATAACCAAGTCAGGTACTTTGTAGAAGTCTAACTTAGATTGCCTGGCTAGTTATCTAAAACTTAGCTGATTCAAACCTTTACACTTGAAAATTAGGTTAAATTAATGCATGAAAAAGTAGTACACAATTTTCAGCTACATTTTTTTTGGAAATACAAATGTTCATCACACGGGCTAGGTCTCTAACATGTCTATCTTTGAAAATGACCCAACTGAATGATTGATCATATCACCAATGCGCCAATATAAACTCGCCATCAATCTCATTATTACCTGGTAACTAACGCACTTTAAGTAAATGTAATTGAAAGAATATTGCATATCAAGACTGGCAAAACATTGTTCTGTGGACCATGTTATATTGTACAGAAACTGGCAGGTTGCTGCACATTGTATTAGTTTGCGATGTAGAATAAGGTTGTAATCAAATTGTTGGTGTGGTCATCTTTTAATATAAAAAGTGTAAGGGTTTTTTTTATGTGCTTTTGTTTGCATTAAGACTTTTTTTTTACTATGAAACATGTGTATGTATGTATGGTGGCCTGAGAAAATGCTTAACATGATGAAATTTCGAGTGTTTACAGGATTTGCTCCACGAAATTGGTTTCTCTTTTGCGTGTCTATTAATTCGAAGTACATTTCTAGCCCAAAAGTGTGACATTCACAGAGGAAAACAAACAGGCTAAAAGAAATCCAAACCTTTCCATATCATTTCAGCGAAAACTATTTATTTACATTTGAGGTGTCAAAATAGGTTGAAACCCCCAAATTGTCAATTGGTTTTCCCAGGCCACCACACATATATTAAATTGCTTATTTGCCTGCATACAGTAAACATATAAAAGGTCATCTACATTTCACATGCAAAATTACATAGCATTCTTTTTTATTATAATTATTATGAAATAGCTGTAAAACCTCATGAATTGTATAAGTATAAATTTGCCACAAGTAGTAATGCAGCATTATTAATTTCAGCTCTGAAAAAAAAAATATTATTAAATAAATAAATAAATATTACCCATAGAAAGCTGGTGCTTTGTGTAATATAATTTATGATATTGACATATGATTGTAATTTTAAAAAAATGTTTCATAAGAATCTCATTTCCAGTTACCTTGGGATACTTTTTGGTGTTTTTCTCCAAAGAGAATGGATGGCTTACTTTCTTGGAATTGCCTGTGAAAATAAAAGTACAATGTAACTAAACCACATCCATTTTGAAGTGCAGTGCATTTAAATGTCATTCCGCTGAAATAGTTTTTCATACAGTGGTAGTACTGTGTGTCTTGGACAGACGGTAGGTGGCAACGCTGTGCTGCAAAATGTGCCTCATCACATTTGCATTTATTGGTTTGGTAGTGACTTTTGATACCAGAGTGAGGGTTTTGGGGCGTGATCAGAAACCCAACAGTGTTTGTCAGGCTGATTCAACATTTTGATTTGAACATTTTACAGATTCAAACTCAAGCCATATTGCTGCACAACTCAATTTCTAGCTTGAATTATCAGCAACAATTATTTGTTACTCAATGTCCATTTCTAAAATTTCAAAACACCCATTTTAATTCTTTTAAATATGCAAAGATTTTGAGTCAAATACTGTAAAAAATAAAAAATAAAAAATTAATAACTACAAATTCAATGAATTGTGATACCGTGCATTTTTATTTAAAACATGCTGTCCCATATATATATATATATATATATATATATATATATATATATATATATATATATATATATATATATATATATATATATATATATATATATATATATATATATATATATATATATATATGAGAGAGAGAGAGAGAGAGAGAGAGAGAGAGAAAGACTGCCAATTTAATTAATAACAAAAAATTTTAGGTATTTTACTTTTTACATTTTAAGTTGTTTGCCAGTTCAATCCAACTGTGGTGCAATTTATCTATTTTTAAAATATCACATGAAATACATGGTCCATTAAATAAAGAAATTTTAAAAATTAACAAAGAAAAACAAACCCACTAATGGAAAATTTGTGAGTGATGTGGATGGACTGAGTTTGGTTTCAAAAACAGAAAACATTTCGGCTTACTTTTACTTTTTGTAATATATATATATATATATAAATTTTAGAATACTTGAATGCATTGGAGAATGGAAACTTTTTAACTTCAACTAAAGTGTAACTTTTGGTAACAAAGGATTTTGACAATTTCCCACTCCTGTGTGTTCATAATAATCAAATTAGGTTCAGCTCCATGTGGCTAATCAGTAGAAGGTGTAGGTTAAATGCAAAAAAAAGAAAAGAAAAAGAGAAAAAGAAATCTATTGCATTGGTCTTTAAGAGCAGGAACTTAACAAGTGTTCATCTTATAATTACTCAGTCATGTCATCAATACCTGCCACCCTTATAATGGCTTGATATTGCTACTGTACATTGGATTGTCAGGAAAGTCACACTATACCAAATATAAGCTAAAACTTGATATTTTGGTTTCTGGGACTAAATACTGAGGTCTCTATCTGGAGTTAGTTTTTTAGATCGACCTTCCTTGTTCCTTTGGACAATATAAAATTAGATTAAAGGAATTTTGGGCGGTTATTTATTCATTCCTTCATTTTTGCTTGCTTTTTAATCCAATTAATCTAATATTCAGCCACTGAATAGTTCTACACCTTTATTATTATCATTGGGTAAAGTCTGTGTGCACCAGCTATCAAAAGTTGCCTAATTTACTAGCATTGGCTAAGTTTGCCAAGATATCCTAATTAGCTAACTAAACTAGCTGACATTTTCCAGAATAATGAAACCGCTTTGTTCATCGCTAATATTTTACTTCACAGAATCTCAGAAGCATTTTGTGGCTATAGCACCAACTTTAAAATCTGAATCACAGTCTTTTGCAGTAACTCAAGCATTTTCAACATTGAATATAAGAAAGCATGTACAGTATGATACAAAAGTGAGTTCACCCCTCAAATTTTTTGCAAATATTTGATATCTTTTCATGTGACAACACTGAAGAAATGACACTTTGCTACAATGTAAAGTAGTGAGTGTACAGCTTGTATAACAGTGTAAATTTGCTGTCCCCTCAAAATAACTCAACACAGCCATTAATGTCTAAACCACTATCAACAAAAGTGAGTACACCCCTAAGTGAAAATGTCCAAATTGGGCCCAAAGTGTCAATATTTTGTGTGGCCACCATTATTTTCCAGCACTGCCATAACCCTCTTGGGCATGGAGTTCACCAGAGCACCACAGGTTGCCACTGGAGTCCTCTTCCACTACTCCCTGACGACATCACGGAGCTGGAGGATGTTAGAGACCTTGTGCTCCTCCACCTTCCATTTGAGGATGCCCCACAGATGCTCAATAGGGTTTAGATCATTAGAGAGTGTCATGCATTAAGCATTAAGAAAAGTGGTCATTCATCTCAGGCAATAATACAGTGCTCTCCAGTAATATTTCCACCCTTTGTAAATATGAGCAAAGAAGGCTTTGAAAAATTGTCTTTATTGTTTACCCTTTTGATCTTTTGTTAAAAAATATTCACAAAAATACTCTGCTCTCATGGATATCAAACAATAGCAAACACAACACAGGCTTATAAAAAACATTTGTTAAATATAGGTGTGCAACAATTATTGGTACCCTTTTACTCAATACTTTGTGCTGCCTCCCTTTGGCAAGATAACAGCTCTGAGTCTTCTCCTATAATTCCTGATGAGGTTATGAGAATACATGGCAAGGGATCTGAGACCACTCCTCCATAGAGAATCTGTCCAGATCCTTCAAACATTGGTGGACTGTACTCTTCAGTTCACCTCACAAGTTTTCTATGGGTTTCAAGACAGGAATGTTTTGAATGTTTTGGATAATTGTCCTGCTGGAAGATCCACCCATGGCCCATTTTAAGCTTTCTGGCAAAGGCAGTCAGGTTTTCATTTTATATCTGTTGATATTTTATAGAGTCCATGATGCCATGTATCCTAAAAAAATGTCCATGTCATCTGGCAGAAAAACAGCCCCAAAACATTAAATAGTCACCACCATATTTAACCGTGGGCATGAGGTACTTTTCCATATGGCTACTTCTCTTTGTGTACCAAAACCACCTGTGGTGTTTATTGCCAACAAGCTCTATTTTGGTTCCATCTGACCATAGAACCCGATCCCATTTGAAGTTCAAATAGTGTCTGCCAAACTGAAGATGCTTGAGTTTGTTATTGGATGAGAGTAGAGGCTTTTTCATTGAAACCCTTACAAACAACTTGTGGTGATGTAGGTGACTTTGGATTGTAGTTTTGGATACTCTCTGACCCCAAGACACAACTAATTTCTGTAATTCTCCAGCTGTGATCCTTGAAGATTTTTTGGCCACTTGAACCATCCTCTTCACAGCATTGAGACAATATAGACATATGTCCAATTCCAGGTTGATTCACAACATTTCCAGTTGACAGGGATGTCTTAATTATCGCCCTGATGGTGGAAATGGGCATGTTCAATGCTTGTGCTATTTTGTTATAGTCAGTTCCCATTTTGTGAAGCTCAACAACCTTTTGTTACACATCACAGCTATATTCCCCGCTCTTACCCATTGTTATGAATGACTAAGGGAATTTGGCCTATGTTTTACCTCATATTTTTACCCCGGTGAAATCGGAAGTTATGGTTGAAAATTTCCTGTTCCTAGTCAGGTGTTACACAACTATATTTAACAGATATATTTTTGAGAGTAAAAAGAGTATTTTTGTGAATAATTTTTAACAACAGATCAAAAGGTTAAGCAATAAAAAAAAATTCACAGCCTTCTTTGCTCATATTAAGGTGCCAATATTATCACAATATAATTGAAAATAAAAAAAATAAAAAAAAATAAAAAAGATAAAGCATATGGCTTTAAATATTTGGTAGAAATTAAAGTGTACTGGTAACATGGCTAAGTGAATGCTGTGGGAACAAAAAAATGTCAATTTCTCGTCATCTAAAGAGGATGACTCAGAAAAGGACGAGCATGAGATGCTTATTTTAATGTATTTTATGATTAAATTTCAAGGAAAATACAGTGTATATACAGTGGTGCTGGAAAGTTTGTAAACCCTTTAGAATTTTCTATATATCTGCATAAATATAACTTAAAACAAATGATCCTAAAAGTAAACAAAGAGAACCCAATTAAACAAATTAGACAAAAATATTACACCTGGTCATTCATTTATTGAGGAAAATGATCCAATGTCACATATCTGTAAGTAGCAAAAGTAGGTGAACCTCTAGGATTTGAAGGTGACATTAGAGTCAGGTGTTTTCAATCAATGGAATGACAATCAGGTGTGAGTGAGTGTCCTGTTTTATTGAAAGAACAAGTCTGAATTTCACAACATGTTTGTGGAAGTGTATCATGGCACAAACAAAGGAGATTTTTGAGGACCTCAAAAAAAGAGCTGTTGATGCTCATCAGGCTGGTTGTAAAACCATTTCCAAAGAGTTTGTACTTCCCCAATCCACAGTCAGACAGACTGTGTACAAATGGAGGAAATTCATAACCATTGTTATCCACCCCAGGAGTAGTCAACCAACAAATATCACTCCAAGAGCAAGACCTGTAATAGACTGCGAGGTCACAAAGAAACCCAGGGTAACTACTAAGCAACTAAAGGCCATTCTTACATTGGCTAATGTTAATGTTCATGAGTCCACCATCAGGAGAACACTGAATAACAATGGTGTGTATGGCAGGGTTGCAAGGAGAGAGCCACTGCTCTTCAAAAAGAACATTGCTTCCCTTCTGTGGTTTGCTTAAGAATATGTGGACAAGCCAGAACGCTACTGGAAAAATGTTTTGTCGACGGATGATACCAAAATTGAATTTATAAACTTTCAAGCACCATTGTAAATATTCACATTGGTTGTTGTGAAGGGAATTTCATTATTATTTCATATTTAGTAGCAAACTCCAGACAACAAACAAAAATCCGAAACATATTTCCAAATATCATTCCTGTTCTTTGAAAATTTCAAAGAATACAACTATATTTTGAAAATTGTTGTGCGATAAGGGTCTATTGATCCTGACACATTTACATACGACAACAATGTCGTAAGTTTACTTACATCAACACATGAGATCAAGAAGTCCTTTTGTTATGTACCTGAATAAGCTCAATGGGAAAACATGTTTGCATGCTAATCTCAATACTCTGTAATCTGATGTTGATCTGAGAATTATACCTTGAGGCGGAGGCTTTCCATAGTTCTCACGTGGACCTTTTCTGCACTGCACATGTTTTTATAGAGACAGTTTTCTTTCTTTGAAGTTCTACTTGATAACGTGTTTTTTTTTTCTTCCAATCTGATTTGATGGACCATAGACCCCTAATCATTTTTATTTTCTAGTTTATATCCATGTATTACAGTATCTGCAACTGCATTGCTTTGTGCCGATTAACTAAATGCTGTCTGTGCAAATGTGCAAGCATTTACAATATAGCTAAAGCATAAACCACTGGAGATGCACCAAAGTTAAAAAGTTATAATAATAAAGATTCAAAAGAATACTTGGTGCTTTTGAATTGCTTGAAACACTGTTCCCTATTTGTCGTCTGCACACGTTGTTCTCAACGGCGGCGGCTTCCTCTTCCTCTTGAAGTGCTTTCATTTCTGCACATTCATATCCAAAGCACATAAGTCACATGGCTCCACAGACTATTTGTTTAGTACGAGGGACTTCTTTGCGTGCCTATTGCTTGACTATGAATTTATGAGAAATGCTGTCACCAATGCTACAACCTGCCAAATAGACAGAAAGCAAAAAGGGGAAAAAACACAGGAAGTTGCAAACACAACCAAAGTTTTGCATGCAAACTTGATTTATCTTCTCACAAGAAAAAAGGGGGGGGGGTTCCCTTATGGGTTCTTAGGATAGTTAAGAGTTCTTAGTGTGCTTAGTTCTAAAGATGTTCTACTTGGGAATCTCTCTGAAAGGGAAGCCAAACTGAAGAAGCTTTAAAACTGAAGAAGTAGTTCAGACTGCAAGGAAATTCTAATACATTATTGTTTCTACAGTAACACGGTAAAAAAAAACAAAAAAACATTTGTAATCGTCAAAATTCTGACGTTTTCTGCAAGGACATATTTATTCACAATTTTTTTTAAAGGAGTATCCAGTGTCAGTGCTTTATAACAGTCAGAGGTAAAGCTGTAAAGCTGTAAAGTCTTCAGGATGGAGGGTTTCACACTTTCACACTGAGGGTTTCTCAGTGACATGGCAAGTTGCATTTTTTTTAATCTGATGAACTTAAAAAAAACAGAAAGAAAACATGGCTGATGAAGAAACAAATTTTTATAGATTTTGTAACAAAGTGATAACAGACACAACAATGTAACAACACTGCATGTGACTATAAAGTATAACAAGTACCAACAGAATGTTACTTAATTAATAAAAAAAAGGTAATTGTTGGCTAACAGAACATGCCCCCAAGTGCTTTATTCCTTACTTATACCACAGTGCCATTAAATTCCAGAATCAGTTTAAAGCAGTCAATATAAAAAAATCTACACAATGTAAAAATCTGAAACCAAGATAAATCAAATCAGAACCTTCTCTACCTTTGTTGTGAATTTTTAACCTATAAATTAAAGTGAAAAAAATTAAGAATCATTTTAGGGGGAAAAAAAAAAAGAAAGAAACATAACCTAAAAATGAATGTGCACACCCTTCTAATTGGGAATGTGGCAGTGTTCAGAATCAACCAATCACATTCAAACTCATGTTAGATACTAATTAGTATACACCTGCTATCAATTAAAGTTACCCCAAAATAAAATACAGCTGTTTTGCTAGGATTTTATGACTAGGAAAAGGTCGTCCCTCTAGAATTGATGAGAAGATCAGGAGAAAACTGGACAAGGAGACTGTCAAGAGGCCTACAGCAACATTACAAGAACTGCAGCAATTTCTGGCAAGTACTGGTTGCTCCCTACCTGTGACAACAAACAATCTCCCGAATTCTTCATATGTCTGGGCAACGGGGTAGGGTGGCAAGGCGGAAGCCTTTTTAATGAATATATAAATAAATAAAAAATCACCAAATCCAGGAGGAATAATGTATTATGGTCTGATGAGACCGAAGTTGAACATTTTGGACATAATACCAAAACATATACAAAAAACACAGCATATCACCAAAAGAACGCCATACCCGTTTCCATAATAACAACTCACTCAGAAGGAACTGTAACTTCTGTCAGGAGACACTAATGGAAGGAGTGTTTAGTGCTTTGTACCAAGGTTTACCACCATGAGAAAGTATTACCGGACAGAAAATGTTGCCCTTTGTTGTTTCTTTGTAAAATGCACCAGCAATTTTTTTTGTCTTATTATTACTTCTGTTCTCAGAGCGGCATGGCCGTAAGTAGGAAAAAAGAAGCTAGTGAGGTAGTGACTGTTTATAATGGTATAATAAGTGATAACAGGAAGTAAAGTCTCTTGGATGTCCCTTAACATTAAATGGTTATCAAATTTGTTGTTCTTTAAAAAAAATGTTGGCAAACGACTGGGATATAAAAGTAATAAAACACCTTAGGATGTGCTGTTATTGTAATATAATCAATTTTGGGGTGGTAGAAGTGACTCCATCTCACATTAGGCCACATCACATCATCTGATTGCTGATTATTTCCAGCCAAACAGCATTCCCTCAAGTATTTTGGTCACTAATTACGCAACAATATCTTTAATGCACCACTCAAATATTACATCTGTAGCCCACAGGGTCTCCATAAATGCAACCATGCTGTCATACACCCTAGACGTCAGTGTGAAACCAAACGAGTGGGCTGAGGGTTTCCTGTCTGACACACACACGTATCCTCATTCTTGACACATCCGTTTCACCATTCTTAAACAAACTTACTTGAAAACCACAGGCCCTTCTACAGACATTGCCTTACTGGTGTGTACAGTCACATCTGTACAAACAAAACCCAACGGTTACTAACCTGACAAATCATTTGGTTATCTACATAGGGAAATGTTTCCTCAAGGGTTCTTCAATTGGTCAATAGTTCAAGATTTCGACATGGAAAGAGTTCTACTTAGAAGCTTATCTGAACGGAAGAACATCTGTTTAAGGGTCCTATAAGGAAACTCAAAGGGGTTCCCCAAAGAGAAACATGTCAACATAGACTTTAGGGTGCTAAGAGTGTTGGGTAATCTTTAAAAAGAAAAAAACAGATAAATACAATGATTTTAAAATGATTAAATGGTCAAGGGACTATAACCTCCTATATACCAATAAGCTCATCTAAAGTAGGACAGCTATTTGGATTTTATTTTATTTTTTTAAGAAAGAAAGAAAGAAAGAAAGAAAGAGAGTAGTTAGTGAAAGGTTCTTTGGATATGCTACCAAGGTTCAAAAAAGGGGTTCAACTTGGAATGACGAGCCAAACAGAGGGTGTTCAACAGAAGTTTATCAAAGAGTGGCGGTCAGGAGAATTCATTATACTTTCTAAAAAGGTTCCTTGTTCTTTGGCGGAAGTAAAATAAATACTTTGTACCAAACTAGGACAACTAACAAAGTTGAATTGATAGTTTCACATGCTCACCATCTGAAAAGAGTTGAACTGATGGTTGCTGGGGCTGTTGAAGCGCTTGCGAAAGCTATAAAGGACTGATCTCAAGGACAAATAAATATACCCCTGACACGCTGGAACAACTCAAGACGGCTAATACATTCTTAGGGAAAAAATAGTTCCTCAAGGGTTATTTTTGTTAGATTTCTGAAGGGGAGCTTATTGGAACCCTCTTTTGAGGATCCTATATAGAAATTTAAAGGGGTTTTCCTGAAGCACAAACAGAAGGGCCCTCTAGGGTGCTACGAGTGTAGGCCATCTATAAAACATCTATAAAAAAAAAACATTTGTTGTTTCTTGAGTTTTGTCATAATCTAATATTCATGTAGACCACAAATCTAATTTAAGTGATGGTTTCTTGAGCTCTTGGGAAAAAGAACTGATCAAGAATATATTCACACTGAGAGAACTCATGATAGCTGTGATTTGAACTACGATTAGGAAAAAAAAATGGTTCCTCAAGGGTTATTTGAAAGATAAGGTTCCTACAAGGCCTCTCCTTGGAACCCTTTCCGAAAGCAAAATAGAAAACCTTTAGGGTTCCCTCACAAGGACAAACCAAAGAACTCTTAAGGATGCTAAATGGAACTTTTTTTAATAGTGTACATGATAACAACATAGGTTTCAAACAAATTACCAAAGGACATATCGGTTCAACAATGTAGATAAAATGGTTCCTCAGTGGTTCTTTGCATGGTTAACTGTTCGAGATTTGTAAACCAGTTACAGGCTTTTTTTTAGGGTCGTACACAGAAATCTAAGGAGGGTTCCCACAAAGGTAGCATGTATGTATGCTGATGGTGCAACATACTAAACTGTGAGTGTTCCTCTACAAGAACATTCAAAGTAGAACCTGTTTTTCAGGTGTCGTCGATCGCTACTCCCCCCAAACCCCCCACCCCCCAAAAAAAGGGTACCAGTCACCTGGGTAAAAAGTCACCTGTCATAAAGAATCAAACCCAGTCATTTTAAATTAGCACTGAAAGGCCAACAGGTTCCCTTTTTTGGGATCAGAATAGAAAACGAACTATTCCAGTCTCACTATTTCAACCTCCCATGCCACAAACAATGGTGACATCATGTGCTTTCTACCACAGGTGTATCTTGGTTCCTTAAATGCCAACATTGTCTGAATTCATATGACCTTTATAGTGCAAATACATTTTAGATATGTATTGTTCTGTATTGTGCTCAATAGTATTCCACATGGACATGGGCAGCAAGGTGGCACAGTGGGTAACAATGCCACTTCACAGCTCCAAAGGTCCTTGTTTTGATCCTGAGCTCAGCTTACTGCCCATCTGTCTGGATTTTTAGGGTTTTTGTATGTTCTCCGGGTTTCCAGATTCCCACTCGCCTCTCAAAAACATGCCAGCAGGTGGATTACCTACTCTAGATCTTGCCTACAGCAGGTGTGAAAGTCTCTCTCTGTCTGTGTGTGTGTGTGTGTGTGTGTGTGTGTGTGTGTGTGTGTGTGTGTGTGTGTGTGTGTGTGTGTGTGTGTGTGTGATGGGCTTCCATGATGGATTGGAATCCCATCTATGTTGTATTCCTGATTTGTACTTAGTGATCCCAGGATAGGCTCGAGATCCACTGCAACCAGGATACAGCACTTACTAAAGATGAATGAATATTCAGGGAATAGGATAGTGTAGAACCTTTGCCCCTGAGATACATTTAAAAGAAAATAGGTGATAATTTTTTTTTGTCACAAGTACACAGCGTACAGTGCAATTTTTGTTTGTCAAGAAGCTGAGGTCAAAGCTCAGGGTCAGTCATGAAACAGAATAAAGGAGCTTGGCTCAAGGGCCCAAGAATAGTAGCTTGGTGGTTCTGGGGCTTGAACTGAACAACATTCTGATCAGTACCCCAGACAATGAGGCACCATTGCCCTATCCATGCCAGTAGGTACAGCATTGGACTCAAGGTAAAACGATAAAAGGTTATCCTTTGCTAATTCTGCTTGAAATATCTAGATTGAGAGAGTACCAAAAAGGAGAATAGAAACTTTCAACAAGAATGGGGCTTTTCTAATGCTGTCTGGTGACCTCCCTAAGGACAATAGAAATCCTGTTTCCCCATACAGAGAAAGTCCTCAACCTTCTTGACTGTCCCCAAACACAATGCTTGCAAAACCCCCTGTGACTCCAGTGAATTTCTACTAATTCAGCTGTGGTTTAGTAGCTCGCATGATTGCACTCAAAGAACTGCTAAGCTTAGCATTTACCCTAGTTTCAAGTCAAATCGTGTATGTTAAAGCAAGGACACACTGTACAGCATTGTGACCTTCCAGCTCCAGAAGTTTTAACAAGCAAGAGTAACTTTGATGGAGGAAAAGGTACAAACAACCTCAACCACTTGTTTTTCATATGAACTGGCTTGTGGGAATTGTTAGAAGTTTGTAAACATGATACCATTACAGTACAAAACCAAGGGCTTTACCTATAGTACAGATACCATTCCATTCTCAAAGATCTTTTGTCTACAACTAATTTATACATAAAACACATTAGGCCACTTGAGTCAAAGCAGGTGTAAAACATTATGAGATGGAATGGAAACTTTCACAATAAGCAAGAACATTTCTGAATGTCTTGCTGATGAACATAAACTTTGAAAATGATGTTTACATATTAACAAGCATTGTCTAGTCAAATACCATCTAAAAATACACAATTATTATTAGGTTTAGGCCTGTGGAAGCACTCCTTGTTGTGCTGTGCTAGACAAAGAGCTCACAGAAAAGCATTGAGGTAAAAGTCAGCATTTGCTTATCGGCTGCTGAAGTTTCCACTGGCGGATTTGCATCTGTACATGTCAAAGAGAGAAACAAAGTTTGCAGCAGATACACCAGGTCCTGAGCAGCCAACGAGCGTCAGATCAAACTTCCTCTTGTTTTCTGTGGTTTAGGCACGTCTGAGTTGATGACGTGCCGAATCTTGGTCATGTATAAAAACTGTTGCGTAGAATCTCACTTTCAGATCCTGTTGTAACCAGTGAATGGTAGCGCCAAACACAAACACAGCTAAGTGCTAAAAACACATCAGAGAGAAAAATGCCAAGCTTGCCAAGAACCACAAACGAACTGGATATTATGACCAAGGAAGAGAGGCCATCACGATCTCAGTGAGTTTAATTATTTACATTTTTTTTTTTCGTGCCTTGTTTAATGAAAACTAGGAACATATACATGAAACTCTGTTTCTTATTACAGGAGGAATGACTTTAAATGGCGGCTTCAGTGCAAGATCCTGCGAAGCCAAATGTCAGATAAGTGAGTGTAATTTTTGCTTTTTATTTTTATGAGATTTTGCCTTTGTACACCAGCTGTATATATGACATGGTATTAATATTCTTCCTTCCAACCAGACATAAACCTGGAGAGAGCCAGCAATGGTCACAATCTCTAGAAACTCTTCTTAGATCAAAATGTAAGTAGCATAACTGCACAGTACAACTTTTATAATAAATTATTATTATATGTCCAATGCCTTAATCTTTGATGGAAAATCATCTAGCAGTAATTATGAGCAGATCATTAGACCTTCATCGCACAGTGGTTGTAGAGATACAAACAGGCATGAACGCAGACAAATAAAACAAATGCTAATGCTTTTGCTTTTGTGTCCTGCAGCTGGTAAAACAACTTTCCAGGCCTTTCTCAAGTCTGAGTTCAGTGATGAGAATATTGAATTCTGGATGATCTGTGAGGACTTCAAGAAAATCAAGTGCACCTCTAGGCTAAGCTCCAGAGCCAAGAAGATATTCGAACGTTACATCCAGGCTGAAGCTCCAAAAGAGGTAATAAATAAATAAATAAATAAAAAGTGACTATCTTCATGTTATCCACATTCAAGAATGTTGAATAGCTACAGATAATTGCAAAACCATTTAACTGATGAAGCTACAAATCCATGTAGCATTTAGAAAAGCAGTATGCCAAGTGTTTTTGTAATAAAGATGACTTATGTTGTTTTTCGTAATGTCCCACAGATCAACATTGACCACAAAACCCGGGAGCACATCAAACAGAACGTGCAGACCCCAACGAGGTATTGCTTTGAAGAGGCCCAGAAGATCGTCTTTAGCCTTATGGAAAAGGACTCATACCCCAGGTTCCTCCGTTCTGACTTCTACAGAACCTTTCTGGAATCAGTCGCATAAGGATTAAGATGTGAAGGATGAGGCTCTGGAAAAGAGACCTGGATAATCTGGTGGCTTTTCTTTAAGGGCTACGGCAGAAGAGTTCGATAAGGACGATGGCAAGGGTTGGCAGTGACCCTGGGCTTGGACAGTTGGACTGACATGGATGCTCAGAACTCTGACATTGGTCACTTCTGCTATTGGACTGGCCTCATCTACCTACATCTGTTTCCCAGCTGCTTGCTGTTCTGCTACACTACATAAGTGGATGAGGTACATGCGCAGAAAGCTAAATGAACTGTCATTGGAACTACAACAGCAAAGTTCATGAGTTAGTTGGTACTTTTTGTAAGATGAGGAAAGTCCCCATGGTTATCTTTGTATACCACTTCCACTGTAATTTCAGCAATCTTTTGAGCTTATTACTTGTCGCACAATACATGATGATGTGACCAATATCTGGGCCAAATTCAATAACAGATTACGGGATATCTCATGGGAGATTACTATGATAAAGATAAGGTTATGATGTTCTGCTTACATCATCAATCAGTGTGATCTGGTTATGAGGAAAATTGACCACATTTCCCTGGATTGGTACTTTTAATAGCATGATCAAAAGTTTCAGACACTACCAGAACTTTGTGTGTAAGCTTTGTTCACATACTTTGCATTAATAAATGGATTAAAAGAACTAACTTATACAATGTTTTAAATCCAACAAAAAACAAACAAAAACAAAAAAACCCAACTTTATCCCAACAACCAATTTCAATGTTTTGAGCAACGTTTTATGTTTCACATGACAGCATAATTGTGGCGAGATAATGATTTCCTTTTCTACCAAAATTGAAAGAGAAGCATGGGCAAAGCTCTATATAGAAATATCAGTAGTTCATTGGACTAAGTTGCCTTTTTTTTGTAGTAGTAGTTACTACTGGTTCTTAAAATGTTTTTGGGATCTCCAAACAAAAGGACTGTCAAAAGGAGATCAAACTCCACATGTACATGCAAACAAGACAGGTCAATGACATTCAGTAGCTCCCTTACAGAATTGTAGAAATAACTTATATCATTGGTGCAAACAGTATGACTTGTATATATGTACATGTTTTAAAAGGAATTACTTTTATGTATTGTATATACATATATTTTTGTTCATTGTTTTAAATTATGATTTAATCATGGTGACGTTTTTTTTTTTACTGGTCACTGTTGGATTTCAATCTCCACAGAAGGTCAATTGAAAGGACTTGTCTTGTAACAAAATGGCCTACATCCAGTAAACCACTTAGAGTGCTTAAGATATTATTTAGTGTAAATGTTTTGTAGTGTTTAAACATTTCTGTTCATTGTTTTAAATTATGATTCAATTATGGACATTTATTTGGGTATTTCACTGGATGAATTTCCCCAATATATAAATATATAGATATATGAAGACTTTTCTAACTCATACTAAGACATACTGAATATATACAAATAAAAACATTCTTGTACTCAGTTGTCAAATGCTATCATGTACATTGGTTTTTTATTATTATTTACTTATTTATTTTTCCCTGCTGGTTTGATTTTGTACTGATAACGCATTACCAAAAATGCTACTGTAGATCTTGGACATCCCCTAAATTTTCTTAACCAAGTAACTGAAAGTTTGACACCACATCACAGGATAACAAGAGTTTAGTCACAACTTCCCTGTTAGCTTAGTCGTCATGTGCTTCAGTCAGGTGATGGCAAGTATGGGGTAAATTAAACATGTGAACAAAAACGGCTACACAGGTCATGTTCCTTATATTTAAGGGAATTAAAAGCATTCAAGGTAAAACCAGAGGTACATAAAGCTGCATACAGGAACTAAAACATAAAGAAAGCTTTTGTGACATGAATGATGTGTTCTGTATTTAGGTTTGAGGGCATTTTTTGATAATCTGATTAAACAGAACCGTTTTTGTCATTGAAAAGTGTGGACTTAAACATCAAGCAGTCTTCATCTGAAATATTAGTAAGATCTAATCTTTTATATTGGGGCCTTAGGACAGATAAACACTGATGTAGTCATTTATGATAACAAAATTTAATTAGAATCTGTAGTAGAATTTTATTTCTACTTATTCAGAGTCATGGGAACATATGAACATTTGTACCATTGATGTAGATATGCAGGAGAACTCAAAAACTTCAGAACATTAAATGAACTTAGCATTTATAATCATGTCCCTTCTGTGTAGGGCTACAAAGTCTGGGCTTTTCCAGAATGTGATTATATGTACTATGACCTAAAACAGGCCATGTTTGGGTGAAAAGGGTTCCTGTTATGATCTCATGTGGCTTGTTTTGTCTATTATGCATTTAAAAGATGCAGCATGAGGACCTTAAACATTTCACTCTCATGCACCTGCTCCAAATAACAGATTTGACTGTAACAAAATGATACAGTATAGGAGAAACAATAAATGGGAGCTATTTGTAAAATTTATTGACTATCAGAGAATCAAATGCTACGGCTCCTTCTTTGTCTTTTATAAAGATATATAGTGCACAAGCACAGGCAAAGCTTTGATAGAGGTACATAATCATGGTGATATAATCTCAAAGTGTCAAATTGCAAACAAAAACATATATTCATAGCAGTTATGGTAATATAATCTTTCATCAGAATCTGAATGGTTCCATGGAAAAACATCATTCAAGCGCAGTGGAACTCGCAAGCACTGTCTCTAAAAACCAACGAAACAATAAAGCACTGTCTCTAAAAACCAACGAAACACTAAAGCACTGTCTCTAAACACCAATGTGAAGAGCAAAGAGACAATAAAAAGTTCTTAACTCATTTTATACCACAGCACTGTTGAATTCTCAATTACGATTGGTCAGAAGGTTTTGATTAAAAATGTTCTTTAACTGCACCTCCACAGAGCCTAAGACTAAAAATAAACAAGATTAACAGCATGTTGTTTAGCAAAGAAAAACATATAATCATTCATATTGTGAAACTCTCAGTGAGGAGACATTTATTGAATATTTTTGCAAGGAATCTTCAATGTTCGTGCTTTGGAAAATTTAAGGGAAAGTCTTCAAGACAGTGAAGGTTGCATTTTGTGGTTTCTTAGTAACATGAGAAGATGCAGAAAAGGGAGGGAATTACTGTTTCTAGGTCAATCACTTCACATGATTGTGAATGTCACATTCTGACATTGTGATTATGTCCATGGAACAAGGAAATAACTTGTTCTATGGACATTCATCCATCCATCCATCTTCTACCGCTTACTCCTTTTTCAGGGTCGCAGGGAACCTGGAGCCTATCGCAGGAAGCATCGGGCACAAGGCGTTGTACAATCTGGACATGGTGCCAGTCCTCTATGGACATTCCACAACATTAAATATTATTATAAATGGATAAAATGTAATTAATTAATTAAGTGAATTAAAATAATCAACTTTGGGGTGTTAACAGTAACTAGAGACATATCACACCACCCCATCGTTGAGTCTTTTTTGTGATTGTTGTGGCCTTGTAAAATTTTTTTTTTTTGAGGAAAACTACTTGAATTGGCAAAATTGCAATTGCACAAAATAGTTTCGCATGGTGTTTGACATTGATGTTTATTGGTAAATGAGACCTTTTAGCTGTTCTCATGTTCAACGCACGAGAATCGAAGAGGGCTTTCGCTGAATGAGCGTTGTGATAACGTCAAATGACACGTCTCAGCCAAAATGTGCGGTAATTTTGAATAAATGGCAAGTTCCAGGCCCCAATTCAGCTCAAGAATCATTGAGGTTTGACTGCTGAAAGAACCTGTTGATGATGTGACACCAAACTATTTTTTTTAAAAAGGCAAACGGAAGTTACCGGGAAGCAATGACACCTCAAATTTACGTGAGAACTTTCAGTTCTGGATCATTCTTTTGATTGAATGTTAGTCACACAGTCATCATACTTTCAGGATGAATACTGTGGTTATCTTGGATGACCTCAAACATCTCAGGCATGCACAAAGACAAATTTCACTTCAGACTAAAACCCTAAAATCATCGTCTAGAAAGGTATCAGCCTCAAGGTCACAGCCTCAGGTGATTAGCGGGCCCGTGGGTGGTTTATCTTTGCACGCTTTTTTGGCCACAAGTGCAGTATCTAAGATGCAATCTGCCTGGGTTTCCACATCCACATGTGTCATATCAGTCAAATTGACTGATTTTGGTTCATGGCCGTGTTTACTGACAAAACATATCTAGCAAAGCTTACGGAATTAGAGCCATAGACACTATGGTTAACTAATACAATATTATCAATAGAAAAACCCACTTATCAAACAGCTGATCAACTAGCTGTAGGCAATATTATAGACTTTTTGCACTATATGGTTTTAGGAAATTCAGTTCAGGCAAAACGTTATTCATTCAACTAGTGAAACTCTTGGTTCTCCACCTTACCCATTACTAGCTATTACGTCAAAATGCCACAAAGCTGTTTCTCGTTTGCTTGTATCATCTTGAATCATCTGAATTCTTTCACTTATCATTCATTTAAAAGTTTCACTTAAATGTTTCAGGCTGGTTCTGTAACTTGCGAGAAGATGAGACAGGACAGAGGTGCAAAAACTCTGACAGTAAATCCAACAAATTATAATCAGGAGAACACGCGAGAGTCAAAAATGAAGACACCATGAATCAAGGCACTTGGGAAACATGGCTTAGACAAAAAGCATGCTAATACTTTGCGAAGACACTCGGACCCAAGCAGGTATAAATAAACAAACTAATCAAGGACTAAGCACAGAAAAGACTAACACAATAGGGCAAGGAACCAATGCAGAACCAAAACAGACAGGAGAATGTGACGTCTGTCATCATTGGAAGCATGACACAACAGGGAATCCATGACAGGTTAAATCTGATAACAAGGTACTGTACTAATGTATAAGTGCAGAACATGCACATTTGTGGAGTTTCACTTGTTTCCTCATAGTCCTCGTGCAAGACAGGAGAGATTATAAAACACACCTGAATGGTTTTTTACAGTTGTATTTCCAATTTCCTTTTTGAGTAATCTCATGATCATGCTCTGGTCTGATGTTTAATGATATGTCAGATAAGCTAGAACTGCTAAAACAAACCTGGTTCCAGGTTGGAAATTCCAGTGAATCTCTGAGGTTTATTGTTTTTTGGTTGGAAATGATTAAGATACCCAAGAACAGCTGGTTGAAGTGATGTAACAGGCAAACACTACAGATAGAAGAAACAGCACACTTAAAAAAAAAAAAAATTCTTAATAAAAATGGCATGTCTTTCAAAGTTTAGAAATGAGTGCAGAAGTCTGCATCCTCAATGAAGGCAGTATAAGACATCTAACAGAACCGGTTGAATATCATTTTGATTTTTTTCATTATTAAAGATCTTAATATACTCTTCGGGCATGTACATTACTTGTGATATTAAAGGAAGGTCTGTGAAAGCTAACACACTGTTGTTGGTATAAAAAAAAATAATTTGTCAGCGTCACTTTGTCCTTTGTGCATGCAAATTTTTACACTTGAATGTAAACTGTTGCTTTGAATTAACCGCTGCTGGATGAAGTATCCTTCTTATGTAAAATGAGTATTTAGTAACCATCCATGACTCGATCATGGTATTAAATGAAAATACTAACACAGAGAGTATCTTCACTGGGATAACAAGGTATTAGATGGAGCGAGCCTTTACTTACATTTAAAGGATTAAAAATGTGACCTCTCGAGAGGAGACTATGCATCGACTATGCATCATATTCATTTGACAAAAATCTTTAACATAAAAATCATTAACATAAGTGTTTATTACTATTTAGTCAAATTCTTCACTGCTCTATTACATTCCAGGGCAAAATAAATTGGGCCTTCTTACCACAAAGATTTTGCAGAGCATTTAAATTTAACCTCCACCCCATGGTAATACACCTACACCAGATTCTTGCTGGCATGTGGGAGGCCGCTAGAGCTGAATGGAACAACACTGACGTGTGTGTGTGTGTGTGTGTGTGTGTGTGTGTGTGTGTCAAAGGCTGTGGGGGACGGGGGGGGGGGGGGGGGGCGTGGGCCAAGCTACACAATCTGTAAAGGCCTGTGTACTTGCACATGACCTAACCATTTGTTGCTAGTTGTTACTCCTTGCACTTTGTTTCAGGTCAGCTCATGGATACATAATTCTTATATACTTACTCAAAGATGGAATTGGATTCTGCCCGACTTGTAAGTCACTTTGGATAAAAGCGTCTGCCAAATAATGTACGAATGCCAAATATGTAAATGTAAATGTGAATGTAAATCGATGTCGGGTAATGCAAATGAAAGGATATGACTTTAAAGACAAGCAGAGGTTACAACAAGGACTACTTTTATCACATGCATCCAGCCCAAAGATGCATTGACAGATTAAGCTTCAGCCTTAATGAACAAACAATGCCTCATTCCTGTGATTTTCTCCTTGGGTAATGAGCAAATCTTCATTTCAGAGCAAAACAACTCCAGAGCATTGGGAAAACTCACAGATAAGGCCTCCACATTTGAATGACCTTGCATTGCTGATTATAATGGATAAATGAATAAATGTAAATGTTGTTGACTGATGGCCCCTTAGCTGCAGAGATCTGACAGAACAAACAGTCTGAGTTTTAGAAAGGAGACCAATCGTACATTGAACTTATCTAGAGTAGAAGACATGACGAGTACCTAGTGATGCTGTACGGTCTAATAAATGCACCTTTATCTTTAACGAGGTAGTGTGGGATATTTGGAACAGTGTTTGATTATCTATAAAGATGACATTCTGAATATCTCACCTTTATTAAAGAAGCACGTCCTACAGTCATGGACGAAATTATTGGAAACCCTGGAACTTTTCCAGAAAATGCACCATTTCTCCCAGAAAAGTGTTGCAATGACAAATGTTTTGGTATACACATGTTTATTACCTTTAAGTGCATTGGAACAGCACAAAAAAGCAGAAGAAAAAAGGCAAATTTGACATAATTTTACTCAAAACTCCAAAATTAGGTCGGAAAAAATTGTTGGCACCCTCAACTTAATATTTGGTTGCACACCCTTTGGAGAAAATACAGTGCCTTGCGAAAGTATTCGGCCCCCTTGAACTTTTCAACCTTTTGCCACATTTCAGGCTTCAAACATAAAGATATAAAATTTTAATTTTTTTGTGAAGAATCACCATCAAGTGGGACACAATTGTGAAGTGGAACAAAATCTATTGGATATTTTAAACTTTTTTAGCAAATAAAAAACTGAAAAGTGGTGCGTGCAAAATTATTCGGCCCCTTTACTTTCAGTGCAGCAAACTCACTCCAGAAGTTCAGCGAGGATCTCTGAATGATCCAATGTTGTCCTAAATGACTGATGGTGATAAATAGAATCCACCTGTGTGTAATCAAGTCTCTGTATAAATGCACCTGCTCTGTGATAGTCTCAGGGTTCTGTTGAAAGCGCAGAGAGCATCATGAAGACCAAGGAACACACCAGGCAGGTCCCTAATACTGTTGTGGAGAAGTTTAAAGCCGGATTTGGATACAAATGTGGTATGATACAAATGTACTATGGAAGAGTGGCAAGAAGAAAGCCATTTCTCAAAGAAGGGTGCCTTCTCGCAACAGCAATTTGAAGGTTTTTGAAGGGTGCCTTCTCGCAACAGCAATTTTGACATCTCTCCATAGGTGTTCTATGGGATTTAGATCCGGACTCATTGATGGCCACCTCAGAATTCTCCAGCGCTTTGTCTTCAACCATTTCTGGGTGCTTTTTGAGGTATGTTTTGGATCATGGTCCTGCTGAAACACCCATGACCTCTGACGCAGACCCAACTTTCTGACACTAGGCCTTATATTATGGGCCAAAATCTTTTGATAGTCTCCAGATTTCATGATTCCTTGCACACAGTCAATGCACCCAGCAAAACAACCCCAAAACATCCTTGAACCTCCACCATGTTTGACTGTAGGTACTGTGTTCTTTTCTTTGTAGGCCTCTTTCTGTTTCTGTAAACAGTAGAATGATGTGATTTGCCAAAAAGCACTACCTTAGTCTCATTTGTCCACAAAACGTTCTCCCAGAAGGATTGAGGCTTACTCAGGTAAATATTTGCAAACTGCAGTCTTTTTTATGCCTCTGTGTCAGAAGTGGGGTTCTCCTCGGTCTCCTGCCATAGCGCTTCTTCTCATTCAGATGATGACGTATGGTTCGAGCTGACACTGATGCAAACTGAGTCTGCAGGACAGCCTGAATTTGCATGGAAGTGGACTGAGGTTGTTTATCCACCATTCGAACTATCCTGCATTGCATTCTTTCATAAATTTTTCTCTTCCGTCCACGTCCAGGGAGATTTGCCACAGTTCCTTGGGTTATAAACTTCTTGATTATATTGCGCACAGTGGACAAAGGAACTTTAAGATCTCTGGAGATTGACTTGAGACCGTAACCTTGAGATCGTTGATATTTTTCCACAATTTTGCTTCTTAAGTCCTCAGACAATTCTCTGCTCTTCTTTCTCTTCTCCATGCTTGGTGTGGCACACACAGGCACACAACACAAAAGGTTGAGCCAGCGTTTATACACTCTAACTGGCTTCGGTTTTGATTTCTATATTGTCAGGACCTCTTACTTGCCACATGTGATTTTAAATGAACATCACATGCTTGAAATGAAATTATTTATCCACAGTTTTAATAGGGTGCCAATGATTTTGTCCAGTCCATTTTGGGAGTTTTGAGTAAAATTATGTCAAATTTGCCTTTTTTTCTTCTGCTTTTTTGTGCTGTTCCAATGCACATAAAGGTAATAAGCATGTGTATACCAAAACATTTGTCATTGCAACACTTTTCTGGGAGAAATGGTGCATTTTCTGGAAAAGTTCCAGGGGTTCCAATAATTTCGTCCATGACTGTACATGTTAGAAGCAGATCTTGGTTATATCCCAGGTGAACCTGGTGGTCAACTGACATCAAAGTGCAGTTTCCAGGACTTTCCAAGCATTTGTCGTTAGTTTTCTGAGAGCTTGATTGACAGCCAGGTCCGCCCTGTTGACCTTACAGTTTTGTGGCCAAAGGAGGAAGCGAGATAGAAATGAAGTGGCTTCCAAGGAATTTTCCAAAATCTGAGTAAAGTTGAATCAAAACACTCCTATTCATCCTTATTCTTTGTGGTAAAGGTAAAAGAGAATTTTGTCCAAACACCATGATAGTCTCTTACAGCCTTGAGCATTATTATGGATCCTAATAGAAGTCAAGAAGCAGAGTTACTGCTACAACCTCTGAAGTCGAAGTTGATCGTTTTCCTCTAACAGCCCATTACAAAGTCTTTTATTCCTCTTATACTACTGCAATTCAGTGCTGTATGTTTATAGCTACGTTTCCATTTTGGACACTCCTTCCAAAAATATGAAAGCATTTACAACTTGTCTTTTATTTAACAAAACTCCTAGTGCAATACCACTGGCTTAGTGAAATTTTAAGAAATTATATACAGCTGTGGACAGTGCAAATATACAAAGGCGTTGTTTCGCTTGTCAAAAGACAAAAGTTGAGTTTCCTTTACAAATATGGAGAAATATCGCATTTGGCGGCCTTCTTGACTGAAACATCCAACATACATCTGATTAAACCCCTCAATCTAATGGTTAGTGAGACATATGAAATTATCTTTCAAAAAGACTTAGCACAGGTTACTCTTATATCCAAGATCCGGGAATCCACTGGTTTCAATGGAGGATAATTGGCAGAGAGGTACTGAAAAGACGCAAAAGTGCAATTCCGAGCCTTATTACTGCTCATTATTTCTTGGACTTGTCTTTGGTTGTACTCTTAGT
Organism: Ameiurus melas; assembly: GCA_012411365.1. Classification (NCBI taxonomy): domain Eukaryota; kingdom Metazoa; phylum Chordata; class Actinopteri; order Siluriformes; family Ictaluridae; genus Ameiurus; species Ameiurus melas. The sequence goes on from CM022756.1 coordinate 29,225,873, forward strand.
ACATGCTACGAAGCCTCTGCACTTTGAACAGAAATCAAAGCTAGACATAGAACTGGATCCCTCAACTTTTGGTCCTGAAGAGAAGTTAAATAATGCTCATTAGGAATATATATTATATCTAGCTCAAGCACTAACACGGTTAATTTGTACACAGTGCTAACAAACGCCCCGCTAACTCCCAGTCACTCCTCACTCGGAACGGTTTACTGAGGCAAAGGTTTAACCAAAGCTTGCGGAATATTGCATTCTAGGCATACGGAAATATTGGATGAACCATCCAATAATGCTTTCTATGCATTTATGCCAGCACAGTAAGCATGGTGGCAAAATGGCGAATAATAATAATTATTATTATAAGAAGTTATGCAAACAAAATAAAATGAAACCACTATTCATAAGCACTAGGGATGATAAGGTGCCATGCATACTGGAGCGGACGAATGAAGTCAAATGTTATTTAATTTCAAGACGATAGATGACAAGGATCATCCATGTGGTGCAAATGGTATGTGGCAAGCTGAACAGGTCAAAGAGAGAGAAAAAACGAGAAGCTGGTGAAAGAACAACTGTTTATAGCAGCTTATCTACGTGATAAGAGGAACTACCTTCTTTTAATGATGTTCCACAAGGATAAGTGTAAACATAAACATCTAAAAATAAATAAATAAATAAAAATACAATGTGTGCTGTCCTAATATACACTTAAAAAAAATTTTATTTAAAAAATTAATTTAAAAAAAAGGGCAATTGCCAGAAATTGCTTTACATAGTACAGTATTAAATAACAAACATCAACCAAGTAATACTTTTCAATTTTTTATTTATTATTAAGCCATGTAATTTTACTAATGCTTTAGGGTTCCTCTTTTCATTCTCTGAGCTCTCGAGTGAAAATGAAATAACTGAACTATAATTTTAACGCGAAGCTAAGACTCGGTGAAATTTCCGACTCTCTCAGAAGCTTTTGTTTAGCCAGTGAAACTACTGGAGGCACTTGGTTATAAGCAAAATGCAGAAGACAAAGAAAAACACACTCAGGATGATGAGAAACACTTTGAATATGGTAAAGAGCGCGCTGAAAGAGTGTGCTTCGTACTTTGTTCTCAACCAAACGAATGTTAACTTCTTCGTTACTGAGGATTTTTGCCTCTGTACTCGATTATACAAGTGTCCTGTTCTGATTTGTCCAACTGTGTGGAACCACATTAAATAAAATTAAATTAATTAAATTGCTTGACGTATACCTCTCTCGTTCCATGTCGAAGGACTAAGGCACTTGTGTGTGTGTGTGTGTGTGTGTGTGTGTGTGTGTGTGTGTGTGTGTGTGTGTGTGTGTGCATTTAATGGGGATAAACAAGAGAAGCACGCTTTGCTTTTCTGACCAACGGCATCCTCTAGTGGAACGTTCGTCAGACAGCACTAAGGAGATGCGATGATCAGGAACAAAACATGCTAGCAATCAGATGAAGTGCATTTCATTTTATGGGCTTTCTTTTTGCAACCATAAAACACTGACTTGTATTTATATACATATACATACATAAATATTGCAAGATTTACACCTTAGAGTTAGCCTTGATTCGCTTCCTGGCATCTGTAAAGCTGCTTTTAGACAATGTGATAAAATGTACTTACTCTACTATAAATAAATAAATAAAAACCACAAGACCATTGCTTGACATGGAGGAGAACCAAGATGGCATTAGAATTCTAAAGATATCTTTATCAACAAAATATTTAATACAGCAAATAAAATTTAAAAGCATTTGGTCAACAAGAAGAAAAAAAGAAAGAAAAAAAAAAGGAAGAAGGTGCATTCAATTTTAAGCTTCTTGAATTTTAGGGTCAGTCACAAAAACATCCAGTCCTTTGCATAAACTTTGCATCATTTACAACAAAGTGCTTTAATATGCAGTATTGCCTTGGTTTTGTTTTGTTTTATTGGGATCATTTGTCAATCACAGCATTTTCATATTTTTTGAAAGAAATACTGTTTTTCGAAATACTCGTAACATCGCTCATCAAGTTTGGCTACTCTTATACAGATTATTATCTATATATATATATATTTTTTATATTTTTTATTTTTTGTTTATTTAAATCAACAGTTCGGCACATTATTGACACTAAAATTACTCGGATTCTGGTCTGGGGAAAATCTCGATGGTCTCGCCGGTCTTGAGCTGCAAAGCCACTCGCTGGAGCTGCCACCTGCGGAGAACAGAGAACGTTCCAGCAAAGAAAGAGCGAACGATCCATGCAGTTCTATAAAACAGGTCTTAACGAGGCAGGGTGCACTCCGAGCACAGAACTGCGCAGGTGTTTAAAATGGTATAATAAAAAGACCTGTATTTTTGTATTGAATTTGTAATGGTTTTAATGGGAACTGTATTGGATATAATAGAAATTATATCCAATATAATAGCAATAGTCCCCATAGGTCTCTACTAATCACTTGTTGACTTGCTTCTATTGGTGGCATGTTATGTCTAGTGGATATTATTAAGGACCAGTAATGGTTTTAATAGTTAGCTGATGGTTTGTAATGGTATTTGTAATGGAAACCATTATAATTTCTGTGATTATTTCTATTGTTTGGGTGGGGATTTTTTCAGCAAGGACCAATAACAAGGAATTTGATGAAAGCAGACACCCCCACAGCGTGGAAAGTGACACACTACATACGCATATTTCCAATGTTTCAAGTACACCTATCAACCCAGTGTTTTTATGGACATTATGGGCCTAAGTGTACATCGTGGTTTCCTCTTTTGTCCTGCTGCTTAAAGTACCTACCTGAGAATTTACCTACAGTCAGAGAGGGAAACGTTTGCATCCCTATAGTTTGACTGGGGGGTGGGGGTGGGGGTGGGGGGGATGGAAATGGAATGTAAATTTCAAGATGTTAAACATGAAGTGCGGGTGTAGCCTGTAGTGAGAGAACGAGTAAAAACATAAGGCAAAAGGAAGGCAGTTAAACTTGATATGTTGCACACCGAGCATTTCTGCGATATTTCCTGCAATATTGAAGGAACGTCTGAGAAACCTACCATACTAAACGTCTTGGTATGAACTGGATGCTTCCTGAGGGTGTACAAACTTTTACACTGAACTGTACTCTACTACAATTTCACCACGGTCCACCCGTTTTATGATGTTTAAATATTCCAAAATGTAAAAATCTAAACGTGAACTGAGGAAACGACTTCGATAGCACAATAATCCATGGCTAATAAAAACATAGACTAGATTATAGCACTATCTTTTCCCCCATGAGAAGACATTCACGTTGTGTTTTTTGTAAGGTGTCTTCAGTGTCAAAACATAAAACGTGGCTATAAACGGATAAAAAGGACTGCGTGTCGGTCGTTGTTGCACTAGAGGAATAAAACACTTCGGGATGTTGTTTATAGGAAAACAAATTCAACTTTGGGGTCGTTGATTATTTTCTCACAACCCGGTCATGTTCAATTCCTTACATAGCATGCTGCATATTTACGCTTATTTACTAACGCAGGCTGTTCAGAAACGTGTGAATGTTAGTTTGCCTTCTTATAACCTAGAGTTTTGTCAATAGGTTTGATTACTTTTTTCTTATCCTGGCACTTGTTATGACTTCTGAACCCTCTGTCGGTTTGTTTTTCCTACATGTGTCTACTTGACTGACTTCATATGTATCGTGGGAGACGCACTAAAAAAAAAAAAACACACTATCATGAGCCGTCATATTGTAGCAGTGGTGTGGGATTTGTTCTCTGTCATTTTATTTAAGGACGTAGAATAAAACGGTAGAAGCAGCGTACCTGTTCATAATAGCGTCTCTATTGGATGTGGTGTACAGGTAGCCTCCTGTCTTCATTCCAGTCACAGGGATTTTGAGCTAAAAAAACAAAACACAACATTGACACTAGTGGTCAATTACATTTAATACATTTACAGCATTTGGCAGACGCCCTTGTCCAGAGAGACTTACATTTATCTCATTTATACAACTAAAAAATTAAAAGATAAGGGCCTTGCCCTTGACCTTCTAAACAGTAACCTAGAGCCTTTAACCACCGAGCCACCACTGCCCCGTCATATACAATCAATCAATACATAAGGAATGAAACACCTGCAACAGGGGCGTGATGTTATAAGAAATATAATCAACGATGGGGTGATGTGTAGGACCTTGTACACCACAGCAATTTTTCCAACAACTGCTATGTTTTTACATCTCCAACAATGACAATTAGTACTATCTGTTTACGGTCGTTCCCTCACTAACGTTGTGTAACGTCTTTCAAGTTCATAATTCAGAAAGTACAGAAAGTGTTAGTGAGAAACTCCTCTGTACTGAAGACTTTCCTATGTCAGAAAGGTTAAAGTTGCAGTTACACTGGAGACTCCTTCCAGATATTTTATCGACAACTGCACCTTGTTTATTCCTGAAAACAGATCACAACTCCGGTCCAAAACAGAGAAGAAAATAAATAAATTAATTAATTAATTAAAAACTGACCTGGGCGACGGTGTGGTCAATGCGGTTATACCGATCAGTGAGATGGATGTTGTGGATTTTTAATGGAGGAGCTCCCAGATTAGCCATGGCCGTGGAGTGATGGTTCAGCTGCTCGACTGCCGAGCGATAGTACTCGGATTTGGCGAGTTTTCTAGACAAAAACAGAAGGGATTTTTTTTTTTAGACAACATGAAGTTATTTATAATTTCCTTCCTTCGTGTATCTGTCCATTTTTCATACCACTTATCCTATACAGAGTCGCGGGGAGCCTGGAACCTATTCCAGGGAACTCGGCGCACAAGGTGGGGGGGAAACCCTGGACAGGGTGTCAAACCATCACAGGGCACAATCACACACTACGGACAATTATTTTAAACTGGGGAGGAAACTGGAAAATCCAGAGGAAACCCCTGAAGCACAGGGAGAACATGCGAGCTCAGCGCACACATGGCAGAGGAAGGATTTGAATCCCCAATCATAACCAATTAGCCATCTTGCGCATTAGCTACCTAGATGCAAAATCCATAATCCCAAATTGAATGTAAGAAACCTTCAAAACAACACATTCAAAACAAAGACAACGGGCATGTTTTCTTTATTAACAGCTTCCCCGAGCATTTTATTTGCTCGCAGTGCCTTCTGAGAAAGTTCCACTTCCGTTAAGTCAGCTATCTAACAAACTTCAGCTGATAACGTATCGTCACGGCACACCGGCCCTTCAGAAGGTCATGCCGGATTCCCCAAAAAGCAGCCAGCAACTCTGAGAATTTACCTTTGGATGTTGCAACGCGCTGACACTGGAGACTCCTCACACAAGAAAAAAAGGGTGCTAAACAATCAGCTCATCACATTTCTACAAGAACAATGAGTAGAAACTCGTCCTGACATTGTGCGGAAGCGGCTTTTCGACCACTCACTCTGCATGAGATAGTACATCATCCCGCAGCCTCCACCGGTAACCACAGTGACGAAGATGGTCATCTGCTGCAGGAGATTGGTGGAGTGGCCCATCCTGAAATTCTTGATCGCTCAGCAGACCTGGAGCAGAGGCACAGTGATGAGAATAGGGCAAGAGATACAGCTTAAATGTCCAGAAGAACATCCAGAAAAACACTTTTAACTCTCTCCCCTGAGAGAGAGTGTGTGTGCTTTCACTTATCTAGAGTTACTTGTTTGGGTGATCATTGACCTGTGATTTTTATATTGCATAACATATTGCTCTTTGTATAACCTGAAGAACTAACCTTTAATATCAAACCTTCCTTAGTGCTTTAGATATGAAGATCACTATTGTTTCCCCTTATCGCGTGCACATTTGTAAATCCACCGCAATATCGGCATGCTTCATTTGTGTTATCACAAGTCACAATTATCATCATCATCATCATCATCATCATCCTTACAAAAAGCAACATTGTCATTCTTTCATAGCAACAAATAAACCCATCTTATAAATGTATTATTAAAATTACGTTACTGACCCTGACACTGAATTAAAAGGTAGCCGCCGCTGTATTACATGTCAGCGGCCATCTTTGCTTTGAATCCATCAAACTTTATTGAACGACTTAATTCACAAAAACCAAACAACTATAATACAGTACTAATATTAAAAAAGCTCGCTAAGTTAAAAAAATAATGATAATTAATTCATTAATAGCTCTTAGATACGCGCGAGCTAAAGTACCAGATACCAGGCACAAGGTAGACGTTGTATTAGCCGACGTTGCTAGCTTGTCCGATACGTCAACATGTCCGCCATATTAGTAGGGTCTAGACTCGATTGTAAGCCAGTGCAAGTCTATGAGGAAATCTGGTTCTACACATTGATAAAATCGTACGTGATTGACTTTTTTGAATCGTTTTAAAGCGATTCTGCATTGAAATGTTATGTAAATGTAAATAAATGCTCACTGTGGGTGTTAAGATTGAGCAAATAAATAAATAAATAAATCAAGTCTTGCTAGTCTTGAGCAAAGCAGGATTCGTCCTTCGGCTCGGCTCGGCCTGTCACGATCACGTGACTAATGACGTAATCTGTAAACAAACACACCAGCATTGCATCACCTGCGTGAAGTTGCCCCCCCCAAAAAAAAAAAAAAAAAAAAAATAACAATCATTTTTTTTTTTTCTTTTTTTTTTTTTTTTTTTTTTATTAATTTTTTTTTTTTCCTCCTTCCGTTCCAAAAAAATTTTAAATAATTTTTAAAAAACCCTCCCCCCCCCCCCCCCCCCCCACTCCAAATAAACCCAAAAAAAATTCTTCCCCCTTTTTTTTTCTTTTTTTCTTTTTTTTTCTTTTAAATTTTTCTTTTTTTTTTCTTTCTTTTAAATTTTATACATTTAATTATACACAGCCACCCACCCCCCCCCCACCTTCAAAAAAATTCAAAATAATTTCAATCAATTCTTTTTCCTTTTTTTTTTTTTTTTTTTTTTTTTTTTTTTTTCTTTTTCTTTTTTTTTATTTATATAAATATAAATAATATTATTAAAACCACCCCCCCCCACACCCCCCCACCCAAAAAAAACCCAAACAAACTTTTTTTTCTTTTTTTTTTTTTTTTTTTTTTTTTTTTTTTTTTTTTATTTTCTTCTTTTCTACAACATATTATAAAAATTAAAAAATATTAAAGAACACCCCACCCCCCCCCCCCCCCACCCACCCAAAATTAACCCAAAATTTTTTTCTTCCTTTTTCCTCTTTTTTCCCTTTTAATTTTTTTTTTTTTTTATACTTTTTTTTTTTTATTTATTTTATATTTAATTAAAACACAAAAAAAACACCACCCCCCCCACACCCCCCAAAACAAAAAAATTAACACAAAATATTTTTCACCTTTTTTTCTTCCTTTCCATTTTTTTTTTCCTTTTTAAACTTCCCTTTTAAAAATATTTTAATATTTTTTTTTCATATTAATATCACCACCCCCCCCCAACCCCCACCCCCCCCCCCCACTCACTCACACTTTATACTCCCACTCTTTTTTTCTTAATTTCTTTTTTTTTTATTTACTTCATACACTATTAAATAAAATTTAAATTATATTTTAAATAAAAACACTCTTTTTCTTTTATTCATTTCCCTCTCCTTTTTTATCATTTTTTTTTTTTTTACTATTATATTAATCTCTTATTTTCACTCACAACAAAAAATACTACCCAACACTCCATCCCCATCTCAAAAATTATAATTTTTCTTTTTAAATAAAACATTTTTTTAAATAAAATAATAATAAAAAACTTTTTAACAATTAAAATTTCTTTATTTTTTTATTTATTTATTTTATAATTACACTTTTATAAAATAAACTTTTAAAAAATTAATTTTTTTAACAAAAAATTTTTTTTAATATATTATCATTTTAAAACTATACAATACTTAATACACCAATACATTTTAACCATATTTATATTTTTAACCTTTATACATCTAAAAAACCAATATTTATACATTTTTTAATACATTATATATTTATTTTATAATATTAATATATTTTTCCTTATATTAATAAAAAACTTTATAAAAAAAAAAATTACATTATATACAAAAAAATTTTAAATTTATTAAAAATACTACTTATAAAAAAAAAAAAAAAACCCCCAACAAAAAAATCAATTTAAATCAATTAATAATCAAAAAAAACCCACCACCCAAAAACAACAACAAAAATACCCCCCATAAAAAAAAAAAACAACAAAATCAAAAAAAAAAAAAAAAACAAAAACAAAAAAAAAAATAAAAACACTTAAAAAAATTAACCCAACACAACAAAATTACAACATAAAACATTTAATTTTTTTATTATTTTAACAAAAAACACAAAAAAAAAACATTTTTTAAAAAAAAACCATTACAAAAAAAAACATTACCAAAACATAAAAACTTTTAACCCCTTTCCCACACCCACAAAATAAATACATAAAAACTTTCATATAAAAAACACCCTTTTAAAAACAAAAAAAAAAAAAAAAAATAAAAAAATAACACAAAACACAAATAATAAAACAACACATAAAAAAACATAAAAAAAAAAAAAAAAATCCCTTTAATTATTTAAAAACAACATTAAAAAAAAAAATAAAAAAAAAACAACAAATCAAAAAAAAGCAAAAGCAAATTCACAAAAAAAAAAAAAAAAAAAAAAAAAAAAACAAAAATAAAAAAAAAAAAAACCAAAAACTAAAAACAAAAAAAAAAAAAAACACCAAAACAACCCAAAACTCATAAACCCCCACCTAAACACAAATACCCCAAAAAAAAAAAAAAAAAACCAATTAAGAAAAAAAAAACCCACCCAAAAAAAAAAAAAAAAAAAAAAAAAAAAACCATTCACCACCCCCACAAAACAAACAAAAAAAAACAAAAAAAAAAAAAAAAAACAAAAAAAAAAAAAACAAACCAACAAAAAAAAAAAAACTAAAAAAAAAACAACAAAAACAACAAAAAATACATAAAAAAAAACAAAAACAAAAACACAAAAACACACACAAACAAAAAAAAAAACAAAAAAAAAAAAAAACAAAAACATCAAAAAAAAAACCGTTGCATTTCATACTTTGGGCCACCAGATGCAGAGCAGTGCGCTATATCTACGCATGCGTCAGAGTGAGTCACGCTTGTCTGATGGAGCTATATGGAAGAAATAAGGAAATTGTGATTTTCTAAATAAAAATATATTACAAGAGGGAATTAATTAAGTTGAAGAGTGGGGAACAAAATTGGGATTTAAGTTAAGTTCTCATTAGAGAAAACAAAAGCAATTAAATAAAAAAATATATATAAAAACAAGGGTAAGGAATGCAAGGTGGAAATGTATGGGACCACATTGGAGAAAGTAGAGTGTTTTATATTCTTGGGAGTATACTTTGACACAAAACTAACATGGAGTGAACATATAAAGTACATAGTTAATAAATGAAAAAAAAAGTGCTTAAAGTAAATGAGGTGTCTTGCAGGATTGGAATGGGGAGCATGTTTTACAGCTCTGAAATATATTTATATTGCACTAATAAGGACTGATTTAGACTATGGGTGTACTGTGTATGGATCAGCAGAAAAAATCTGTGCTAACTGAATTGGACAGGGTGCAGGCATGTGCTTTAATAAATATATATAGGGGCAATTAGAACATCCCCGGTATTTGGCACTTCAGGTGGAAGCAGGTGAAATGCCATTATGGTCATGGAGACAACCATCCAATGAAAAAGCTGCTACAAAACTGTTAGGAGAAAGTGAAGAGGAAAAAGGAAAAAAGTTTTGGCCAGACAGGAGATTTAATAGCAAAAGAAATGGAAATATATGACTAAGAATTCGCTAGTACTGTGGTCTGGACTAACAAACCAATCCGGTTATTGGAAAATCCGAAGGCTGACATGGAGCTTCTAATAATTATTCTAATAATAATAATAATAAGGCAGCAGAAGAAGCACAGATATAGTCTGTGAATATTATAGATAAAGTGAAATTATGTACAAAGATAGCATTAAAATCTTTACAGATAGGTGAAAGGATTTACAAACAGAGGCAACGGGATCTGCAGTATATGTCCCTAGATAGCATGTGGGATTAAACAGAAGAACATCTGACAGCTTAAGTGTATATACAGTCAGGTTATATGCTATATTATTGGCATTAGAATGGATCGAACAAATCAGATGTGACAACGTTTTAATATGTAATGATTCAGTATCTGCTCTTATGAGTATAGAGTCTGGTTGAAGGAGAAACCATCAGGAATTACTTTAGGAATTACTAATTTATTCACAAACTCAAGAATAAGCAGGCAAGCGAGAAGCATCACATTTATGTGGGTACCAGCACATCCAGGGACACGAGAAAGTAGACAGACTGGCAAAAGAAGCAAGAAAAAAAAATGTTGAAATCTAAATGAAATGATCAAAAGCAGAAGGGAAGAGTCTAGTGTGGGAGAAGATAATGGGAAAATGGCAGCAGCAGTGGAATAATGAAATCAAAGGGAGATAGATGTCTGTACATTATACAAAAGATAATAGGTACGGAAAGTAATAAGGGAAATAAAAGGAAGGGACAGGTCATAATAAGTAGACTGAGGCTTGGACATTGAAAGATAAACAAAACTCTTCATATTATAGGAACTATGTGATGAATGCCAGGAGGAGGAAGCAATTAATTTATACAAGAAAGTCAAGAGCTGACGAAACAGCTAGGGGAAATAGGTATAGTAGAGTATAATGTTTTTGTTTTGATTTTTTAAATAATGGAAATAATGACCAAGGACGGAGATATCGGTTTAATATACTAAGGAGGACGGGACTGGAAGGACGAGTTCAATCAAGAAATGGTAAGTTAGAGTGAGACAGTAGGTGGCAGTAATGCAACATTATGGACGCCACCTGTCGCAAAACACCAAAGAAGAAGAAGGGGAGTTCCCTCATATATACTTCTGCAATTGTGATAAAGGCTTACAGCGACCATTCCCGTGAAAACTAGACGTTTCTGCGGTAAGTGAACGACTTTTCTTTTCAGACAAGAATAATTAGTTAATTTAACCGGTTGTGTGTGTTATTAAACGATTATAGGCTACAGATGTCCTATTTGTCCACACTAGCTGCTGGAAACAGCATCATTTTAACATGGAGGCCAACGCGGGACATTTTCCTGGATGGTGTATGTCTTAATATTAAAAAGAAAAGAAAATTCAATGTTAGACGAACCTGTTATTCGCTTATTGACTGTCAATCCGGTTTAGGAGATTCTCTCCTCTCTCGTTCAATGAGTCGGTTGACTCGATGAATCAGGTTCAGGAGATTCGTTCCTCTCGTTCAGTGAATCATTTGACTCAGCGAATCAGGTTCGAGCGATTCTCTCTTCTCTTGTTCAATGAAGCAGTTGATTCATTAAGTTAAGTGAGTCACTTCGGTTTCACTGTGTAAAAGTCAGATTAGCAGTGTTTCGGTGCATGCAGTAATAGTTTCTTGTTGCAAGTGTTAATTATTCTTATAAACATGAGTATACAAGCATATTACAAATCACCATAGCAACGAATATTAACTCTTTTACACCACCCATGGTGTGTGTGGTGTTTGGTTTTTCACCACAGCTCTAGATGGACAGTGACTGATAACGCCCTAAAGCTTATCATGCAAACACACATGACAAGACCAACAGGCATTAGAGTCCAACCCCCATTTGAATGTTTTATCGGTGCAAAATCATTATTTCCCAGAAAGTCATTCCATCCAAACTAACAAGCGCTTAGGGGAAGAGTTTGCTGTTGCGATAACTTTTAGCCAGGTCCACCTCATTCAGATTAGATTTTTTATTTTTTTATTTTTTTTCCTTAGGTGACATGTTTGGTTGTGTGGTGGTAGGCGTTGGCATGGCGGGCCGGGTCAGGATCCGAGACCTTCTGACGCCTCTGCCGTCCGGCGCTGCAGAAATCTTCACTCTAAAGGGCATGGTGTCTAGGTCAGTGTCGTTTGAGATGAGATACGATCTGTTACAGAGTCCAGCTAAGATGTCCGTCGAATTATCTCACAGCATAAAACTGGATTTAATAGCTTTTTCCCGACGTGTAGGAGGACACTGGAGCAACAGCAGGGAGTCCAACAGATCCCTTTAGAGGAGGCGCTGAGCCGCAGCGACATTCAGGTGGCCTTGTTGTGCACGGAAAACGTCAGCCACGAAGAATACGTCAGGTGAGCCAACATGCCGTTTAGTCCTCGGTCCTAAAGAAGTCGTTCCGAGTGTAGAATCAGAGTGCTGTACAAGAAGCAAAGAAAGATAATACAAAACACATCTGACATTTTGCTGTGCGGTTAAATTTTCGTTCAGTCGGTTTCTTGAAGCAGGAAAACACGTGTGTGTGGAGTATCCCATGGCCCTCAGCTACAGTGCCGCTGCTAAGCTGTTGGACCAGGCGCAGCAGAAGGGTGAGATGATATTTCGAAATAAACCCCCTCCCCCCGAATAATAATAATAATGCGCAGAATAAAAACTCTCTATGCGAGACCTGCGGAAAATGACGCCGGTGGAAACCGCGGTGAGAGACACTATTGAACGTACGCTATCTTTACAGGTTTGGTCCTGCATGAGGAACACATCGAGCTCCTCACGCCCGACTTCAAGCAGCTGAAGAAAGACATAGCTGGGAAACAGCTGGAAGAAGGAAGCCTGCATTTCACAGGTACGATCATGTGCACACGCATCGACCTTTCGTAGTGTCCGTGAACCTCACTTCCTGTCCTGCGTGATCCACACAGGAGGTCCGCTCAAGAGCGGATTCGGGTTCCTGTCGTTCAGCGGCATCGCCCGCCTCACCTGGCTGGTGGATCTTTTTGGAGAGCTCAGCGTTAAAGAGGCGTCGATGGTCGAGGAACCGGAGAGGAAGCGCACCAAGATGACTGTCCACTTGTTAACCGAGGATCAGAAGTGAGTTCAGCGATGTTGAGCCACATGACGTTTACACAATCATACGTCGTCTTTTACAGGTAGATCATAAAGAAGGAAACACTGTGCATCGTGCAGTTAGAGGAAAATAATCAACAGGTGTGATTTGACTAAGCAGACCAACAATTAATTCTTTAGTAAAAAAAAAAGAGCACCACTGTACAAGTCCCTGTGAATGATGTTGTTGTTATTATAGAAACAATAAAACGTATAATCAAGACTTTCTGACCAATCAGAATCGAGAATTCATTTTTATACTCCCTCCTTTGAGCAGACCATTGACCTGGACAGAGGAGCGCGCTGAAGGCCTGAGCCGTGGCAAACGCATCCACCTACGCTTCACCACGTGCACGCTGACCGAGCTGCCGTCTGGAGTCCAGGAGCCCGTGGGAATCTTCATGCAGGACTTGGTGCTGTTCGGGAGCAAGCTGCAAGGCACCGTACCGCCCGAACAACTCCAGGCCGAGCGGAACAGAATCCTTCACTGCTTCAAGTTAGCGGAGGACATCAGGAAACACTGCCAGGACAACACCAAATAACTTACAAGGGAGGGAAAGAGACAGATGGAGATGGTCCAGGACTTTACAACACGTCAGCTTTTTAAGCAGATCTGTATCATGGTACCTGTATAAAGATTAATCTTTATACAAGCTTTGAATTTATGCACCAGTAGGCTTGGACAAGGTGAAAGAAGTTTCAGTATAAATAAACGAAAAGATTGGAATAGAATCCTTTCAATAACGACGCAGTGTCCGATCGCACGGTTGCACCTCAGACGCAGTGCAAGGAAAGTTCGATCGGTTTATTTTTTTTAAATACAGACTCGTAGCTATTTGATACTGAATGTGATCATCGCAACCGATTCCAAACACGAGCCCTCATGTAGTGAGCGTATATAGTGAATGAGAAGCCTATTATTATTATTATTATTATTATTATTATTACTACTACAAGTACACCATTCTATTGTAGGACATAGAGAATAAGTTTGTAAATTACTGACACACACAAATATCAGTGCACAGTATCATGTAATTGACCGAAATACAGGATCATAACAGAACATCCGTCTAGCTATAATACAAAATATACAGTATTTATATGGTTTCTATTTAACCTCATTGGTGACTCAACTTTTTTTTTTTTTTTTTTTTTAAGCATGGTTTTATTTCCTGGTCATACACCACCAGACAGGAAGTTAAAAATTAATTACCAGGGTTTATCCCTCCAGGATTTCTGCCGGATTTTTAACAATCACTTGGCGAGAAATAAAAATTTCCACCACGCGGAGCAGGTAGCGTTTGTACACTTTTCCAGCCCCCAGCTTCAGCATCATGTAGTTTGCACTCACTTTCTGTGCACACGTCATTCCAGGTACAGAACAACTGCGACAAGGAAGAGCTCGCCTAAAAAAAAAAAACAAAAAAAGAAACACAACAAGGGCAGTCTGGTCTCAGCCACGTTTATAGACAAAGCTTACCGGATTCTAGCAAAACTGAGATAACATACTGTCGTTCCACTTTGCATTGAAACGGATGAATCTAGGAGCTAAATTTAATTAAGCTAATTATTCCAAGAAGTCATCTGAGAATTTTCTGAGGATGTGGAATAAGTGAAATGCGGATAAACAACCCATCAGAGATGAAATCTGTAAGATCCTGAAGCTTGTAGCCAGAAAAGTGTACCAACTCCAAAACATCCTTAACCCTTTAAACTCCCAGAAACCATCCTCCTTGTACTTACTGTAACCTTTTAAGACACATCTGAATAATAAACTAGGCATTCAAAAGGGTTAAATTGCTTAGATTTTTTGTAACTGATGTGAAGCAAGACGACTTTAATCCTTTTGAGATCCCCTCCCCACCCTCTCATCTCTCCAACAGATTTTTAGATGATTACAAAAATTCTGGTCATAAACCCCTGGATAATAACAAAGCGAGTTATTTACAAACCGAACCAATGAAAATAATTACAAGAACATATTCAAAGCTCTTTTAACACACGTTGTAGTTACCAACACCAGTTCTGGCTTTATTATGGCTGAAGTAGAAGGAGGTGACTGATACGGGAAGTGGTTTAAAGTACCCTTGAATTCTGAAAATCTACGTGGAACAATCTGGATGCTCAAAAACACCGAATGTTTCTGAACATTGAGGCTTATGTGTGTGTTTTATTATATAATTTTTTTAAATGCCAGGGTGTGAGAGTATACAGGAGTATGAAATGTAGGAATACCTAAGTCTATCTAAGCAATGTTAACTAGAAGTTTCCGGGGGTTAACTAGAAGTTTCACTGTCTAATCTCGGATGTGATTGGTTGGAAGCCCTGTAGCTTGTTCAGTGCCTTATCACGGACTGATTTTTGACAATCTATCTTGTTGAGGAATACTTTAAACAGAAACATTGGGTGATTGGGTATATCCCTATATCCCTGTGCATCATCAACCAACTTGAAATGGAAAAAGAAAAAGAGAGACAAAGTGAAACAAAAATATATATTTAAATGTCCTGGATTAGTATACTGTACAAAGTCTATTTCCAGTCTCATGGCCAGAGAAGGGGAATGGTGCTGAACGTTCTCCATGAGCAATCACGAGAAAGGAAAGTGGTGAGAGGTTGGGGGGGGGGGTTAGGTTGCAATCACTCTCACGTAGACTTCTGTCTGTAGTGAAGCGTTAGGTCTCCACCGCTCTTCCAGATAAAATACTTCACTGTCCTCAAGTCCATGTTTGGATCTAGAACCTAAACAAAGTGTAAAAAATTGAAATGAAGCCGATCTAAAAGCAGGTTAAATAGAACCAGGCCTCGTTATAAAAGTGTTAAAGCAAATGGAGTGTGTGGGTGTGTGTCTGTGTGTGGACACCTGATCCTGGCACATGAGTTCGATTTTCTCCTCAGCGAGCATGGCCATGTCCTCCTCCTTCTCCTGCTCTCCGGGCTTCTCCGTTCCCGATGAGCTTGTGGTCTGAGACTCCGTGTCCAGGTTGATGATCTTCTCGTAGACATGCTCCATCACCTTCCTCACCTGCAGCATGTCACTGGCCGACAGACGGTCCCTAAACATGCCAGGGGAGCGGTAATACACCATGAACCATGCACCAATGTACACGTGAACACGCATGGTAATCTAATAATAAAAAATTAAATAAAAAATGAAATCCCTCCAGACAGTTTGAGGATATTGGAATTTGGTTGGGTGAAGCTCGGTTACATCTACTAGAGATTAATTCAGTTTAGCTTCTCTAGCTGTAGCTACTCTTAATTAAACACAACTAACCGAAATGATTAGTTTACTGCTTTGGTATCAGTAAACGTCTCCATCACACCACACGAGGTACTCTTAACTTTTTTTCTTTTAAAACAAAATGTAATTTCATTACTACAGAAGCCCAGTATGGACAGGTCTAGAAATAATGAGGAATTAATTCAAAATATTAACTTCTAGAAATAACAAGAGAACACTAACATCTTGAAATGACATTACTCAAAATAACATCTTGAAATAATAAGAATTTAAAAAACATAAGACAACTCAAGATAGTGTAATATCTTGAAATAACGAGATATTCAGTCAAAGTAATGAGATGTCAAGTTAAAATAAATTACATACTCATTATTTCAAGATAGTGATAAATAGTATGTAATATTATAATAGGATTAATTAATTAATAATATTCATTCCTTACTTCTTGAGTGTTTTCGCCCCGGAGGACGAGTGAGGCTGCAGGTAGAATGGGATCTTGTTGAATTTGGGCATGTTTTTCTAGAACACGAGACAAAACAAGTCTTAAAGCTTTCATATGTGCAAGCAAAAAAAAAAAATTTCTTTTTAGCCCCATTTTATACTCTAGCCTACTCTGTGTAATTTGGGAACGCTGCATCTGCCTGTATGAATTGCTACCCCTTTTGGAAAAATACCTGTAAACGAGCTCACAGCGCTGAAAAGGTAGCTTTTCCCATCCCGTAGCTTAACATGAGAACGAGAGCAAACACTTACGTCCACAGTAATGTCGATGACCCACTGCGGAACCGTTTCGTTCAGCAACATGGACTCCGTTTCTCCACCCGAGTCTCGGCATAATAACCTACAGGGCAAACAAAGACGAGCGAAAATCGTTCGTTTCAACAAGGCCACGAATAATCCTACACATTTAATGCTTAGGGACTCGATTGGACGGGGGAGGGGAGTTACACATATTCAGAGTTTGTTTACACATCGGTTCTCTGGGTTTGCTCAGAGATTTAGCTCAGAGGTTGCCGGCAGAGTGTTTTATTAGCACTTTGAGACACAAGTGGTTACTTTTAAACACAAAAGAAAGGGAAAAAAAATAAAAAATCGGGGATAGAAAATGCAGACTGCGAAAAGAAATTGTGCAACAGTTCAAAGCGCTGAAATAAATATCTTGTACATTGCTGTACTATAATACGAGGTCTGAATACCAATGTGCACAGTTCAGGTAGAGAAGGTGTTTTCTGATGGTCAATAAACATTCAATTGTTAGTGCTGAATTAAATCAAACAGGCACTCACGGAAAAACCAGGATTACCTAAACAGCGTCCTTCCGCCTGCCTCACCGAAGATCACCGGCGTGTGTGGTGGCACCTGGAAGTAGCCGTTGCCTTTCTGAAGCCGGTTCTCCTGCTCGCCGTTTACTACAGGAGCAAAGAAACCCAACGCTGTTACGGACCAAAAAAGCAGGTCAGACATTCAGAAAACGAGTTTTTTGACCGGACGAGTGGCTTTACCGTGATTTACTTCTCCTTCTTCTTCTTCCATCGGATTGATGTGTGTTCGAGGCCAGAACTCGAGCAGAGCCTGGAGCAGAAGTCCTCCCAGGTTCACTGGGCCAGGCAAAAAAAGAAAAAAGAAAAGGGGAAAAAAAAAGCGCATTGATATAAACCTCGACTGTCAGAGCTGTGGTTATTTAAAATGAATCAACCCCCTTAAGTCAATAGCATGAATTTAGAAATTGGTTGTTCAAGTAGAAAACATTCGTTTGGAAGTTGGAAACTTACGTTTCGGGTCCGATCCGTCCGGACTCGTGAATCCGGCGTCTTTAGCGGACACCCATGCAGCAAAGCAGTCACTCTCGTCCAAGGTGATGGTCAGCATCTAAAGCGGCGACAGAAACACGTCACCTACTGCGATTGGGTTCCACACAGTCACGCTCTCAAGCCGAACACTCACCCCTGTTTTAAGGTCAACAGAAAACCAGTTGGGCACGTAGACCATCTTGAAGCGCTTCTTTACCTCTTCGTCGAACTCCACTTTGCCGAGGTCTTCCCCTTTACACGCCTAACAAAGTCAAACACAACCGTCAAGCCTTGCCAAACATGACATTCAAACCTGAATCGCGAGGAGCTGCGTTGACCTTGAGCACGTCCCAGAAAGCCACGTTGTTGGTGGTGTCCTTGGTGAGGATGTGCCTCTTGTCGTTCAGGATGTGACACTGAATTATGCTGGCACCACCTACAAGCACAAAAAAAACCCCCCACAAAAACAAAGCCACAGTCATCGTATCGCGCCACGTACAAGTGAATAAGAAATAAATAACTATAAGCCTTTTAGTTGACCTTTAACAGCCTGCTCAGGTTGTGTACACAGTGGGGTCAGCGGGGTGCTGCAGTCGTTGTCGTAGTCTCCCGATGCTCGGAAGTTGTGCATTCCCTTCAGCGACTGGTGAAGGAAGAGGGGGGGAAACGAGCATGATCTTATATTTGTATAGTAGAAAACGCCTGTTCGTGTAGGAAGTAATCTGTTACTATCGAAACAAGCTAACCAATCAGAATCAAGACTTCACCGTACGTCATACGCAATACTAGACGTTAACATTCTGACTTTATGAGCAGGCTGAATGAAGAAAATGGAGGAGAAAGCGTTACCCATTTGTTCACGCAGGATTTAGCTGTGGACACCCAGATGGCAGGAGGGGGATCTGCTGAGCGGTCCAGCTCCATCTGATGGTTCAAATAAACACAAACACAGAATTAATTCCCAGAAACAGCTTCAAACTGAGTATAATGCGAAAACAGCCTTACTGTTTAAATTCTCCTAAAAAGACTGGACATCACATACTTTCTGCAGATAATTCTGGAGACTGAAATATTAGGGATTAAACACTGGCCAGGTTTTAACTTGTTTCAAGCTCAACACACTCCGACTAATGAGAATGTACGTTCTTCAGATACTCCTGCCACATGTGCCAAACTATTACCTGGCAAGAAATGTTAATCTTGTGCTTAGTTTTTTGTGCCAACCATCAGACCTGCTTGCAAATTAATAGCGGCCTTTCGTTCATTTGGCCACCAGGTGGCACTATTGTGTGTGTAGGGGGGGTGCAACTGAAGAAAAACTATTTCCTGTCACTCACTCTGAGAACAGGCGCCTTCTCCTCACATATGAGCACGCGGATATCAGGGTTGCGCAGGTCCGTACAGTAGACCTTGCGGTCACGACCTCCTGAGTAGACGTGCGTGAAGGCTTCGTTGGCCTGCAGTGCCCACACGCCCTCATCATGGACCCGGTACGTAGCAATGCAGCGCTGCTGACCCAGAGACCACAGTCGTATCGTACCGTCCGAGCTCCCGGACAGACACTGGATATACGAACAGATACAATAATGTCATCCAAAAAATAAATAAATACATAAATAGTCAGGCTGGAAGGGTGTGTACACACATACCTGAGTACCATCTCTGTTTAACAATAACGATTTCACATTGTCCGTGTGTCCTTTCAGCTTCATTAGCTTAGCGCACGTCCGTGGATCCCAGACCCTCAAGACCTGCCAAGAAAAAGACCGTAAGGAAAATAAACTCTTCCTGTTCCCGCGGGCCGTTGATGCAAAAGATGTTGGTGTAGCGAACAAACTGTAAAACTCTGTAAACTGGACCATAGATACAATTTGCATGCTATGTAGGTATACCAAATCTACTAATCGATGCCAGTTAACTACTCGTGTGCTTTTAGTTCACGAACAGCAAAATTACAGTGCTTGGCCCCTCCTCCTATGTGTCTTTCAAACGAGGCTAAATCTATGTATGTAAACCTGTTTGAATGTTTGAAGAAAAGAAAAATAAAAGGTGGCATTTCTCAAACCTTTTCTGTTGATCCTGAGACGATGACTGTGCCCAGCTGGTTCATTGCAAGGCTGTAGATCGAGTCTTTGTTCCCACTCAGAGAGGAAGCTGCCACGAAAACAAGTCAAAATGATCAAATTATATAAGTCTGATTATACTATAAAGCAACTCTAATTGAACTAACAGGAAAGGAATCTTTTGGTATACGTCACAATTATCTGACTGAAAAGCAAGGAGTATAAACATTTAAAAAAAAAAGGATCAAAATTCCCAAGAGGAAGTTCACTCACTGGTGACCGTGTTATTGGAGGCAGTCAGAGCTGTGAGTGTGTTTACGTCCCACAGAAAGATCTGTCTGTCCAACCCAGCTGACGCCACCAGCTCCTTGTCTTTCGCATAAGCCAGAGCTTTGACATAGTCCTAGCAAACAAATCATCATCATATCAGAAATTACAGAACTTTACACATAATAACTAAATGTGTGATGTTTGTGTGATTTACATGAACAGGACCTGATTAGGTCCTACCTTATGAGTTCTTAATGTGGACATGCAGAAGCCCTTATGTGCGTTCCACACTTTAACTGTAGTATCTGATGATGCTGAAATCACTACAGGGGAAGAAAAAAAAAAAGAGAGAAAACGACGTAACCCACGTCAGAGGACTTCACCAACTGGTGCATCAAAGTAAGTCAGTAAATAAGTAAGCCAGTCATTAACTCGAAGTCAGTAGGTAAGTAAGTCATTAATCAGTAGGTAAGTCAGTCAGTAAGCAGATAAGCAAGTCAGTCATTAAGTACTCAGTCAGTAAACCAGTAAGAAGTTATTAAGTCAGTAGATTTATTTTATTTATTGTTCTTTTAATGCAATGCATCAGTGGCTATTTTCATGGCAAGATCAAGGTATTCCCATTAAGTCAGTAACTCCGTCAGTAAATCATTAAGTTCAGTACGGCAGTAAGCAAGTAAGTCAGCCAGTAGTCATTAAGTAATTCACTCAGTAAAGAAGTAGATAATCAGTCAGTAAGTCAGCAAATAAGTAAGTCAGTATGCACATTAGGGATATCACAAGAACCGATACTTTGGTACCAACATTCTTAAAATGTGACGGTACTTGTTTGTCTGCAGTAGCATGGATACCGTTGGTAATGAAAGTAACAAGGTTGCAATTCTTCCAGAACTAAAGTGGGCAGCAAATATGTGTAAGTGTTTCAGTCGGTCCACGAGTGGTAAAGAAGAACGCCTACAAGCACACGGGGAAAAAATACAGCAGATGGCGTTAAGGTTAGCTCCGCCCTAACTCACCGAGGGGAAACGTGGTATGGAATACTTCGCATTCGAGGCGGATGACAACGAACATATAATTGATGCTGTGAAGACGGTGATGCTATCGTTCATTTCAAACAAAGTGAGGAAACACCTGGAATTTGGCGAAGCACCTGAAAGACAGTCCTATATTATGTTTGAGACAGCTGGCGTTGTGGCCGTGAAACCAGCTAACATTATGCTCCATGTAATGTTAGCAATAGCCAGTAATTTGTTAACGACGCTAACGCTTTGCAATGTTATAAACTACCTTCTAATGGTCCACCATGCATCGCCATTCAGCTTGTGTCCTGTCAGCTAAATGTAGCCTAATGCCACTAATAATTATTCACATGTTCATGCTTTTAATGAATCCTATTGGCCTGCCACCATATCAGTCAATTTAAACTAATGCACGCATTCAGAGTATAAGGGGTGTGTGTGTGTGCGCACATTTAGGAGTGCACCTTAGCGCTTGTAGCCTCCACTGTTTTATCAGTCGTTGTCAGACAGTGTTTGATAAATATTCCTCTCTCTCTTTTTGCCAGTATCACCCAGAGGAGCATGTCCTCCAGGAGTTTGTTAATTTTTTTTAATTTAAATTTTATACCACACTAAGGTATCGAGTATCGTGTACTTTTGGTGGTATCGGTACCGACTACTAGATTTTTGGTATCATGACATCCCTAATGTACATGTGTCAATAAATCAGTAAAAAGTCAGTACAGTAAATAAGTAAGTCAATACGTCAACATATAAATAAGTGATAAACCAAGTACAAAAGTCAGTCACTAACTAAATCAATCAATCTGGAAGTCAGTCAGAATGTCAGTAAATACGAAGATAATCAGTCAGTCAGTCAGTAATTTTGAAAAAATTCACAATAATTTTTTTTAAAAGAAAGAAATACTCGTCAGGTCAGACTTACGCGTCTTTCCATTACAGCAGAGCACTATGTCATTCACCCAGTCGGTGTGGTGCTCCATCGATGTTATATAGGGATCCTGCTGCAGTAAAGCACAGTGTTTACTTTATTCCATGATCTTAGATGGTTTCTTACACACAATGTGAGAGTATGATCAGGGGAGCAGCTGAAGAATAATAAAGGAATAGACAATATACAACGTGGACCGTTTAATCAAAGTTCTGCAGCGGCACTCAGCGGCGAATGCAGCACACAGTATACCTATAAATCATTATTCTAATGTAACTTATCTTTTCTGATAAAACTCTATTCTAATTTGATTACAAAGTGTTAATCTCTCCTGATAAAACTTTATTCCATTCTGCTATTTTGGAAATCTATTCGGCTCTATTTTATTATGTTAAAACTTTTCCATTCCATTCTTTTTTATTAATCTATTCTATTCTGACAAACCTCTATTCTATGCTAATAAACTCTATTCTGTTCTATTCTATTACAACTTTCTAATTTAATATGGCTCAATTCTATTTTGATTAAAACTCCACTCAATTTGATTTTTTTCTATTAAAACCTTTTCTAGTCTATTCTCACAGTAAAAACTCTATTCTATATTTTTCATTCTGTTCTGATAAAACTGGTTCTAGTTTAATAAAACTCTATTCTGACTAAATTCTCTTATATTCTGACAGCACTATAATGTTTTCTCCCTGATAAAGCTCAATTCCATTAAATCAATTCTACGGCGATAAAACTGTTGTGTTTTATTCTAACTTTAAAAAAAACTCTATTCTATTCTGATGAAACTATTCTACTCTATTGACAAAAATTCTACTGTACTCTATTATCCGAAACACATTGTAGTCCAACTTAATACTCTATTCTATTCGGATTAAAAAATAAAAATAAAAAAGGCCATTCTATTCTGACAGAATACTATTCTGATCAAACTTTTTATGTATTCTAATACAACCATTTCATTCTGATAAAACTCTGTTCGGACAAAATTCTATCCTATTCTGCTAAAGCCCTACTGTAATCTGATTTAACCCAAGTCTATTCCATTCTGATCAATCTCGGACAAAATTGTATTCTGCTAAAACACTATCGCGTTCTAATTTGATACAACTCTATTCCACTGTGATGGATCTCTATTCTGCTGGAACTTTCTTCTGTAGTCTACTCGGAGTGTTCCTGTGAGCGCAGTGAGTACTGTACTGTATGGCGGCTGTACCTTGTGCTGATTGACGCTCCATATGCGGATGATGGAGTCCCTGCCCGCGGTGAAGAGGCGGTTCAGAGCGGGGTCCAGCTGCAGGGCGTTCACCCCGTTACGGTTGTACTTCTCTACTTCGTCTCTGATCACGTAGGAAACCTGAAATGCACACAGCGACACACTCCACATTCATCCCTTACCCAGCACAAGTTCCAGCATTTCCGCCATACAGAAACGCTCTCATTCATCAAATCACAGGTTTCTCCCGATCAGTTGTGGGCTGAAATCAAAAGGTGCCATGAGCGCACTCACACCCTAATAAGTACGCTGGTGCGCTGACTAGCTGTGCGTGAATATCAACAGATTTATGTTAATTAAAACAAAGCCGAACACACACAGCGTGGCGGTTACGGCTTTTTTTTTTTTAAAAACCGTGCTGTCGTGTCATCTTTAAATAATAAACAAAATAGTTTATTAACATACATAAAATAAAAACGCTTAGCTAATAGTTAGCAAAACTACTTTTTTCCAACCCGTATTCCCACAAAGTGATATCCCCGTGCGAGGATTGGTTGACAAGATCCCACCCACTGTGATATGATTGGCTAGGAAAGAGATCAATCTGTGGACAAGTGTTGTTAGCCAATAATGACGCAGAAAGCAGGATTTAACACAATACAGGTGGGGAATATGCATTGGGAATTAGCCCTGAATTACCCAACATGCACTTTGATAAGGTTTACGGAAGCGACCGTGATTTCATTTGGATAAATACGAAAATATTTGTCTTTCTCATGTTATCAAGCGCAGATAAAGTACGACGCGTTCAAATATTAAAACTAGTAAAAGAAAAAAAAAGCTAATAAAATATTACCTGGACTTTCCTCCGACCAGCAGCGTTTTGCCTGTGATGCGTCGCCATCTTTCATGTTGACAATGAACTGATCGGTATCACATCCGGGACATAAGAAGTATAACTTCCGGCGTACTCCATACGTCAACGCGTCAGCCATATTGGTAGGGGCTATAAATTTAACGGTAATTTCACTTAGCTTGATGAAATTTGCTTTATGTTCAACCAGTGTACACAAAGTTTGGTTTATTTCATTCGTCATATATTAGTATGTAGCACAGATCATATAAATCTGTAGTATGTTTGGTGAAGAAGTGATCATGAAGCAAGATAATACTCATCAATCTTAAATGTCAACATATAAAATCTACTACATCACTTTTCCCCATGTTCATATCAGAATGAGAATTAAATGTGATGTAAATGAATATTACACAAAATCAATTCACCTTATAGATTTAACATTTTATTAGGTAAAACTACTGTACCTTTCCAACACAATAATTTACCATAAACTGATCGAGTAACATGACAAAACTAACCTCACATACATGCTCTCAAACTAACTTCCATCCACCTATCCATCTTCCATACCGCTTATCCTACACAGGGTCGTGGGGGGAATCTGAAGCCTATCCCAGGGGACTCTGGGCACAAGGTGAGGGACACCCTGGACGGGGTGCTAACCCATCCTATGGCTCAACCACACGTGCATTCACACACTACAGACACTTTGGAAATGCCAATCAGCCTATAGCACACGTCTTTGGGCTGGGAGAGGCAACCGGAGTACCTGGTTTCCTTTTCTGTCCATTAGTATGTTTTGTTTACGGTTCACCATTGCCACTGCTGTATTGTATCTTGTGAGCAATTCTTTACCGTCCTCCTCACGTTAGGTTTAGAAGAAGCAGTCACACTTGTCATCAACTGTCTTATCACGTCATTAATCAAAACATTAGCTTCTTTGGATTTTGTAGCACGGTACGTTTTATTCTTCAGACAAACAAGAACGCTTTATTTTGATTTACTGACTCCAACATGAAATTGATATAAGTTATGACACTCTTAACACTTCTTGTATACCACAACAAACATTCAAATCAATTATTTGTTATAGCATTGAGAACAAATCACCGGAAGATGTATAAACAAAACATCACAAAATGTGCTAATTCCTGTATTTTCCTTTTTAACCAAAACACTTAATTCAAGGCAAAGTGTGCCTTCTATTAAATTAGTTCTAACAATAAATAAACAACAACAAAACTTAGTTCAATAAATTTTAAGTGCCAATAGAGGAACAAAACAAATACACTTATAATCTGAACCTGTCTTTATCATAATGTAACTTGAAAACTACCCTGCAAGGAAGAAGACATGGATCGTCTTAACCGTAAAGGATTGGTGCCGGTGCAGGTTTGCATTCTAAACCAATCAAGAGCCACACCTGGTACAGAACCTCCAATGTAGCTGCAGGTTTTCTTTCCAACCAATCCACAAGCTGAGGTTCTGCAGGTTCTACACTTGGTGTGGTTCCTGATTTGTTGGAAAGACATCCTGCAGCCACACCACCCATTTGCAGATAAGATTGGACAACCCCTGCTCTATACTATCTTGATGTAAAGTTACAGAGTGTTTAAAGAGCAAATTGTAACCCTGTATTGCAGAGAACTTGACTGCGTTTCTTGAAGAGAGATCAAGGGGAAGCAAAGCAAGGAAACGGCTAAGGTAAGGTAGGATAGAGGATCAGCTGAGAAAGCCAAAAGAAAGCCAACTGCATTCCTTCTCTCACTTGGGGTCAAAAGGCTTCCCATTAGGAGTTGACCTGAACTTTGTAATGTAAATTTTCATCTCCGGTGACACCAGAACCTGCTCTTTCACTTTCTCAGTTTGGCCAATGAAGAAGAAGCAGAAGAAGAAGAAGAAGAAAAAGAAGAGCAGGATGAATGGCTGCCATAAGACCCCATTGAGGTTTTTGGCTTCGGAATCCTCTGATTTGGACTTGCTTCCCTCTTCTCCTGAGGTTTGGTTTCTCCCTGGTTGCTGGACAACACATTTTGGGATAAGAAGGACGCGGGTGTAGGAGCTGAACTGAACCGAGATGAAGAGGGGTGAGCGTGGGATGCATGATGGTGCACCTTAGCACCAAACGTTTTGTTCTTCATGATGGACCCTTTTTTATTATCATCAAAGCGTCTTGGGATCGCCGTCGAGTCTTGCTGTCTTAAATTGCCCAAGACAGCTGACCAAGATGTAGGCAGATAGTGGATTGTGGACTTGTACTTCCCAGAATCTGAGGTGTAGGTAGAAGATCCTGATTTCGTTGAGGAAATGTAACCATGTGACACTTTAGGAGTTACCTGTTGCAAATTGCCATGGCCAGTCTTCAACCCTTCTTCGATGGTCAGTTTGTTTTTTTCAGCAATTGTTGTGTTCTGCAGATTTGGTGTCAACATCCGAGTCTGAAATTGGTGTTTACGAACACTGAGCAATGGTGACGATGACTTTTCTGAGTCAGGGAGTGCAAATTGAGTCTTTGGCAGGATCTGCTGATTTGATGACAATGAAAGCACACTTAAGGTGGCCATCTTCCCAGTCTTATCTTCTTTGCATTTTGACTTTGTCAATTGTTCTTCCTTCTCTTTCTCCTTTTTTTTCTCAGCCTTGTCATCATTAAATAAAGCCCTGGCAAGTGGACTCTCTCCATTACAGTAATTATAACACATTTTTGAAAAGTTTTAAATTTAAAAATTTTATTTTTTTAAAAAAAAGAAAAAAAAGCGGGGGGCTGAGAGGATTGAAAGAGAGGGGTTTGAGGATGAGAAAAGGAGAGGGGATTGAGGATAGAAAAAAGCGATCTGAGGAAATGGATGAGGACCAATGCGAAGACATATCAGAGTAAAAGTCAGGTGAGGAGGAAAGATCTGAGGAAAGAGGGGAGCACCAGCAGAAAGGTGAATCAGGCTGAAAATTGGAAGAGGAAGATAAAGAGTTCTTGGGACCTGCTGATCATACTCTTGAGGGATTGAACAAGAGGAATGTTGCAAAGAGAAGGCTGATTCTTTCAAAGAATGGGGCTCATTCCACACAGTATTACTGGATGAGGTGAGAATGGAAGAGTTGTTAGAATTTGATTTGATAATGGTGTCTGTTGGTCCACTGGAAAGCCAGTGATCTTTCCTCCAACTGCACTTAACACAAGAATGACACAGGATAGAACAGTTCACGTCAAGTTTCCATGAACAAGAGACATCGGTGTGGCACTTCACACAGGTGTATGGATCTTTGGGAAGAGTTGCTGGCACAACAGCGGGTATAGGAATCTTCTTCAGCCTCCCTGAACGACAAATTTAGAATTAAACCAAATACTATGAAAAAAAAATCCAAAATGGCTATATGAACATACGGCCAAAAGTTTGTGGACGCCTGCCTACGACAACCATATGGGTTTGTTTAACATCCCATTCCAGATTTTGTCCTCCCTTTGCTGTTATAATAACCTTCACTCTTCTGGGAAGGCTTTCCACTAGATTTTGGAGCATGGCTATGGGGATTTGTGTTTGTTCATCCACAACACAAAAGCATTAGCGAGGTCAGACACTTATGTCGGGTGAGGAGGCCTAGGGTGCACTTGGTGTTCCAGTTCATCCCAAAGGTGTTCAGTGGGGTTGAGGTCAGGGCTCTGTGCAGGACACTCGAGTTCTTCCAGTCCAACCTTAACACACAATGTCCTCATGGAGCTTGCTTTGTGCACAGGGGAGTCGTCATGCTGGAACATGTTCGGGCCTCTTAGTTCCAGTGACGGGAAATTGTAATGCTACAGCATGCAAAGATTTTCTACATAATCGTGTGCTTCCAGCTTTGTGGCAACAGCATGGGGAAGCACCACATATTGGTGTGATTGCCAGGTGTCCACAAACTTTTGTACATATAATGTAACATGAATATCAAACGATTGTCCCCATGTTTCATATACAATTGTTATACCATAGTGCTTCTGAATTCTCCAATCTGATTGGTCACGAGGTTGTAATTCAAATCAGAGGATTATATTAAACACACTCATTCGTACAAAGGGACTTGTATGATAGTCTATGAGTCCCACTATGAGGGGACATTTATTTAACATTTTTGGAAGGAGTAAAAGACTAAAGCTGTAACTTTAGGTTTTCCACCATAGGAAAGTCTTCAGTATAGAAGGTTTGAAGTTTTTGCAATTTTAAGGTAACAAGCTACATGTTTACGTCTTATTAACTTCAAGAGAAAGTGAGGTCATGTCTGTATACCACTAGCATAAATTGATAACAGGAACTAACTAGTTTTATGGAGGTTCCACAACCTGAAATTGATTTTTATTGATTGATTGGTAATCGTTGGCAAGTTGCTGTGGTATAAGAGAAACTAAACCCTTCAGGACTTCCATCCATCCCATCCATCCATCTTCAACCGCTTATTCCTTCTTCAGGGTCGCGGGGAACCTGGACCCTATCCCAGGAAGCATCGGGCACAAGGCAGGGTACACCCTAGACAGGGTGCCAGTCCCTTCAGGACTTATTTTTTTTAACCACAACTTTCGGGTGCTCAAAGTAACTCTGCTTTATGGCTAACAATCATTAAATTAATATCTCATTTGAGAAAATATTCCTACCCTTGGTTCTACGTTTGTTAGGTGCAGTGAATACAGTCTTGTCCAGCCTCTCAAAGCGAAACAGGACCACCTCTTCCAGACCAATCAGGCACACAAACTCTCTGTTCCATGATGGAATGAAGCAGAAGTCATTCGTTGGATCTTGCTGTCAAACGAAAGAAAAAAAAAGAAGACACATCCAAATTCCAAACCTAGAGCTATAGATCCATGTCCAACGTGTTCTCCCCCAGATTCCACTTAATAACAAATATATAAATATCTCTACATAGCGTAAACATGGCCACAGAAGACACTCGAAGAAACCTCAAACACTCGAAGAAGGTATGTTCACATAAATTTATTGCATTTTTTGTTTTTTTTTGTTGTTGCATATTTATAAATAAAATGTCCTCTGTCATTGTTCTGATGAAATAATACATCGACAACGACAGCAAAAGAAATATCGGATTATCCTAATTGTTTATTCATGGAAGAAAATTGATAACAGGAACTAGCTAGTTTTAAGGAGGTTCCACAACCTGAAATTGATTTTTATTGATTGATTGGTAATCGTTGGCAAGTTGCTGTGGTATAAGAGAAACTAAACCCTTCAGAACTTCCATCCATCCCATCCATCCATCTTCAACCACTTACTCCTTTACAGGGTCGTGGGGGAACCTGGAGCCTGTCCCAGGGAGCATCGGGCACAAGGCGGGGTACACCCTGGATAGGGTGGTATTCACAATCACATACACATACGCGCCAATCCAAAGTAGGCTTACCAGGCATGTGTTTGGACTGGGGGAGGAAACCAGAGTACCCGGAGAAAACCCCCGCAGCACGGGGAGAAACACGTAAACTCCACACACACTTGGCCCCGGTGGGACTTGAACCCCGGACACTGGAGGTGTGAGGTGAATGTGCTGGTGGAAAACTTGTTCTTCCTTACCTTTCCTTACCAAACTTTAAGATCACTTTGTCTCCATTCCAAATAGCAACCTACTCCCTGTGTGTAGTGCACTACTCTCCCTGCACCCTACTTAGTGCACTACATCTCCAACAGGAAGTCATTTTGTAAATCAGCCAGAATGAAATGAAGTCAACTTTGCTTCATATACCGTTCAGTTCTCTCATTCAGAAGAGAAAGACACACATGTAAAAGTCACATAGTTTTGTTTAGAAACTTTTAACCTTGGCCCTAATGGTAATTTTCTGAGGGTTTATTATTATTATTATTATTATTTTGCTAGCAATAACTAGTTAATAAGGTGCTATAAAGCCTAATCTTATGTTAACAGGAGAAATGAGCAGAATGGCCTCCTTCATTTTGCTAGGGCATGTTCCAGTAAGAAATATTTAAGCTGACAGCCATGCTAAAACGTTGTTTTACGATTTAAATTTCTAAACAAAAATCACCCTTACCATCCTTTTCTTTTTATTTTGGTTTCGAAAAGACGCTTTTAAGCAAACGTTCTACTCGTTAGCCATCTCGGTGACCCTTCTTCAGTTATAAAGCTAGTCAAGTTATGGGTTGCCAGATTGGTGGTATTCACTTCGCAGTGTTGGATCTTTCATGTAGTTTAAATAAACTATTATAAGTTTAAATTTGGGATTTTGGGGATTGTAGGAATGTCTGCTTTTTTATGTAGTTTAAAAACAAAAAGCAAAACAAAAAATATATATATAATAAATTAGAATGAACACATATAGTATCTCACAAACGTGAGTATACCCCACATATTTTTGTAAATATTTGATGATATCTTTTCATGTGACAATACTGAAGAAATGACACTTTGCTACAATGTAAAGTAGTGAGTGTACAGCTTGTGTAACAGTATAAATTTGCTGTCCCCTCAAAATAACTCAACACACAGTCATTAATATCTAAACCACTGACAACAAAAGTGAGTACACCCCTAAGTGAAAATGTCCCAATTGGGCCCAAATTGTCAATATTTTGTGTGGCCACCATTATTTTCCAGCACTGCCTTAACCCTCTTGGGTATGGAGTTCACCAGAGCTTCACAGGTTGCCACTGGAGTCCTCTTCCACTCATCCATGACGACATCACAGAGCTGGTGGATGTTAGAGACCATGTGCTCCTCCACCTTCTGTTTGAGGATGCCCCACAGATGCTCTGACCCCAACTTCCTGACAAGCTGGGATATACAAAAAAAGAATTTAATTGTTCTGTAATCAAATAAAGGCTTCTTCTTCTTCTTCTACACTCACTAGTCACTTTAATAGGAACACCTGTACACCTGCTAATTTATGCAGTGATCCAATCAGCCAGTCATGTGGCAGCATCACAATGCATAAATCATAATCATGCAGATACAGGTCAAAAGCTTGAGGTAATGTTCATATCAAACTTCAAAATGAGGGAAAAGTGTGATCTCTGTGACTTTTCCTCTTTACAACCATGGTGAACAGAAAGGCATCTCAGAACGAACAATAAATAAAAATCAAACCTTGAGGTGGATGGACTCCAACAGCAGAAGATCACAACAGGTTCAACTCCTGTCAGACAAGAACAAGAATCTGAGGATATCATGGATACAAACTGGACAGTTGAAAACTGGAAGAAAAAGAAAAATAGTTTAGGTAGGTCTGTGCAGAGTATAATAGCCTCAGATTCCTGCTCTTAGCTGACAGGAGTGGAACCTAATGTTACAAGCCCATCCACCTCAAGAATTGATGTTTAGTGTATGCTGAGATGCTTTTCTGCTCACCACAGTTGTAAAGAGAGATAATATGACTTGCTATATCCTTCCTGGAAGTTCGAACCAATCTGGCCGTTTTCCTCTGACCGCTCTAATCAACAAGGCGTTTTCATCCACAGAACTGTCGATTACACGTTTTTTGTGTTTTTTTTTTTTTTTTTGCAAAATTCTATGTAAACTCTAGAGACTAGTGTGTGTGTGTGTGTGTGTGTGTGTGTGTGTGTGTGTGTGTGTGTGTGTGTGTGTGTGTGTGTGTGTGTGTGTGTGTGTGTGTGTGTGTGTGTGTGTAAAAAATCCCAGATCAGCAGTTTCTGAAAAACTCAAACCAGCCCATCTGGTACCAACAACCATACACATACACAGTTAAAGTCACACTTTTTTTCTTCATTCTAATGTT
This sequence comes from Ameiurus melas, assembly GCA_012411365.1. Classification (NCBI taxonomy): domain Eukaryota; kingdom Metazoa; phylum Chordata; class Actinopteri; order Siluriformes; family Ictaluridae; genus Ameiurus; species Ameiurus melas. Next base: position 29,257,931 of record CM022756.1, read on the forward strand.
TGATGTGAACATTACCTCAAGCTCTTGACCTGTATCTGTATGATAAAAAAAAGATAATAAATTTGCCTTGTGCTGCTGCAAAATGATGGACTGATAAGATAACTGCACGAGTGTGCAAGTGTGCAGGTGGATGGACTATACAAAGAGAAGTGGGCTATATTTATATTTCCAAACACAGAAGACTAATGGCTGACATGTAGCTAACACTGAATCTTACAGGTTCACCTTCTGTAGAGTTCAAACACCTGAGCTGAGGCGAAAATTAAAGTACATCTCTCCATCTTGTGGCCATCACCGGCAATGACAGCTAGAAGTATATATACATACATTCATACATACACAAATAAAATGCACTCAGTATTTAAGAAAGACATGTGATGTTCAGAACATGACCCATCAGACGTGTAAAAAAAAAACAATCCCAGGACTGATTTTAGAAATGCTCCCAAGAATCCCATCTTTTATAATAATAAAAATAATAATAATAATAATAATAATTATTATTATTATTATTATTATAATAATTATAATAATAACAACAACAGCAACAATCATCTTCTTCCTCTTCTTCTTCTTCTTCTTCTTCTTCTTCTTCTTCTTCTTCTTCTTCTTATTATTATTATTATTATTATTATTATTATTATTATTACCGGTCCTCTGGGAATACAGTTCCTCCTATTCCTATTTCTGTTGCTGCCATAGGAATAGTTTCATTTTGTCCCAATGTCTGTGGAGAGAAAAAGAAAAGCCCTGTATTACTGCCATCTGCATTCCTGTACAGCTCTATCTCAGTGTTAGATTGGAAACCAAATGAAAAAAATGAAGAATTAATCAGAATCAAAATAACACCTGTTATAATGTAAGCGGACAAAAGGAACTAACGTGTCTAGCAGATGTTCCATTAACATATAATGTTGGGTAACTGTAAATGGATAAATAGGTATGATGTATCATTGTTTAATACATCCATATCCCAGGGAGCATAGGGAACAAGGCGGGGTACTCCCTGGATGTGTGCCAATCCATCGCACAATCACACACACTACGGACACTTTGGACAGTCAGCCGACCATGCATGTCTTTCGACTAGGGGAGGAAACCGGCATACCCAGAGGAAACCCCCGCTGCACAGGGAGAACATGCAAACTCCGCACACACAGGGAAGTGATGGGAATCGAACCCCCAACCCTGCAGGTGTGAGGCAGACATAGTAGTGTAGTTTTACAACCCGCTAATCTTTGGGATGGGAATTTTTTTTGTGTGTGCAGGTACAAACTCCCTCCCAGAGTTGCCAGTCTGCCCTAGCCTGCCTTGCTCCCGCCTCCCAGAATGACATCACTTAATGGCAGCCATATTTAAAGAGGAAGAGGAGTGAGAATTGTGTGGTATATTGGAGATGGTTACATGTGTTGGTGGTTTAGAGTGTGTTTGGTTGTGATGCTTTATGCTATATTCTGACTTCTGTTCTGGTTTTTGACTTTGGTTGTCCCTGTACCTGTTTATGTATATTCTTCACACAATTTGTCCACACAAAGACAAGTAGCTGTTTTGAGTAAAACACTTCATTGCATGTTTTTTGGGGGGAAATGGTCCACTTTGGGGTGGGACAGGAGTTCTGCTTTGCACTGATTGTTTTTCCTAAAACAGCATGTGCTGAGGTATTTTGTTTCTTACGTGTAATCAATTCAATGTGCAATATGATTAGACAAAAAAAAACTGTGGTTGACAAATAAAAAGGGACTAAAACGATGTGAGGATTTTGTGTGTGTGGAAAAATTCTGTACTAGCTTTGTGAGAAAACATGTAAAAGTCCATCTTTAAAGAACTTCTCCCTTAACTGCTCTGTTTCTCTCTTTCCATAAAAGGATCAATACATGAGGGGGGTCTATGCCATTTATTTATGAGCAATGACATTATTTACAAAGCAGTTCAAACTCAAGAACTTGGATCATCATCGACATCTGCTGTTTGATCTTTGCACTTTGGGCTTGATTATCAATCGAAGCGGCATAGCGGATTTGGTGGCAGAGACGCCACATTGTTGTCCCGGAATCACACACCGCACCTTTAAAGAATTAACTCTGCTCCACAGTGCCACGTTTTTTTGTTGTTGTTGTTTTTTTTTTGCAGTGCGGTTGTTTTTATGTTCGTCCTGTGTGATCTAGCTGCTTGAACGTTTGGTCGTCGTGCTCCGAGCTTCGGACTTGCAGAGGCATCACAAGTTGTCGACTTTCGACCGCTAGTTTACAATTTCAATGAGCAACATGTGCTAAGAAGGATTATCCTTCGAAGGATCCCGTCTCGAAGCCGAATAGAATGGAAGAGAAATCCAATTCTAATAATTTTCCATCAGCAATCGTTTCTATTTCAGCCTTGATTTCTGCAGGATTTATTTCACTCTTTGGTGACTCTGAGTGTGTTTACTAACTAATGATTAACCAAAAAGGAAAACTCTTCTGCTGACCTGAAAGTTGATTTCGAAATCATTCATCTTCTCCTTCATTAATAATGAGCCTGAAATATTCTTTATATGCTTTCTCCCTTTTTGCTTTTTTCCCTCAATTCTGGAGTCAAGACACATCAACTGAACCAAAGGGTAAGGATAATAGGAGGAGGAGATCACCAGTTATTTATTTTTATTTTATTAACAAGATTTAGCATTTTTGAGAGTTCTTTATTTGAAGATCTTGACATGATAAGGGTCTGGGTTGTTGTTTTTTGTGTGTGTGTCTGTTTTAAATGAATCTATGTAGATGTTTTACACCAAAATATTTCCAAAAGTATGCTGTACATTAAATGTAACTATAAGTGGATACAAGTACAGCATTTCATTCATTATAATCGTTGGCATTTATAATTCCTGTGGTATAAGAGGAATAAATCACTTCATTGAACCTTATTCATCCAGGCTCTCGATTTCTTTTCGCCATCAGATTTTTATGCGGCTCTTGGATCGTCTGTCGAGTTTCCCTGCGTATACGGAAGGACTAACGGGTCAGAATGGAGACTTAACGGATCGTTCCTGATCTCGAGCCCTGTTCTTCACTTACACAACACCAGTCTTGATGATCAGGGCTTCTACACATGCCACGACTCGAACGGAGAAATCCTTGGAACAGTACGACTGCAGCTGGGCTGTGAGTAGGGAAAACATTTTGAATTTAGTGGGGGTTAACGCTGCTATAACGCTGACACTAGAGACTCCTTCCATAAATGCTACAATAAACGTCACCATAACAACGCTTTTACTCGGTTTGTTATTAGGCTTTGATTACAGTGTGTGAAGTGTATGACATACAAGGCCCTGTGAATTAGCTTCTACTATAGAAACGAGAACTAGCACCTCTGGGTTCGGGGTTTCAAATACAACCTCCACCCCGTGTGCATGGAGCTTGCATGATCTCCTGGACGTTTCCTCCAGGTACTACAGTTTAGTCCAAAGAAATGCATTCTAGGTTGATTGGCATCTCTAAATTGTCCATAGTGTGTGAATGTGTGATCGATTGTGCCCTGCAATGGGCCCCATGTTCCCTGGGATAGACACTAGGCTCCCCCACAACCCTGTGTAGGATAAACGTTATAGAAAATGGATGGATGGATGGATGGACCTTCTGACCAATCAGATTTGAGAATTCAACAGCACTGTAGAAAAGTATAATTCATGTTTTTTCTACATGTATATTATATCCATCTTGTTCTGTTTTGTCCATAACTATCTGTTTTCAATTTATGTATGAAATAATGAGGTCAGTTGTATTCAGTTAGTATTTGGGCAGAATTACCCATTCTCGTTGAAGTAAGGTGACCTAAGTAGTGAACATCCACAAAACCAGACTATAAGAAACAAGACTTTTATGGGTTTTTCAGTAAAATATTGTTTTGGGCCTTATGTCTAAGAAAAGTTCCTGATGGGGTTGGTTTTTTAGAGTGTTAGCACAATGTTCTGTCGTTCCATGCATGTCAGCTTTCGTGTGTCCATTTCTGACCACAAATATAGCACAAAAATTGGTTTATGCCCAACAAAATTGTGCATGTAAAGAGTGCCCTTGGGCATGTACTTACAAAACAGATTTTGTTTAAGGTAGACTCATTACTTGTAACTGATGATTCATTACGCATTACTAAACTAGCCTATAGCTCATTTCTTTAATGCAGAATAGAGACTGGGATCACATGGTATCCAGCAAAAAGCAGGAAGGATGAATGGTTTTTACCAGCTCATAGTGCGGGGGGGAAATCACGGTAATTAACATGTGTGCGTATTGCATGCTCATGTGGTGCAGGGGGCAGAGTTACTGTTCGTACTTTTTCTACTCTTTGATTTGTAATTGGAACAAATCCTGTTTGAATTTGGTTCTAGAATGGTATGGGTTTATAAAAAAGTCCTCTATGGCCTCTGCAGATCCTCCATCCCTACCAGACGTCCAATGCTGGTCACCGAGTTATCCCCTAAAAGCCCTGTGCTCATGGACTCTGCCGCAAGATCCGATACTACCAACCTATTACATCTCAACCTACAGGTAGGGTATGGAAATCACAACCATGTTCTTTAGTAAAATGTTGGTTGCTCCACCAATGTTTAAATTTCCCATGCGTATTCACACTGTGGACTTGCTCAGGCATCTTGAAGATATCTATTCATGCCAGAGACTGAGCGAACAGGACAGGCAATGTGTTCTCGAAGAACTGGATCTCTTCTCGATTGTGCCATACCTGGTTAACATCACAGCTGTCAACGCTCTCGGGAGCAGAAGCCGTGTCCTGCCTGTTATTTTGGAGGACATTGGTAAGATTTGCCTTAGTCTTAATCTAGTCCTAGTCTCACGACACTGTGCCTCTTTGTAAGTGGATTTTCTTTGCACCACTCCCCATTCAATACGTTGTATAGATCCTGACTTCATTAATGAGTCGAAAAAGGTCAGAGAGAATAACCTAGTTTCAATATCATTTACCATTTAATATCATATTTGATATACATTACGCTCATGTCCACTTCATTAGGAACACCTTTTCGTCCCTTGTTGATGAGAAAAGTCCTAAGAGAATGGCCAGGTTTGTTCAAGATGACAGGAAAGCTTATGATAACTTATATAGCCACTCTTTACAACCGTGTTGAGCAGAAAAGCATTTCAGAAGGCAAAATATGTTGAACCTCAAGGCAGATAGGCTACAACAGCAGAAGACCACATCTGGTTCCTGTCAGCCAAGAACAGGTATTTGAGGATACAGACTCACTGAAACTTGATGGTTGGAGATTGAAAAAAAACACCATATAGTGTACAGGTGTTTCTATTAAAGTGGCCAATTGATCGTAAAGTTGCTGTGTTGCGAATATTTTGTGGCCTGTTATCGCTTTTGTGCTCGGTCCGCAGTGAAGCCTGACCCCCCTGTTAACGTGAAGGTGACTCCTTTACCGGGCAAGAAGCTCCACTTGCAGTGGGCTCCTCCACCAACATGGCCAGACCCTGTGACCTTCCCCCTGAAATACAAAGTGCAGTTTCAATGGGGAAATGATGCAACTAGCATTGTGAGTCACACTCTGCTCCACACCCAACATTTTCTCAAGCATTTACACGCACAAAAAAATAAAGCCTTATAGGGTCAAATTAGGGCTAACTGGCATTTACTTTACTTTAGCCCTGTTAGCATTTATGAGGATAATGTAATTTCTTCCTCGTATTTCTTACCAACCAATGCTATTAAGTAAAAGAGGTGGACAGTTTTTATAATGGCTATCATGTTCATGAACCCATATCCATAATACTATCCAGGCCCTATCAGATAACATTGTAATATATTTACATATGACAGGAAACGAATCAGCATTAAAAAAAAAAGTTAAGTTACTGATACTGATGACCATAGACATGAACTAACAAGGTAAACAAATGCCAGTTTTGATTTATTAGCACTGTTAGCAGGTTTTTTTTGAGGGGGTGAGGTGTAGTTTGTTTTCTCCTCAGGCACCTAGCTTAATGCTAGAAATGCTACTGAAGGCTAGTTAGCATTACTTATGTTATGACTCTCAAAAATAAACTGTACTTTTCCCATTGATAGTACCACCCTAACAACAATGAAAAGTACAGTTTGGTACCTTTATTGCTGAGACTGTGTGCACTCTTACATTGCTGGCATAGCAAAATTCATATATACTAGCATTGTTAATATATTTGGGTACTTTTATAAATATGATTTTAAAAAACACTGTCTTTTGTTCCAGATGGGTCCCATCGAGTCAGAAAGCATGGTTCGGAGCGGAGTCATGCCCGGACGGACGTATCGTATCCGTGTATCTGTTATGGACCTCTTGGGTCACGGTCAGAGCAGCGACTGGAGCGACATCGTGAACATAACTTTGCCCAGGAGCTGACCAAAACCCATACAGAGACAGAACATGTCAACAATACTGAGTCATACTGATGTTTTTACACCATAAGTTTGAATTAACCGGTCACCCACAGTCCGTGAATGCAAACCTGAAAAAATTCGAAAGTCTACACTACCAAGATGTTTCATCAGATTGGCAAATTTAAAAATAAATAAATCGAAATGGGTGGAAAAAATGCTTTTGCATTTTTTATTTTTTATTTTCCATAAAATAAAACTGCAAGCTATATGGTCAACTCCAAAAGTATTGGCACCCTTTGGGGAAAAAAATGGTTGTATACTTTACACACAAGCTTTATGCATAGGGTGCCAATAATTCTGAAGTTGACAAAACCAGTAAGAACAGTCAACTGGTTTCATATATCAATTAAAGAATAAAATGTATAAATAATTTATGTGAAAATACAAATAACAATGAACATTTGCTTCCTCGTCACATGTGTTTATAGATCCCAATAAGTAGCATTTTCAGTCAGTTAAATCGATGACTAGTGGTGTCACGAACTCCGAATGCCTCACCCCCATGGTGAAAGATGGCGGCCTGGGCAGGTGCGCTGTCACTTTCTCCGGGCAGTGAGTGCCCGGTCCAGGCTTGCATGTGGCGTCACTGGGGATGTTGTGACGGCTCTGCATGGAGAAAGACGGCTGCCTGTTCATGTAGATGCTTGGGTCCGTTCTACTGTAGTGAGCCGGCCCGGGAGTCGTTGCCAGGTCCTCAGAGGGCGCCCCGTGTTTCATGCGGCGGGACATGGAGTAGCTGGCGCTGGAGGGCTTGTTGGGAATACACGAACCTAACAGGTTGGGCAGGGTGTAGCGGTTGGGGGCGGGCACGGCGTCTATGCTCCTGTGGCGTGTACGGAACGCCATGGTGTAGGACGGTGGGCGGCGATGCCAGTTTAGCGGAGGTGCCTTCTCTGGACTGTAGGATCCTGGGCCGGGGGTTTGAAACGGATGAGCTGGGGAGAAAAAAAAACAGTACAATACATTGTACATTTTAGGTACTTTATAGGAAGTCATAGCCTTGACTTCCTGTCAGAAAGCAAATGGATAAGGAGTTTAATTACTCGACCAGTCCAGAGCATCATTCTCACCTCCGACCTTCTTTCTACCCAGCATCGAGTATGACGGTGTGCCATCTCTTCCGAAGCGAGTGATCTTGCTGTCCACGTGATACCGAGGCCCAGGACTGGAGTCCTCAAACAGCACTACCGAGAATGCATTAAGAGAATGTGTAATTAAAGAAAGAATGTTGATAATGAGCGGTTAGCAGTGTTCAAAGTAGATGAGTTAAAAGTATAGTAAAAGTTAGTTGAAGCTAAATGTTTTTAAAGATATTTCAGTACCTCCTTTCTCTTTTGTGTTCTTTCAAAAACCACACCCCTAAACCCAGAGGCTAGAGTGCCTGAATGCTACTGCAAGAGGCAGTGCTTTCTGTAGACATGGCTCCTAGGGTTGTTGTGATTGGTTGGATGCTGGTGGTCCATATCAGTTGTTGTGTTTTTTTTTATTCTTTTTATTTTATTGTTGTTTGGACTGTAGTGCCACAGTTTTACCTCTGAGCAAATATTTTATTGAAAAAGCCAGAATGTCAGAAAAACAGAAAATATATAATAATTAAAAATACACTGACTGCACCTTTAATGAAAACTTTTTTGTAAAATGCTAATATTTATAACAAAAACGCCTCCGACAAAATATTGCCTCCAAAAATAACTGAAATAAAACAGTTATTTTTCATTTGTGCACAAATTTATAGTAGTGTGAAAATCACTCTATATTTCTCTGTAAAGATCAGACACAAATACAGAGCTGTAGAACTATAACCAGTACTAAAACTACATCCAGAGTGAAAATATATTGGGGTTTTTTATGTTGAAATATCAAAAATGAAAAGAACTATTATTAATATATTAAAACTCTCAGATCCAAGCTGAAAATATTCAAATCGATATTAATTTGTACTCGTTTGGGAAAAAAAAAATTAAAGCAACAATAAGACAGTTAGTGTAAATGCAGAAAACAAGCCCGAGCTAGATTTATTTTATTATTCCGGGCAATGCAACAGGAATATGCTGAAAGTATTTTTACTACTGCCTATTTTATGTCTGAAAGTCCTGAAAAGAATTACAGAGTTACACAGTTTCACAGTTGTAAAATTTTCTTTCCTGTTTCGGCGCCCCATTGCAAGCTGATATTACAATCGCCGTCATTGTGTGATTATTGTATTACACCGTACAACATAAACATATCAGGATGATGTGCACTGTTTAATTTGCAACACCCCCCCCTATTATAAGCAAGGTTGTAACGACAGTTTAGATATCAGATGCCGCAACGGTGGAGTAATCCATCTCCACAGTTTACGCCGGGGAAGTCCAAGCATGCCTGGTGGTTATGATGAGCAGGAAGCTCTTAGCTCAGCCTCATATAAATAGCAGTGTGATGGCAATGACATGAGGTCTGATTCCACTTACTTTTGCTGCTCATGCGCCGGTGGAAGGAGTATGCCGGACTGCTGGGCTTCGTGTAGTCGTGGTTTATGTAGCCCATGGTAGGGGGGAGAGCGTAGTGCCCTGGTCCAGGCCCTTAATAATAATAATAATAATAATAATAATAATAATAATAGGTTGCATTTGTTCATTTGACATGCAGTTCTATCTAAATCCATGCACAGAGCTAAGCATATGGGTCTTATTACAGCTCAATAGTGGTCATGGGAACTCAAAAACATTCCTACTGTGCTGAAAAAACAAACAATAAACCTTCATAGAATTTGTAATGGTTATAATGAGAATTGTATTGGTTTGAATGGAAACTAATGGTCCCTGTGGGTCTCTACTGGTCATTTATTGCTTTCTACTGGTGGCATGTTATGTCTAGTGAGTACTATTAAGGACCAATAATGGTAATGGTTTTAAGGGTTTGCTGATGTAATGGTATTCGTTGTGGAAACCATTAGAATTCTTTTGATGGTTTCTATTGTTTTTTTCAGCAGGGTAGAACAGAACCTTACCTCTCAAGAATCATTTCTATAATAATAATAATAATATTAAGAAGAAGAAGAAGAAGAAGAAGAAGAAGAAGAAGAAGAAGAAGAAAATACATAAATGTATACAGTACTATTAAGAAAAAATTGCTTCTTAGTTTTGCACCAAGGCTACAAGGCTAATGTTACTAGCAAGCAAATGAAGCCCTAGTTTCTCATTTATTTATGAAGTAAATAAATTCTCGTCTACCTCTTATTTTAGTTTAAACAGCTTTCACTGACAGTCTAATTTCACTTCAGTTATTGTTTTGTTGTTGTTGTTTACTCCTTTACTCCGTCCGGCTCTCTGACCTCCTCATTTGTAGGCTCTGCTCAAACGATCATGCTAATACCACCACCGACACCAAATCTACACTGCATTCATCATTAATATCCCCCTGAATATCTCTGGAAAATGGTAAGTGAGGAAAGAAGCTTTGTTTTCAGAGAAACCTGGCTGTTATCTGTTGTGAGCTTGTAACGATCATAGCAATAGCAATGTAGCCATCTGTGGCGTTAGCAAAGCACGCAACCTGAAAGTTCTCACAGGAGTAACTAAAATACAAGAAAGAAGAAATACTTAAACATTAACATAGAGAATGTGTTTGAAAGTGAATGAAAGTGTGAGTGTTTTGAGGAAGCAAAAAGATGATGGCTACTCCTGTTGTTAGCAATATATATATTTTTTAAATGACAGCAAGTCTGTTTGAGAGACATGCTCTGAGGTAAATTTGAATGATACTAAACTGCTAGCTGAAAGTTTAGCTACAGTACATTAACCAAGCAACTTCAGGCATTTGTAGGTAACAGGGACAACTGTATAACCTTAATTTGTAGGTATTGATTAAAACATATTAAAACTATCAGAGGTGAATTTTTATTTATTTATTTCATTATTTGTTTATTTAATTTAAACTTCTGCTAGAACTCTATCCTTCCAGTTCAAGGATACATTAGAGTAAATGTATTTTTAGCCTAAAATTCAGCCACATGTGCAGAACACATTGCTTGAGTCCTGATGCACAGCTGTAAAAACCCTCATTTAAATCCTGACTTCTAGCAGGCCATGAAATTTCATACTGCTCTAAAGAAAAGAGGGAAAAAAAAGTCAGCCTAGGGGACAGGCAGGTGTCCCTGTGGACTCATTTTAATGCTGATCCGGTTTCTTATGAGTTTCCTTTGCCTTAAATTTGTGTTTGAGTTTCACAAATTGAGAACATGCGTGTGGCACTTTTTGTTAAATAAATCTGCACGTAATGTGAAAAATATCGTATTTCTTCTCGATTATAAAACACACGTTAACGACCTTCATCTAGAAAGCGCCACAATGTATATAGTATTGTATAGATTCAACTTTTAAATGGGATTACTTCAAAGCATTTCACCATTATACTTACAGTTACACCTTAACATCTTATACCACAACACAGTTGAATCCCAGAGTTCTGATTGGTCAGAAGGTGTCGTTAATTTTCTATAACGGCAGCGTTGACGTACTGTACCTTATTGTTTCTATAGCAACAGAGATAATTGTATGGTATATGGACTTGTACGGGTGAACCACATAAATGGATATAAACGTGTAATTGTTGACACAGTGACGTTTTCTTTAGGGTACTGCATCCCTAGTGTCAGCTTTGTGGAACTTTTTGTGACATTTTCTAACCATATGTGGGAAAAAGATAATATCACAAGTATTTTTAGCCTTTTTTTTTTTCAGAGCTCCGACATTCATGCTAGACATTCAATAGCTTAATAGCAGTGAAGTTAGATGGCCTTTATTTGAAAGCGGATATTGAGGCACACCACAGCCTGAAGTGTCCAGACCACCAAACTTGGGTGGTTTCTTCAGAAATGGCAGGGTGCTCGTAACACAACCCCTCTTTATTAGACCGAACATGGGCTCAGGATTAAACTCTGATGCACGCCGCAAGTCCACGACTACACAAGCCTTTGATTATGGGGTTATTCCGACCCAGCTAAGGTCTCGCTCTGAATCTTCACACATGGCACTCCAACTTTATCGCAGGAAAAATTAGTCTTGCTGTATCCAAAAATCCCATTTAAAAAACTACCTAATATAATATACTCCAAGAAAATATTGTATCAAGGGGTGAAATTATATATTAAAGCTTATTTTCTCTAAGCATAAGGAAACTAATAGTCTGTAGGGGTTTATTGTCTGGAAAGCAACATAATAGAAGGAGACGGAAATTTTCCGGAAGATTCAAAGAACTCACCCCTCTCCCGGCCAGCGATGAGAGGACGCCGTCTCGTCACTTCTTCTGCCATGGAGCGCACGGTCCTGCTTCACAGAGACCGTCCTCGTGTCCAGGTCTGGCACAGGTTGAGGACTCAGCCTCATGCACACACACACACACACACACACACATATGGGACGGCCAACTACGACCTGAATTATAGATGATCATTACAAGGGTGAGAAACCTTATCCTCATCCGAGCGATACACACATCCAGGAGCAACAAAAAAAGGAGTGGAGGAAATGTTAGCAAGGATGACGTGAAATTTGCATAATGCATCACTGTACAATGATTCAAGAGCTAGGTGTGAGAAGAAAATTGGCCAAAAAAAATGTGTGAAGGTCAAATCAATAAAGAGTCTTCGTGTCTTTTAAAAAAAATAATAATAAATAAATTTGTCAGTTTTTAATCTCTGTATTTATATATCCAATACATCTACATGTTCCTATCATATTAAAGTAATTTTAAAAAGTCTTTATCATTAAAAATACTGACTATTATTAAAATATTCTTACCTCTTACATACATTTTTTTTAAGTATCCTTCTTGTATTTTCCTGCTGCCCCCGTAACACCCACCACCCACCCCCACCCCCCAAGTTGCCATGTGGACACACACTTTGTTACCGTGGATTCGGATTGCAGCTCACGGGTATCTCTTGGCTCGTGTGTCATTCAAAGAAGTACTATGTTCATGGCTCTGAGTTACTTGATTGGATTAGCAAGAGTGGTTTAATTAAGAAGAAAAGAATGCCTCCACAAAAAAAAATGCTAATTAAAATGTTAAATTGCATTTTAGTGAAGTCCTAACTACTCCTTTAATATACACTCAGATTCATTCTATTGGTTTTCTAATTCTATTACCGTATTGGATTTATAAACTCGGTTCAAACTTGATAACTAATAACATTAATAATCATAATGTTTTATTATCAATTATAAACATTGAAAAATATGAAAAGAAATGTGAATTTGTGAATATATTATTACTATTACTATCAGTATTCTTTATTAATGTTTTCAAACTACAATAATCTAGCTATGCATTTTTGTTTGTCCAGAAATTAATTTGGATTTGAGTGTGTTTATAATCGTTAATGAATATTTCAGTCGATTTATAATGATTTGTAGGTTGTTTTTATTTGTTACACAGATGGCACTAGACATGATTATATGTTAGTAAAGAAATTTCTTATAGCACTTATATTACTGGAGTGATACACCTTCTGTGCTTGGCCCCCGAATGATTTACCAATATAGGCTTTATAGAAAGTGGTACCCAATATTGCACGGACATGGTGTATGTAATTTAGGAGACGGGGCACTAGGGCGGTACAGCAGAGTGTGTATAGTGATGGTGGAACAACAGGACGGACCCCAGCAGCGCATTAAACATTAAAAGCCACTCCAAAGTGAGATGCATTCCATTTAAATGGAGGGTTCCTTTACACAAAATGGAAACAGTGATGACATTCAAGATAAAAACACTCCCAGATAGCAGATGAGTGATGACACAGCGCCGGTCCATGTAAATTATTGCTTTCATCTGGCCAGCATACCGCCATGGAACGACAGAGAGGAATTCATGCCAATGGTGGAACCTTGATGAAACCACATCTCAGGCATGATACAGACGACGGCTTAGCCACAATACATTTGCAGTCACCATAACGACTGAACTTAATCTGCCTAAACTCAAGCAGATTTGGTCCAACAATTGGCTGGAATGGAACTATATATATATATATATATATATATATATATATATATATATATATATTATATATATATATATATATATATATATATATATAAACCACTGTTATGCAAATTATAGACTGAAAGTCAATTATTTTTACAGTTTTTTTTAATGTATTGTTTAAAAAATATTTTACACATAAAGTTTAGGATTAAAAATGGGTAAATAGTAAGTGTAAGTGGTCTTAAAGCGACGAATACTGAAAAAAACAATAGTTTCACAGCTAGGTTTAGACTTCATGTACATCTATGGCTGTGACTGATGTCACCCCATTTATTTCAAGACCACACAAAAAATCTAATATTTTGTACATCTTGGTACATTAGTTTGTTAAATTAGTATTTAATTACTGCAGAAATGTTTTTACATTTTTGTACCTTAATTTGTTATATTAGTACTTTATTACTTCAAAAATTACATTATTATACTTTTTTTTGTTAAATTAGTACTGTACTTAATTACTGAAAAAGTATTTACCAAGTAAAATATATTGAATATAAGCAACTTCAATCACCATTTCTCTTATAAGCCTATTTTTTTTTAAGTGTCTGCCAATTAAGCTTGCAAATAGTAACTATGTCTAGAAATAGGTTTAGAAATCTTATATTTGTTATATAATGAATTTTCCTTTGTTGAATTAAATCTACTTAGACATAATTTTTGCAGTGTAGTTAAGGTTTCTAAATTTACATTCTTAAATTAACTAGCTTGTAAAATTTCCTACTTTGGCTTGTTCAGTTAGCTACCAAAGTAAGTTGTGTAAATTACTTTGTTAAACTGGCTAGCTAGTAAATGTTCCTACTTTGGCTTGTTAAAATTACAGGTATTTTTTGTTGCTAATGTCTTGGTCATTGACTTCACAAACAAATCAGCAAAAATTAATGTGAATGGTTTTACTTCTTTTATTATTATGTGGCCAACTTCATAAAATTTCTAAACATTGTCAATAAATTACTCTTTGATCGAATAGCATCCCATCCAGGGTGTATTCCCTCTTACTGAAAATCTGAATAACAGTTTTTAATCTCTGTATTTATATATCCAATACATCTACATGTTCCTATGATATTAAAGTAATTTAAAAAAATGTAAAGTCTTTAATCCGAATGGAATAGAAAAATGAGCTTTAGATTTTGGTTTTTGTGTTGTTGGGTTTTTTGGGGTGGAGCGGCTTCCTCTTACATGTGTCTCAAACCAGATTATTTCAACTTGTGGCTCTGTGACAGAGGAACGAGTTCCACGATTGAACCTTAAAGAAAGTCTCAGCTTTTCTGACCATCAATTCGAAGGACCATCACGCTGTCTGTATCTGATTGGGTGATCGATAATCTTTGTTCCTTTCAGTTCCTCGCATTTCTCTGTTATTTCTATTTCCGTGTGTCGTCTTGTACAAAACTTGTATAGCTTCTAGATCTCACCTACGTGTGAGCTTAGTTGTTGCTCTCTCATTTCTTCCTCCTTCTATCTCTCTCTTGTTTCTCAAGTCCATCTCGCGGGACTTTGGATAACATCTCGAAGCTCGAATTGGATTCACATTCAAATTCTTGTGATGATTTATTAAATAAAAATGTAAATTATACTTAACATTTTGTACTTTCATTCATACATACATACATACAGATATATATATATATATATATATATATATATATATATATATATATATATATATATATATATATATATATATATATATATACCACTGTTATGCAAATTATAGACTGAAAGTAAATTATTTTTACTGTATTTTTAAATGTATTGTTTAAAAAATATTTTAGATAACACAAAGTTATCTGATAGACAACCTTAGTGATTCTGAGATCATTTACAATTTTATTACTACTGTATTACCTGTTACAATGTGCTGCTTTTTAGTCATAGGAATGGCTATATCAGGTATTTAATTTTTAAATTAAGTACTTTTTCCATTTTTGCCATTAAAAAATTCATTTGAGTTAAACTTGCGTACTGCAATGTACAGGATGAATTATATATAATGACTATAACATATAGTTATAACATGTAGTGAAGATTTAAAACAGTAAAAAAATATATATATAAAAAATTAATCCATTTAAATAAGACCTACAACAGAATTTAAATTAGTTATGAATTATTCATGTTATCAAAACATTCAATGAAATGTGCTCCTCAATATACATATAGAATATACCAGAAAGTATATAAACATATTACTTTTTTTAAAATACAATTCAAAAACTATTGTGTTAATAGTTGGTTGTGTGAAATATTGTGAAATTTAAGACAATACTGATATTAAAAATACACTAAAGTGCAGTATTATTAAAATCAAAAAATATTGATTTAAAATATTTTATATAAAATATAATCTAAAAAAATATTTTAAAAAAATAGTGAAAAAAAGTGATTTTTTAAAATTTATTAGACAATTCTTGTGATTGTGAGTCATGCGAAGATTTTTCCCCCCTAATAAATTCAAACTAGAAACTTGAGCATGGTTTTCTTTGATCAATTAATTTTACTGTTTATATTTTTTATTTAATTTGGAAAAAAATGTGGTTGTTGATAACGTTTATATTTTTTTCTAAATATTTTCTTCAATATTTCATCTTTTTAGTAACCGATAGGTTTTTACTAAGTACAGCTTCAGAAGCACTTTGTTTGCACTAGTGAAAGTTTTGACCTTGCTTTTAATTTTTACCACATCTACTAAATACATTGGGGTCTAAATGTCTGGATGCAGTATTGAAAAATCTTCTATTTTGCATTCTTGTTTAATACAACTTTTTTTCATTACAAATGATATTATCATGAATAACCAGAGTGAAATGTATAAGGGACAAATCTCAAGGAAATTGGAGCTTATTGAACAAATGAGTTTACATCCCAAAATTGCTGTATTTTTCAACATAACAAATTGGCTGAAATATAAATAATGACCTAGGAATAGTGAGGAATATTTTGTACAATTTTGATAATTTCAAAAACTTTATTACCAGTTTTATTTAAAAAAAACTAATTTCCAGAATTTTAATGCAGTCTTAGACTTTTGCACTTCACTGTACATGTATATAAATCATAATATCATGAATTGGTACTGTAAATTTGTAAATTGATCAAATGTATAGTGATTTACAAATTGATTTATAAATGTATAAAATTTACCGATCTGTTTAAACCAAAAGTAAATACAAGTGTGAAATTAAAGTGCAATTATGTGTGATGCATGCGATATAAATTATAAATAAAAAATTTTAACATGAAATACCCTGAGATCAGACTTCACATTTGGATTTTATTACTAGCAGACTTAGAGTTAAGTTATAGGACAAATTGGCAAATTTAATTCTCAAAATATAGCCTACGTAAATGTGAGAAGACTATGGAGTCATATTTGTAGCTACTTTACAAAACAAGCTAATTTACAAAACTTGACTAGCTAGCTAATTTAGCAAAGTAAATTGCAAAACTTAAATACTTTCTAGAAATAAATTCTTGAAATTAGCAAAATTATATGGAAATAGAATGACCATTTCAAGTATGAAATGGTCCAGTAACCATACCTAGAAATAGGCTTAATAAGTTTATATTTGTTGAAAAACTATCTAAGAAAAAGGAATATTAGTTTAAGAACCTAAATTACAAAACTTAACTAGTTACCAAATTAAACAAACTAATATAAAAAAATATTCAAGCATAACATATTTCTTTAGACATTATGGTGAATTTAAAATTTGACAAACAGTTTTTTTTGTTTTTTTTAAATCTCAGGAGATTAGTCATGAGTACTTAGTAGGTGAAAATAAAAATGTCGCGACTAACACTTAACTCAAAAATAGTACTTAAGTACAACTTATTTATACAACAACTTAATTATAGTATTTTCACCACATTTGTTCCACCAATCATTTTTTATACCACGTCTCCAAAACAGAACATAAAATATAATGCATTTATTATTAACGTCTGTAAATTAGAAAACATTGTTCATGGTGTGATGTTCAATATTATAGTTTAATAATTCAGTCAGTCATATTACAATCTACCTACTTATAATTTAAGAGCCAGAACACTTTACACTTATTCTTTTTAAATACGCTGATACAATTCAGTACAAAAATAAAAAGCAGTACAATTGTACAAACATACATACAATTATTTACTAACAGTCCCGATGCCACAGAGTTCGATTGCGGGATGTGTTTTTATTTTGTTTTTTGGAATTCCAGCCATGAGGGCAAGAGTGAGAGGATTAATCCAATGCTGAATATACAGAATAGTGACCCAGTCAGTCCCAGCCTCTGTATCTTTGTCTTTGCGAATGTAAACTTTGCAATGTTGCAATGTTTATCTTGAGTCCCGCTGCGACAGAAGTAGAAATGCTTTAACGGACTAATTATGATGAGAAAAAATTATCTTCTATTTTTAGTTCAGGAAGGTGACACCACATGGTTCACCACGAAACCTTAAATTCAATAAATGAATTCTAGAGAAAAAAAAATTGTGGTTGTTATAAATGACAGATTTTGAGTTTTTTTCCTCCAAGTTTCTTGCAAGTTGGGTTGCCCAATATGGACGTAGTACTACACTGATTTTTATTGCTACATACTGAGATTGTGAGATTAGAATAAAAAAATAAAAAAAACATCAGTAAAAATTTGGTTTAAAAAAAGCTTATTACAACTCGGTTGAATGAGGTCATCTTCATATTGCAAACTGAGAGCTATTCCTGTCAAAATGCACATAAACAACTGCACAGAACTGGAACACTCATTAATGGTTGATCATAGGGTTGGGTGATATGAGATAATAGCACGATACATACATTTTCCGTAATATCGTCAGTAGTTACATAGTAACAAGTAGCTGACTGGATATTAACATTTTATTATTTAAAAAAAAAAAAAAAAACACATGTGGCACTACTTGGCAAATGCATATATGTATCTTTCAGCTGGAAATATGGATAAAGTGTACCTTAAGGTTTGAACCATAATTTGAACCATAATTACCCTTTAAAAAAGTAAAAGCTTTATGAATGGTACAATTTAGAGAGTAGTGTCAAAAATATCTTTAAATATCACGATGTAATATTCCTGCTATATCACCCACACCTACTATACAGGTATGTCTGATTAGAGTGGACACTCATGAAGATGATTCTAGTAAAAACGAACACAAAAAGAACGTATTCGGACATATTCTGCTCGTTGATATGTATTACGACTTGGCCTATGCTACTCTGGGGGGTGTTGAAACATCCAAATCTGGACTATTTAGCACACAACAGCACATCATGAAACATTAAGGTACTGGTTAGAGGGGGTCATTTGTATATTGCAGCCTTCTGTTGTGTAATAATATCACAGAAACGAAATGCACGAAATGTCGTGTGACGTCATACTCGGAACAAAATGTGCAAATCCCAGCCCAAGATATCGTCCATATCTGTCATGGGTATCAATCAAACATAAAAAAAGGCTGGTTTCCTGTCCGGACCAAACAAAAAGGCACTTTTTTTAATGAAGTGTCCAGTGGATTTGAAATCTCAGGTTGTTCCTTCTCAAGTCTTTCTGCAGCAGGATTAGCAGCTAGCGTGGCACAAAAAAGAAAGCTAGCTGCTCCCATCCACCCCTCCCATCCCCTAATCCCCCATCTTGTCCAATGTTCCAGCAGCCAGGGGGTTGATGTTGCTACGATTTATCTCCTTGAAGAACCTGAAAAGAGCAGAGCAGAATCACTGATGAGTCAATCGTGCTTAGTGAGACGCGGAAGCACGTGTTCGCGCCCGACTGATTAGGAGGCTCACTCAAAAAAGAATGCACTGATCAAAATACTCGGGGGGGGTCAAGCTAAATTTTAAATCACAAGGCTGCTTTTAAAGGCTTTGCATTTGGGTGGTATAATTGCTCAAAGGTTCTGGAAAACTTCATGCTGCGCTGGAAGATTAGAGGCAGTCATCCCGGTTCAAAAGTTCCCCGGTCGCACGGACAAACGTTTAGCATGTGTCCTTGCACAGAGTAGAGAGACCACAGCGCACATGGAGGGGTGGGATCGGGAGGGAAGGGGGGGAAGGGGGGTTCAGGAAAAGTGTCTAATGATCTGTCGGTCATGTTCTTTGCGTGCACTTGAGCCCAGACCCGTTGCGAAACAACCCTTGCCATTACCAAACAAAGAATTACCACAGAATCGTAAAAGAGACAAATAGTAGTGCAGACTGCAGATGGGGTCTTGTTCAGAAGTGAGTTAAACAGAGCGCCTTGATTTTTTGCGCAAAATCCAAATAGCTGACACTTCTGTAAACAATTTAGTCATAAAAATGTAAAGCAGACATTGTCACTCACTTTAATCTGTCTAGACATTCAACTCGCTTGGGGATCAAATTACTACTAGTAGTAATACAACAACTACAACTAATAATAATAATAATAATAATAATAATAATAATAAATTCTTAAAAATTATTAATTTCTAAATTAGGATTGATTGATATGATCAAATATTATATGGTAAGCTTTTAAAATATTCCCTTTTCCTGTGCTTGACCAAATAAATTACAGAAAACTGGACACACGCCAAGGTTTTCTTCCAACATTCACTTTATTAGAGCTGGGACCAATTATTTGAAAGATCAAAAAAAAAAACGCGGTTAAATAATCAGTAGTCGCATGCTCATCAGTACGAGTTAAGTTGAAGTGGCTGGAAACAAACTGGACTTAATCAGCCATCAGACCTCGGGACAATTTAAAATTGACCCCGATTTTCTAGCTGTAAATGTGGAATACTCGGCTGCCCATCTCCGGCTCTGCAGAGTTTGGTTAACACACACCTGGATCTAATATTCAGACACTACTGTCCATCGTTTAATTATTTGGTCATGTACTCTATCCAGTATTAAGAGAGGAAAAAAAAGTCTAGACAGAATGAACGTCTGCTTTCTTACTTGAATATTTAGCATTAAGCATCTGTATTATTCAATATGTTGTCTGTATTTATTGTTTTGTCTGAGTAATATGTCTGTATTGCTTTGTCCCAGTATTTCATTTGTACTTATTGTTTTGTCTGAGTAGTTTGTCTCTACGAATTGGTTTGTTTTATTACTCTGTCTTTTCCATCTTTTTTTTTTCTGAATGTTTTGTCTGTGCTTATTATTTTGTCAGAAGGATTGTTTTGTCATATTTTTGTTTAAGCATCGTGTTATTATTTATTGTTAAGAATTTTGTCTGCATCTATTGTTTTGTCTGAATATTTTATCATTATCATTTTGTCATTTTTTGTAATTGTTGTTTTGTATATTTGCATGATGATGATGATGATGATTATTATTATTATAATTATGTTTCCCATATTATTTGAATATTTTGTCACTACGAGTTGTTTTCTTTGAGTATTTTGTCTGAATATTTTGCCTTTAATTGTTGTTTTGTATATTTGCATGCTTATTTTTTTCTGCTGATTATGTTATTATTTTGTCTAAATAACTTGTCTGTATAGATGGTTTTGTTTGAGTTTTGTCTATACTTATTGTTGTTTAAATACTATGTCTATTTATTTACTTGTTTCAGTATTTTGTCTGTATCTGTTATTTTGTCTGAAAACTTGGTTTGTTTATTATAGATTTGTAAATTGTTTGCATGCTTATTATATTATTATTTTGTCTAAATATGTTGCCATTATGGATTGTTTTGTTTGAATATTTTGTCTATATTTTTTTAAAACATTTTCTGTATTTATTTTCTTGTTTAAATATTTTGTTTGTACTTTGTTTTGTCTCAAAACTTGGTCTGTTTATTATTCTTTTGTAAACTGTTTGTATGCTTATAATTTTATTATTTTATTATTTTGTCTGAATATGTTGTCAGTGTGGATTTTTTTGTCTGTATTTATTTTCTTGTTTAAGTATTTTATCTGTAGTTTTTGTTTCGTCTGATTATTTTGCCTCTAATTATTGTTGTCACAATATTTTCCCTGCACTTATTGTTTTGTCTATATTTTCTTTGTTTTTTTTAAGTAATCTGTATGTACTCTTTTTTTCCAGTTTCATTTTTAGTGAACATTTCTGCCTAGCATTTCTGCTGAACATTTCTGCTGAACGTTTCTGCTGAACGTTTCTGCTGAACTGTCTGTACTCTTTTGTCCGAATATTTTTCCTGAATAATCTGTTTGGGTCTACTGTTTAAAACATATTTGATTCATTTCACCACCAGGATTCTGGGTGTGGTGTCCCAGGTGCCTGTGCATAAGGATCCAATGACATGGGTGACTGCATGCGATTTGGGTGTAAATGTGTTTAGGATGACGCTAAAGTAAGGAACGGAGCCACAGGCATACCTGGTTTCGGGTTTTGTGAGACTTCTGCAGCCAGACGCGCCACTGGTCGTATTGTTTGATGCTCATGGCACTGCAGTCGGAAACACGCTTGCGCACCCAGCTGAAGAACTGCTTCAGGTCCTGACGCAGTGTCGAGTTCTGCCGCGCCGCTTTGGAGTCGCACGAACCTGCCATTGAGCGCTCTGAACAGCAGAAAATGATACAAAAATGTTCATGTGGATTAACATATGGATGCCCAACTCTGCCTGTACTCTTTATTCTGATTCATTGTAAAAAACAGAAAAGATCCAAATTGAGCAAGAGTACTTATTGAATCCTTGAACACCAGGAGCCATGTTCCACTTAATAAACTCTTCCTCAGAATTTTGGATGGTTAACTGGTCTAGATCTTCAAATGGGGTCTACTTTGAACCTATTTTGCTGTAGGGGTCCAGCAGGACAAACCAAAGAACATTGCACTCAGCATTACACTTGATGATGGGTTTAAGTGCTGGAAAATGTACGTGGTGCAAAGTCTACGTGATGCACAAAGTGTGCTCTTCTATAAAGAGTTATAATTTAAGCATGTTCTACTTCCTTTCGTTTCCCAAACAGATATTTCTCAGATAAGTGTGCATAATTTCAGTTTTTTCGCTATTCTCGCCATATTCGGCCATCCGAAAATTTGGCTTTGATGTGTTTGTGTAGCAATGTGCCAAAATAAAAATTTATAAATCGACGTGAATTGTTGAACTTTCCCAGCAAGATAACGAGCTGTTTGTTCTGCCAGGCCCTGATAGGAGTTGGATGATGGACAATGATTGTTTGGATCTGGAAAATTTTCAAACCTTGCCCCGACTGCAGCAAAAATTAAAAAATGTGCGAGTCTCAGAGGCTATGGAAATACTGCCGAATAATCGCAGCAGGGAGTGAAATAAACCTTGGCCTTAATGAGATAATGACCATATCTGCAGGCAGTGGGTACGGAAAACATACAGCCAACACTAACCCAAGAGATAGATCACTGGAATTGTTAAACACCTCCCATGAGGCTTCTCTCTACAGCTTAAAACAAACTGGACGTTTTGATGCAACAGGTTAACTTTTAGCTTCGTGAGTTTGTTCGCTGACTCAAGATTGATTCGTTTGGTTAGACAGTTTGCCCAAACACACACCACAACTCCTGTGCACGCTGTAACACAATAGTGTTGCCCTGCAAGCCATCGTTATATCGTTTAGCTTATCGTTTGAGTCACCATAAACACAAATAAGCACCCGTCACTGAGATTTTTAACACCGGCTTCGTGTTCTAAAACTCAAGGGACGAGCGCTGATCGTGTCCCGAATCACCGCTCTCTTTCAGTTTTATGCCGCATAATGAGACCCGGGATGAAAAAAAATAAATTTAGCTCTACTTTAAATAAATAGCGACTTCGGTCACTCCAGATGCGGCGTGTGAGTTACAGGAAGCGGTGGAACGTGGTGGGGAGCTAATCTGTTAATCTTCAGAAAACAGTCTTTCGAAACAAATGTATCAAATGCTCCCTGCGGCCACTTTTTGGCGAGCCGCAAAGTGGGAAGAGATGTGTGGGACGTGTAATCTGTTTCATGTGCTGAGATGGTTTTTTAGCTGCTGGATTTAGCACTGTCTCGAATGTGTATCCCATTAAGCAACGGACTTGCAGGACACGTACAATATGTGGCGACGTGATGAAGGACGGATGGTGTCTCAATCCTGCTGCCGCTTTTATTTTTTGCCATTTTCCTCTGCAGAGATCACGTTGTGTCTGCTAGCCATCCTTTTTTCCCTTCTCATTATGTCTTTTTTTTGGCTTGTTGATTACCAGCATGTGCAAATATTTCTCCTCGTCCACTAGAGGTTTCTAGTCATGATAATTGGAATCCACAGCACAGTTCGTCTCAATTTGCTTCAATTTGAAGAAAGTCTCGTCTTCATACCCCACGCCCGAGGTATCACTTGATATCGGGTCTCAATATTGAATTAGTAAAGTTGCGCGTGAATGTTTTCACAAGGCAAACCAAGCTAAAAATTCCAGGCGGATTTATGAACACTTGGGTAAAACCCAAATTTTCTTCATACTAATGTGCATGTGCGTAAATGGCAACCGGGCATCACGATAGCTGATTTGCACTGACTGATGCCCACAAAATTTCATAAATGGCAAAATGATGACTAAACGGTGAAAGAGTGCCTCCTTTATAAAGTCTTCCAGCTTTATAAATAAATTCTCTACTAATTGAATACAGTCTTCTACATGTTATATATGTTATTGTTGACGTGTAGCATTTAAAAAAAAAATGTCTGTGCAGCAATTCTAGCTAACGAATCTCACCGCTGTGTGGCGTGGACGCTGCTGTCGGATGACTCCAGTCGCTCCAGATGCCCGCCTTCCTCGATCCCAGGATGCCGACTGGGTTACATCGCACCTGGACGAAGTAAACGGTCCCCGGCCTGAGCCCTGCCAACCTGCAAGACGTCTGGTTCCCCATGTCATCCACCACCTACAGCAAGAGAGAAACCCAAACAAAAAACGTCACATCAAAGACCTAGACACACACACACAACACACACACCGACTGATAGGGCCTGTTTACGTTCCTAAAAACCAGACTATTCATGCTAGAATCCACAAAGCAAGCTGGCACAGGCTCGTGTGTTAAGCAGGAGACAATAATCTCTCGGAGAGAGGATCTGACATGTATCCTCGAAAGAAGCCAACACACACACACACACGTCAGCATGAGACAGTAAACGATACAGTCAAACACACGCTTCATGCTGTTCTTCACCGTGCACGCCTACTTCGCCCGAGAGGAAATCTGTTATCTATTACTTATTACAGACTGAGTAATTGGACGGGTGAAGACGGCACCAACAGCTTACAAGCGGCGGCCGAAACCCAAGCCAAGCCAAGCCAAGATCCTACGTTCTCCTCTAATGTTCTTTCTAAATACTGCATATTTGAGAGGACGGACGAGTTTCAAACGCAGGAATGTACTATGCCTCCGAGCGGGATAATAAGCACCGGGGCCCCATGTAATTATTTACAACCACGACCGGCCTGATTCGGCCCATGTCCGCCGTCTCCCTTCCCTTTTACAAAAGCAACAAACATTCAAGAACGCCACAACCAACATGATCAAACAGTTCGCTCCACGCTCCGATTCGTCACAGGGCCATCATTACAATTGAATACTTGAATGGTAACAGACTCGCTAGGTTGCAGCGTAGCCAGGAGGACGACAGGACAACGTGCTGGAGAAGAAGCGAAAGGAAATGAACACTTATTAATCGCTCATATTTCGGGAACAGTCGGATACCCTATCTGAGCGATGAATAAATAAAATAAATCGACGATATGTTGTGTTATGTGTAACCCAACCTCTTTGGCCTGCTCCAGAGAGAACCTGCCTGCTGATTGAAACCATATGAAGAACACAAAGAATGGTGAAAGCTTATTTCAAGGCCGTGTATCATGAAGACACGAGGACTGGAAACCTGTTCCGGCTGTTGTCGGAAAGGACATTCCCGACTATCCATAGAAGCGAGAACTTAGACAGAACTTTAAACATTTCTTCAGATTTTGGGATCATGGGCCGGCACCAGTTAACAATTAAGGCCATTAGGAATTGAGTCAGGTGTACGGGAGCAGGAAAATAAACTAACGTGCGCAGTGATGTGGGCCTCGAGAGCCCAAAGTCACTTTGGAAGCTTCTCATATCTTTTTGACATCACATCACATTTCCTTTGGTGAAGGAGTTTGCCAGATTAGTCAAGTATCAAATCTCCAGGACAGAAAAATGCGATTTTTCTAAAAAATAAGAATAAAATAAAAATACAAAAAAATTAACCCCTCTCTTGTCCAATTATAGGTATATACTGAACAGTCCGCTCCAAAAGTATTGGAGCTGCAATGCCAATTAGTTTGTTTTTTGCTATATGCTGAAGACATTTGGGTTTGCAATCAAAAGTTGAATACGAGATGACAGATTGGAATTTCTTCCACTTTCGTTTTCTGATATTTACATCTACATCTAGGGAGCAGTGGTGTCTGGGGGCAGTGGAGGCTTAGCGGTTAATGCTCTGGGTTACTGACGGGAGGGTCGGGGGTTCAAACCCTGGCTCTACCAAGCTGCAGAAGCTTGGCCCTTGAGCAAGACCCTTAACCTTCTCTGCTCCAGGGGTGCTGCATCATAGCTGACCCTGCACTTTGACCCCAACCTCCTAGCATGTTGGGGTATGCAAAGAAAAGAATTTCACTGTAATGTATATGTGCCCAATAAAGACTCATTATCATTATCGTTAGATGTGTTAAACAGCTTAGAACATGGCACCTTCTGACGAAACAGATAGTCTTAAAGTAAATAACACTTAATGTCTGGTTGCATATATATTGCTAGCAATGACTCCGATTTTCCCCTCAGCTTCAAAATGGCTTGCTTTTTCTCCCATAGGCAGCGCTCTGGTCTTCATGTTGGTTTATCCTTTTTAACAATAAAATACAGGTTTGGCAAAAGCCATGGCTCGAACCAAGAGCTTTTACTCATTTAAACAATCAATCTGAGAGGGCACACGTGGGCCACAAGAAACACCTTAAAGTTGCATGTTCCAATACTTTTGATCACTTGAAAAATGGCTGGGTTCAAACAAAAGTGGGGTTTTTTTTAGATATAAACATCAGGAAATGGAAGCTGAAATTCTCACCTATCGACTCGTGTTTATCTTGTAACCCCAAACCCAAATGTGTATGGCAAAAACAAAAAGAATATGGCGTAAGATTGCGATTTCTTAACTTGATGCGAAAGTAGTACAACAAGATAAAGCAACAAATCCAAACAATTAGCTCTAATAATTCCTCGGACCAATCCTAGTTCCAACCACTTTCAACTTTAGTTCCTACCCATAATTGGTATAATTAGAATATGATACTCATATACGACCTCTTGTTAAATGTATGTAGGACGAGATTGCTGGTGCCTCTGGTGAGTGAGCTAGCACGGATACTTGCTTTGCTAATCTGCCAATAGAGCTTAGCGTGTAACGTAATTGAACAACAATAATTGACAAGAGTAGAGTCTCGACAAACTCACAAGAAACCAACTACAAGCGACACATGTAACTTTTCACTTCCTAGTATACATGTAGGAATAAAGCAAACGACTAGCCAACTCGGCTACACTTAGCGGTAATGTTTTGTTTGATATATTATGGAATGATGTGGTAACATTTTTGACAGGTTTACCTACATTTCGAGAATATGGAAATATGGAAATCGTTCCATCTTGGCTAACGTTAGTCACAGAAGACTGTTCGGGATACGGGAACACGAAGGAGTGTGTCCAAATTCGCACATTTAGAAGTTATTGACATGTATTAATTTAGAATAATCACACGTATATCCAAAGCACAGCTGAGCATTTAAGGGGTTAAAGAGGTTTGTCGTTTAAAAGCCCAGTAGTGGTTCTCCGGTAGGTCTGGGATTTATTCTCACAAAATCTGCTCACAGATTCTTAACTGCTGAGCTACAGCTGAAAAAAAAAGCTCTCTGGCTCGATCCTATAATACAAAGCCAACAACATTCAAAAGAATCCTGATAGAGAATGCTACCATTGCTACTAACGACAATTAGCATGACGGTGACAATTAGCGTAGAGCAAACAAATCATACAATCTGGTTGATCACTTGTCAGTGTCTTGGGTGGAGTGAACTCTTTCAAGTCAACTAATGACGCCTTCCTTTTTTCTCCCCTCCCCCCCCTAACTTTTATGTGGTTATTTTCCATTTATAGCCCATTCTTGGCACAAGCAACGACGTTTTTACAAGGTGCACAGCAATAAATCTTTCCTCATTTCCCTGGATAATGGAACCTTGGTAACTTTAACCTAGGATATTCCTATCACCCTTAGGGAAGGTTTCACATACCTAGGTGCCAGAATAAAGTCATGATTCATTGTGAAGCTGATTGTAAGCATGTGTGTTTCGTTCAGATGTGAGAGATTAGCTTGCTAAATCTCTCGATGTGGGGCAGAATGTTTTTAAAACAAACGGTTATCCAATGAAATCCCACTTCTATCAGATCTGTAAAACCTGGTGGTGGTAGTATTTCAGCAATGACTGAAATCCAGGATGCAAGTTGTGTCCTATGGCTGAAATGCTAACCAGAAAGCCTGGAAGTTGACTTAGAAAGCCAAACATCCTACGAGGAATGAGGTGGTCTGTCAGAGCCTCGTTTTCTTACGGAAGCTACACGAGTCAGGGTGAATGATGAATCTCTTGACTCGAAACACTAAAGTAGCGTTAGTTAAACTGTTAAAGCTCCAAGAGATCCGGTTTCTACCTAATAAATCTAAGCCCTTGTGCACAAATCTGATATCGTCGTGAATCACTCTGCTAGGTGTCTGCTCAAGATCCTGTAAAAATACCCTTAAATCTCTTAACTCCCTCATGGCAGGGTTCCTGCTATTGCAAAAGCCAGAGGCATCCGCAGCTATTCGGCGACCTCTAAAATAAACCTCGGCTGCGCTAATAAAAATACTGCTGTGAAAATCGATCAGCCATCAAATGAATGGCGCCGTCAATCATCAGATGAACTCGGCAACCGGGTTCGAGCTAGACGGCTGGATCGGGTAAAGAGTTTAACTTTTTTTTTTAAGGTTCAAACGACAGACAGATTTCACGGCGCTACCTTCCAATCAGTGCTGTCTTCAAGCCTGTAGCGAATCTGGTACTTGGCCTGGAAGAGATAGTCTTTGAGGGCAGGCGGAGTTCCCCAGCGTACAGTCAGCTGATCGTCCAGATCACCCACGCGGCTCACATGCACATCGGCCGGAGGATCAGTCGTCACTGGATAGAAGAAGGGAAGAACGTTTGGTATGGCTAAAGAGAAACTATACTATACACGCATTCTGTCACTTTGAAAGCTTGAGTTTAACCAAAAGGACCATTGAGTAGAGTCATATTTTGTATTCTCGATCCGATTGGTCAGAAAGTGCTGGTTTATTTTCTATCCCAGCACCTCGGTCAGTACGACCGGATGTAATTCAAAGCACAGGTTTCATTTCGTTTCCGCAGTAACGGATCATTTACAGGGACTTGTATGGCAAACAATCTAGAACAGTGGTCCTAGAGAGTTGAGCTCCAGCTGTAATCGTGCCCAGCTGACCATCTAATCAATGTCTTAAGAAGTTTTTTTTTTTTTTTACCTGCATTAAGGTAGATCTCCAGGGACAGTTCTTGGTGACCACTGAGCTAGAAAATCTAAGGCTGTTACTAAATTTAACAAAGAAAAAAAAACGTATCATCATCGAGATAGTGAAATTTCCTCTACTTGGGAGCTTGTTTTTTAACGTAAAATTTTTGGAAGGAGTTTCCAGTGTTGGTAATTCTTTACGGTTGAAAGAGCTGAAAGAAAGAGATTTGTCTTGGAGATGTTCACAGACAACGGTCCACCCTGCTGTGATTTCATGCGCCATCGTGTTTTATTCCTTACATAAGCGATCTGAACACATTCTATGAGGCAATCACGTATGGGTTACCAATTAAAGGAGAAAAAAAATAAACAAATTGGCGGTTGTGCCACGGGAATGTTTGTTTTGCTAGCACGGCCACTCGTTTCCGGAGACGAACGATGGGTCGATGAGGACGAAAATGATGTAAATCAGATGTTATGGGCTTCACACTTCATCACCACGTCTCAACCTAATTGAACACTTATGGGAGATTTCAGAGTGCCGAGCTAAGACAGCGGCAGCACTCTCGACCACCATGGGTTAAAAACACTGATGGAGGGAATAACCATTTGGAAGAACGGCATATCGTTCCAGAGAATCTGCGCCAAGGTACATAGAAGACTATCCGGATATATGGCTTAAGACACTTCGTTTGGTTTTTCCTCCAACTTACCTTTGTACTGTACTGAACTTTCATTTTAATTTGATTATTATGACAGCATGAACGCATTGTATATGCAGTATACAGTCTACTTCACATTTCCTTCTGGGATTTTCTCCTAGACTGCGCACAGGACGTTGCTGATAACATCATGAAAAAAACACTGAAGAAGCCTTCAATTGTGTAGCAAAGTGGAGGCGTTTGGGTGTGACGAGTGCGTCATGCTTCTGGTATCACTAGTGCAACACCCACCTCTTCATCTTCAGCTGTTGCTCACCTCTAAACATGCCCCTGCTTTCCAGGTGTGAGACAAGCACACGTTAACGTGGGGGACTAATAATTTCCAAACTGTTTTGTGTGGGGTTTTTTGTTTCATTTTTTTAATCACAGTTTTATTATTTTTTTAAACAAAAAAACGAGACAGGATACCGCAGCTGCACTCGACTCTACTACCCCTCGCTACCGCTGCTCAGAGGTCTGATTCTGATATTCGAAATTTCCATTCGTCAGGAAGTCAGGAGAAGGTCAGCGATCAAAGATAATAACATGCAACGGAGGCATTTTACAGACTTCCTTTAATGTTGCGTTGCCATTTAAACGTAGCCCAAGGCACACTGAGCTATTCAGATTACCGCGAGCCTCGTAAACTTCCGTTCTCACACAAGAAAACAACTCGCAAACAGAAACCTGGGGTCGATGACACCATCAAAGGAACAGGTATAAGAGCGTGGAAATGTGTCATGCACTCCACCCCACCCAGCACTCTTCTTTTTTTATTTTTTTCCCCCCTCTCTCCTGTCACCCCAAGTGACGTATGGAATGGGGCCAGAGGTCGCACACAAAACACTCGTACACTAACACACTCACCCACGTCCAGGATATCTAGGTTGATGACGTCTGAGGTGGCGCTCCCGAGCTGGTTGGAGGCCTCCACCCAGATCTCGTAGGGCGTGAATAGGGCGAGGTCGCGTGGGATGTAGCATGTGTATGGCTGCCCGCCGCTGTAGTCGTCGCACTCTTTCTCCTGGCCGTACCACCTGCGCAAAACCACAACAGCGCCATGTTATTCACCATAACACACTCGGTGTTATGGTGGTTTTTGAGATTTGGGTTTCTCCTCAGTTGATCCAGAGCCCATGCAGATTTGGAAGATTAAAAATAATAAATAAATAAATAAATAAATAAATAAATAAATAAATCCAACCACCATTTTCTAACCACCAACCAATAAAAGTGCCGCTATCTGTACTGTATGGCTGATACGATTTGTCACAACTTGAGCGAATTATTTCTGGCTCAATGAAAACGTATGCAAAGCGTGCAGCATCCTGCGGAATCGCGGTGTGAATAAGTGCCTGCTGCATTCTTTTCTTCGCTTTTCAATAAACTCTTTTTGCTCATCAAAAGGATTAGTGCAGATCCGGTCTGAGAGCTTCTCAAACACCCACAAAACGCCCTCGGGCTAAAAAAAATATTTCATGAAAAAAAATTATGAAAAAAAAGGGCTAATAATAAATGATTCTGTGCGACTGGCTGGAAGGTTGCGAGTTCAAATCCCAGACTAAATATATAAAGATAAAGATAATCTACAACATCAACAAAATAAAATCCTTTTATAGACGCGCCAAGTCGTGTGTGTGTGTGTGTGATGTTCGCACTTACTTCAGCTTGTACTTGAGAGTGTATTTGGTCTTGATGAAGGTCTCTCCCTGACCCCCAGGAGCCCATTTGCAGGTGAGATCTTTTGTGTTCCTCGACCAGCACGTAAGGTTCACCGGTTTCTCAGGCGGCACTGGAGGAAACAAAACAAACAAACAAACAAACAAAAAAAGCTTTACAATTTCATCCTGCAATATTCGTCCAGACCATACAAATCAAAACAAATCCGCTTATCCAAACACAGATGATGTCTCGCGACGTCTAGGATGAGCTGACGTTCCATCAAAGCCGAACCACAGATCCTAATCTGCGTCCCCAAACGTTAGAACCAGATATGTTTCATTAAAAAGAAGAAGAAGAAGTAGGAGATGAAAAAAGCAGATCTTCATCGAGAGCCCTGAAAATAATGGCCCGGCTTAAATATTTTCAACAGCGGATGAGCGTTTTCAGCTGCCATCCTCGATTAAGTTCGGGAAAGGCGCCAAGATTCCATTCAACTGAGAACAAAAGGCAGGCGGTTGAAGTGTCAGAGGCTGATTAAGGCTAAAAAACACAGCGGACGAGACCTCGGAGCTCGGCACTTCAACACACGTACACACTTCGTCTTGTCCTGCGCTTGACGGTCTGAGAGGACGGCCCCGGACAGTAATTTTCCATATCGTCGACCACTCCGTCTTTCCTGGACATGTTCCGCTCAGTACATTTGCTCAGTCAGAGACGCCGACCGGCTGGAACGGACCTCACAGGTGCCAAAAGAATGGCCGTTAATCTCACGCACACACAACAACGGGTCTCGAACTCGCAGAAGGGTGGATGGAAAGCTTTGAAACAGTTTAAGACAACAATTGCACTCACCAGAGGTCTGACTTAACTTAACTGGCTTAAATAAACTGAGCATTTGTGAAAAAAAAGGGGGGGGGGTGTTACTATTTGAAGTTCCAAGGCTTTATTGAACTAATAAAAACAAACATCGAACGTCTAGGACGCTGGAAATTTTGACATTTTATTTTTCCTGACGCGATTTGTCGGGAACAGTAACCATACACAGCTGGAAGATAATAACACTCACCAGTAATGATTGTTTCATGCGACGTGCCTGATTTTAAAAGGCTACAGCTGTGCCAATTGTTTGTGCATCTTACACTACTTAAAAAGCATCCGCCATCCAACCTAATGCCGTTAATAACGCTCTTTAGAGACGGACATCAAATCCGACCGCTTCTCAACCCTTAATACAGTGGTTGCTTGACGTTTTAGGCTCTGGGTTACTGACTGGAAGGTCGGGGTTTCAAGCCCCAGCATTGCCACACTGCCACTGTTGGACCCTCATTTCTGACCCTGTGCTCTGACCCCATTATTGTTCCTAACATGCTGGGATATGCGAAGAAAAGAATTTCACTGTACTGTAATGTATATGTGACTAATAAATACTCTATCATTAATTCAGTTGGGTTCATTACTTAATTCAGCCCCTTTGGAAGAATTAATTTCCCATTCGCCGATTTCACAGATTTCCAGTCGCAACCGTAAATGACCAAACCATGTATGTTCGTTAAGATATTAATAGTAAGAGTGGGGGAAAAAAACGATCATTGTTACAATGCTGCAAGATGCACTGACATTCCACTGGAGGGTAAACCAAAGACTTGAGTTTCTTTCCATTCCAAAAACCATGAATGGTGCAAACATTTGCCCTCAACCGTACTGCTACATGTCTTCGTCGCAAAGCGTCTCAGTGTACATTAAAGATCCAGCCGTTCACGGTTACTTCAAACCATATCCTGTAATAAACGATGTACTGCGCAGCTCTATTCAGTCTCTTAAAAGGATTTTTCCCATTCATGTCATTATTATGAAATGTCTAGTGGCAGTAAATCATGGCGTGTGAATTAGAAGGCAAGATAAAACTATGCCTAGTCATTTTGACTTGTTCCTACTAGCCATAGCGTCATAGATTTTTATGACCAAACACCTCTGCTCTCTCCTGGTGTGCCACTTTGTTTCACTTTAGTCTATACCAAACAAGGATTTTGATTTTTTTTTTCCATTCATTTTGAACAGGTTTACAAAATTACACACCCCTCAGTCTGCTCACCTCGACTTACTTGACGTCTAATCAGAGAGACATATTTCAGAAATGAAAGACCAACCCAAATGATGGTCCGTTTCATTTCAGGGTTACCAGCTGTGACGCTATAGAAGAGGAATCCAATGGCCAATCAGAACCAGCCCAAGAAACCCAACAGCACGTTACGTTCCAACTCTTTAACATGCTTAATTAAAAAACGGGCGACGGACAAAAGGAAAAAAACAACAACCTACAACCACAACAACATAAAGTGTGTTAGTAAGACGTCAGGCAAAAACAAGTTTCGAAATCATCTCTGTTCAACGAGCCCTCGTGTCCTTGTCGATGGGGGCGCGGTCATCCCGGAAGAGACGGCGCCCGTTGGTTTCAGAAAGAAGAACTTGGGATTGATTTGTCTCCTTCTAAAATGACTTAGCGTCACCAAAACCCGACACATGTTTTTAATTCAATTCGTCATACGTGCGACGAGTAAGAGCTACGTTTGTTTAGTTTTTTGTTCATGCTTGTTCCTAGTAAACATCCTGAAAAAACGATTAAGTTAACCCGAATTCTTAGCACCCAAAACTGCTGCAGTTCATTCTCGACACGGCTTCCCTAGTGTCATTTATGAATGCTTTTCAGTCATACGGGAAAAGCAAAGAGACACAATCATGAAATCTTGATACATCTTTCTTTTAGGAGAAACCGCCG
The DNA here is from genome assembly GCA_012411365.1 of Ameiurus melas. Taxonomy (NCBI): domain Eukaryota; kingdom Metazoa; phylum Chordata; class Actinopteri; order Siluriformes; family Ictaluridae; genus Ameiurus; species Ameiurus melas. The sequence continues at coordinate 29,292,008 of CM022756.1, forward strand.
ACATACAGTTACCTCCAGAATGATTCAATGACCATCATTTCTATACTTTTGTTCACGAAGGGTGCCTATATTTCTAGAGTTACTGGAAGTTGTTCAATAGCGTTTTACAATTTGATTGATGTTCTTACCACCTGCTCCTTTGGTATGCACCGCTTTTCATGTTGTTTGGTCACTATAATGGCGGTCGTTGGCATATATAAATACGCCATTATGTACTTGCATTTTGAAAAGGTAGGATGTGGAATAAAGTGACTTTTCAGAAGAACGCCATTAGGTGTACTAGGTGTAGCTACTTTTTGTTTGTTTTTAAAGACCACACCCACAATTTCTCATTGGAACACTGTCAAGGAAGGCGTAGTCAGCATTCAGCCATCAAGAGCAACAACACTTACTGCCCACGTAGAGACAGGACCCGGCGAGCACGTGCCCCCCGCCGCTGTGACACACCAGGTTGTCGCCCGAGCGCTGACGTGAGCCGCTCAGGTTGCTCAACGTGACGCTGAGGATGCTGGGGCTGAGCACGCTGTAGGTGTTGCTGGGAAGCCGTCGGCCGTTTAGCGTCCAGTAGAGTGAGCCGGCATGCAGGCCGTGGTCGGTGCCGACGGAACACGTGGCGGTCAAGCTGGCGCCGATCCGAAGGGCCGGGTCCTGAGGGTGCACACTGGCCATCGCTGGAAGGATGGATACAGGACAAGAGGACAAAGAGTGTCCGCAAAAAAAGCACGTTATGTCCCGTTATTATTACTTACATCATAGCAGCTACAAACAGTTGCTCCCTCAGCAGCCTAACAAACCGCAGCTTGTCGTGTTCCTGAGGAACCAGGAAGTGCGATCTTCCTGCTGACACTGGAGACTCCTTAATGTTAAAGAAGCATCTCCTTACAGAAAAACCTCATTGAATATATGGGTTTTTTTTTCTTCCTTCCTACAAATCTCCATAAAGGATCTGTCACTAGAGAAACGGTCAATGTACTCATGAGCTGCTGTTATGAAATAAAATATATATAAACAACATCCGCCAACGGATTTGAGAATTCTAAGGTATTACATCGAGCCGTTTCTCCGCTCTGGATCTTCTGGATATGAATTTTTTCTATTAAAACCTCATCATTGATGCTGTTGTAAAGCATTTGTAAATTTGGACTTTGCACAGTGCAGGAAACATAATCCGAACCTCATACTGTATGCGCAACAATGTACTGATGACCCTAACCCTATCAGTCTTTTAGTTACACGCTCGCTCACTTCAGCAATCACTCGCAAGTACCGTGTCCAGATAGGAAAAGAGCTGTCGTTTCAGAAAAGAAAGGGGGAGGAAATTAAAAAAAAAAAAAAAAGGTCCCATGAGGTTAACATCGAGGAAACGTCCTAAACCAAAGCAAACACGCGGCAGCTCTCGTTAAATCCCTCGGATTAGGCACAATTGAGAAGGGTGCAAAAAAGGGGAGCTACCTCTGACGGTGTCATTCAGCGTTCAGCGTTCAGCTTTCAGCACCGGTGCATTAAAAGGATACGATCAGGCCTAAGGTCTTTCGCCTACACATGCATTTGTGTCTGTTTATGTTAAACGGAGGCCCGTGGAAAAGCACTCTGGCTTTAAAAAAAAAAAAAAAAAAAACGTGTGTTGCAACATTCTCGAGGGCTGTTCAATCTCACACCTGACAAAGAGGGTGTGAACGTAGCCGAGATTAATTAGCTGTAATTAGTCTTTGGCCTTTTTTTTTGCTTTCACACCTGTGAAAACGGCTGGAAAACGACATTATTATGTCTGTGCTGCGGTGCGGAATTAACAGCTCGAGAGCTAGATTAATGCCCGTGGCACGTGTCAAAATGCAGCCGGACACGAATAAACAGAGGGCAACTCCGGCGAGTTCTTCAGGAGATTCGCTTTCCCTCGTGACTTTAAAGCATACCTATTATGCTTTTTCAAATATTACCTTTCATGTAGTGTGTTATAGAGCTGTTTGTGACTGTAAAAACTTCTGAAAAGTTTCAAAAATGAACAGAACAGCTGAAACGATTCGTTAGTGATTCCAGACGTTACTTCTTGTACAAACCAACGTAGGTTTGTAACAAAAAGCCCCGCTTCCGGTCCTCATCGACTGCTCGCAGACAGATTCGCTCATACTCGTTATGGTAGTGGGCGTTTCCTTGTCGTCGTCTCCTCCCCCCCAACTCACGCTGACAGCGGTAGACCAGACTGGGTCGTCTGACCAATCAGGGCAGAGTATTCTCTCTGAAAGGAGGAGTTTAGAACGAATCCTTTAGGACGGATCATTTAACGAGTCGTTTGTGACACTGAGGGGAATAAAGGTAACGCTGCAGTTTAAGTTATGAGCACGTTAAAGTGTTTTTGTCCTCAGATGCTTCTAAATCTATCATATGAGAGCTTTAAAATAAAATTAGGCACGTTTCAAAACCATAATAGGTGCGCTTTAAATTGAATCACGGGAATAGAGGAAACGACAACAACAACAACAACAAAAAAGTATGTAACTATTTATGTACGGACGAGTTTTGTTATTCTATATAGGGGAGGGGAGGTTAAAAACAAATCATATAACTATACAGCAGAATCCCTGGTCTTGAATTAACACCGAGGGTACTGAGCTGACGTTTAAGTGCTAAAACAACATCTGCAGCTGCTCGCAAATCAACACCGACTGAATCACCTTCTGTGAGTCCTGGACTGTCCAAAAGAACTAGAAGCGTATAAAGTCAGCGTTAAGGATTTACACGTCAGTAAAACAAGTGGCGTCAAGTGGTTTCTACTACGTTCCAATGAATACATACATACATACATACATATATACAAATAAACCATGTGCTGTGCTGAATGTGTTGTGCTGAATTAGAGTGACCTGCTGAGACCTTGAACTCACACACTTTACCCCCCCACCTCGTCCTCCAAAGTGCATGAACAATGTGTGTGTGGATTTCGCAAAGCTAGAACGCCGAATGATGCTGAGCACAAATGTGAAAGCACAAATGTCAACGTTTTTCACTCCCACCCCTCCTCCTTCCTGCAAACACTGAAAGAAAAAAACAACAGAAATCCTCATATAATATAATTTATAATGGTTGTAATGGGTTTAATGGGAACTGTATTGGTTTGAATGAAAGCTGTAATGGTCCCTAATGGTCATTCCTTGCCTTCTATTTGACGGCGTGTCTATTTGATGTCTAGCGGACACCATGAATGAACTGGTTCTAATGCTGGGCTGATGGTTTGTAATGGTGTTTGTAGTGGAAACCATTAGAATTAAAATTCTGTGATGGTTTCTATTGGAGATAAAGTTTAGTAAGGGTCCTCACACACATACACACACACACACACACACACACACACACACACACACACACACACACACACACACATATATACACGCACGCATACACGCCACAAAAAAAAAAATCTCGAACTCCTACTCACGGGTGGAAGGGAGCGCGCAATGTGCGCCGGGAGCGCGCAGCATGAAAAACAATAAGACGATCATGTCCCGGGACGCGCTGCTCCTCCGCATGATCATTCACTGGAACCCTGGAATCTTTCCTTCAGTTTAGATAGATATCAATATTCCTCCTGCTGGGATTGGATATCTCGGGGAGCTTGTACAGGACGCCTCCGATCTTCTGCTGCTTCCCTCCTCTGAGGTGTTCCTACCGCAGTCTGGACTTTCTATCTCTGTGTGTTAAAAAAAATTAATAAATAATGAAGGAGGTGAAAAAGCCAGCCTATCCAGCGTGCTTTGCCGCGACACGATGGCTCTCTCGTGCTCCTTCGTGCCGTTTGGTCATCGTTAAGCAGGACGCGTCCAAGTTTATGTGAATCCAGTAGGAGCACCAGTGGGCGGTGCGCTTGAACTTCACAAGCTCCTCCCCCTTCTCCTCCTCCTCCACCACCTCCTCCTCCTCCCCACTCCTGCTGTCTTTCTCACTCCTCGTCCATCCCACCCCACCTTCTGGAATGAAAGCAAGTTTTCTAGGGTCCATGGGAAACTCATTGAGGTCCATCATGGACTGATGGGATTCTTTTTCCGGTCGGATTCAGGGCTGTGTGGGTGTGAAGCACTTGCCGCACCACAGCCACAGCGTTTGCGCTTTCCTTACTGACGTACACACTCGGTTCCTTCGGTTCGTCTTTAGCAAGGGGGGCGCAAACCTTTGCTTCAAAAAGGGGGCCATCTTATAGCTAGAATATATTTACTATTTACAGTATTATCGGAGTAATCGTAATTCAATTTCAGCTTTAATTGGAGGGTATTTACATCCGAACCGGTTGAACAGTTATATACCGGTGGATCAGCCATAATATCAACACCACTGACAGGTGGCACGAATAACATCGATTATCTCGTTACAATGGGACCGCTCAGAGGAAGGGGTGGGATATATTTATTAGGCAGCACGTGAACAGTCAGTTCTCGAAGTTGATGTGTTGGAAGCAGGAAAATTGGGCAAGTGTAAGGATATTCACAAGTGCCAAATTGTGCTGGCTAGACCACCGGGTCGGAGCGTTAACAAAACAGCAGGTCTTGTAGGGTGTTCCTGGTACACAGTGGTTAGTACCTACCAAAAGTTGTCCAAGAAGGACAATCGGAAAATCTGGGACAGTGCCGTGTGCGCCGAAGACTAAGTGATGCATGTGGTGAGCGAAGATTAACCCGTCTAGTCCGATCCCATAGAAGTGCTACTGTTGCACAAATTGCTGAAAAAGTTCATGCTGGCTGTGACGGAAAGGTTTCAGAAAACACGGTGTTCATCGCAGCTTAGTACGTAGATGCAGATCGGTCAGCGTGCCCATGCTGACCCCTGTCAACCACCGAAAGTCTGTGTGGTCTGCCTTATTTCAGAGACCAAATCTAATTAGACAAATTAACATAATCGTAACTTGTCATTTTCAAATCCACTTTCAAGAATTCACACATTCTCGCCACTTATTAGCTATAGTAATGTTCAGAGCACCCCGTATGCCAGAATAGTGTTCTCGTGCTTTAGTTTCTCTGCCCCCTCATCATCAGAATGTTTTTCACACTGCCCATGATTTGTTTCATTGATAGTATATTTCTTAATTACCATATCATATACAGTCTAAGAGATATGTTAACATTTAACCCTGGAGATGGACTTTCAACACCCGTGATCTTCAGTAAGTACTTTATCTTGGTCGGCGTTGCGGTGGATCCCAGGACTCATTCGCACCCAAGCGCAGCCGATCCACCTACTGGCATGTTCTTGCAAGGTAGGAGGAAATCCACATGGACACTTGGAACGAAAGAAAAGGACAGTAACTCCAGCTCAGGATCGACCTGAGGTGGCAAAGCTCCACCTGCTACCAGTTTGTACACGAATGAAACCTTTGTGTACATTGTGAATGTGATTCTTACAGCGATCACTTATTATTCTTTTTTTTTTTTATTAATATAAACAAAACTAATAACCAGTGGAATTCAGAGCACTGTGATGTTAAAATAAGCATAACTGCAACCAGTGAGACCACATAAAGCTGCATGCCAAGTTCATAGTTCACTTTTGCTAACCAAAAATATTCGACTCTGTGATATTTACCAAAGAAAAACAAAGTCACCCTACCATTTTCACTTTAGTGTAGGGATTTGACTGTCTTGGAACTTACTTTAGAGTTAAACCATGACGTTATCACCTTTTAGTCAATCTAAGCAGTTCGAAGGGTAGAGACACATTCGTGATTTGAGGTTTCATCCAGAACAAGGCGGAAACGAGCCCTGAAATTAGTCCGTTCTTAGGTTGTATTTAAAAAGTTAATATCGTTTAATGTAGCCACCACAAGTTAATAGCATATGAAAACAACGCAGACTCCGGGTTGCACACAAGCATTAGGAGATTTGTCTCAAGATTCATCTGGAGGACATCTGGTTGTCTTTTTATGCAGTCAGTTGTAATTGTTAAGTTATGTAGATTACACTAAAAGGCATGGGAAGAAAGACTTTTTGCGGAAATAGGAAAACATATTACATCCCATTTAAAAAAAAAAAACATGTTCAGTATCGCTAATAAATGAAGTAGAAATGTGGGCCATGACCTATAATATGCAAATGAAAACAAGCCATGATGAAGTGTATGCAAATGGAATACAAAGTCAAATATTTTCCTTTACTGTGTCCCATTTATTTGTGGACGACAGAGACCTTTTATTTTGTCACTTGTAATTATTAGGTTTAATAAAATTACAGACCAGATATACGTGAATGAGGACTAAAAGATTGTCTGTCTGTTCAGAATCTAACATGAAAAAGAGAGCGAGACAGAGAGAGAGAGAAGGTCTAAATGAAAATCAGGTTCATCAGTGGAAACACAGCCGCTAGCCTCAGTAGATGTCATGACCACAGTTTGACTAATGGCAGCTGCGGGTATTCTGAGTTGGACGACTTGGCTAGTGACTCACATGCCAGTGAAAGTGTATGTGTGCTGAAACAATAACCATAGCGGCCGGCTTGTCCGTGGGTCAGCAAGACACAATGCGGTGCATTATCTGTAGCAGACAAGCCTCTTGTTCGGCTTACGTTTTACCGCTCGTCTCGTGTCAGCCGCGTCTGGTAAGCGAGTGAGTAGACTTCCTTTCCTGTTACTACCCAAAGTAAGAACGTTGCTATTCGAGGTCCTTGAATGGGCCAAGCACAATAGATCATGCAGAGTTATAGCTCTTCAGGGTAAAGCTATGTCATCTAAAAATGAATGACACTGCTGAAATCTGGATGACCAAATGTTTCTTTGTTCCAAGTATTTACAGAGTGTGTGTTACAGAAGGTCTTTCAAATGGAAAATTTGCACAAAGCATTTTGACTGACGAAGTTCTTTGAATATCAAGATCTCCCAATTTTGCAGCTTGGTTTGTAGGGTTGTAGGGTCCATCCAGTTTCCATACCGCTTATCCTACACAGGTTCGCAGGGAGCCTGGAGCCTATCCTAGGGAACAAAGCAGAGGACACCATGGGATACTTCAAATTCACGAACTACAACGCATGTCTTCCTACTGGGGGACGATTGCCCAGAGGACAACCCTGAAGCATGGGGAGAACATGCAAGCTCCGCACACACAGGGCAAAGGCACCCCCAACCCCAGAGGTGTGCTAACCACTAAGCCACCGTGCCATCCATGGCTGTAGTCAAAACCACTATTGTCAAGTCCAAGACCAGGACTAGTCGAAATCGAGTCAAGACCGAGTCTTAAGAAGGTTGAGGCCAAGTCAAGTCAAGCTCGAGCCCAAATGAAAGTGAGTCAAGATCGTGTCCAAAAACCATCAAATCTTTTTTAGTACCAAGCCATTACTTCAGCTAGTTGGGTTTGTTCGTGCTTTCTACAAGAAAGTATAAATTGGCAGAAAAAAACCCCAGACAAGCTGAACATGATTCATCTCTTGGAGAAGACTAAGGCCATACCTAGCGAGATCATTGCCCAAGTCCAAGTGAAAATGCCAATAAATCCAAGACAATCCAAGACCGTACTCAAGTCCTACAGCCATACAAATGTATATTTTAATTAGCTTGATTACATTAAGAGGTCAGTGTCTTTTTTATTGGAGATTACCAGTCATTTTAAATAAAAGTCATGATGGTTACTCTCAGACATATCTTACTGATCTTCTGAAACAGTATAACCTACCTCCAGCACTTCATTCAACAGAGGCCAGTTTGTCATCAATACCTTGGATTGATTGTAGTTCAGACTCAAGATTTTAAAAAGTGCTGTATAAATAAAGACTAACATTAATAGTTTTATTATTACATGGGGAGCTTGATTACATAGTAAAGCTTTTAGAGCATTACGGTGTAGTTGGGCGTTTTCCACAGATGCAGTGAAGAAACAGAACTGACATCTCTGGCATTGGAAAATGGCATACTGTCTGTTTAGTGCAGCAGATTTTGTTGATTGGGTCAGATGTAATTGGGTTAAGGTTGTTACGCGGAATATAACGATCTCGCTGTCCGGTAAGCGTTCAACCCCAAAAAAACACTAATCTTGCGTGTTATCTGACTTGACAGATTTTGGAAAGCCTTCTACCATGACTCAAAAAAGGGGGACTCCACACATAGGTTTTTCCTTTCTTCCTTTCTTAAAGTTCTGCCCTTTCCTCTGAATGTGAACTGATGTCCATTCTGCACTATAGCATGCTACAAGAATCTGTAATATTTGTTTCCAAGTGTCCTGCCAGGAAAAAAACAATAAAGAAAAAAACACCTAGCTGGGACTAAGATGGTAAATCATATTCTACGTAGAAATGACAGAAATTGATTAGAAGGCTGATGATGTACCTCATTACAGAACCCAATGGAAGGCCAGCAGTGTACCCAATTACGTGGTCCTAAGATACGCCAACTCGATTGCATCCAAGTATGAGCCTTTTTAATAATGCTCATTTATTAAAAAAAAAAAAAAAAACATTTTTGCTGTAAACAAGTCAGAATCTATGAGCCCATCCATTCTCCAGAAGCCTTTCTTTGCGTTAGCCGACATGGACGTAATGAGACCGGGGGGAAGCATTGGCTATTTGGGATGCAGTGATTTAGTAGGTGAACACTAGCATGTGGAACACATTATCCCACCGTAAAGTTTTCAGAGGCAGGCGGGGAAATGGGGGACTGGGAAGGGTGGGTTTTTGAGATTCTCTCCAGGATCTCAAGCGCAGTCCTGGATTTGAGTGTGAAAGTCTGGCTTCTCCGTTTTGAAGCACTTGGGGCAACATGAAGCCGATATGGCAGAACGATAACAACGATCATCCACCACAGGCTGAGCCTTAATCCAAACACAACCCAGCATTATATTTCCAATAAACACGAGCGGGGCCTTTTAAATTAACCAGAGAGATTCCAGTGATCCATGGACTCATCCTAAATCAGGCCATTTTCCTTCTAATGCGGGAAGACAGTTAGTGACCCCAGTGGAGCAATCCCCATTGATTGGGAGAAAGTGTTTGTTTGAAATAAAGTCGAGACTTTCCAGGATGTAGCCGTGCCCCATTTACACACCATAACATTTTGATACAGGGTATTAGTTACAGGGTTATATATAAGGGACAGGAGTGTCCCAGAGACGCCAACAAGAATGAAGTCACATTGCGATTTGCAAAGGAGCTCCCTTTGCACAGTTTCAGAAGCCAGCTTTGGCATTCTCTGCCATAATGCGTGACAGATGCACGTCCATCACGTACTGGCTGCTGGTGGGTTTTGAACAGATGTACAGACAGGAAGTTGGTTTATTTTTTTTCTTTTAGGGAAGTTTAAAATAAAATTCCTGGAATAATAATATCACTGAATTTCAGCAATTTTTCAAAGAAGTTAACATTACTCAAATATTCAGAGTATTTATATTATTAGAATACTGTTTAAAACGGGCTTGTTTGCCTTTAGTAGTTTATTCAAACTGTAATACATAATGTTATGTTATATCATCAACATATATTATATTGTTATATATGTTACGTTATGTTTTGTAAAAAACTTGTCCTGTTTTATACCATAGTTCTCAAATCTGATTAGTCAGAATTCTTGATTCTTTTGTAACACTTTTTTACCTCAATGCATTTCAAATACTTTCTAATATGTCACCGTTTCTAAAGTAACAACTCGTGTACAGAGACTACATAATCTAGTAATAAACTAATACTAAACAGATTTTATTTTTACACGTCTTGTTATTAAATAAAGACTTACTGTATAACTGTTGATATGGTGGAGTTTTCTTCAAGGAGGGGTTAAGATGTTTAGAACATTTATGGAAGGAGTCTCCAGTTTCAGCACAGCCAGTATGTTTTCCACCATTTAATTTTGGGGGGGGGGAGGGAATGACTGTTTTTAGCTGCTTAATCTAAGGCATAGTAAGACCTAACCTGTTTCGTGATCTTTCCGCTAACATTAAATGTAACTATAAATTGTCTTTCGTCGTGGTATAAGTGGAATAGAACATGATGGGATGCGCTGTTTTAAGAAAATACAACTTTAGGATGGTAACAGTAACTTTTTTTCTATAACAGCACACCCCTAAGTGTTTTATCCTTTATTTGCCGGTATATCAAAGGAACATTACACCATTTGTAAAAGCATTTTTGTCATATTTGTATATTTTGTATACTTGAATGGTGTTACTATTTTACATTTCCTTAACATGCTGTACTGCAACACTGCCATAACATAATTCTTCTAAGCTAGGCATTAATTTTCTTTCCTGGTTCCCTATTGTTCCATTGTGTTGCGTCATTGTATAACAAACAATTCAAACAGGAAATCTTCAATAAGTTGCACAGTTTTCATTCAGTAGATATATTGTCTGGGGATTCACCAAGCTAACTTCCTCTTTATTTTCTCTCGAGCTGTTCCTCGTTGAAGCTCATTTCCTGTTGCTTCTCGTTGCAGACGTGATGCAGAATGTTTGAAAAATACAGCGTACTATGGGGACACAACAGACAGTAAAACAGTGTGTTTGTGTGTGTATGTGTGTGTGTGTGGGGGGCATTGGGTTAATAGAGAGACTATATGTATGTTGTTATTAAAAAATAAATTACCCTGACATTTAAAGGGCATGTAACCACAATTGCACATATCAAGTATTTACAGTTTTTGTTTAAATGAAGTGAACCGTATTACTTTTTTCCATGAGTTTTACAACAACAACAATAACAAATAAGTCAAATTTGCGGTTAAATTAGAACATATGGCTCTCCCACAGGGATCTGTGAAGCATATTCAGGGGCTATAACGCACTGCAATAAAATTTATTCTATTTTATTATTGAGTTATTATAGTTAATCTGTTGGACTCCTCATTTGAGTGGAATCCAACCCTTAAAAAAATAATAAGCAGGGCTACGAATAATGCAAAGTGTCAATAGGCAAAAAGAAATAATAATAATAATAATAATAATACAAAATCTGATTGGAAGCAGCTGATTTGATGTTAACAATCTCCTTTTATTTTTCTAGACATGGTCACTTATTCTATCCATTACTTATTTATTAATAAATAAAAACAACACAAGAGTTATTTATAAAATCAGGTAGCTTAGATCGTTATAAAGTGTTTTGATTTATTATTATTGCATTTCCACACAACAGCAGTGTAAATCCCAAATTTGTGCTAGAGATCATGGCTGTATTGAGGGTGCCAATAATTTTCCACCATGCCATAATTTAATGTTATGACTATGTTATTTACTAAAAATATTTATTCATTAATCTTCAGTAATGCTTTATCTTGGTCGTAGCACACGGAGGCCTATCCCAGGAATACTGGGAATGAAGCAGGAATACACCCACACCAGTCCACAGCACACATACTGTACATTCACACCCAGGAACATTTTATTGTATTTAATACAAATAGCATGGTGTAATTTGTTTATTATGGGGTAATTCAAGGGTAAAAATTTGACTCTAAAATAATTGTACTTTGCTACTACACTAAATAATTAATTTTTTTTTACAAAAAATTTTTTTTATTCTTTTAATATTCTACTCTTTACTTGATTATTATTCTCTTACTTAAGTATTCTCATTTTCATAATCCCCCCCACTTCTGTGACCTACTTCATTTCATCAGTTTAACAACGTTTACTTCTTACTGGTTAATACAACAGTTCAGGCTGGTGGTGGTGGCGTGATGGTAAATGGTCTGCACTTATATAGTGTTTATTTTAACCTTAGCGCTTCTACAAAGCCAGCTTTACACTAGTTCTCATTCACCCATGCACACACACTCACATACCAATGGTAGCATAGCTTGCCATCAGGTGAAACTTGGGGTTCAAGTTCAACCCAAGGACACTTCGGCACGTGGAGTCATGTGGGCCATGTATCGAACCGCCAACCCTACGATTAGTGGACAACTCGCTCTACCACCTGAGCCACAGCTGTCCAAATGGTGATGGTGTGGGGAATGTTTTCTTGGTACACATTAGGCCCCTTAATACCAGTTTTTGAATGTTACAACTTATCTGAGTATTGTTCCTGACCACTTGCATCCCTTTATGTGCACAACTGACCCATTTTTAATGGCTTCTTCCAGCTGAAAATGTGAAATGTGTCCAAATGAAAATGAAAAAGACTTTCCACTTAAGTAAGCTTTTGACAAATTATCTATACTTTCACTGAAGTATCATTACTCAGTATTTTATACACCCATAATTAAACGCGACTACTACAGGATATTTGGGATATTTTGTTGTGAATTTGTAAGAACCACAGTTGTGAAACCTGAATTACTTGGTTTTACACATGGAGTGTTTTCTCAGTCACTTGGAAGATGCTTTGGATAAAAGTTGCTCAATTCTACATCAACAACTACATTTAAACAAGATGATTTGGGGTTTGAATGTACAGTATACTGGGCCAGAGATTTCTTTTTTGTACAAGGTTGATAATGGCTCTAATCCTCTGAGGAAACGAGGTCACAAAAACAACATCACCTCACCGTTAGAGGGCAGCAGGAGCTTAGTGAATTACCCCCAGCATGGCACAGCCTTTTATATCAGTGCTAGCAGGGAGAATGATTCTGTACATTTCAGAGCTTCTAGGAACTCAGTAAACCATAAACATACAAATGATCGAATGCTTTGGAAATGGAGATTAGGTAAAGATTAAACCGTGTCATGTAGGCTCTGAAAGAAAACACTGCATCAACATCTTTTTTTGCCTTGTCATAGCGCAACGTCACATTTTCATTACTTCCCCATACCACTGACCGTGACAAAGCAGCATGCACGCTATGCACAGTATTCCATCTATACATGATTGTCTTTATTCAATTACATAATACAGTACTGCAGTATATGAGATGATGAGATGATGAGACCTGAGCACACCTTGGAGTGTCCGTGGGGGCGTCAGGGAAAAAAATTGCTTAAATTAATTCATTGTCTGGCTGTTCACTCTGTTTCTCAGTCGCTGCATTCTTTCTGTTTTGTTTTTGAGACCTGCCCTTCCCAGATGCCTCTGGATTCCAATGCAAAAAAAAAACAAAACAATGATCCTCTTCAAGATCCGTGAGAACGTGACAAGGCAGAAATCAACAAAACAACCCTTGCCAAAACCACACCAGGGTCCGAGGGCTGGGTGGAACCCCAACGAGGAAGAATTCTGTACTTCCAAGAAATGTACAGGATGTTTAGTGAAAACGAGTCTTGAGTCTTTCTCACGTTTGCCATGTAATTAAGCGCCAAAGGATAGGTCATAATGGTGTCTCTTATCTGAATGCATGGGTTTGTTTTTTTTAAATACTTTATATACTTTGATTTGATTTCGCACCTGATGGAGATCTGACAGATGAGGGTTTGGGTTTCAATATCATAAACCGCATACCATTATGTGTCGCTGTTCTAGAAGGCATTATGTGTCATCATATACACAATCTGCCCTACAATAAACCCGTCCCTTTATGTGAATGCACTCTGACTCATTGCGGTTTAAGTGTGTGGACTGTAAACTCTGACAAGTCTAAACACCTACACTACACCCTGAAAGGAGACAAGGGCTTTCCCAAGGGTGGTATATTTACTTTTATTAGTCCCTGTAGGTTAAGAGGCCTCTTATTACTGAGTCATTCTGTAGATTGTTTCTACATCTGGTATCCTTTGGTGTGATATATGGTCTTCTGCATGCAGCGGTGTAATCCCTACACGTTCAAAACGACTTTTTAGGACAATCATTACATATATTTCAGTCCTAGGACAATTGGAATTCTTGTAACTTTTCACCAGAAAATAAACAAGTAATCCACAATCCATATTTTTTCAGAACAACAACAGTTTTTTTTAAAAGACTGACTCTCTTGTCCATCACGCACAACCATGGAACACAGTATATAAGCTCATATTAAAACACAAAACTGTACAGTAAATATTACAACCTTACCAAGCAAATATGACTGTATGTTGCTTGATCCATAGCCAATACTTGTATAATATATGTACACAGATTAATTTGCTTAACACAATCACGATACTCCACACACAGAAACCCAACAGTGTCCCGACTAATCCTGTAACAGGCCTATGGCGATAAAATAATTAATTTGTTGATACTGATTGAAAATGTCCGATAAGTAGATTTCCATTCTATGTTTACTGCTGACACAGTGAGCAGTCATGTTGATTCTTCACTTCCCGAACTCAGAGTTCAGGAGACCATCCTGACTCCCCAAGTAGGAAACTATGTTGAGTTGAAGGAACGTAATTTCTGAGCCGGAGGTCATAAATGAGAACGAACGACCTTTACTCAGTCAACAAAATGCGATAAAAATCCCACTGCAGTCAACAGTCAAATCAAACAGCATTGTGTGAAATCCAAGAAACCGTTCATTTAGAATTGCTCTGAAAACAGAGCAGCACTGTCATGCCGATGAACACTCTAATCAAAGCTGAGAAACCAAAAATTGCATGTTAATTATAAAGATTAACATGCAACTCGTTCCACGTAATGACGCCATGGAGAGTTCTTCTTGGTCTCGTTTCTACCGGTCATTTTCTAGTAGGTAAAATGAGGGACATGACTATAATGAAAGAGATACCATCGGAATAATCACTTTAAACCAACTCCACACGTCAAACTAATTTTGTGCGTTTTATGAACGTGACTTGACCGAGACCTTGAGGAATTCGGTCTACAGGTAGCGTCATTCACTGTCTTGTTATTTCAGGCAGTCGGAGAATGTAACATGGACGCTGAGGCAATCTTCACTTTAATGAGAGTACCGTACCAAGTTACCGCACCGCCCTGTCCAGTGGGAAAACAGTTTTCATTTGGGGCCTTGCTTTATTGTGGGTGCGTCCCGAACCAATAATAATATATTCAAATATTTATCCCACCTCTAATGAGCTATGCAGGTGCACTATTTTCACTTGTTTGGGGAAGCAGCCATTTTGTTGTTGTCAACTTATGTAAGCTGCAACTTTCTTCTTATGTCTTAATCTACATTCACAGCAACTCTAAATCCTTTTTGTTAGTCCATATGTGCTAAACTTAGTCTTGTTCAGCCTGCTACACTTCCTTTAACAACAACAAAAAAATGACACATCAGTTCGTCTTTACTCAGCAATCAACTAGGAACTTAAACCGCACCCAGTTTCAACGGACCTGTTGAGGGGGAGGGGCGAAATCCCAAATAGCTGCGTGTTGCACTAGGTAGGGAACAGAACGCTGTGGTTTTCACGCCCTATGTAGTGCGCAGGCGCAGGGACTCCGGAGTCATTCAGAACGCGGCGCCGAATAATGCGGAATCACCTTTATTTATTTATTTATTTGTTACAAGATTAAAATGAACTGAATTGGGTCGAAGCACAAGTTCCAGCAGGAAAAATAGTTCCGGAAACCTGAAACAAATTCTAGAATAAAATGTCAGTTATGTTGACGTTAAAAGCTGCACTTCCGGGTTTTTTCCCCCTTTCTTTTTCTTTCTATGAGGCGGATTGTGCACGCGCTGACGCAGCTGAACTCGGACGAAGTCGGACTTGCACAGTCATGCTGATGTGGATCAGACTACTGGCACGGCACTAAACAGCTGGCCAGCTGACCTTGTTGTTTGTTTGGGGGTTTTTTTTTTTCATTACGGGGTTGTTGTTTTTTAACTTCTAGATATTGCGGTATAAAAGTAGACCCACTTCCGGAAGTTAGCACGCCAGACTCGGATTAAAAGAAGTGGCCGTCACGCGCGCTTACTAAAACACTGAGTCCTTGACTGGACTCCTCTGTGCTACAGAAACATTGTGGATTGAAATACTCTGGATATATTTTCTTGATTATGGTGAGTTTTTAAACAGCTGAGGAACTCTATAATCTGCATAGTGACAGTTTCACAGAGGACAGAAAGAAGCCTGGGTAAAGTAATAATAATAATAATAATAAACACACACAAAAGCTTCATAAATGGGTTTCCATTTAAAAGAAACCAAAACAAATTATTGCAAAATATACCACATATAAAGCAATATAAATGCATGCATAACACTTTGTTAGTGTTTGCATTGATGGATTTTGTGCAGTGAAGTTCAGTGTTTTAAGTCTTCAACATGTAACATTTAAAAAGTGTGCGCGTGACATTGTTTGTTTTGTTTTTTAATGTTTGTTTACCTTGGCATGCTGTTGCAGTGGATTTCTCACTAGGTTTTACCAACTAAGGCCTGCTTTAGACTGTAGTTTGAACAACTAATCCTGTCTGAAGCGTTTATCTCATACAGTAGGATTATTTCTTTATTTCCTAATCCAAAAATAGTGCTTTATACCCCTTATTGACTGGTTTGTTGCATGGATGTAATAAAACCGAATCTATTGAAGAGATTAGTGTGCTAGATTTCAGTATTTTTAAATTGTCTGTGTGTGTGTTGTTATTGCATGGCAAAACAGTAAAATAATGCAAAGTGCATTACTAATCATCAAAAACAAGTTAGAAAGACCACGGCCCCACAAGTGCACATGAGTAGAAGAATCGGTAGATCAATAGTAATAATTTGACAAGAAATGAATAAATTCACTAGTCGCAGAGATCTGATCATTTAAATGGAATTAAAGGAATGTTTCACTTTTCTTTAAATAAGTGGTGGTAAAGTTAAAGGAACATGCGCGCGTCCTTTGTAGAGAGAGTTTCGCTTTCGTTGCAGTGTTCCACACAATTATTCCTGACTTTTCCAATAAAGTGTTTTTGATTTTTAAAATAATGTTCACACGAATGCACATTGGAAGTAGCTGATTTCCTGAATCTTTAACGTAGGTGTTTTTTTCCATGCTAATTTCTTTGATGAACTTGGTTTTAGACAGGTTCACTGTTATGTTAACAAGCCTAAATATCATGATCCATTTCATGCTTTTTAGTAACATCTTCATGTATCATGATATGATATTTGGGGATGAATTTAAACGGAAAAATCACCCATCCTTTCCATGGTAACTTGACCTGATGTCGTGAGGTTCTTATCAAATCTAAATTCTTAAGTCATACATCATTTCCCTGAGGATGAACGAATCATTCTTGATAATACGGTGACTCATTATTCCGAGTTACTGTTACCAGAAATTCATTATGCTTGCTTATGTCATTTATAATTGTCTGTATGTTTCAGGAGTTCATACTGGGTATAAATCTTTTCCCAAGAAACTAAAAAACCCAGTACACTGTTAATTCCATAATGACTGTTCGGTTCTTGCAGAGACTCGCGAATGTTTTCTGCGTCAGCGATGATACACTTCGGCATAGTTACTTGGTTACTCACTTATTGCTGGCTTTGGAAAAGTACTTTGCTGTAAGACATTATTATTCATCCAGGATTACAGAAAGAATAAATTGTCTTATGGTGACTCACAGCTTCTCTTTTATATATGAAGAAGCTGTGCGCTTCAATTGAATATTTCTCAAATGTATTAGGACTTATTGTAAATACAGTTCATGTGTACTTATACTATACTTTGCTCATTATTACTGTATTTTTGATACCTAGGTTTACTGGTCAATAACAATGTCCCTGTTTCACCTGACCGTAACGCCCATATGTGGTTCTTCTCCATACTGTTGCCACTAATTTGTTAGCACGCAATTGTATAGAATGTCTTTGTATGCTATAGTGTTACAATTTCCCTTCACAGGAACTAAGAGGTCCAAACTTGTTCCAGCATGACGATGTGCACAAAGCAAGTTCCTTGAAGATATGGTTTGCCAAGGTTGAACCCTGACCTCAACCTGAATGAACACCTTTTGGGATGAATTGGGATTCCATCCCAGGTCTTCTCACCAGACATCAGTGCCGTCACCAATGCTCTTGTCGCTGAATGAGCAAATCTCCACAGCCACGTTCCAAAAACTAGTGGAAAGCCTTTCCGAGGAGGAAGGAGTTTAGATTATTATAAGAGTAATGGGTGAATGAAATGTCATGTTCAAAAAGCACATATGTCTGAAATGGTGAGGTGTCCACAAACCTTTGGAGTCTCATATCAATACTTTTTTTTTTCTTTATAGATAGGTGTTCGACGCATACAAGCCTGTCGGTGAATGACCAGACTCTGAATGATGGTCAAAACTCTCAACAAAATGTAGATCTTTTGACACCGTGATCTTTATATTATATCTTTATACTTTCTGTTCTGAAACAACTGCAGTAACCTCCAGGTAGTTAATAATAATCCCACCTGGCAGACACTGTGCCATTCTCCACGTATCAATGTTGTTTTTTAACTTTTAAGCACACAGCGAGGTCGCACTTTCACGGGAAGCCAATGGCAAGTGGCCTCGTCTCATGATAAGCATGCTTCAAGGCAAATGTTGCACTTGGAATGTTTAGTTGAGCAATAACACGGGATGCAAAGTCTCTTCAGAACTAATAAGTTATGTAACCCAGTTCAAACAAAACAGTTTCGTGATAAGTAATTAAAAAAAAAAAGAGCTGCACAGAAAAAAATCTTTGCACATCCATGACAGCAAAGGCACCAGTTATGGTCTTCAGGGAATTGCAAGCTTTGGTTTTTGTGGGAGTGACTTTTTGAAAGGTTTGAGATTTAAGAAGGAAAAAGGGAAATGAAACATGATTCAGCAAAGTATATACGGTTATTTGCATGCACAGATCTTTCTGCTGATCTACACATTTAACTTAGACACATAGCAAACTGGTAAAGTTCTTGCTCATTTTCAAAACTTTCTTTTTCAGCAAACCTAATCAGAGAGCACTGAGACATACCGCAGAGTCACGCTTGAAGAAAATGAACTACAGTTGAGAAGAATTTGCGTGGACTTAGGATATGTGACAAGTTCTTTTGAGACTCTTTTGTTGGTATCTATGTAATATTCTCTCAATATTTGGCCTGGATCTTTAAACGATGCCTATTCGTTCTGAGCGAGACCCCAGTCAAGATGGATTTAGAGTCAGACAAAAAAAACATGGCTTCCTATCTCCCAGTGACTCCCAGTTATGTCTGTATTACTTTATGACTCATGGTTGGATCTAGACTCTTTTGCCTGCCAGATATCCTGTGAAACCAAATTACAACCCAGCCTTAGAGGATGATATGTCCAAGGAAGAAGAGGCCCGTCAAAGATGAGGATTTTTCAGCCATTGCGGTGCCCTCGATGAAAGGCCATGGCTATCTGGACTACACCATTGAGAGTTACCCTTCCAGAGCTCTTCAGCTCATGGACGAGTTGCGTCAAAACGGACTGCTCTGTGACATGGTACTTCGAGTGATGTACAAAGAGACGATAGTGGATTTCAAGGTGAGAGTTTTCAGGGGTGAGAGTCAGCATGATAGGAGATCGGCCTCAGTCAGCACCGTTTAGCTTAGGTTAGCGGTTCTCCAAAAGAACAGAACTTGTTCTGCAATGTTTGTGTAATATGCTTAGTATATTATAATTTTTTTAATGCCTAAAATGATATAATTTCCTAAAACTAATTGCACATACTTATCATTCATTGTCTGATATACTATACATAACCCAAAAATGATAACACTTATAGTGAGAAGTAAATCTCATGAGCTAGTTTCTATCCCAGCTGTTGCTTCTAGCATTTGTACATTATTAACAGGATTAGCATGGTGCACATACATCAGCACTTTTGCCACCGCCTGAGTTTACTATGCAGTTAGACAGCAATTGACCATTGCATGGGTCTTGAATCTGGAAGGCTCATGGACACCAAATGTGGAATTTTGGGGCCATCTTAAATTTGGTCACCTCGAACTTCTTATGCCCGTCGCGGACATGTGTCTATATTATCCAGGTGCACAAACTGGTACTGGCAGCCTGCAGCCCATACTTCAAAGCCATGTTCACCAGCAACTTCAAGGAGTGCCAGGCCTCAGAGGTGACTCTCAGGGATGTTTGCCCTCAGGTGATCAGTAGGCTGGTGGACTACGCCTATACCTCCCGCATCACAGTAGGGGAAAAGTGTGTGCTGCACGTCCTGCTGACTGCGATGCGCTTCCAAATGGAGGACGTAGCAAAAGCATGCTGTGACTTCCTGATGAAGAACCTAGAGCCCTCAAACGTTATTGGGATTGCCCGGTTTGCAGAGGAGATCGGCTGTGTTGAGCTGCATCAGCTGTGTCGGGAGTACATCAACAGTCACTTCAGTGAGGTAGATTTTTGTACATCATTGCAATGAGAAGTTGTCCTTATTTTGACAATTCTATGGTATCTATGGTAAGCCAAGTAAGATATGTACACTTTGTTCCAGGTGACCAAGGAAGAGGAGTTCTTCAGCCTGACGCACTGTCAGCTGCTGGAGCTCATCAGTCAGGACAGTCTGAATGTTCTGTGTGAGACCGAGGTCTACAAAGCCTGCATTGACTGGGTGCGCTGGGATGCAGAGGCACGCTCCCAGTACTTCCATGCTCTGCTCAATGCCGTCCATATCTATGCCTTGCCGGCCAAGTTCCTCAAGAGGCAGCTACAGTCATGTCCTATCTTGAGCAAGGCCAACGCCTGCAAAGACTTCCTCTCCAAGATCTTCCACGACATGACTCTCCGCAAGTACCTGCCCCCTACTCCATACCGAGGCACTAAGTTGATCTACGTGGCTGGGGGTTACAAGCAGCACTCGTTGGACTCCATGGAGGCTTTTGACCCACGAAACAACACCTGGCTGCCCCTGGCGCCCATGGAGCAACCCTGCAGTGGCTTGGGGGCCTCCGTACTGTTTGGGCTCTTCTACACTATTGGGGGTCGAAACCTCTCGCTACAAAGCAATGCAGACTCTGCAACACTGTCTTGCTACAACCCCATGACCAATCAGTGGACCCAGCTAGCTACACTCAACACAGCCAGAAATAGAGTGGGCACTGGGGAACTCGACGGGAGCATCTATGCTGTTGGAGGATCCTATGGCTCCACCCATCACAACACAGTGGAGAGGTGAGTGTACAGAAAGCTTGTAGTGTCACACTTATCATTGTTAACAATTTCATCAAGCATTTTGGCTCATTTAGAGCTATGACCGTAGAAAATTTACCGGGTCATCTCTGTAACAGAGATGCATTACCAGAAGTTTTTCTGTTTTTTTGTTTTTTATTGTTTCATATTATTTTGTTCAGGATTTCTGTTTGGACAACAAATCGATTGGTTGTGTTACTAAAATGTAATTAAACTATTAAAACGTTTAATTTCCAGAATGAGCAGGGGGTATAAATAAGTCATGTGAAAACAAGTCATTGGGCAGTAGCAACTTGCGAATGAATGGGAGGTGGAAACCGGCATGAGTTTCTTCAGCGTGTCTGGCAACTCTTTTTCAAACTTGTTTTTTTTCACAGATTTAAACTTATTCAAATTACTGCACACCTGACCAGGCAGTTACTAAGGATGAATCAAGGAACGCTTTAAAGGCATCACATGTTAATGAACGTGCTTTTCATTTTGTCCCGCGAGTTTCATGTCTGACCACTCACGTACGCTTGCATGAACATAGAACCCTTCCATCCGCGTGACAGTCTTGTGTCCCACGTGTTCCCAGTTCTGATATACAAAAACCCAGAATAGTGTACCTCCTATTCGAATCTGTATTTGTGTCCATTTGGATCATATTCTCTGTTCATTCCAAATAACGTATTCATATTGAGTTACATCCCTACTATGTTCTCGCAAAAAGCCGTGCCATTCAGAATTGTATCACACGTGAAAGAAGAACAGCGGTGAAGTGATCTAAAATGTTTCGACTTGACATTTGCTCCCCCTAACAACAGGCAAAGTCTGTTCTGATTCAGAGAAGTTACTTTAGATGAACAAACTCCCATACCACAGCTAATAGAAAGCTTTAGAGGAGCAGCGCCAGTTCTAATACCATTCATATTAGTCACTCTTAGCAACCTGCTCTCCTGCCTGTAGTCCTCATTCTGTTTTTATGGGTGACGCAGAAAGGGAAAAAAAAAACATTAATGTGTTTGAGTGTGCTTTTTTCCCCCAAGGATGACAATCAACATCTCTAGTGTGCTGTGCAGTTTGACCCAATGGTGACTACATTTACATGGACAGCAGTAATCTAATTATTGACCTTATTCTGAACAAGACACTATTATGATCAAGGTGTTTGAGTCGCTTTTAAAATATCGTTTTCATGTTCCACTTTTACATGTTATAAAACATAGTTTGATTAACAGGACACGTCATTACGTCACCGCGCCACACCGTCCGACTTGCAGCATTTTACGAATGCTGCAAGTGGAGTCAATTATTTGTCATGCTGTACATGCAAATAGACGACTGCTTGAAGCCGCGAGCTGCGTCCCAAACCGTGTACATACGTACTGTATAGTAGCCAAGATACATGTATTTCTCCTACTATATAATAGGTAAGTATTCTGTTTCGGACGCAGCCTTGCTCTCTTGTTTGCCGTAAAATGGTTGACGCTGCCGTGTGTGAACGTGTCCTGTCAGAAAGTGCGGTGAAAACTCCCGCATGACGTTAATAGTGTGATTAAGGTATGTAATACACGACGATAATGCAACAAAAACAGGAGTACTCCACACGTCTTAATTTGATTTGTGTTTACTTCAAGTATGACTTTAATTGGATTAAGGTAATAAAAAAATGCTGTTTACATGCTAGTTTCTTAATCTGAGTATTTGTCTTAATCGGGTTAATATCGGATTATTGTTGTCCATGTAAACGTACTGACTGATGCAATTCTGCTCTGATAAGGGCGATGGAGTGTGCAGTGAAGGTTTTTCCGAAAAGTGATTGCTTTTTCTGAAAATAGTACATCATTTATTGGTGGAACAATCAACAAATCTCATTAACACTGTAAATAAATTAAGCATCTACAGTCACCTGTATGTCAGTTCAAAGCAGACTCATTCTTGGTTTGGTTCGGCTTTGTGCTGCATTTGTTTTAGGATGCTTTCACGCCTATCGATTAGTTCGGCAAGTCTGAATCAGAGCAATCTTTTGGCTTGTTTGCTGTTTGGATTGATTTGTTTGATGTGTTTAAGGGACATGTTGGGCTGAAAACGCTTTCCTTCTTTAGTGAGAAAATATGGTAATGGAAAATCATTACCAAATGTTGCAAAGAACTCACAAAAATCACCCAAGCACTGAGAACATGGAGCTGGCGCTAAGCAATCATATACATGCATAATTATACACTCTTGGCATTTCTGCAGCTCTGTCCTTTGGCAAAGTTGCACCCCACTGCTCATTTCAGCAGCTTGCATCTACCTACACAATAATACACAGTAATACGGGTTTGGTCCACTTCCTCCAGTTGAGTCGATTCGGGATCGAACTGCTTTCTCACAGCAATCAAAGCTCACTAGAGGTCACTTGGACCTGAACCAAGACCGTGTGAATGAACCAAAAAGCAAAAAAAAAAACCCCATCTGCTTAAGGGTGTGTGGTACGGGGTGAGGCTGAAAACATACTCGTAAAACTCTTTTTATTACCGGTCTGAAATACAGCAATAGGTCTTTGGTCTCGATATCCTTTGTTTGCGCTTTTCTGCATCGGTTTTGCAGCTGTCATGATTGACATGTCTGAAGTACATGTTATGTTTGGTACCTGCAGTTGTGTCAATTTAGAGTCAAATAGGCCTTCACTTATCAAGGCCACCTCTCTCAGCTGCTCAGGTCTTCTAAATTAAACACACTGAGGGATATAACCAAACAAGAGTTAGATGTTCAATGGACTAAAGGCTGCGTATGTGAACACAACCTAAGATTGAACACCTTTTTAGTTTTGTCCCTTGACTGGCACCCGATCAATCCAAAGCCTCTGAAAGCCTTTCTGTAAGGATGTGGCCACCAACATGTACTTCCATGTTGTTAAGAGTTTGTTTGACTTGGACCATTTTTTCTGTGGATCACATAACATAGCTGCAAGCTATAGTAATCCTGGGGTTGGGTATCAAGTTCTGTGAGAAAGTATTTCAGGTCAGGGCACAGTTTTACGATACCGGGATATTGGTTTTCTGTATCCTATTGTGTAGAAGACGTTTTCTTTCATACATAAATACGTAGTGTATAATACATTGGTCCATTGTCATGAGATGACAAGTTCGCACCACAACCATAGGTGTGAGTCTGTGAGGGGATAATTGGTCCTGCCTTTGGGGTG
The DNA here is from genome assembly GCA_012411365.1 of Ameiurus melas. Lineage (NCBI taxonomy): Eukaryota > Metazoa > Chordata > Actinopteri > Siluriformes > Ictaluridae > Ameiurus > Ameiurus melas. The sequence continues at coordinate 29,316,054 of CM022756.1, forward strand.
GAAGTTCGCACTCTGCTCAAAGTGTGCACAGCTGGACTGGGGTTTTAAAAGCAACAGTTGGTGTTTTTGAGATAGAGACATGAAAACGAAAGAGAAAGAAGAAATTGATGCTGACCTGCACAGTAGAACTGCAGCTTCACAGTTCCAGGATCATTGGTTGGGTCCTGAGCTCAGGTTACTGTCAGTATGGATTTCTTTACGGTTCTCCGGTTTCCATACACCTCCCAAAAATGTAAGAGTGGCTATGCTTAATTGATCTTGGATGTAAATAAGTATGTATGTGCCTAGTGCCCTGCGATGGACTCCAGGGTGTATTCCCCTCAATGTTCCTGATATAGCTTCCAGATCCACTAAACAGGATAAAGCAGTTACCGAAGATGAATGAATGAGTTCTAAATTTCACGCCTTTTTCACAGGTACGATCCAGAGACAAACAGGTGGACATATGTGGCGCCAATGTCAGTGGCACGCCTGGGAGCTGGCGTGGCAGCATGCGGGGGAGCTCTGTATGTGGTGGGGGGCTTCGATGGCCAAAACCGGTGGAGAGCAGTGGAACGCTACCAACCAGACACCAACACTTGGCACCACGTAGCACCTATGAACACTGCACGAAGTGGCTTAGGTAAACATTAGCTAACATTTTACTAATGACCCACTAGCATCTTTTGTATTATTTTTGCAAACCCAAATATCCCATTCAAAATATTTTTCACTATTTAATGCAGATAATAATGCAGATACTGAAACTGGAGAGCTAGGTGACATTTTTCCAATCTACAAATCTACCATCTTTTTCCAATCTACAAATGTCCACTTCTGCTTAACTGGTGTCCACTGTAGTCTCAGTTTCCAGTTCTTTGCTGACTGAAGTGGAACCCAGTGTGGTCTTCTGCCGTTGTAGCCCATCCGCCTCAAGGTTCAAATTGTTGTGCCTTCTGAGATGCTTTTCTGCTTACCACGGTTGTAAAAAGTGATTATTTGAGTTGTTTTAGCCTTCCGGTCAACATGAACCAGTCTGGCCATTCTGCGTTGACCTCTCTAATCAACAAGGTGTTTCCACCATCAGAACTGACCCTCACGAAATGTTTGGGGGGTTTTTTGTGTGAAAATCCCAGAGGATCAGCAGTTCCTGAGATACACAAACCAGCACATCTGGCACCAACAACCACGCCATGGTCACAGTCACTCAGATCACATTTTTTCCCTTTTCTGATGTTTGTTGTGAACCCTTATTATCTGAAGCTCTTGGCTTGTATCTGCATGATTGTATGCATTGGCTGATTGAATAATTGCATGACTGAGAACGGTGGACGGTGGGTGCAAATGGTTTGCTATCAATTGCTTATAAACTGAATATTTTAACGTTTGCCAGCACCTGGCTATTGCTACTGATTCAGCAGGGCTGTTTTTATGGTTACCCTGTGTGTTGGGCAACAAATCCATATTAATTAATATAATGGTTTGGCTCCCAAATTGGTGGAATTACATGTTTCCAGAAAAAAACAAAAAAATGGTTAATGGTTAATTTACTGACCCAAGATAGTTTTTTTTTTTAACCTATTTTTAACCACCTATGTTTTTGATTCTTGTCCCATGCAGGTGTGGTGTCTATAGATTCTTACCTCTACGCAGTGGGTGGTTATGATGGCCAAAGGCAACTCAACACTATGGAGAGATATAACGTAGCCAGAGATGTATGGGAGCCCATGGCATCCATGGTCCACAGTCGAAGTGCCCATGGAGTCACAGTCTACCACAACAAACTCTTCGTGTTCGGTGAGCGTATAACACTTAACGGTTAATGATATAAATGGTTTCCTGATATGTGCGATATGGCGACTGACAGAGTGACGTTCTGTTTCACCGTTGGTTATTTACTGAGAAAATGGAGGCTTTGTGTCTTGATTGTATTTGCTCGTTGAAGCAGCAGGGCTCTCATTACAAGGCCATTTCCGTATTAGTGGGAACACAATGCGGAGTCGTTCACAAGTTAATCAGCACTTACACGCAATAAACTAGCACTTTGCGTGTTCTGTGTGTGTGTGTGTGTGTGTGTGTGTGTGTGTATGTGTGTATATATATATATATTTTATATATATTTTTTATCTTCTCTCAAATGCCTATTCACCACATCTACACATCAGAACCGTTTTAGGTAACGTGAAATCAGATTTGGATTATGTATTCATTTACTTTTTTGCCAAGTGTTGAGACCCATTGAGACCAGCAAATATTAACAAAATAAGATAATAGTGAATGCAGTATTCACTATAAGTACACTTTTTTTTTTTTTTTAGTATTTGGCTTATGTATTCATTTACTTTTTATGTTTCCTATATATAAATTACTGCACTGAGTTAGCAGGTCATTTGAACTTAATTCATTTAATCATTGTCATTAATTAATTGTCCATATGCATGTACAGTAGCATCTACAATCCCAGTTTACTACCAAGAGCTATTTTTTATTTCTCCAGATTTCTATTCATTTAAAAACAAAACTTCCATAACACCAGAGATTTCCTTGAACTTCTCACACAAGTACACTCTTAACACATTGCGTTCATTGTTGGCACCTCTTAACCTGTTAATGACTTAATTGCTACAGTCCAACCTTGCTTGGGAAATCTATGAGTAAGGAATTAAACATTTCAGGGTGTGCTGTTACAGGGAAAAAATTCTGGAATGTTTTATTCCTGCTATAATTTTTTCTGCCGATGCTAAAATATTAACATTATTAATATTTATTATTAATAATCTAAAATAATAAGTCATTTTTTTTATTATTTTTTATTCTTACAACAACAATGGAGACTCCTAAAAATACTAAATAAACATCTCACTGAAAATATCACCATATCAATACTTTCTTTCTTTTTAACGGAGCATCAGCCATGCAATTCCCCGTGTACGTCATTACTATTGAAATGAACCTTTTTTAATTCAGTCAACACTCTGGAAGAAGTCAAACCTAATGCAGTTTTGAAAACAAATAGATTTGAAAAACTTTATATAATGTCCTTTAGATGGTTCTCGCCATGAAAATAGCCATAGAAGCTGGATTGGCGTTAAAACACAAACAAACAAACTACAGAAATTATATCGTAATCTTCTGACCAATCAGAATGAAGAATTTAACAATGCTGTGATAATAATAAACATTGAATAGAATGGTTGCTTTTGGGAATTTAATCAGTTTTGTATTGCCTCCGTCAAGGTGGTTTCAACCAGACTGGTTTCCTGGCCAGCGTAGAGAGTTACTGCCCAGCAAGTAACCAGTGGACGTATGTGACGGACATGCCGGTGGCTCGAAGTGGTATGGGAGTGGGTGTAACCATGGAGCCCTGCCCGGGCTGCCTTCCCGAGGAGGAAGACTCCACATCTGTATGACGCAAATACTTCAGACTTTGAACCTTGCAGCGTCGTCAGAAATCATACCTGGTCCCTTGAGGTCGAGCAGATTCGTGGCAGGTTTCCCAGTCGGAATGATTTTGACCCCTTGTGTTGAGGCAGTATTTCACAAGAAACTGTTTCCCCCCATGCACGGTATAGGTTTGAGTGTGTGTGTGTGTGTATTTGTTTTATTTAGAAAGCAGTCACTGGACTACTGACATTTCCTGATGAACTCTGATTACTCTGTGAATAAAAGTTATCTGTATATTCCTGGATTTAAAAAAACAAAAGTTTAATCTCTTTATTAGATAAATATATTGAGTGCTCACACCGACTTGATGCATTTTATTTCAAATCGAGTTATACATCTGATTTAAGTTGTAGCTTTAAACACAGCCACTAGGTGGAGCAATTTGACTTCCACAGAAAGTGGGAATGCTTTATATTATGGGATGTGTCCAATTCTTCAGTCTGTATGTGTTCTTTTGGGGGGTTTTTTAAACCAATGATGATAATTTTATTTATTTAGGGATTCTCACACCTAAGGGTACTTGTACAAATGGATATATAACTAATGTAGAAACATAAACGTTAACACACAGGAAAATATTAACAGGCAAGCAAACATTAACAGTCATGAATTATCAAAAGAGACGAAGGAACAGGCAGGCCTGCTGAGTAACATGATTAAGCGGCATAAAATGGAGGAGGGTTGATGCATGACATAATGAGATATAAATGTAATTCAAATTTGAGAAGATGCGTTTTGACTGCTGCAGGCTTGAGAAAAGGATAACGTATTTTTTTCTTTTTGATTTAATTCATTTTTCAATTGTGTTTTATAATTTATTATTTAACATAAAATATTCCTTTTTTCTTATCAATTTTAAAAGAAAATATTTTCAAATGTTTTTTTATTACATTTTAATTGATTATTTATTTATTCATTCATTCATTACAGATATTCTACACACTCAAGCATTTTTTATTTTATTTGCCGAGATCTTGAGACGTGTCGAGTTACGAGAGGCACATCCTCTATTTTAAAACGTGAAAACCAGTATCATGATTGTGAGTTCAAATCCCAGGACTGTCAGCCAGCCACTGTTCGCCCTTGAGTAAAATCTTTAACTGCTCCAGCTACATGCTTGGATTGCAGTCTGCCTCACAGTTACATCTACACCGATCAGCCATAACTTAAAAACCACCTGCCTAATATTGTGTAGGTTCCCTTTGTGCCTTCAAAACAGCTCTGACTCGTCGAGGCATGGACTCCATAAGGCCTCTAAAGGTGTGCTGTGGTATCTGGCATCAAGACGTTAGCAGCAACTCCTGTAAGTTGTGAGATGGGACCTCCGTGGATTGGACTTGTTTGTCCAGCACATCCCAGAGATGCTCGATCGGATTGAGATCTGGGGAATTTGTGCGCCAACACCTTCAACTCTGTGTAATATTACTCAAACCATTCCTGAAGAATTTCTGTAGTGTGACAGGGAGCATTATCCTGCTGAAAGAGGCCACTACCATTAGGGAATATCGTTACCATGAAGGGGTGTACTTGGTACTTGGGTGTACTTGCAGTAAAACACTGCAACAGTGTTTAGGTGAGTACTACATGTCAAAGTAACATCCACACGAATGCCAGGACCCGAGGTTTCCCAGCAGAACTGCCGCCTCTGCCGGCTTGCCTTCTTCCCATAGTGCATCCTGGTGCCATCTCTTCCCCAGGTAAGTGACGCGCATGCACCAGGCCATCCACATGATGTAAAAGAAAAAGTTATTCATAAGACCAGGCCACCTTCTTCCAATGCTCCCTTTTATGAACATATTACTGAAGGTATGTTTAAGGATTGTATATAGTTGACGACATGGAGAGACAGACATCGAATGTTAGTTAACCGTACACCACAGTGCTGTCGAATTCTCAATCCTGACTTGTTATTGTGGACATGGTGACGTTTTTCTGTGAGGAGACGTATGTAACGTCTCCAGTGTCAGCGCTTTGTAACAGTCGGCAAGTTTCCATCATAGAAAAATCTTCAGGACAAGGGCTAGTGAGGGAAGAACTGTTCGTAAGTAATAACAGGAACGAACTTGTGTCAGAGGATTAAAGCACTTCAGGAGATGTTGTTCGGGGTGTTATTAAGAGTTTCGCATTAAGCTGCATCACACTACCCCGTCGATGATCATTCGAACACCCTCCATCCCTAGTGTTTTATTCCTAACTTGATGCATAATTACATGTTACCTTGAACCTAAGAAAGAAACTGCCTTGTTTGAAGGTACAGGTGCATCTCAAAAAATGTGATTATCGTGGAAAAACATTTTTTTTCAAAAAGTGGAACTTTCATATATTCTAGATTCGTTACACATAAAGAGAAATATTTCAAGCCTTTTTTTGTTTTAAACTTGATTACAGCTTACAGCTCACAGAAAATTAAAAAAATCCAGTATCTCAAAATATTAGAATAAAGAATTTATAATACAGAAATGTTGACCTTCTGAAAAGTATGTTAATTTATGCATGCGATACTTGGTCGAGGCTTTAATCCTTTTGCAGGAATTACTGCATCAGTGCGGTGTGGCATGGAGGCAATCAACCTGTGGCACTGCGGAGGTGTTAATGAAGCCCAGGTTACTTTGATAGCGGCCTTCAGCTCGTCTGTATTGTTGGGTCTGGTGTCTCTCATAGACAGTCTATGGGGTTCAGGTCAGGTGAGTCGGCTGGCCAAACGAGCACAGTAATACCATGGTCAGTAAACCAGTTACTAGTAGTTTTGGCACTTTGGGTAGAAACAGGCCATATCCTGCTGGAAAAGGAAATCAGCATCTCCATAAAGTTTGTCAGCAAATGGAAGCATGAAGTGCTCTAAAAATCTCCTGGTAGACGCTGCATTGACTTTCGACTTGAGAAAACACAATGGACCAACACCAGCAGAAGACATGGCACCCCAAATCATCACTGACTGTGGAAACTTCACACTGGACTCCTCTCCACTCTTCGTCCAGACTCTGGGACCTTGGTTTACAAATGAAACACAACATTTACTTTCATCTGAAAAGAGAACTTTGGACCCCTGAGCAACGGTCCAGTTCTTTTTAAAGGCTATGGAAACCTTTGCAGGTGTTTTGAGTTCATTAGCTGATTAAAGTTCTTCTCACGTCAATATACCTGTATTATCAATTCTTTTTATTCCAATATTTTGAGATACTGGATTTTTGATTTCTGTGAGCTGTAATCATCAAGTTTAAAACAAAAAACACTTGAAATATTTCATTTATGTGTAATGAATCTATAATATATGAAAGTTCCACTTCTTGAATTAAATGATAGAAAAACGATATTATCAACTATCTAGGTCGAAATCCTTTTCAAAAGAAAAACACTTTTCCGAACTGATAAACATGGTTCTGAGACCATGCACAAGTCATAAAATGACCTGAACCATGAAGAACAATATAATGTGGGTCTCAGGAGCACTCAAATGTTTATCTTTTTCTGGGCTCCAACAACTGTACATGCAGTCCTGCCTTATCACCATTTGACTGGTTTGGTGTTTTCATGAACACTTGCCAACATGCCCTTATTTCCTCGATAATAATTGGAGCTCAGTTTCTCACGTGACGTCATGACATTAGTCATCCGGCACAAGTCAATAAGTTGTCTGTCTCCAGCAGTTCTGGCTTGGTGCCCCTTCACAAACATTACGTAACTGTTTGTGGGATATTCAGCATCTCTATAGAGGGTGGAATAACGATTGTAGGTTCGGATACAATTGCATCTCTCTGTATGCCAGTGCTTACAGTTTTACAGTGTGATTTGTTTTTCCGCTAAATGTTTCAGGTGATGAGATCTGGCCCCATGCCTATGGTCATGTAAAAAAGAAAATCCTGTTTAAGGGTGTTGTATAGTTACGAGTTCTTAGATTTATAAAAGAGGTTCTGCTTGGAACCATCTATTAAAGGGAAGTCACATCTGTTGTAGAGTATGAGGATTTCTCTAGAGGAGCAATGGAGATGGAACCTTTAATGCTGGCACATACGCCAAACAGTCCATTAAGTGCTCCAGACTTTCACAATGTACACCTTCCAAAATTGTCTCGTCTTGGTGGGATTAAAAAAAATAATAAATCTCTCTTAAACACACACACACACACTTCAAGACTGATGGCTTGTGTACATGAAAGCCCCGAAGGCTCCTTGTGCATGACGTATCTGATTGGTAGAGAAGGGTGGGGCTGCTCATCCTTGAGCTTTTTGTGATGACTCACATAGCAAAACATATGACGCACCAGTGCTTTCTCTCTGTTTATCTGTCTTTTTCTTTCACATGTCTACATTTCTCTGTTCATGATGTATCATACCATCAACTGTAGTACTGTCTAAGTTTAAGCAAAACTGGTCGAATCCCCAAACTCTGGAGCATCTAAGCATAATCACATCATCAGTTCTACATTTAACATACAACACTGTTACTACAAATTAGCCACTGTCAGCTCTTGAGACAAACCCTGCCGCATTTTGAAGGTAAAAATCCCAGCTATGTTTCAAGGTCCTGATCTGAGATGATAATTCTCTTCACCACGTTCATGAATGTTTCAAGAACTGCTGCACTTACTGAGGACTATGATGCTAACATTTTCATTAACATTTGGATTAACATTCATGTTTAAATGAGCGCTTATTTAAATCTTACTGAAAAAGAACAGATGCCGTTTTTTACACCACGATTTAAGTTGCGTCAATTATGATGTTATAAAAATTTTAATATTGGAAGAAGCCTAAAGGCATCAACAACATGCAAGTACCTTGTTAAAAAAGAGAGAGAAAAGAACAGAGAAATAACAGCCTCCATTGACTGATGAGCCATTCTAGATGTCTCATACCGGAAATGACACACTCCACCGTGACCAAGATAGCAATAGCTCATGTTATTGGTTACAGTTTATCAGCAAGCTTTCCAAACACAAGCTGCAAATGCAAAATGCTTGGCAAAGCAATGTTTTACCTTCTTAGAAAAAGGTTTTTTATTTTCCAGGTTCCCTCTGCTTCCCTCTTTTCAGGGGAAAGTAGCTAATGCCTGAAAAAACAATGGTGGCCAGTGATTGGTCATTGTATAATAATGGTGATCAATGACTGGTCCTTGATAAAAATTGTGATCAATTGTTCACTGGTAAAAATGGTGATGAGTGATTGGTTTTTTGGTAAACACAGTGATGAGTCATAGGTCACTGGGAACAATGGTGATCATCAATTGGTTATTTGGACAATAGCAATCAGTGACTAGACTTTGGTAACATTGGCTTATGCAAGTGTAACTCAGTCAGACTTTACACACTGTTGGTGACCCAACCAACCCTGCTCTCAACTCATTTAACCAGCAGCTGTGATAGAGCTGGAGAGCTATATCGATTGCAGGACATTCGCTGCTGTCTGCTCAGAAATAACTTTTTTTCTAAAAGTGTAGCTATGAAAATCTCAGTGCATGTAATACATGGTTATAACAGTTTGCAAGATTGTTGGTTGTACCACATTCTGGGTTCAGCATAAATAAATGCATCTATAACATCACTGCAAGATGTACAGCTTGCTATCTAATGGACTTGTTATGGATGAAACGCTTGTTAAAATAAAAGTCTCTCTGTTGCATGTGCTTTGAGGAAACATTTCAGAAATGTGGGGCCTCATGTATTCATCAGCCCCGGGCCAGGCATTAGCTTAATGCTGCCCTGTCTACCACAGAAGTTCTCAATCCCAGTTCTGGAGACTCTAATCAATTGCACATTTTTGTTTTCCCAGATCTAACACAAAGAACTGAGGTCATGAAGGCTTGCTTAAGTACCTGATGAGTTCAGTCTTGTGTGTTGAAGAGGTAAAACAGGTTCTATATCCCTGCGTGTCCAATCACAAAGTTTTACATTGTTATGAGCTACTTTTTTTTGAACATACAGTACATAACTCCCTAATGTGTTCACACTTAGAAATCCGTGTATAAATATTTTTTTTTTAAATACTCAGATTATAGAATATATTTTGCAAAAAAATAAAGGTGGATTCATTTTTACACTAACTTGTTTGGAAGAAGTCTCCAGTTTCAGTGCATGTTGTGCTTTCTCAATAACATAAGCTTTTTGTTTTTGCATCACATCACTTGATTAATTTCCTTTAACAGCACTCCCCTGCCATGTTGTATTCCTTACAGTTTTCAATAGTGAGATGGTATTGTCACTATTTTAAATCAAGTAGCTTGCAGTTATTAGATGTTACATCACTGACAGGATCGAGCTTTAATGTACTGTAGTTATACTGTCTAGCTACATTATACAAAGTATTTGTTCATGAACGGAATAGACAGTAAATTTATTAGTTAACCTTTACCACGTTTATTCTGTCGTTCTGAACTCACCGATCAAAGTACACGTTTTAGTAGACACCATACGCCTTGTACTATTTTAAGGTTCCAGATGATTTTGCAATAAGTGATTGTGCAAAACATATCAATTCAGACCACAGGTTTTTAGATAATGTTTAAATCCAGATACTGCAATGGCCACAGTAAAACACAAATTTGGTGGATGCCTGTTGGAAAGCTAGTCCCACTAGGATTTGGTGATTTTGTGTCCTCAGAAAGTAATGCAAAATCAAGCAAACTCTGCTTGTAATTTTTCAAAATTACCAAAGATTTTCTGCAGATTTGGGCCAAGACATGTGACCTCATCACATCGCGTATTCGGCAAAAGCCCTCTTTGATTCACGTGCAGAAAAAAGTGTAATTTACCAACAAACATCATTGCGAAAGACATTTTCGTGCGATTCTGCTAATTCAAATACCTTGTTGCAGAAGTTTTGGGCTCAGATATCTTCGTTAAGAATCTTACTGCAGCTGCGAAACACCATTTTCATCAAACACGCCGATGGTGTACATGGCCACAGGGTTCAATTTCGGCCTTCAACTTTAGCGCAATTCCTACCTGTAGTCCAAGTGACACCTGGTGAAGTTCAGGTACTGCATTTTAAGCACTTCTTTCATGAAACCCTTCCAAACAGCTTGCTGTTTTAAAACTTGACAACCCCATGAATCCCCAAGAGGCTTAATTGTTGTTTCAACTGCCCATATAACTCTTTATATTCATTACCCAACTTGTGCAGGTCAACAACCATCTGTCTCTTTTATGTTAAAGCCCAATTTACATTTAAAATAATTAGCTTCTTATTGGCGTCTATAGCTTCTGTGGTGAATTTACCACTGACTGTGGAACAAAGAACATTCAAGATTCAGGTTTGAATTAAACTCTAGTCAGGTACATTTATTTCATGAAGCCACCATTGCTAAAGGCCTCATGTTGCCACAGCTTTAAAATAACTCCTGTATGGAATTGTATGTGTGCAATATGTGCTCATATTTTGTCAATCGGACTTCCTTAACTGCTTTCTGCAGAGCAATCAAGCATACTGTGTTTGCATGTATTTGTGTGTGGGAAAGAAACGTTATTTCATCATTTGTCCGAGTGGAAAATCCGATATTGTTCATTTTACCTCAATAACGCCAAAGCTAGTGAGCACGCTTGATATGAAATAGAGTTGTAGTATACATTAAAAAAAAACAACCCTGATTTTGCGTTGTACCTCGGAAACCTTGCGCTTTCCATACCTTTCCCCTCCAAATCTTCAGCCGCAAAATGTAGATGGTGTGTGATACCGTTGTCTTCACACAGAGGGAGCTAACCAACTTCACTTTGGTAGTTTGGGAAGACTTCTGGGAGGACTAAGAACCCCAAACTGATACCAAGGTGGCCCGTTCAATACGTCCATCAGAAGAAAAGGAAAAAAAACGGGCATCAACCGACGTCAGTTTTCATTATTGAAAAAAAAGCAAAGTTACCACAGAAAGCTTGCTATTTCAAGCATTTCAGACACATTTTGGTGGGGTATTTTTTAGAACGACACACCATTAGGTGACATATTTATCATATCATGTATTCGTAAAGTATTTTCACACCTTAAGAACACACACACACACACACATCTGTTTAACCTGTATTACCACCTCTGTCCGTGAGTGAACTGCGTCCCCAGGGTTCAGGATGACCTTGAGAGATGATCGACAGCCGACGACACCTTCATCTCACAGGTGTTCAAGCAGATTTCACGTACATTAGTGAAGATCAGTGTGTTCTTGTGTCTTAAACGTTTCCATGTTTCATTTGTGAAAACATGCCTTCTTTTCAGCTTTACGGTATGAATGAGTGCTCGAATTGTTTTTAAAAAAAGTTCATATTTGATTGTTATTGTTTTTTTTTTTAAAGTTCTCAGCTATAGCTGAAAGTATTTTAGCATCTTTTTGTTTTGTTTTGTTTTACCCAGAGTTCATAGCGGTCAAGCTTTGTGTATTGCCTTTTGTTTTCATACTACTCGTATTTCCTCCAGATAAAACTTCTAGGCCTTCGTTTTTGCTTTCCTAACACACCCAAATCTAGCAAATTCCCCATGTTCAACAACATACAGAGGGGAAAACTAATCATATATCTCTCTCTATATATATATATAACATTTCTCGCGCCATGCACGCGCGTGCGGTACGCAGTTCTGAGGCGATTTCTCCCGTCCAAAACAACAACAACCACCCCCCCTCTCCCCCACTTCATGATCTACCTAGAGCCGTGTTTCTATCTGTATACGCGTGTATATGTTTAAAATATATAAATATAGGTGATAGTGTTCGGTTAGTTTACTAAGCGTGAGAGACACACGACGGCGAAATCTAAACTGTGCTCAACACTTCTTTCTCTCCAAACTCACCTCAGAAGCGCGAGTGGACGGTTTCAAGCTCCCCACTCGGTGAATTGATTCTACTACAGGTCCGCCTGAAAGCGTGCTCGGCGCGGCGGGGGGTTCACTTCTCTCCGCTCGTGTTTATTCACCAAGATACCCCAAAATGCTCGCTCGAAGGACTCCGTACTAACGGTTAAAACGCTTGGAAATGTGGTTTCTATATAAATCTACACTTAAATCCGCGCGCACCACTTTCGCAAGCGGAGCAACGATATCGCATCCCCCCCGCAATAAAAATGAAACATTCCACAATTTATTCCAGGGAAAGACTGACAGTTTTTTGGGTCATGAAGCAGCTGTTCGAGTCAGCGTCTCACCCTCCCTCCGCGGGAATAAGAAATGAGTACATTTTAAATTAGATAAGTAAGATTTTTGCCGTACAAATACATCGTGTTTTTATTTTAATAAAAGGGTGGGTTTAATGAGGTAGTGTATACATAAAGGAAATTAGATTTTTAATGTATTTTGTAAACAACAATAGCTTTTTTTTATACAGCACAGGCACACAAAGTTTCAGGATTATGCTTATATATGTTACTTATTACACTATAACAATCACACATATATATATATATATATATATATATATATATATATATATATATATATATATATATATATATATATATATATATATATAACAAAACAATATATGATTGCACATCATATGTGTCATATGTCAGGTATATATAGATTACAGTGTCACTCATGTGTGTTAAAAAGTTATCATAAATTATTCAGATCAGATTGACTTCCATTTGCTAGATTATCGTTTCTTCTCGCCTCTGAGACTTGCAGTGTGAGTCATTACAGTACTAAAAAAAAAAAATTAACCACAGAATAGGACTATTTATATTACAGCTAAGGTTCAGCTCAGTGTGTTCACGTCTCAGATGCTTTGCATCTCTTTGCCTCGGCGCATGGTGTGTTCAATAGTCTATACGTCCTGTTTGTGGAGAAAAGTGGCGAGACGCAATGCTCTTTGATCTTATAGGTCTGGGTCAGAAGTGTCGGATTCCAGTCACGGAGGGTGAGGGGACAGCGGAGTTATGTTCTTGATTTACCGCAAAGTAATTTTATACCACGGTATAGCCTAACACGTAAAAGTCTGTATAACAGACTGGTATAGACATAGAACACGTTTTTGTGGTAGTCTGTACATGAGAGGTTTGGGACAAAATTAAGCAGAAATATTAAAGAAGTTACGATAAAAAAAAAACAACCCAGCAAATAACACGTCGGCTAGCTGACTAAGCTTATGTTGACGCTAGCAAGCAACAAACAAAAAGCAACCAGTCTTGTGCCATGTGTTTCTTGAATTCCCCTCTCAGAACTTTATTCCTCATTTCAGTTTTTATGTACGGAAAACGTTTCAGAAAAACTTACTACCGTGGTTTCATCTTATCCGGTTATATACCTGTCAACCTATTGTTAAACGTGTGTAGAGACATTACAAAGAAAAATCAAGCTTGGAAGGACGAAGGAAAGATCGTTGGCTTCTGGCGAGTGTGTGTAGCTAGTACAGATTATCTGCCAATGAAGCTCATACGAAGTCTAGCATGTAACATGTAAATCAAACTTAAATACATTTTAAATAAATGTTTTTTAATCAAGATATAAATTTTGTGTCTACGTTTTCTCATTGGAACAACAACAACAACAAACACAACCAAACACAAGCAACACCAGTAGTGGTTGCTACATGCCCACAAGAGACAAACTACATGCGACATGAACTACTTGTTGCTTGCTAGTGTAAACATAGGGTTAATAGAATACAGCGTTGGAGGGGGAGTGTCAGCAGAAGGTAGTGTTGTTGCCTCACAGCTTCAGTGTCCCTGGTTTGATGCTTAGCTTAAGTTACTGACTAAATATTTCACATGTTCTTCCTTCCTTTGTTCAAGTGATTTTCCTCTGGGTTCTCTGGTTTTCTCCAACTCCCAGAAAATAAGGTGGATTACTCCTGAGTGTGCGAATGTGTGATGAACTGGCATCCCATCCAGATTCCCATTCCCAGGATAGGCTTTGGATCCTTATCAGGATTCCCTTATCAGGATAAAAAGCTTTCTGATGATGAATGAACGAATAAGACTTACATTACAAGCTGTTTGTAGATAAAGTGCAAAAGTAAAGAAAGAAACATTCATTTCTACCAACAATTTAATAACACAAGATAAGATAATGAGCAAGAATGAAAAAGAAAACTGCCTAATGCTCTGCATCTATAATCTACAGTGTATAATATTATATATGTTTTTATTGCTCAGTTTGTAGTTCTGTTTTATATGATTTGTGACTCAGCTCTTTCTCATAATGAGTTTAATCCAGTGTGTCAGAGGAGGGAAAATGCAAATCCTTTTCTTTTTTTTGCACTCAGTCTTCTAAGTTTTGATTTGGAAAAGATATTTTGTTTAGCTGAATCACAAATGGTTAAGATCGTAATGGCTTAAACAACTAACTTGCATGAATGATGTATTCTTCGACAGAATATTAAGCCATATTTAAAATGGGATCATCATCATTGAACGTCCCATCATCAACAATTCTGCTTCCATTTACATAGCGAATGACATTACTTCATCGATTATGACACCATGTAAATAAGCCCTAATTGGAATTCATGATTTCTTTTTTTAAAACCCCATTTTCTCCTAATTTGGCCATTTGACATTTGCCACACACTAGCTATCTCTTGCCAATCGCAGCACAGCAACCAATGTTCTTCCACAGTATCTACAAGAAGCCAGCACCCATATCTTTTTGAACATCACAGAGCAACTGCACACATCTGGAAGAAAGTGCAAGATGCCCTCTTACCCATACTTACATACATACATACATGAGCTCAGAGACGCCCAAGATTTGTCAGTGTCATGCAGATTGACAGGAGAAGGAGTACTGCTATCCCTTCTATGCAGAGACCACAACCAGTTAATGGCTGCCTGTAGTATTTATTATAAGTAGAAGCCTGGTAATACAGAGAATGGTGGGCAAAAGCTCAAACATAGTCTAGGGTTTTAAGGTCTAGATAAATTGGACTTCCTATCAAAGAACCCTAAACTACTGAACAATGCCAGCATAGACTGTGTGTCACTTTCGAAGCAAACCAGAAGTAAACGTTTGTTTAGTCTCGCTGTGAAGTGAGCAGTGAAATCCAGATATCCTTAGACATTACGCTGTACCTCTGTCTGTCTCGCAGTGCATCAGCTGCAGATGTCCACTCTACATCTGCAAAAATGGATTACAGCTATAATGCGATCCTCGTTGGCATGGGGACGCTGGTCAATCACTGCGGTTTAGATGAAGATTTAGGCCAGACGATTGCTGTCATCCCCTGTTGTTTTCTTCCAGCTGAACCTTGCAGGAACTCCACTTTGTCACTGTTTCCCTCCATGAATTAAGTCAGCAACTTTAAACAAAAGCGACTGCAGAGGAGGTGCCATTTGGATTGTAAATACCTGAAAAAAAACAAAACAGGAAGTTGGAAAATGACATTGAAGTTTACATCTGAGTCTTATATATAACAGTGCTAGCCTTAAGATATATTAGATCTGTTATATATATATATATATATATATATATATATATATATATATATATATATATATATATATATATATTCTATTGTTAATTTGTTAAGTCTATTGTTAATATAGTCTATTGTTAATTTGGCTAACTTAATATTGATAACATGTCTTACCTCAGCTGGGTATGCTTACTTATATGGGACATGGGATCCTAATCCAGTCAGATAAATTGCCAGTTCACATTTTCATTCTGTTCCAACTCCTAACACACCTTGATAACCTGACCCAGGTGTGTTTGCTAGGATAGAATAAAAATGTGGCCCGAACCACATTAAACATCTTTTCTATGCCAATAATAATAAGCAGTGTCTCATTCCTTAACTCTTCAACTCACTAATATGAAATTTATTTTAATGTTAATGTATTTGGATGGCATGGTTTGGGTCCTCTTGTCCTCTTAAAGGGAAGTGCCACTGTAAATCATCACCTTTATCCTATGGTAAAGCATTTCTTAATGGGTGTGGTCTCCTGGAGGATGACTCTGCCCCTATCTGCAAGAACATGAGGGGTCAGCGATCCGATCAGATTGAAAATTATGTAAATCATACACTATATAGCCTTCCCACTTACCAAATCTCAACCCAGATGAATACAGTGAGGGGAAAAAGTATTTGATCCCCTGCTGATTTTGTACATTTGCCCACTAACAAAGAAATGATCAGTCTGTAATTTTAATGGTAGATTTATTTGAACAGTGAGAGACAGAATAACAACAACAACAAAAATCCAGAAAAACACATGTCAAAAATGTTATAAATTGATTTGCATTTTAATGAGGGAAATAAGTATTTGACCCCTCTGCAAAACATGACTTAGTACTTGGTAATGACTTAGTAATTACTTTTAATTTTCAATGCCCTGGCTGAAGGAAGGAGGTTCTCACCCAAGATTTGACGGTACATGGCCCCGTCCATCGTCCCTTTGATGCGGTGAAGTTGTCCTGTCCCCTTAGCAGAAAAACACCCCAAAGCATAATGTTTCCACCTCCATGTTTGACGGTGGGGATGGTGTTCTTGGGGTCATAGGCAGCATTCCTCCTCCTCCAAACACGGCGAGTTGAGTTGATGCCAAAGAGCTCCATTTTGGTCTCATCTGACCACTAGAGGACAACTGGCTGAAAGTGTTGTGGCAGAGGGGTCAAATACTTATTTCCCTCATTAAAATGCGAATCAATTTATAACATTTTTGACATCCGTTTTTCCTGGATTTTTTTGTTGTTATTCTGTCTCTCACTGTTCAAATAAACCTACCATTAAAATTATAGACTGATCATTTCTTTGTTAGTGGGCAAACGTACAAAATCAGCAGGGGATCATATACTTTTTTCCCTCACTGTACATGTGGAAGATTGTGGACTGAACTGTAATCCAGTGCTCTCCACGACCATCATCAAAACATCAACCATTTTGGAAGGACAGTGGCTTGTTGTGTCCCAATACCTTGTTAAGACATCAGCCATCTGTATATTAACAATATATTCAAAGGACATTGTTCAATTTAACCATATGCCAAGCTCACAGACAGAAAGGAAATTTCAGAGGCATGACACCATGACACAGAATTTGGCTCCGCTCAATTCAAATCAATTTTGTTCAATTCCTTCAGAGCTCTTTACAGTGAACTGTATCACATCACAGGTACAAAAGTCCAGTTTCAGACAGCAAGGAAGGACTCCTCAAAAATGCATGAAGGAGAAGTACTTTTGCAAAAGAAACATAAAAAAATAAAGATCTTCCTATAGGCAGCAAAGAAATGGTGAAGTAAAAGGCAAAAGAATTCTCAATGATGTTGTAGAAGCCAGAGTATGCTGCTTCTTACAAAAAGTCTTGGTAGAGCATATAATTCCAGCTCCAAGGAACCCTCCAGCCCTGTCACTTTCTGATGGATACGCCCACTTTGGAATGCTGCTGATGGTGCTGGAACGGCCTCTATTAACACTTAAGTCAGCCCTGTGTTCCCAGAATTCCCCACACCATTTGGTTAAGAGCCACGGGCTCCAACTGGGCCTTAATAAGCATCATATGTGGAATCAGTGTGGAGTCCCAACCCAAGACCTCTGCCTTGGCAGAAGAACCCAGCAAAGCAAGTAGGGCTTACAGGGCAAAGGTTTGATTTGATCATCCGGTACTTCTGGGTTCACTTTGCACCCAGCCATTTCTTTTTTTTCTTTCTGGGGTCTACTGGTGCCACGTATGTATGTCGTCTTGTTTAAATTTCTAGCTAAAGGAGATTGTGGTTTCCTTAACCGTTCTCAATAGTCAGTATTATAGTGTTGACATTCTGTTTATTAGTTATTAGATACTGAGAACTTTAATAAGGAGGCAATTAAGCAGAGTATGCTCTTAATCAAATAAGTTTGTAATAAAGGCTATGACTGCTAAGTTCCTCCATTCACCCTTTCCTTAGTCTCACATGCCAGACTTTTAGCTAGAGAGTATGGTAAACTCTGTCAATAAATGTGGCCAAGAACCATCTACTTTCACAGAAACATGACATGGCAGCTGACCAACCACAGATCTCGTCCCATAGCCTTTTGGCAAACACACTAGATTATCATGAGTAATCATCACAATGTGCTTCAAACTTCACAATTCTTTTGAAGACGGGAACGGTTTTCAGTCCAGTCTAATGACAATAAGCTGCAAGATATAATTATCTTGCTTTGAAAAGCTTATTGCAGTGCTTCAGTGTTTCACGTTGGAAACCAGCACATGGAATTATGGAGAACCAATCAGAATGCACTTCTCAAGATTCTGAAGCTTGTGGCCAGAGAAGTGTACAAAAATGGGAGGCTGAAATGACTAAAATTTTCATCTTGAATCTGCAACTTTTACACTATTGTGAGTTATTACAAATTTGCATTCATGAGACTGTGCTCTCTCTCTCTCTCTCTCTCTCTCTCTCTCTCTCTCTCTCTCTCTCAATTATGAGGGTTCTTTGTATGCAGAACTAGTTCTGAACTTATCCGCAGTATTCATGCGCTCCGCTTCTCAAACAGAAGGAGGCACAGACAGTGTTTTGATACAGGAAGCTAGTTTGATTTGTTGGATGGTGTGTGTGAAAACTTGAACTAGTTCAGATTGGCTACATCTTTTCACTGAATACAGTTCCATTCTCTATTTAAAAAACCCCAAACTGTTTTACTCAATTTTCTTCCAATTTGTTCATTTGCCAATTCCCACATCAGCTACTGGCCAGTAAGGGTAAAGTGCTTCCTAAATCTCCTTCCATCTTTTTTAACTGTTGCTCATGTTATGTCACAGGGTGGCTGTACACACTTGGAGGACAGCGCTAACTGTCCTCTAAACCACACAGACACCCAAGATTGGTTAGTGTTGCTCTGATTGACAGGTGAGAGGGTATGCCATCCCGCCCACTCGGACAGCACGGCCAATTTTGCTGTCTTGGATTCCCAGCCATGGATGCGGCATCAGTGATCTCCTGACAATAGGGTGAAAGGGTTTCTGTTGCACCACTTGGAAACAGATCTAATTTTATAGTTTTAGTCATCCAGAGATTGAGAGATCTGGATTTGAATTGACGAGCTACGCTTCCTCTACCACTTCTCCTAGCCGTCCCCCCACCACTGAAAGGTTTCTCCTCCTGTTCTGTCGGCTTAGCGGCTGCAGTGTGTGGTATCTTAATGGATGGTTCAGAGGCCACTGGCGAGGTTGGTAATACATAAATCAATTTGTAAAGACATTTCTTCTTGGGTGCTCAAGGGAGCTCAAGGTTTTTTGTTTTTTTTGTTTGACTCAGCATAGCTCCTGCATTTAACCCAATGGTGGGGACCGTAGCTCCTTGTTTGTAGGTGGAATCAGCAACGCACCTATCATAGTCCTGAAGGAACCTGTTGTTTATCAAATGGTGCCTGTCGGATTGCCGTCAGGTACACTTGTGTATTCAGTTGAAGGATCAGGACAGGTCCAGGGTTGTAAAGATTACTCTTGTGTTTCTCCCCATGTGAGTTTAGAATTCCTGCCCCACCAAGGAAACCACCAAAAATGTAAAAACAAAAAACAAAACACTCAAATGTTCCCTCAAGCAGGCGTGTTTTTTTATATAATATATATATATATATATATATATATATATATATATATATATATATATATATATATATATATATATATTTGTGTGTGTGTGTGTGTATATATATTATATATAAACACACACATACATACACATATATATATATATATATATATATATATATATATATATATATATATATATATATATATATATTATATGCCTGCTTGAGGTAACATTCTCCATGTTTCTCCATGATTACACGTGTTTTGCTGTTGCTCTTTTTATTACATCACCTTGTCGGGCTTGCTTCCATTAACCAGTAATCATGGAAATGCAACGATTCTTGCCAGCCTTTCCAGAAATTTGCTTAAATTTTGCAAAACATTTGGATGAAAACATATCTATTCTTTTACTCACTTGCTATCCTTCACTTTCTGTTTCTTTCTCTTGCTTTCTGTCTGCCCGTCTGTCTCTCTCGCTACACCTTATAATGTCTTCTAATTGAGCTAAATCTCATTATTCCTCGCCAGGCTAATGGCACTGTCACTATATGCAAGACTGCACATCTTAAAACAGATCAAGCAGGACTTTATGTCTGAGATTAACACCATCTAGATGATGAGATTTGTTTGATTTCCCATGCTCTCCTTCTCTCTATCATTCTGTCTTCTCTCTCTCTCTCTCTCTCTCTCTCTCTCTCTCTCTCTCTGTCTCACCACAACATGTTTTCTAATTGGGCTAAATCTTATTATTCCTGGACATCTTTATACAGTTCACTTTGTAAGTGGAGTTAACATCATCTACGTATAAGAGCAGACGGTTTGGTTTATCCATGCTCTCTCACTCTCTCTCCCTCTCTCACTCACTCACTCTCTCTGTTCTCTACAGAGACGTCTCGCTTTTCTTCTCAATGGCTTCTTTCCCTTCCACATTCCATTGAGAGTACGCCTCTTAACACACGCAAGGCATGCTCTTAATACACGACTGTTTTACTTGGTAAACCGAGACACCCCTTGATGCACAATTTGCATGGATCCGTGGCAAGATTTGGTTAGCCGTTGACAGCATCAGGGAGAGAGACTTTTATAAATAAATAAATAAATACATACATACATACATAAATAAATAAAAAGGCCTGACATTGCTAGCACAGATTTGCCAATGGTAGAACTGGTGAACGAGTGTACTAGTGACTCTGTCTGCAAGTGCCAAAAGAATTTGAGATATTTCTTCTATGGAAAAAAATGTGTTTATGTAGAAAAGCAGGAATTATGAATGAAATAAACCACACACACACTCACATATATAGAGAGAGAAATGCAAGGGTTTTTTGGTTGGCGGGGGGAGTATAATGGAAGCCATGCTTCTCCACTGAAGAGAAAAACTAAAGAACGAAGCCCTGGCCCTTTGTACCTCCCTGTGTCTGTAGTTTGTACACATGCTGTGTGCGTGTGTGTGTACACGTGTGTGTGTGTGCGTAAAGGAATGGGGGTGGGAGGGGGTGATCATGGAGGCCCCGCAAAGAGACATGAGAGGCTCTGCAGGCTTGGCCCCGGGCACAACTGTCAACAATATATGCCTCCATCACTCAGACAAAAGAACTGCAGGAAGATTCAAGAAAAGAAACACACTGGGTCGGTATTTATTACCACGTGTTCCACTCAGTTATGGAAAACACAACTGGAGTCACTGTGAAAATGGACCTGGAATGTGTGTATGTAAGGGGGGGGGTGTAGTGGAGTGAAAATAACTGAAGAAACGTCTATCTGATCTTTTCTTCAGGTAATTTATCCACAGGTCTTTGAGAAATTACAGTTTATGGGGATTTGGCATGAGGAGAGACATAGGATATGGTCTTACATTTCATATTTCTATTAAAATATTACATTTTATTTTACTGTATCGATCACTTCCAGCAGTCAATATTGAAAAACCTACTACAGTCACACCAGTTTAGGTCAGGCTTTGTTTTATAATCTCACACTGGCCTCTTTACACACACACACACACACACACACACACACACACACACACATGCATTCCTTCCCTCCTTCCTTCTCTCTCTAAGCCTTGTAACCCCCACCCCCATCATCACCATCATCACCATCATCATCATCATCACACTGCTTTATTTTCTTCCCTTTTGTTTCGTTCCAGACTCCGGCTCCACGTTTTCTTCGCTGCTGCTTCACCCTGACTCATTGTGGTCACATTTGCAAAGATGCACGGCGCTCGCCAGCCGCGTTACACACTCGATGACCTCACTGAATCTTCTAATGCAGTCGAGCCTGTGGAACTGATTACTGTGGACTGGAGTTGCTAATTTATGCCCAATACGTAACCTTGGGAGAATTTAAATGTCTCTTTTTATGGGTCTGGTCTGGCAAGACACATTTTTATCAGTGGCACGGTACCAAATCAAAAAATGGCACCTTTAAAATGTGGAGAGAAAGACATGATCGTTTATGTTGGGGGGGTTAACGAGAACAACAACAACAACAACAGATAAAAAAGCAGAGATAAAATGAATAATTGAATGAATTATATTTGAAGTTTGATACTACACCTTGGTATATGTTTCATTACATTTCCTCAAACTCTCAACTTGATTAAGCTTGAACGGATCAAACACACCAAGTGGCAGTTTTGAATAGAAGTAGGATGTCTGAGGTGCAGGTCAACGTAATTGACCGCACTGAGCGCCAACCATCTTGGTCCATGATGAAGGAGCTGGAGGTTTGTCCGGGCCAGGAACAATTAAAGCTGTACCACATTTAATAAATTAATAAATCCAGCAGACGTCAGCCACCAGCTTAAGGTGCGTTTAATCTCTAATTAACGAGGCCCCTCCCTTAGAAAACCCTGTTAGCTATGGTAATTAACCCACTGCTAATGAGGAATCTGCCAATGCAGATTTCCTGTAAAGTAACCTAAAATCTGATCGAAGAATTGTTCTGCGATGGACGAACCAATTTTAAACGCCACCAATTTATTTATCTGCTCATAACGTTGAGTAATGTTTTGGTTAATATTTCTAAATTTCCAGTTAGGCTGCATAATGTTCGTAGCCCATAAATCATGTTCTTGACTAGACCAAAAGAAAGTGAAATTACAGACAATTTCTCCGCATAAACAGTTCCAAAAAAAAAAAAAAGGTTGATGTTTTGAGTTTCCTCTTGTGCCTGGTGTAGATTGAAAAAAGGGGACCTTATCAGTTGTTTTGCTGCTTGTGTCACCTAGATAATTCTTACCTACAGACATCCAGACATTTTGTAGTTAATGGTGGTGGTGGTGGAGGTGGGGAGAGGTTTCCTCCGTTTGTGTGCTGGAAAAATCCGGGAATTTCTCATTAGGCCGTGGAGTGAAGATACGGCGTACTCGCATTTCATTTGCATGTCGTTAACTTGCTTCGTCGCCGTCAAGACAGCCCAGCAAGCCTTCGGAAAAAAAAGAAGCTGTTTTCTCCACTTCTTTTCTAGCAGACATGCCTGTGCCTCTCCTCGAGCTTGAAAAAAAAAAACAGCCTGCTTTTCATCCCAGATGTGTGGAAAGGGTCATAAACTCTTCCTGGGCTTTAGCTAGCCCCCCTCCTTTCCCCATCTGTAATTGGATGCAACAACGCTTGCTCTAGAAAAAGAAAAAAAAAGGGTGTCTTTTTTCCGTCCTAGGTGCCTGGGACCACATTCAATTAAAAAGAACCAGAGGGAAAAAAAATGGTGGCTGTAGAGGTTGTATGGCATAGCTGGAGATCTGCGATTCGGAAAACGGCGACAAAATGGCACCTGAATTACGCACATGTCTGATTATCAACATAAACTTTAAAGAAATAAACAACATAAAAAAAACCCCCAAAGATGACACATATCGCTAATGATTAACTAGGCCTATTTGTGTTGTGTTTAGGTGCATACCTGGAAGAGGTCTGATTATTCAACACTCAGATGGAGATCCATCTGGAACGTCGAGGCTCGTTCTCTCTGCTAATTTGCAGGTGCTCCTGGGACGTCGAAGGTAAAATTGTCGAGACCCAAGTTTGTTATGGGGACCTGCTTTTTGACTAATCGATACGACTATACAACGTGTAATCATATAAGAGCGGGATGTACAGGGGGGAAAGAAAATGATAGAGATAGAAGTGTGGAAGGGAACAAGGGCTAGAGAGTGTAGCATGTGTGTGTGTGTGTGAGAGAGAGACAAAGTGTTTGTGTGTGCTTCTTGAGCCAGCACAGCAGGTTATTTCTGTATGCATGGTGCATCTACTCATTCCGTGAGGAACATCTATCATTTTAGCCGGTGATTAATGGCCATCCTGAGCTTGGCTGGTGCGAAAGCGAAAAAGCCTCGGAGAGGATATAAAAAAAAAGAAGAGGGGAATGAGAAAGAGAAATGCCACTGCGACTGCGGCAAGTCGAGCCCTCACACAAACTCGCCTCGTAGTCCAATTCCCAAAGAAACAATACGAAGCGGTTCTCTTTTATTTACATTAGCAACGTCAAGTATCCGGGCCTGACTTCCACAACCGTGTTAGAATTAGCTGATTATTGGGTTGTTGTATTTTTAAGGGTAAGCGGTGAACTGTAAATCCAAAAGGAGACGCCGGAGACAGACATCAGTTTTAATATCACATCATGCTACAGTATATTGCATATTTTTTTTACAAAAAAAATCAAAAAAGTTGTTTAACCTCGATGGTTTGCTGACACGACTTGGACCCCTTTCCTTCAACGAGCATCCCGAGTGGCCTACCCAGCTCCAGTTTAATTAAATAATCACCCCTCTTTCTGAGCGAGTGGGCCAGCTATATGGCTAGTGGTGGTATAAATCAAGCGAAAGGCCATCTCCTGATATGCGAACAGAAAAGCGAGCGGATTAAAATAAACGAAGGGTCGTGATGCACAGATGCCCGTATGGTAATGAGGAGAAACGCGGATGCGTAGGTCATTTTTTTTTCCTTCCAGTCTCCGCTGCCTCCTTGGAACCCAGGCACCAATGTTTGCTACTGAAGGTGTGGAAGCAAACATGGCCGGAAAGGAGGCAATGCGATCAAGCAAACTGACATAAAGTGGAAATTAGGAATGGAAAAAAAAACAATGAATAAAAAGTCAAGTTGATGGAAGTAGGTTCTTGTGTAGTATCGAATTAAAGCCCTGCCCACTGTCCTTTCCGATTTCCCGGGTCAACGTATTGTGTGTTCTGACCTGCTTTTCTGCGCACCGCGCTCGTAAAGAGTCGCTACGGCCTCAGTGCCAGCTTGAACCCATCTACCGTTCTCATCCCAAAGGGGTTTAGTCTGTAGTCCCAGATGTTTTTTTTTTGTTTTCCGCACCATTCTGGAGAAAAAGCAATCTCCAGAGTGTGCTATGTGTTATGCGTGAAAATCCGTCTAGATCAGCACTTTATTTTTTAAACACATTTGTGAACATGCGTGATTTCATGCTGCCGTTACGTGATTGGCTGATTGGATAACTGCTTGAACAAGCAAGGGTACAGGTGTTCTTATTAAGGTGGTCGTTGAGTGTATTCTCAAAATACAAATTCATTGCAAATTCATAACGATTCCCAAAATCCAACCTCGGGGTGGAGTTATAGCTTGGCCGTCGCTTTGCTTCCGATTTCTTTCCTACTAAATTTGTTGGAGATCAGGTTGACTGACTCCAGTATCTCTCTCGCAGTCCTCTCTCTGCATTTCCATTCTCTTCTCCTTCCCCACACACACACACACACACACAGAGCTCTACGCTCTATTCAACCCCCACCCCCCACTGCTCCAACACCCACAACACGCAGCCCAGAGCAAAGAGGATTTCTTCCTGGCACTAATAATGAGATTTTTTTTCCTTTTTTTTTTTTTCTTCTTCCTCGAAGCCTGCCTCCACCGATACAATTCAACACGGGAACCAGAAATACATGTACATTATACATGTACGGTCCTGCGTTAAAGGGGAGAGACTTCAAAATGTCAGTCCTAACATCTGTGTTCGTTTTTATGTGGATTTGTTTCTAAATGGAGAAGTGATATGGACAGTGTGATAAGGCAGAGATAAAAGTTTGCGGTCTAAAGCTAGATCTACTTCAGTGCCTCCGAGGTTGACATGATAGAGAGAAAGAGACAGCGAGAGAGAGAGAGAGGGAGAGAGGGAGAGGGAGAGAGAGTGAGTGAGTGTGAGGTATGCTCCATGTGAATTTGCCATGGTTGAAAAGAGTGAATTTTTGAGGTTTGGTGCATGTTTGTACCATGATGCAATTCGCCACAACTTGTTTGCAGTGCACCGTTTTTTTTTTTTTTCCTTCTTCTCCCCCCTCACACACACAGCTGTGTGTTGCATCCAAGACTCCTTGGTTTTTAAAATTGAGCACTAACACTAACTGCTATTAACACGGAATCATCGTCATGCATGTTATATGATTGTAACAAGCATCTAGTATTAGTAGGGGAGGGAAAACATGTAGTCGTGCCTAGAGGCTCATTAAGTAAAGTAAGTCATTATATTTTGTATACATATATATATATATATATATATATATATATATATATATATATATATATATATATATATATACACACACACACACACATATCTTCTAGAGGTGCAGTGGAGAATATTTCTTGGTTGTGCAGCAGTGGTTGGAAAAAAGCAAGTATTTACTATTCTCGGAGTGTCTCGTCAAGTCTCTCTCCATCCCTCACTATCTCCCTCGTTCTCTCTTCCTCCATCTCCCTCTCTCTCTTTTGGGAGATAGCTCCGGATTATAGGCGTCAATGTGAAATTTTCAGGCTTCTTTCTGGAAGAAGCAGAGCACGAAAATTTATATATATATATATATATCGCAGGCGCTCCACTGAGAAATAATGCATGAAATACATAAAAACATGGCTTCTATGTCCTACCTCGGTTCGTCTGCCTGTTAGGCCCATTGTAAACTGGGAACGATTTCAAAAATAATAAATGGAAGCATTTGAATGAAGTGCTGAACGATACCAGCTCTGTTCCAGCCAATATAATTGTGCCTGAAGAAAAACGGACAAGGCTACGAAATTTTTTGTTTTGGGTGTTTTATTCGACGTTATATTAATTTACTGGATAAGTTTGGGGGTTCACCCCCCCAAACAGAAATCCTGTTTTCCAACAAATAATTTTAGATAAAGTTAGAAAAAAAAAAATCCTGCAATGTATGATTTCACTATTCAATGGTTATTTTTAACAAGTCGAGGAAACACTATTATAGCGAAAATGTGCGAGCTGTTAGGACCTCATGTCATTCATCAGTGATCATAGAGTTAATAAGTAAGGAATAAAACACTTGGAGGTGTGCTGTTGTAGGAACATAATCAACAACAGGATGGTGTAATGTGACCCGACCTAAAGAGGAGGTAAATTGTTCTTTAAGTTGATCACACACACACACGCTCAACAAAAGTCTGAGAACCTAAAGAAACAGCTTTTAATTTTTTAACTGTTACAAACCACTAACACTAGAGACTCCTTCCTTAAACATTACATTAACATCTCCTTATAGAAATCTCAACTTCTATCAGCAATTATACGTTTTTCATTTTACTGTCCACCAATGTCAGATGTCCCGGTGACGACATTGTTACCATAGAAAAAATAGCATATTTTTACAGTGTGAACTTATAGAAAATTACTGTGGTACCGTATTACTGTGGTGACCTAACACGTAGGTCGATAAAATTTTTTGGATTTTGGATAACGTCGTTAAACGTAACAGTTATAAGTAAAGATATACGTAACTTCAATTTTTAAAAAAAACTTTATAGTCACATAACCTGCAATGAAACAAACCAACAAAACAAACAAACAAAGTAATTAATCATGTTCTTAAAGTTTTCAAAATCCTGCATTTGTCCGATTTTCATGTTCTTCATCAAATGGGTTTAGGACTCCCATATTGGTTGATTTATGCTTGATGGATCTGCTTATTTGCATAAAAAAAGACTATTTTGCTGTCTTGGAGTGCCAGGCTGTAGCATTGTTCAGTTTTGAACTTGACATTCAAACGTTCAAATGGTTAAAGTCAACTAAAAGGGTTTAGTTGGGGTTGAATTGGGTTAACTAAAGCTAGCTAGGACATAGTCAAATTGTTTACATGGACAATGTCGTGTCAAAGGCATAAGGTTTGGGAACATCACATTTTCCTTAGCATGGGTAAATTATAAACTTATAAACTCTGAGCTCTCACAATAATTCCGTCACATGTGCATACATGAACATAAACAATTAATGAGTTACCAACTGACTGGGAACGAATAAGATGCAACGTTGTTTACTCGTGGTTCATCTGCTCTTACTGAAGATGAGGCGGCTATAACGTCTCACAATCTAGATGATCATCAGATAGTTGGATGCTATTAGGGTGCTTTCATACCTACTTTGTTTGGTGACACAAATTCTCCTCCCATACATCTGAACTGACCAAATAAATAAATAAATAAGTGAACCAAGGTTGAGTTCATTACTGACAAAAACTCCATTATGATGGGTCCACACCATAATGACGCTGAGAGCTTTTATCACCACTGTATAGTTCATTTCAGGCCAGCACTGTGGTGGAACGAATGCCACAACTCCAGGGTCCCCGGTTTGATCCTGAGCTCGGGTTACCGTCTGCTAGGAATGTCGCACGTTCTTCCCGTGTGTGTGTGTGGGTTTCCTTCAGGTTCTCCAGTTTCTTCCTGCCTCCCAAAAAAAACACAGTGGATCGACTGGTATAGCATCCAGGATGTATTTTTGCCTCGCCCAGGCTGAATCTTTTTGGCAGGATGACTGAAGGACGCGCACCAACTCTTTTGTGAGTTCTGTAATATGGTAAAACATACATTTCTTTAATATAGAAGAACATACATAGATCACCTCTCCCGAATGGATGATATGTTTTTTTTTTCTTCTACAGCGCTTAGATTGATACAAATTGCGCAGGCATGTTTAAATAAGTTTCCAATTTTAGTGAATTTTTCTTATAAAGGAACAGGAGAGAACAGTGGAAATGGGTCTAAAATTGGTAATAGCTCCATGAAGACATATAATGTCAGAATAATCGGTTTATTAACCTTGCTGTAAAGTGTAGTGTTGGCATATTATGCCATTTGAGTACAAAACACGCTGTAAAAATACTGCTCCTGTCGTAAAAAAAATTCACTGGAGTAAAAGTAAAAGGACTAATCAAGAAAATGACTATGAGCTATGCTGAAGTGAACACCGCTTCCATTATCAGCTGCATGCTAGCTAATGGCTTACCTGTACATGTTTCTGCAGATTGGATGTTGAGCTGTGAAGCATTCAAACTGAAGATACCTGACAAATTGGCCCAGGGATGCTCATCTGTCTCCCCACTGTCTTCGACATTGCTGCCTCAGGATTTGGCACTTGAAGCGTAGACTTTTATCAGTCTTTATTGTGATTTGCACACCATCTTCTAATTGGTAATAACATATTAATTGGTTGTCTATATTTTCTCTTGCATGTCCAACATAGGTAAAACGACACCGGTCAGTGTGATGTAAAAACCAAGTGAACTAAATTAAAGACTTAATGTGGAGAAACATCTAGCATCCATCTGCTTTTATACCAAAGCAGCCAATGGTATCTTCTCAGGATCCAGGTGGTTGTCATATGACATGGTATCATATTTACCGTGGAGGAGCATCCACATGAATTTCCCCTTGGGGATCAATAAAGTATCTATCGATTGATCTATCTATCGATCTATCTATCTATCTACTTTACTCTCAGCGTACGGGACGCAAAGACAACTTCTCAGGAATAAAGGCTTGTGATGTTCCTTCACAGCAAGTCTGATAATATCTCGTGAGACGTAAGGCGAGGCAGTTCCTGAGGCAGTTCCTGTAGCCGTGACTCAGAGTGAGCTTGGCCGGAAGGGAGGCCAGGAGAGACCGCAGGATGTTTTGGATAAACAGGAGCAAACCCAGCATGTGTGGTCAAGCTAATGAGCTACAGCAAGCAAAATGAACTTGTTCCATAGCGCCCCACAGGCATCCTTCTCTTACCAGGAGCAAGTAACTCGAATATACCTCGCTGTACACCTGATAAGACTGAACAAACTGTACAAATCCATGACTCTTTTTTTTTTTAAATGTGACTTTATGAAATTTATAGAATTGTTTGGGGTTTTTGTTGTCAATAAATTACAAGGCCGAAATGGTGTAAATAGCTCAGCCTGACTAAGTATGAATCATAGCTCATGACTCTTGAGTTCATTCTTGAATGTAGTTAAATGCGCAACACAGGAAGCAAACGCTAACTTTAAAAGTCTCAAGTTAGTAGGCACCGAACAATGGCGAAGACCAAGGATGAAAATCAGCTACAACGAACAAGCAAAGCAAATCTTAACGAAAAGCTTGGACATTTTCAAATTTGTTAAGAGTGATTTTTCATATTTCAGATGCGTGTCAGTATCTGGTGTTAGAGGGCCATTTGATTGAACCGATCAGCTAATCACCTAGGCTTTCATGAGCTAAATCTGGTGTGTGAGAAGCGGAAAAACACTAACGTGTGTAGGGTTGTGGTCAACCACAACGTCCTACAGAATGCAATGCCTGTACTTTTCAAGATGTCTATAGTCTCAGGCAGTTGTGTACCACAAACGGGGCCCCTCCTGTGAGCAAGGGCGTCTCTCTGATGCTTTGTATAGGGGGCTGGGTGCAGCACAGGGATGACTATGTCTATAAGCCAAACGCTGGCATGCTGGCATGCATGTACACCCAGATTTGATGGAAATGGATACAATTCTTGTAATCCCAACAAGTCTACGTATAGTCGTTTGCTTGTTGAATACCAATTTCTTAAGCTGTTGCGTTGAAAATCTGCTAATGTGCATAAAAATAAGAACACACATTTATACAAGTCTTAACACCGATTACACTGAATCTTGTAGAGTTGTATTACTGAGCTCGTTTTAATACGTTATCAATTCTGTAGTAACGACAACAACTTATTTTTCTAATGGACTTCTATGGTGGGCACTTCACATAACCTAAGGCCAAACATTAAACAGACCTTTTTAAAGCATTGTTGTTGAACAAAAATTAACATATTGTTGTTATGGAGATGTTTTGCATAAGACAAATATTTATGGAAGGAGTCTCCACTGTCAAAGCATTCTTAATAACATGAAAAGCTGCATTTTTTTGGTCTTATTAACTTCAAGAGAGAGAAAGGTGAGGAAACGACTGTTTATAGCTGCCATAACCTGCCTATAACTTATGGACATTAAAATTCATTAATAGATTGCGTTGGAACATAATCAACTTTTCTTTGCATTGGGCCATATCACACCACCCTGGCAATGATTATGTTCCTATAACAGCGCCCCCCACACCCAAGTGGCTTATTTCTTACTTATCAGTCTGACAGCACCTAGTACAACTTCTACGCTAACTCCACCCACACTACTAATTATGCTAACAACAATAATCATGGAAGTGCAACTTTTTCCTCTCACTAGCACATTACAATTCAATATTTCAATCTAAACACTAACTGCCATACCACAGGATTTAACAGTAACTCACGCATGACAAGTCAGTAACGTCTTTGTGAACTTTTCATAGCAAACTTACCAACGTATGTGCATTTACAGTATCAAGAATTGGCAGGTCACAATGTTTTACCCATACATTGGTCACATAGATCAGATTGTGTTTGAAATAGAGCAGTCTGGTGTATAATTTACCTCCAAACCGGTAGAGTTACTCACATTGTCCTCATGTGAATTGACTTGTGTTTAACTGCCGGTGGTATTATCGATGATGCAAAATATCACAAATGTTTACCTTCATTGTAATTCTGTGCATAGATTAACTTGAAAGTCGTCGTCCCCCACACACAATTTTTTTTTTTTTTGCAAATCCAGTCTTGAAGACCGACAGCTCTGGAAAAGTTACAATACTTTCCTCCTACGAACACATACAATCCAGCTCCCCAGCTAATGGTAACATCCTTCATGAAGCTGGATCAGGTGGGAGTTATAGACCCATGTCAGGTTTGTATAAACTATAGCGCAGCAGTCTGATTTACAGTCTACCTCTAAATTGGCAGCGTCACCTAAATTGTCCTCACATGGATTGGTGTTTAAATGTTGGCTGTTCTACACAACAGCCTTTCACACCTATTACTCCGTTTACAAGTCCAAATCAGAGTGAACATTCAGACGTTTGCTTAATTTGTTTTGCTTTAATTTCACAGTGCACCTTTTTATATGAACCCAAAAAGCAACAAAAAAAAACAAACAAACCCTTTTTCAATTCTTCCGTTAGAAATACACCATTGGAAAAAGGTAAACAAACGTGTATTTTTTCCTCGAGTGCATGTCAAACTCACAAAAAATCATCTGAGAACAGAGAACAGAGTCAGCACCAATGAAATGATTAGGTAATTAACATAAATAACTCGTTTAAAACAGTTTTTGTGTTCTTTTTGTTGGTCGGTCCAAATCTCCAGAACGCATGGCTTTCCTGTAGCATTAAAACTCTGTTATTTGGATCAGTTTAGCAGCTCACGTGTACAAGAAAACACTGGATGCAACCCAAAATACACAACATTTGGTTGGGTTGTTTCAGTAGTCCTTTGGCAAATGTGAGAACATGGAGTCTTGGGTGAATAAATTAGCAGAAAATGACATAAATACATTTTTTTTTGTGTCAGATCAAATGTTATTTTCACTTTTTGTCAGTCGGTCCAAATTTCCAGAACACGTGCCATTTCGTTTTGTCCTTTGGCTCAGTTTTCGCCTCATGATTCTGTCACCTGGAACCCAAAATACCCTCCTGTTTGGTTGGGCTGATTCAGACTCGATCGCTTTCTGAAATTGGATTCGAAATTGGACACAATACAAGGCCCGTTTGGTTGGGCTGACTCAGACTCGATCGCTTTCTGAATTTGGATTCGGAAATTGGACACAATACAAGGCCCGTTTGGTTGGGCTGATTCAGACTCGATCGCTTTCTGACATTGGATTCGGACGGATTTGGAAACTGGACTAAATACAAAGAGTGTTTGATCGGATTGATTCAGACTCGATCGAACCACGTGTAGGGGTCATCTTCAACCAAGAACGAGACCGACTCGCTCTTGGACCGGGTGTTTTGGTGTGACGATTGCTGAGTTCTCACTTAGCAAAGCAGGGAAAAAACGACCAGAGATTTAATTTAAACGGACTAAATGATGCACACATGAAAGCACTCTTTCAAATCAATCAAACTGTCCTCTCTGGCCAACAAAGAATTATGACGGAACGAGTGGAGAAAGTTGTGGCGTGTGTCAGGTAAATTTTGGTGTGCGTTCCCCTTTAAGAAGCCCCCCTTTCTCCACAGCAGGGGGAGGGCGAGTAAACTCCCGGAACAGCGATTGAAAAAAAAAAAGCTCTCGCGGCGGACTGTTTCAAGTCCCCCCGGTAGAAACTGTGCCTGATTTGTGGCCGATGTTGGAGATGTAAAAAAAAAAAAAAAAAAAAAAAGAAAAAAAAAAACAGGAGGAGGAAGAAAACCACACACTACCCTGGGTAGCTATGGAGATGGAGCCTTTTCCTGGCCGCTTTCTTTGACAGGCGTCGAGTAGGGGCTTAAAAATCTTTCAAAAACGGAGTCCAACATGTACGCCAAAGGGAAAGGAGCCGTGGTGCCGTCCGATAGCCAAGCGCGAGAGAAGTAAGTTCAAAATTTGTGCGTTGTCACGGAAACCAAACCTGCCGTTAACGTTAAGCGTTAAGCTAACTTACCTGCACGAGCGCTGCGCGCGGAGCCACAAAACTAGTTCACAAACTTGTTCAAACTTCTCCGTTTTTTTTTCTTCTCCTTCACGCGTTCTCGTCTTCTTTTCCAGTTTGTGATTGCTGTTATGTGCTTTTTTTTGTTTTGTTTGTTTTTCCTCTCTTTTCCTTTTTTAAAACGCTCACGCGCTGCCCCGAAAACTCCTTGTTTGCTTGTGTTTTTTTTTAATGTGTTGTTGTTTACAGCCCGTGAGTTTCTCGCGCGCGCTTATTTCAGCTCCACTTCATTTAGATCTTTTTGCAATAATGAGCAAAACAGAAAATATTCCACACGGACCTGTGTGCAATTTGTGCATCCCTTCGACGTTGTCTCCGTGCATGCTTTAGCACGGGGAACGGATCCGAGGGGCACCGTTTATTAACGTTTAAAAGGCAGGCGCGCGTGCGTGCGTGCAAAATAGCTGCAGTTTACCGTGCGTGTTTTGCAACGGCATCGTGTCAGCTTTGCGTTGTTTTATGCATGCACTTTTATCAGGTTGGACTGTTTTTGCACTTGCAAAAGTTTGCAAAGTTCTTCAATTAACGGCGGGTTCCTGATCTGCGTGTTTCATGGACTTTTTTTTTTCTCCTTTCATGCACAAGTGCTATACCTGAAGCATAGAACTTCAACAACTGGTTTAAGGACGTCTCATGGCCCTCCTGGGCTTTAACACTTTGTACATGCATGCACATATACACATACGCATTGTGCATGTCTTAATAAAAGCTTGCATCACACAGGTTGTTGGGTTTCCTGCTACTGTGATCATGTTGTTATGATGTGATGGTGACATTTACATTCAGAGAATATCACCGGTGCATTTAATTAAGGCTGCCATATGAGTCAGATCACAGTGCAAGTGCACAATGTAGGCACTAATGTATTTGAGCATGGCTCCAGAAACCCTTTTTTCATTTTTTTTGGGGGGGGGGAGTAGCTGAGGGGCATGGGCTTGCTTTGTTTGTGTGCACCCCTTAGAGCTGATCTCCAAGTTATCTGTGAAACGTTGCTAGAACACTGACTGCTAGACCCGTCTGACCGGTGTGGTGCGAGCGTCCCGTTGAAAGGCTGTACACTTTTTAAACTTTTGAAGAAGTTCCTTGTTTAGTCCAGAAGTCCTCGAGAGCGTATGCTCCTCGAGATGGTGTTCAATTTGCCCTGCTGTGTGTGTGTGTGTGTGTGTGTGTGTGTGTGGAGTCTCAGCTTCGAATGTTTACACAATCTCTTGCTTTGCTGATCGGGTTCCCAATGCCTCCACTCTTAAGCTGGGCCGATGAGTCGACCTGACCGGTTTACCCCACTAGAACCGTGTCAGGTGCCGATATTTATTTACAAATACCACTTCACGGTAATTTCGCAACTCGTGGGCGAATGTTTTCGTAGGCCAAAACCCAATCGGACAGTTCCTGCCAGTTTTACACAAATCTTGACTGATGCTGATCTTTATCGGAAGTGCCAAGCAAGATCATGGCATAGCTGATTTACTTGTGGCCCCGCCCACAAACACTCCATAAAAGGAGATGCTCGGAGGGCGCTAAAACACAAGGTGGCTACTAAGCGGTGGAAGAGCACCGTATGTTAAATCTTCCAGTAGTGCGACCCCGATAGTACTACACTAGTCACGTTAAATCATTTTGTCGGGTGCCATTACTTTTCTTTCATCGTATAGCTAATTTTAGCCGTTTGTCGTTTTGGTCGTTGATATGAAATGACAGAGTGCGATTAAAAATGTCACCAAATTCAAACGTGTTACTGGAATACATAAGCGATTTAAACTTAACAGCGAAATCCCTAGCTTTTTAAAGATTAATAAAGGTTATGCAATTTAATTTGATTTTAATACGATCACTTGAGGTTCACGTTGGTGAGTCTTTTTTTTAATTGTATCTAAATTTGCATAACTCCGTTCTCATGGTCTATGAACAATGATACATTTTTCACGTATACGACATTTCTTGGGTAAAAGCTCCTACGAACGGTTTACGAAGTAAGTAATCCATACGTATCCAGCACGAGCATTGAGGCTCATTTGGGTTTGAATAGTTTTAAGAACCAAATAAAGCTGCTACTAAAGTGTATTTATTATTATTATTTTTTTTTTACTAACGTGTTGGAGTTGTGGGATTGATGGTCTTCGTTAAAGATGCACGCCACAGTGCTTCAGATCTTCCCACCGTCTTTGGACCATTTATAGATGTTTTCAGCAAGCCATCTTTGAGAAGTGGCTGGGAGTTAGATTTGTGTAGCATGATGTGGAGTTGTTGATTGGCCAGTAGCATCACTTTAAACGAACCTGTATTAACCGCCACCGCCAAGGGTGACGGAAAAAAATAGCATGTTAGCATTTAATTTGTGTTGTTTCAAACGAGACGGCGATTCCCAAAACCATGTCATTTCTTTGGGATTGTCCCGTCAGTGAGTTTAGATTTTGCTCCGTAATCTAAACCAAGAACTACTTTAAAACCGAACGACGTCCAAAGGTTCAGGCGACGTCACGTCTTTAACGGGTAAATCGTAATACCGCAGAAAGGTTACACAACAAGATGTAGAAAATGTCTCGCTTTGAGTAGAGCTAGCTAGAACTATATATAAAAAAATTATGCAGGCGATCTAATGAATACAAACTCTGAGCACTCCTTTCCACATCAGTTTTCTCAGTAGATTGGCATACAGCCAGGGAGGGGACTGGCTGTTTAGCTCGCAAGTTCGCTTGCTAATTGCGAACGAGCATGACGCCCAGTCTGCCACGCAGCCGTGTTGATTTAGCCGAAGACGGGTTTTAACCGAGCGTCGTTATTTGCATCCAGCAACAGCGATGTGGCTTAGATGCCCGAATCCTTTGCTGTAGCGTTTCTCTTGCTGAGAGGAAGCAGAATTTGGTTGGGGTTGTCAAATGCAGATAGACATCAACAGTCACTGCTGAGAGATTTGGTTTGCCATCACGGGGTGCAAATAATTTTTCGTGGCGTAATTGGGAACTAGAGTTTTTTTTTTAATGAGACGTCAAAATCTTTTGTTAAAGTATAAACATGGCTCGGAGATAAAAACAAGAACCGGATAAGGATTTGCATCTCGCGTACGACGAGCTTCGATATCTCAATTGCATTCCCAAGCCTTGTACCGGCTAAAGAAGTCCTCATTAGCTGATTAATTGGATCAGGTGAATGAAATAATGTGAGCAGAAGTACCCCAGGACCAGGGGTGAGAACCACTGATCAGGGATGCTCTCTTATCCATGCGTCCTTGCTGAATTATTGACGGGACGGGTGGAAACACGATTTTCCTAACCGTCCCTTTTGAAAGGCTCTTACGTGCAGCCAGGCTTCATCTATGTTTTAAGACGGCCTTTTGTTCAAGGGCCTCAGGCGACATGTCAGGTGTGCTCAGAGAGTGTAGTCTTTTTTTTCTTTTCTTTTTTTCTTCTTTTTTTTTTTTTTTTTTCTTTTTTACACACACGTTGACGTCAAGGAACCAGCATGGGGTCCCCGTCTCGGTACGTGCACCACGTTGATTAGTGCAGATACGCTGCAGGACTCTGGCATCCCAGACGTTCTCCGGTTTAGTTTTAATGCGTTCAGATTCGACATCCTCAACGAAAGATCGTTCGTGTAACGTAAGCATCAGGCTGGGGGTTAAAAAGAAAAAGAGAACGCTGGTTTGCGACTGCTGCACCTGGGATTACGTTGCAAGCCAAGCATCCTGACCTGTGTTTAATCTTCCCCTTGTGTACAAGACTCCCTACAGAGAAACAAGGTGTCCTGGTGAAGCCGTTCCCCAACAGGGGCTAATAGGGAGTCTCGCGTCCTGTCACTCCTTCCTGTACCATCTTGTAGCACTTTCTCTCACTTAATAGGGAGTCTAATGTCCCGTCACTCCCTCCTGTACCATCTTTCCTAGAATGAACCCTTGAGCTGCAAAGCCTGTTAGACCTGCAAGCCCCAATCAGCGCTACACTCAGCCTGGCTTGGCTCTCTGGGGCAAAGGCAATAAGGCGGCAAAGCGAGAGGGAGGGAAGATGGGAGGCAGCGAGGAGTTGTGATGGATTTGTCCCCCCAAGCATTCCCTCGAGCAAGCCTCTATTCAGGTTTTTTCGAGAAGCAAGAAAGCCAAGTTTTGTGTCAGCAAGAATTCCTCATCGTCGTTGCCGCTTCTTCACCTCTGAGAATACCGCGCTCTTTCAGATTTGCATACTTTACCATCAGGAAACGGCCATTTGAATTGGAGGAGGAGCCGAGCGTAGACCGAGAGTGCTTTCTTTTTTTTTTTTCTTTCTTTCTTCCGTCTTGTAATAGATTTGAATATTGCTAGTTTAGTTTGAATGTGGGAATTTGA
Organism: Ameiurus melas; assembly: GCA_012411365.1. Taxonomy (NCBI): domain Eukaryota; kingdom Metazoa; phylum Chordata; class Actinopteri; order Siluriformes; family Ictaluridae; genus Ameiurus; species Ameiurus melas. The sequence continues at coordinate 29,354,018 of CM022756.1, forward strand.
ATAGAGGAGGGATTCTGTGATTATTATTATTATTTTGTTCGATGAACGTGTTTCAAGATGGTGCAAGTCTTTTGTGTTCTCAAGGTGGTTCTTATTCAACATTCCTCATAATAGCGTTCTGGTGCCACTGAGTAGGTGCTTATTATGTAAAGAAATAAAAAAAGAAAGAAAGAAATTGTAGCTTTCCATGAAAATGGTACTTTTAAAATTTTTTTTAATGAACTGCAGTTACATTTGGCGGTTAAAACGGGACCAATTCTCAACAGGTATCTGAATTCGGTCCAGCACCTTATTCTGGATCTGTCTCCATTCACCCCCTCACCCCCTTTCTCATCTCGCAGCTAAGCTACCACCCCCCCATCCCTCCCACTTCCACACATGTGGAAGTCCCAGCAGTTTTTCATTGTTATTATTATTATTTTATTTGGATCACTCCCCCTTCTCTTGAATATCAATGGTTTAAGCCACATGGTTTCAGTAGGTCTGGAAGTCAGGCTTGAACCTGTAAAGTTCGTCTCCAAATGATGCTACATGAAAAGCAGCGAAATCTTCAGTTGGTCATTTTGGTGAATAAAAAAATAAATAAATTTGCCTGACCAAAAGCCAGCTCATTTCCAAGTTCAGTTCGAATGTTTTTAAACTGTGAGAAGTGGGAGATCGTTTAAAAGAAGAAGAAAAAAAAAGAGGTGTGCTATGATGTATTAGGTATACAGTCACGTCAAATATTAATACATGTACAGTAATATGTCAACACAGGATATCGATTTTAAGCATGCGAATTTATCCCTAATGAGCGAGCTGGTGGCGACGATATGAGGAAGAAACCTTGAGAGGAACCAGACTCGGAAGGGAACCCGTTCTCATCTGGGTAACAACAGATAGTGTGAAAGTAAAAGACAGTTCATTAGGGTTTTTATATGAAGTCTATGTGTTTGCTTGTACTCTCTCATATCGCTCACTTAATTTCTTTCACCCATGGCTTTTTTTGGGGGGGGGGGGTCATGGTGGCCATTGGCTCCCAGCTTGATGCACATCTCTCATTACAGGATTCTTGCAATAACCATTTACATATATATTATACATCTCAGACTCTCTCGATCAGTCTTCTGCCCAGTCGCATCATTTTTGACCAATGCAGTTATCCAATCAGCTAGTTTTGTGGCAGCAGGGTAATGCATAAGATCCTGCAGATACAGGTCAAGAGCTTCAGTTGATATTCACATCCAACATCAGAATGGGCAGAAACGTGATCTCAGCGACTTTAAACGTGGTTGTGGTGTAGTTGTTGGTGCCAGATGGGCTGGTTTGAGTATTTCAGAAACTGCTGATCTCAACAAGTCTCGTGGAGTTTACACTGAATGGTGTGAAAAACAAAAACCCAGTATGCGGCAGTTTTGTGGGTGGAGACACCCTGTTGATTGGAGAGGTCAGAAGAGGATCGCCCGGCTGGTTCGTGCTGACAGGAACGCCTATGTTAAAACAAATAACTACTTCTTTACAACTGTGTTGAGCAGAAAAGCATCTCGGAACACGCAGCATGTCGAACCTGGTGGGTGGGTGGGCTTCAACAACAGAAGACCACATTGGGCTCCTTTCCTGTCAGCCAAGACCACGAATCAGAGGCTAAAGTAGGCACAGAATTCACCAAAACTTGACCGTTCAAATGGAACAAGGCTGTGGTTTTCCAAATCTTAGCCTCAGATTGCTGTTCTTGGCTTATGGGAGTAGGCCCTAATGTGGTCTTCTGCTGTCGTGTTCAATATGCCTCAACATAATGGTGTAGTCCAACAAATTAGTCCATATCTTGGCTGCTCCAAGCTGCTTATATGCAACCGAGATTACCTGAAGTCTTTTTTTTATTTATTTATTTTTAATCCACAGACTAGTCCGAGTTTGTGCATTCATCATGCAGCGGTCTTTTAAAATGCAACTTCCCCCAACGGCAATAACCACTCCCTAACAACAGACGTTTTTTAGAAAGGGGTTTTGGTTTTTGTTTGAAACCCTCATCCTTGTGTTTATGGCTGTCGTTGAGTTTCCCCCTTTCCAACATCTCTCAGCAGGAGGCGTTTGCCATTCTACTCACTCTCTCGCGCCTTTGCTAAGCTTTGTGTGTGTGTGTGTGTGTGTGTGTGTATGTAGGTCTCCTTCCTGTCTGTTGTCTTCTAGCTTATCACACAGCCAGTGACCAGGTTGATCAGAGGATTCGGCGTAGCTGTTTACGGCATACCATAATCATGGGGTCATCACCAAAGAGACTTCCGGTTATCTTAGCATCAGCATGTTTGAGAAGGTCTAACAGTATATTTTTAAACGGACAAAATGTAGTTCCACGTCGTCACGGTCATCGCTTCAAGTCATAAGCATTTTGCGTCCTTTAATTGCATGCGACCTTGAACCGTCTGACACGCTTCCCGGACACAATCAGCGAGTACGTCTGTAGATTCGGATGCCCTTAGTGATCCTCGCAAAGACCTATTCAGACTTCTTGTAAACATGGTCGGAGGACCTCGGACACAGAGCTGCGGCCTCCCACAGAGGTTCCTTCTCTGTCGACTGTGAACAGGCAGCTGGAAAGCAGCGTCCCGCCAAAAAAACAAACACGGAAAAGAAAACAACACTGCAATTTGGCCAAAAGAGTCAGGACTATTTTCTTTGTGGGTATATGGAAGGAAAAAGGATGGAAGACCGCTTTAGTCTTGGCACTCTGGTAGCTGTTAATTGCCAGCATGGGTGGACAAATGACTGAATCGATGGATGTGAGAAAACAGGAACCCGCAACTCAGGGCATTGGGCAAAGGTTTAAACAAGACCTGTTCAGGGTTGTACGTACGCGTGTTACAATAACGGTCAGGTTTTTAACCCTTCGTTCGTAGCATAAAAGTCGCCGTAAGCTTGTAGTTTGTAACCGTATCCTGGTTTTATTGTCACTGTGTAGGTTTCTTGCACGGAGGTGGACAAGCCTGTAACCCAGGGCAAGCGTTAACGGATTGCCTGGTGGACTCGAAAACCGAAGACGACAAAAAAACCTCTCCTTGCTGACTTTCACAAAGCAAAAGTTTCGATTTTGTGCATAGTTTAATGTAATATGTAACCGTAACTATACCGTGAGCATCTCTCTACTTCATACTCCACCACCCCCCATTGGACAACTTTGACTTAGAACTTGCCACGAACAGACGTTTGACGATCTTTTCAAAATAACCCGAGTGTGACGTTGTCGCGTAACGTTCTTGTACCTCGGGTTAAACGCGTCAAGAGAGAATAAAAACACTAGCCAGACTTTTTACTTAGGGTTAACTGTCATCGTAGAAATGAAGACAAAATCGAGCGACCGCCGCAATATTCGGAGTGAGTGTGCGGTTTTTAAAAATCACCGCAGATTTGGGCCGAGACGCACGTGAACATGAGTACCGCTAAAAGGTTTCTTTCAGCAAGAAACATCGCTGTGCAAGATGGTGTAAAAACAATTCTGCGTGATCGCGAATTCGTCAGTATAAGTAGTAAGTTTTGTCACATATCTTGGGGGGCACAGTAAAGTACAGCACTTTGGTGAAACTTGGTGATATTATCTACGGGCTGACTTAGTCAATTTTAGCAATACTTTTTTTAGTTTCCATGCAACCAGAACGTGGCTTTTGGTAGCTCACCGGACCGTCCAGTTGCCTGGCCGGCTAGTTAATGTGCTTTAGCTAGCGTGTCCAAGTTGTCGCAAAAAAACTTCGCTAAGCCATTAACCCGAGGTCTTTCCACATCGTTTTTTGCGCCATCGCATCATGCAAGCGTAGGCTATTCGTTTCTTTTGAAGAATGGCTTATGTGACACGTGACTACTTCAGGCTGAAAGTTTGCCGTGCTGGTTAATTGTTCATCTTCATAGCCATTCTAAATGTGAAAGCTTTGTTTATTTATTTATTTTGTTACTTACTTACCTACTAAGCAGTTATTCCCTTGTTTTCCCCCACCCCAGGTTGGCTTTATACGTCTACGAATACTTGCTACATGTTGGCGCTCAGAAATCTGCACAGACCTTCTTGTCTGAGGTGAGTGTGGTGTGTGTTTATACGTTTGTCTATCCCAGTGAGCGAGAAGCATTGCAATGCCAGTTGAACCCTTGGGTCAAGAACACTTACGCAGTCCATCATGCTTTCAGATAGCTCGTTTTTAAACGGTAAACAAACCCCCGTAGATAGCGCGGCGTGTGAAAAAGGTAATTAATTGGGGGTGAAATTAATTAACTTGACTTTGCCCGATCACTGCACCAGTGGTTCTCGCCTGTAGCGGCGCAAACATTTGATCGGATGCCATCATTATGTACATCATAATTCGCTCGCTTTAAACAGAGCAAAGGCGACGCTTTTTTTTTTAAATCAACTGTACTGTAACACAGTGCTGTTGAATTCGTCAACCCGATTGGTCAGTAGGCGTGGATGCGTCTATTTATTTATTTCTTTCTTTTTTAAATGCGAGACTCTAGGACGGCAGTGCACATTGCGCCAGGTTATCGTTTCTATAGCAACAGCGTACACGGGGACGTCTAAACCTGACGATAAACTGATCTCCGGCATGTTTTCCACCACAGGAAAGTTTTCCAGGTTTTCCATTTTCTGAGTAACAATGAGTTGTTTTTTTTTTTTTTTTTAACCATGAAAAGCGTGACGTTTTTGATTAATAACGTAAAATTCGTTCACAAGTTTATGACGTATAATGGGATTAAACGGGTTCAGTACATAAAAGAATCTCCGCTTGAGTGGTTACAGCTTGCCGCAAAGCGTCTGATTATTTTCCTGTAAGAGAAAGGGGTATTGATTGACTGACTACTCCTCGTTTCTGCACCGGATTTTGTGGCCTACTAAATTTAAGTCCAGACTTTGGAGTTTGGAGCCTTTAGATATAAGTTAAGACACAGGAGTAACCTGTGATTAGATTGGTGCAGACTACCGAACTGCCATGCCAACGCACTTCTGTCAAACATCTGCGTTGTCGTATTCTCTACATTTCTCACAAACATCACCTAGTCGGAGGAAAAGCGCAGCTCTGTCTCTTTGTGTTGGTAGAGCAGGGAAACTGGGGGGGGGGAGAGGAAATATGCAGTCAAAGAGAGTCGCCGTAAGTTGTAGAGAAATATTTACGGGCTTAACGACCGATGGGACGTATCGGAAGCCGCCTCACGTTGTATACAGATAAGAGATCAGATGCTCGGCCGGTCCATTAGGAGAAAAGACGAGACAGATTTTTTTTTTGTCTGCGTCGGCGCTAGAAATAGGCGAGTTAAATATGGTGCAATGGGAAGTGTGGTTGGAACACCTAATGTTTATCTTTCTCTCTCTGTGTTGTGTGTGTGTGTGTGTGTGTGTGTGTGTGTGTGTGTGTGTGTATGCATGTTTCAGATCCGGTGGGAGAAGAACATTACTCTAGGAGAGCCCCCAGGATTCCTGCATTCGTGGTGGTGGTACGTCAGATTTCCTTCTTTTTTTTTCTTCTCTTCGTCTGATATTGATCATCATGAATATTGTTCGTCCCTCAATCCCAGGAGAATCATATTTCTCCCAATTCGTGATACCTGAAAGAACAGCGACGCATGAGAAGGCGGCGTACGTGTTCGCCAGCTCTGCCGTGACCCTCAGACTTGTCCTCGCTGACTCCGCCCACCGACCGAAAACAAAAGCCCCAGATGGTGTCGTGAAGGCAGGACACGCCCTCGCTCTTACCCCCACCGCCAACCTTTGTCTCTGGCTGTGTCCTTTTGTCCCTCCCATGCATCCCCCCGTCCACCCCAAGAGAGCGGATTAACTCTTTGCATACCACTCTCCTTTGTGTACGATGACCAAATCCCCACCTCCCTGCTGTCATTTTCTGTCCTCTGTCCTTTCGTTGAGGGGGGGGGGCGGTTGGTCGACGGGCCACAGGGTCAACAGCCTCGAGGTTTCCCCGAGTTCACAGAGAGCCAAGAAGAGATGCGGGTTTTGATTGATTAAAACGCCCCCCACCCAACCTTCCACCTCCTAAGATCTCCCTTCCTAATCATTAGTTCACCTGTCTATTGATTCCCTCTTCTGACCAGCACACGTAACCGTTATTTCTTTTAGCTTAATGAAAGGATCGAGCCTATCGATCACCTCCTGGTTGGCTCGCTAATACACTTAAGAGAAAGTTCATCAAAAGATGGTTTAAACGCTCCAGGAAGTGCTCGATGATGATATATTAGACGGCGTGAATATCCTGGTCTGTAAATAATAATAATAATAATAATAATAATACAAACTGACTGGAAGCAGCTGATGCAAAATGCCATTCTTCACCATTTTGGAAAACCCCGTGATCGACCACGGCAGCGTCCTCAAGAATCCGTTCAGATTTACAGTTACGAAGCGAGACGTAAACGCTGCCCTTAAACTCTTTAAAAGCGCCTCATTAAGTGTTAATATCAGCGTCTGAACGTGGGCATGTCAGTAACTAGCGCGTGAAATCTACGTTTGCTACTTAAAAATATAGGAAGCATCCGAGGTTTCATTAATAGATGCGCCGTAGAGATTTGTGGATTATAAACATCTGAGCATTTCCACAAACGGTGTACGATTATTTATTTCTTTTTATTTGAATTTTTACGGTGGAAGTAAAAAAAAATACATCTTTTTATCTCTTTTGTAACAGCAGGAAACAAAATGGAAAAATATGGTCTAATTGTAATAGTGCAGCATTAACAAAGACAGTATACAAAAGAGCTTAATTATTAACAAAAGATGACACAATTAGGAATAAACGATACAGAAGTTTATATATGTACACGTGTGTGTATAAGACGAAATTGGGGGGGACGACGACTAACTGTCAGGTTTATGAGGTTGAGATGTGATCTAGAACCATCCAGACAGGTTGCCAAATAACATATTAAAACGTCAAACTCCGCACGTGGAACAGAATTTTAAGGATTTAATAGAAGGAAGTTTGGGTTTCCGTCAAGGATTTAAGGTGGACCAGGTGTACGTTTTGTGACTCGGTTCCTCCGCCAATCAGAAGCGTTTTCACTCCGCAGCAGGATCGTCTTGACTGTTAAACCTCGGTGTCCGGGAACATCTGAGAACTTCGTAGACGTTCCTGAGCATAAACGGATGGATTGAACAGGACATTTTCGAGTTCTCTGCGGTTCGTCTCATGGAAACGAACCTGCACGCACGTGCGAAAGATGATGATACACCCTGTAGAAAAGGGGAATGTATGGGTTATTAGGGACTTTTAAGCAGCAGCCACAAACGGAATAGCTAGTTACACCGCCGTAGCCAAGAACGAAAAAATTGCTAAGCAACCGTAAACGTGAGAGCGCAACGCAGCATTCAGTCATTTATTGAAAAGCAAAAGAATGATCGCGTTTGGCATTAAATAATAATCTCTCATCACAGGAAGAGTTTTTACTCTTGTATGATGCTTAGAAGTCTAAAAATCTAGATTTATCATGTTAGCAACACAGTACTCGCCTTTTATCTTGATTCCATGGAGGAATTTCGTGTCAAAGGGAAAATTAGCTCAAGTTTAAAACATGTCCACACGAATAAATAAAAGATCAACGGTACAATCGTATACTGATGCAATTACAACGTAATGTACCATAAAACAACATTATCTTGCCTAATCCGTCAACGTTGTACCGACGACGGCAAACCAGCTATTCTCCCGTAGTAGGCGGTTACCGTCCCGAAGTTGCAGTTAAAGTCGCACCCACGCAATACAACATCAGAATGCCGTCGCCGGTCCATCCGCTGCTGTCAATCCCGATTAGGCCGCTTTCGTCGTCCCCAAAACTCGAGACGGCCTTAATACCCTTAATGTGTATCCAAGTCCTGAACGAATGGTAATTGACGTGAAAACGCGGCTCCTCCGATTAGCATCCGCTCCGTCAGCGCATTGTTAAATTGTTTTAAAGAATCTCCGTGACGTCGTTCAGGACGCCAGCATGGGAGCGTTTTCCAGCTTACCCCCGCGTGAACGCAGGCATCATGGGAATTCATTTCTAGAATCAACCTTTATTTATTGGGGCAGCTGTGGCGCAGGTGGTAGAACGGGTTGTCCACTAATCGTAGGGTTGGCGGTTCGATTCCCGGCCCGCATGACTCCACATACCGAAGTGTCCTTGGGCAAGACACTGAACCCCAAGTTGCTCCCGATGGCAAGTTAGCGCCTTGCATGGCAGCTCTGCTACCATTGGTGTGTGTGTGTGTGTGTGTGTGTGTGTGTGAATGGGACACAGTGTAAAGCGCTTTGGATAAAAGCGCTATATAAGTGCACATTTACCATTTATTTATTTATTTATTTATTTATTTAAGAAACGTCAACCTTTTTCGATAGTTCAGGTAGACCCTACCAGTCGAAAGTCTCTGTTCTTAAGGGTTTTCAGACAACGCTCCACGCTGAAGTTTTTCAACCGCGAGGCTTTCCTGCGTATTCGCTAGTCCCTCCTAAATCCTAAATGACCAGTACTTTGTACAGGGTATTAGTAATCCTTTCCGATTCAGAAATATATAGTCTCCTGCAGGAAGTCACGATTTCAGCCAAGCGCTCGTCAGGACGTCTTTTTGTTTTGTTTTTTTACGGCAGGGGGAAAAAAGAAATATTGGTAGGTTAGGTGTATCTGCTGGGTATTTATTTATTTATTTGTTGCCTCCATCATGTTTCAGAGAAGGCTTTCTCCAGTCCGAATAGACGTTGGCTGTGGAATCTTTCTCTCCTTTTCCGTCTGTTTTTGGTTTCTGCTACCCATTAATGGCCCCCACCCCCACGTACAAAGAGTTCGGTTCGCCCGCTCTTATTTTCCTGCTGTTTTTATTTTTATGGAATGTTCCTTATGCCAGTAAACATTCAGCGTGGAGGAACAAAACCCAAGGAGCGCTCGAATGCCCCAAGATATAATCCTGAACCCTTATTTTTAATGTGTTTTTATTTACTTTAACCTGAATCCACGACCACTGCTGGAGGTTTGGAAGCATTTAGCGCATCTCGTCAACTGGTACGTCATGTTTCGCCTCAGTCCTGCGTCTTTTTTTTTTTTTTTTCCCTCCTTCTACCCCCTGTAGCTTTATTGGTTATCCATTAAATCGATGTCTAAAGACCAGGAGCGATCTAATTTGGATGTGTTAAACAGGTACTTAGTTACAGTGCAGTAATTAAAATGCCATTTGGAAGGAACCCTTGTGCTCCCCCTCGGCGGCCCTGGAGGACCTGAGTGGACTTAATTGAGGAAATCCCGGCTTAATTGATCCGTAACCTGCCGCTCGTGCCAAGTGGACAGAGAGCTTCAGCAGATCCGGAGGGCCGTGCATCATCCTGCAGACCTGGAGTTCCTGGATCGTGTACTACGAGAGCGTGGGCGGTTTTACGCGGAACCTTCAGGAGCCAAACACCAGACAGGCACCTCTTGGAAGCTCCGCCTACTTCCGTGCATATTGCAAAGCTGCTGCTGCTCATCCGTTTCAGCTGCAGACACTCCACAAAGCCTTACGTAGCGGCAACTGTTCCACTTCGGTATTGTACCATGTGTTGTGTTTTTTAACGATACGCCCATGTCGTTGCAGCGTGTTCTGGGATCTGTACTGCGCCGCCCCGGACAGACGCGAGACCTGCGAGCATTCCAGCGAGGCCAAGGCCTTCCATGACTACGTAAGTGCCAATATGCTAACACATGCTTATGCTCGAGTGGGCGGAGCCAAACCCAGGGGTCTCCGGTGGGTGAGCCGTTGTCATTATGTGGGTCGCGTTTACGTGTTCGAGATTGTGTTGAAGCGTTCGGAGTAGCGAAGGAAGGCTGATGCTGTCCTTCTGGAGAGATCGGGGTTTCGGGTTAATTCTTGTGGTGCAGCATGTAGGTTTTCTCACGACGTTCTTATTCTTGAGACGGTCCATTTCACACTATCGCCACCTCCTGTGCCGGTGTGCTCATGTCGGCGTTTTCAGAAACATCTATACGTAAATATTGTTTACTTGCTAACGTGTTTCAGTTGTCCTCCTGAAGGCCAACCAGCTTTTCCGAACCATAGGGTCTTTGTCTGAGTGGACTTGTGATAAACAAACCTAGAGGGCGAGCGAATGCGCACTGATGAGTAATAGGGGATGCTGGGTTGATGATGTGCGGGTCATACGCTCCATCTGCGCCACTTTTTATTTATTTATTGGGTGGACTTCTCTGACTTTCACCGTTAAAGGTGCACGAAGATGCCAACAAATCTGCTCAACAACGGCGTGTATAAACAGTATCATCATTTATTTAGCCGTAGCTTATTAGCAGCATTTCGTCTTCTCATAACCAGAAGTTTCATTATTTTACCTGTCCCGCTCAAGCGATTGCGTCACCAGGCCTCGTTTAAAGCTAGGCATGCTGCACGATGGATGCTCTGAATGATGAGGGTGCTCTTCTGTGACTTTTAAAAAAATTTTGGTTTGTTTGTTTTGTTTATTGATTTATTTATTTATTGTGCACGACTTGAAAAGGTTTTCATTCTCTAATCGCGAGGGCCGGACACCAGTAACGAGCTGAACGCTTATTCAGTGAACGCTGGTCAGATATGATTAATGTACTGCTTTCATCGCCAGAGGTCCTGATTCCTACCCCCCCCCAAAGCATCGACTTAAATGCTCTAATCACATCGTAGAGGAGTTGCGTGTGAGTTTTGAAAAAAAAATCATTCATTAATTTATTTATTTTTAAGGCAAAATAAATAAATAACCCCCCCCCATTCCGCCCCCCTGATAAAATGAAAAATCTCTGAGGATTTTTCATTTATCTCCTTAAAGCGTCTGTTTTCCCGCGTGTATTTCGAGAGCCACCGCACTCGGCATGCACGTCTCGGCAAGGTCCACTAGCGTGTCCTTGAGTCGGGTGATTTATGATGTGTTTAGCCCCTTTAGCCCTTTTTTTTTTTTTGTGCAGGCCAGTTGCTCTGTACAGGTGTGTGTGTGTGGTTCATCCTGGCCGTCGCCGTCTCCCACTCTTTCCTCCCAGCCTTCTGGGGAGATAATGGACTACAGTGCTCTAATCTCCTAATCCCGGGAGCGGTTGAGGGGCTAAGCCGAGGGGATTTGGTGGGATTGGAGGCCTGGCCGAACGCCAGAGGTGCCTGGTTTCTCTGCGTCGCCGCCATAATGAGCATTGATCGGACAGCGCACCGTCCAGCGCCATTTATCACAGCTGTCTTGGAGTAGCCGCTCGATCTACGAGGGGTCGCCTCTCTCATCTCGCTGCTCAGGCACGGCTCGCGCTCGCAGAGGCCGCGTTTATTTATTTATTTTTTTATATCCCAAGACGCCCGCGCTCATAAATCCTTGCGGGGCCTCTTAGAAGAACAAAAGATTCAGTAGCGAGTGTTTTCGCTGGGGCGTTTTGTTCAGATTAAAGCTTCTTTTTAAAAAGGGGGTTTGGCTGGTTATGGCCTGGCGTTGCTCCACCGTGCGCACGCGTGCTTTCCTACCTTTTCCTTCAGCTCTGAGATCGGATTTGTCACACTCTCTCTCTTCTTCCAGACACATGCTTTTCTTTCCGTATTTTTATTTATTTATTATTTTCTCCCTCTCACTTCCTCCCTCTCCCTTCCTAATTACTTCCTTGGTTATGACCGTGAGGTCACCGTGCAGTTGTCAGAATCTCTCACGTGGTCATTTGAACAATTCTCCTCAGCCAACTTTTCGTGTCCGTAAAACGTTTCTCTAACAGGCACGACCGATCGTGTGGAAGTCATACACGTGGGGCAAGGTGCTCAAACGTCGGTTCTAGCGAGCGTATGCGGAGTCGGTGACACTGGCGTGAATTTCCATAGGAGACAGCGAGGCGACGCGAAATGGAGTTGCGTGTTATTTTGCTGTAGAATATCAGCCACTGGTTTGCAGTTTTTGTTTATTACACGACAACACTCTGTACGTTTTTTCCGTCTAGTTTGTACGCAAAGACGCTGACACCGGAGACTCCTTCCAAAAAAGTCATTCGGGCGACTCATTACAGAAAACCGGCATGTCTGCGATTATAACCAGTTACTATGGAAATGGTTAGCGTTTATTTATTTACTTTTCTTTGGGATTTGCCGGTTATCGAAAACACATCAACACCTTCACTTTCTGACCAATCAGAATCGAGAACCCCACCCCCCTCTCCCTACTAAAATAAATCCGGACTAGCTCCCAGATTGCACCAGTTATCCCTGTAGCGCATCGGCCAGGTTTAATTCCCTGTGCGGCTCACTGCCTGTCTTTATACCAGTGTAAATATTTTGGTTATGGTGTGGAGTAGAAAGTGCGCAGCAGTGTTTATTCAGTCATTCGAGTAATCAGCCAGCATGACGTCAATAACACCGTCGTCCAAACCGATGGCTGTGATAAGGTGGGCCGTGTACGGACCATGAGTTCGACCATGCCGGATTTTCACCCTTTACTTCTCGTGCTTTCTCACGCATACAATGCTGCATGCTCTCTCTCTCTTCTCTCTCTCTCTCTCTCTCACTCTCTTTCTGAGGAAGATTGATTGGGTAATCTCGCTCTTTCTCCATGATGCATGCTCACTCGCTCGCGTGCTCTGGGGAAACGGAGAAGTGCGGCCAGCATGATAATATCCTGGGAGGAGGAGAAAGAAGATGGAGATGGTGGCGATCATCAATCAAGTGCCACTAATTCTACCAATTCTCGGAATAATAATACTAACAGTAACAATGCCAAATAGGGGAGGGAGGAAAAATCTGAATAAACACGTGTTTCCTGTATTTCCCAGATGTTAATCTGTTTAAAAAAAAAAAAAAAAAGAGCAAAAGATCAACACTTAAAAAAAAAAACACGATGGTCTATGGAAGTCTTCGGCGATCTCGGGGTTAAAACGCTGTTTGCTTCTCCGGGCCGCTCTGATCATGCTCACCGCAGGCGTATGGTTAATATTTGATCCAGTGGATGAGCTTGTACTGGGTGTGTGTGCTGATAATCTATAAAGAGAAAGCAAGAATATTCCCCTCATTTCTATAGCTCTTGAATCTGCTACAAAGCTTTATCAGCCAACCTTATTTAGTTATTTGTTTATTTTTCCCCCCATACGTGAAGGAGAACGGTATCTTTCGTGCAGCAGTGTTGTGTCCTTAGTTTTTTTTAGACACCGCAAATAAAAAAAATAAAATAAATTTGTCGCGCGTTTACCGCCACGCTAACTCGATTCCGTGCGCGATTTACGTTGATCGGCAGAAGAGGAATGTCTGCGAAACAAGTCGCACTCGTCACGACTCGCAGTTGTCTCCCGAAAATATGACGTGGATAGACGCAGCATGTGACCGAGGAACGTTCAGAAGACATTCTAATTACAGAAACCCTCACCACGTGAACAACCAAAGTAGGTTTCGGTTCCCTTGCGTGAAGAAACCGAGGTTGCTTGAGTACGACTTGAGTGAACCCAGAAGGACGGGGTTTGGAGATTTGTATGAACCTATCGTACCCGTGCTGCATGGGCTTTCTCTGGGTAGTCCGGGTTCCTCCACCAGTCCAAAGACATGCGTTTGTAGGCTGATTGGCATCTTTAAATTGTCCGTAGTGTGTGTGTGTGTGTGTGTGTGTGTGAGAGAGAGTGGTTTGTCCTGCGATGGGTTAGCATCCCATCCAGGGTGTCCCCAAACTTGTGCCACGAGTACACTGGGATAGTGGGCCTGCAACCCTGTGTACAGTAAGCAGTACAGAAGGATGGATAGATGGATAATATGCGTAAATGCGTTTGAGCTATCCAACCACGACTAACCAAGTTTGATCTACAAATCGCAAAATCGTACTACCCTGCCTCGTAACTATCTCCCCTAACTGATGGTAGAATTGCTCGGCGGTCTGGAAGGGTGTAGGTGTAGGTCGCTGGGACGTGGACTCATTTGGCGGGAAAGAAGGAGTGGGCATAGCCGTAAATGAAATATAAACACCATTTTGCATACACTCGTAGAAATAAAGGTACAAGATTGTACTATTCCGTGTTGCCGGAGTGGTACCCTCTTCAGTAAAAGATGCACAATAATGGTCCAGTAAAAGCGTACCTTCGTGGTAGCACACCAAGTGACTAGTTTACTAGGTCCGTTTGTTTCTGAGAGCGTACACGATGTCATCACAGCTGCTGGTTGTTTGGTGTATGCGTTCAGTCTGATTGTTGGGTAATTAATGACCTGTTATTAGCAGGTTCTAAGCTGATAATTAAGCCGACAGGATCATACCGGTGACGATAGACCAAGCCTTGTTGTGTTGGAAGGAAAGTGCGATCAGGAAGTCTGTGTGGGGGTCTATTTTTTTTTTTTTTGTGTGATAAAGATAAATAAGTAAATAAATAAATAAAACAAATCAAAATTTGACAGAACTTGCTAGAGGTCAGATATTACACACAGGAAAAGGTCGAACCACCAGAGTGCAAGATTGTCGCATCTCGCGTCTTCGTTCCTATTTTGTCTAAACGTCTGTGGTGACTGCTTCACTCTTTCCAAAACTCCCTCTCGGTCGTTGTGTGTTGGCAGGCGGCGTTGGCACTAGACCCTTGGCTCTGCCTGTGTCTGGTGCTGTTCTAGCATCTTGGCCAATACCAACTGAATGGGGGAGTTGAGGAGGAGGAGGAAGAGGGGGTACATCAGTCTCAAGTACCAGCTGCCCATCCAAAACTCCTCAACAAAAAAAAAAGAGCCTCCCTTTGATAGATTGTGTGTTTGTGTGCACGCGCTCTTGTTTGCTCGCTTGCGTGTCTACACACAAACACACGCACTCTCGCATATGCGCGTGTTTGGCCACACGGCCTGTGCCAGGCTGCTCGGCGGAGACGAGAGGCAAACACTCTACATCTGTTCGCGCCCCACTCGACGCATCCAGACACTCGACACGCACATCGCGTTCCCGTCCCCAAACCCAGCGTTGGTCCCTCACTATGCAGACGACGCCGAGCAGGTACGCCGCGTCACGTTCAATCCCGGCTTCTTTCTTTTTGCCCCTCTGAAGTGCCGCAGACGTCAAGCGATCTCGTTGAATATCATGGAGCGTTGGGGGGGGGGACCAAAACGAAACAAAAGTGTCGACTGATTGTAAGAGGTGAGCTTAGCCTAAGAGCACACGTGGAGTGAGTGTGTGTGTTATGGAATGAATATTTCTGTCCCGCTTTTTATTGTTGCTAACGTATGAATCGTCCTTATCTCGCAAAAACAATTTTACGAACGTTTAAAAAAAGGATTTGGTTCCGTTGCAGAGCCGCAAACGTGATGTTAATCATAATATTGCATTTCGAACTTTTTTTTTCCAGCCTGAGGGGCGGAGTCAGGTTTTTTTTTATTTTATTTTATTTATTTAAATTTTTTTTATATTGTCCGTTTTTATGCAGAAAAGTCATTACGCCCCTAATGGCCTGTAAGTGTGCGATAAAGTAACGGAGGAAGAATAATAATAATAACAAGGAAGCAAGTGATGCAAGCAGAGAACGTGCTTGCTTCTCACGGCTGAAGATGATCACTATTTAGCAGCTTTTTCTGTGTGTATTAGATTGCTAATCTGCATCGCTCCATTTATCTACGAAATGCTTTTCTGCTCACCACAGGTGGGAAGAGTGGCTGTAAAAACGTTTGGGGGCGGGAAAAGGGAAAGCTAACGGTAGAAATACCTTCCAATGTAATGTGTGTGTGTATATACGTGTGTGTGTGTGTGTGTGTGTGTGTGTGTGTGTATTAGGTATGTCACGATACCAAACATCTAGTAGTCAGTACCGATACCACCAAAAGTACATGATACTCGATACCACGGTCCATCCATCCATCTTCTACCGCTTACTCCTTCTTCAGGGTCGCGGGGAACCTGGAGAGTATCCCAGGGAGCATCGGGCACAAGGCGGGGTACACCCTGGACAGGGTACCAGTCCATCGCAGGGCACAATCACATACACACTCACACACCCATTCATACACTGCGGACAATTTAGACACTCCAGTCAGCCTACTATGCATGTCTTTGGACTGGGGGAGGAAACCGGAGTACCCGGAGGAAACCCCCGCAGCCTGGGGAGAACATGCTTGATACCACAGTGTGGTATCAAATTTAAAAAATACAATTAAAACTCCTGGAGGACATGCTCCTCTGGGTGATACTGGCAAAAGGAGCGAGAGAGGAATATTTTAGTTATCAAACACTGTCTGACAACGACTGATAAAACAGTGGAGGCTACAAGTGCTACGGTGCACTCCTAAATGTGCGCACACACGCACACACACCCACACACACACACACCCCTTATACTCTGAATGCGTGCATTAGTTTAAATTGACTGATATGGTGGCAGGCCAATAGGATTCATTAAAAGCATGAACATGTGAATAATTATTAGTGGCATTAGGCTACGTTTAGCTGACAGGACACGAGCTGAATGGCGATGCATGGTGGTCCATTAGGAGGTAGTTTATAACATTGCAATGTGTTAGCAACAAATTACTGGCTATCGCTAACATTACATGGAGCATAACGTTAACTGGTTTCACGGCCACAACGCCAGCTGCCTCAAACAAACATAATATGGGACCGTCTTTCAGATGCTTCACCAAATTCCAGGTGTTTCCTCACTTTGTTTGAAATGAACGATAGCATCGGTTACACACCGGCTTCACAGCATCAATTATATGTTCGTTGTCATCCGCCTCCAATGCGAAGTATTTCTGTATTCCATACCACATTTGCTCTCAACGAGTTGAAGCTAAACTTCTGTAGTTTTTTCCCCATGTGCGTGTACCGTAATTCCCGGACTATTGAGCGCACCTGAATATAAGCTGCACCCGCTAATTTTGAAAAGAAAAACAATTTTGTACATATATAGGCCGCACTTGTCTATAAGCCGCAGGTGTCCACATTGTAACAGTCACGATTCGTGACATAAACGAAGCAGGACGGATGCAAGTGCAGTTAGGACGAGAGCTTTTATTGAAACAGAGGAGAGCAGATTTGAGAGAAACAAAAAACACAAAGTATGACCAACTCAATGAACTAAGCTAACTAAACCAACTAACCTAAACATTAACTATGACCTGAAACAAAGGCTCTATATCTATACTCTATAAACCACTTCTACATCTATATTCTAAACTAAGTCTATACATGTCTCAAAGCTATACTATCCGCTACTAAGCTTAAGCTATGCTATAAGCTAACTAGCCTTGACATGAACTCAGACATGGACTATGGCTAGGAAACAGGAACAAGAACTAAGACACATGACATGAACAAAGACTAACTATATTCGCTATCTAATTCTAACTCTATATCTAATTACCCGCATTGTGTGTGTCATGGCTCCCGGTATATATACACACACCAGCCAAACTGCTAACAGCTGCGGGCAATACCAAAACACACGTGACTCGACAACACATGACAAGACGGGGCGGAGACATGACGTCAACCAATATGCACGTCTTCGTGTGTTTTCCCTGATGAGGGGGTGTGCATGAAGCGCAAAACAACTGATCTGAAGAATGTAGTGTGAGCGTGTTAGATTTCATTCGAACAGTTTCATTGGTCCACTGTGACCCGTTGGGTAATTTCATTTGTCCGATGTGACGAGGCTAAATGTTTTGGCGGCATGAAACTCGTTAGCCCGTAAAAATCCATAAATTAGCCGCATCATTGTTTAAGCCGCAGTGTTCAAAGCGTGTGAAAAAAGTAGTGGCTTATAGTCTGGAAATTACGGTACTTGTTATTCTTCTTCCCCACTTGTGGACCAACTAAAACACTTGCGCGTATTTGCTGCCCCCGTCAGGTCCAGAAGAATTGCAACCTTGGTACCTCCATTAGAACGGTACGAAAGCTACGCCAGGAAAAACAAGTACCGTCACATTTTAAGAATGGTCGTACCAACTTGGTACCGAAGTATCGGTTCTCGTGACATCCCTAGTGTGTGTGTACATGCACGTGTGTGTATCTGCGTGTGTGTGTGTGTATGCATGTGTGCGTATGGGTGTGTGTGTGTGTATGCATGTGTGCGTATGGGTGTGTGTGTGTGTATGCATGTGCGCGTATGGGTGTGTGTGTATGCATGTGTTGTGTATGGATGTATGGTGTGTGTGTATGCATTTGTGTGCGTGTGTGTGTGTGTATGCATGTTTGCGTATGAGTGTGTGTGTATGCGTGTTTGCGTGTGTGTGTGTATGCGTGTGTATGTTTTGTGTGTATGCTGTGTGTGTGTGTGTGTGTGTATGTGTGTGTGTGTGTGTGTGTGTGTGTATGCGTATGTGTGTGTGTGTATGCATGTGTGCGTATGAGTGTGTGTATGCATGTGTGCGTATGAGTGTGTGTATGCATGTGTGCGTATGAGTTGTATGTATATGTGTTATGAGTGTGTATGCATTGGGTGAGTGTGTGTGGTATATATGTGCGTATGGGGTGTGTGTATGTATGTGTGTTTTTGTGTGTGTGTATGTTGTGTGTATGGTGTGTGTGTATGCATGTAAGTGTGTGTTGAAAAAGTGTATGCATGTGCTGTGTGTGTGTGTGTGTGTGTATAAATTAATGTGTGTATGTGTGTGTATGTGTGTGTGTGCTGTGTGTGTATGAGTGTGTGTATGTGTGTGTATGCATGTGTGTGTGTGTGTGTGTATGTGTGCGTATGAGGTGTGTGTGTATGTACTATGTATGAGTGTGTGTGTATGCATGTGTGCGTATAGTGTGTGATGTATGTGTGTGTATGAGTGTGTGTATTGTGCGTATGAGGTGTATGTATGTTAGGAGTGTGTGTATGCATGTGTGCGTATGAGTGTGTGTGTATGTTACAATGGGTATGAGTGTGTATGCATAAATTTATAGTGTGTGCATGATGTGCGTATGAGTGTGTATGCATGTGTGCGTATGAGTGTGTGTATGCATGTGCGTATGAGTGTGTGTGTATGGGGGTGCGTATGAGTGTGTGTGTATGGGTGTGTGTGTGTGCGTATGGGTGTGTGTGTGGGTGTGCGTATGGGGTGTGTTTGTGTGCATATGGGGGTGTGTGTATGCATGTGTGCATATGGGGTGTGTGTGTATGCATGTGCATATGGGGGTGTATGGGTGTGCATGGGTGTGTATGCATGTGTGCATTGTGTGTGTGTGTGTGGTGTGCATATGGGGGTTGTGTGTATAAGGTTGTGTGCGTATGGGGTGTGTGTGTGTGTGTATGTGTGTACATATGGGTGTGTGTATGATGTGTGCATATGTGTGTGTGTGTGTGTGTATACATGTGTGCGTATGGCGTGTGTGTGTGTGTGTGTGTATGCATGTGTGCGTATATGGTGTGTGTGTATGCATTGTGCGTATGGTGTGTGTGTGTGCATGGTTGTGTGGTATGGTGTGTGTGTATGTATTGTGTATGGGGTGTGTGTATGTGCTGTGTGTGTGTATGGTGTGCGTATGGCGGTGTGTGTGTATGTATTTGTATGGGTGTGTGGGTGTGTGTGTGTATGCATGTGTGCGTATGGCGGTGTGTGTGTGTATGCATGTGTGCGTATGGGGGGGTGTGTGTGTATGTATGGGTGGCGGGTGTGTGTGTGTGTATGCTAAGGTGTGCGTATGTGTGTGTGTGTATGTGCGTATGGGTGTGGTGTGTGTGTGTGTATGCATGTGCGTATGGCGGTGTTGTGTGTGTGTGTGCATGCGTGCGTATGGCGGTGTGTGTGTATGCTGCGTATAGGAGTGTGGGTGTATGTGCGTGTATGCATGTGTGCGTATGGGGGTGTATATGCATGTGTGCGTATGGGGGTGTGTGTGTGTATGCATTTGTGCGTATGTGTGTGTGTGTATATGCATGTGTGTGTGTGTACATGCGTGTGTGTGTATGCATGTGTGTAAAGAGTGGTTATAAAAACGTTTGGGGACGGGAAAAGGGAACAGTAATGGTAGAAATACCTTGTAATGTAAAAAAATATATATATAAATTAAATGGGTGTGGGTATATGTATATGCACATATACACATACATACATACATACGTATACATATACACAGATATATATATATATATGTGTGTGTGTGTGTGTTTGTTTGTGTGTGTGTGTGTGTATATATATAATATATATGCGCGTGTGTGTAAAGCTCAATTAAACAGGGAAATTGTTACACACACACTTATGCTCCCTGAATGCTATTTTTATACCTGCGACTCCTCACAGCTGTCCCTACTGACCACGCCGCCACCTGGCGTGTGTGTGTGTGTGTGTGTGTGTGATGAGTTGTGTGTGAGCAACAGAAAGAAAGAACACCTGGGCCTGTTTCAGTTGAAGCCACAAACTCCGCCTTTTGTCAAAGCGCAGATCTTCGTAGTGAAGATAAATAGGAGTCACATGCTGGGGGGGGTGTCGACACATAAAACAGTGGAGGTTCATCAATTAGGATGGAAAAAGTCCACACCTGGATTAGAGAGGAGCTTCCACACGCGTCGTGTCCACTCTTCCTAATCGATGCAGCCAGTCTGCTAGCGCGAGGCCAGTCGCCTCGCCGCGTGAGTCACTATCTGTGACTCTCTACAGACAGAACGGTTCTTCTCAGACTGCCAGCAGACATGGTGTCATGTTTTGCAGAAGCCCAGCTCTTCAGCGCGAGTCGACGATAAATCCCGGAGCTGGAAATCTCAATACCCTTGATTCTCTGAAGGATGCTCTTAGAAAGGGTAGTCATTCCATTGATTCACGACTCATTTAAAAAAACTAAACAACCCATTTTCGTTTCAGCGCTCAAAAGCAGCGGGGCCTTCGGTTACACCGTAGATTTCCAGTTTCCCAGCTCTGTGTTTCGGTTTCCAGAGCGAATTCCGCAAAAAAATAAATAAATATATAAATAAAGGAAACGTTAACGTTTCAGATTTGTAAGATGGCTTAGAAATAATATTATTATTATTATTTATATTATATTTATTTTTCTTCTTATTACCCTTAATAATGATGTTATTAGTGGAATGTGACGGCACTGTTGTGTACACGAGATCTAAAATAATAGCGCTTTTTAAAATTTTATTTTAATAGACATGCAAACAGTACATTTTTCCATCGCAGATCGAAGCTTAACACGGATACGTTTCTCTCGTGACCTCTGCTTTGCCGTACATGCACGTGTTTTGCACACGAAAATGTTTTGCAGCTCCGGAAAAAATCCTCTTTTCTCGCCTGCCATGTGAGCTCTGTTGACTCGGATCTACTCGACGACGAGCTTCGGAGGCGGTTCAGTCCGAGCCGGCGTAAAAAGACTAAAGCGCCGCCGCATCACTCGGAGCGTGTTTCTAATGAGCGAGAGAGACCGAGCGCCAACTGGTCGCGTCTTTCCCGGTGCGAGGAACAGCGCCTGGCACAGTGACCCAGCGCCCGCCCACGGCGAACGGAAGCCGTTGCATTCGACACTACAAACGCGCGTTCGTTAACCACATTAGCCTGGCCTTTTTGTTTTTAAAGGCTTTTCACAGGTCTGGTCCACCAGCTGTCTTTGTAGTCTTTAAAGGAGAAGGGGGGGAAGTGTCCGGGTCGGTGATCAATAATCTTTTAAGTAGCATCGATCAAAGCCATTTGCTTTTCTAAGATGACTATCGAGCTTGTAACACTGATCAGCGGCGCTGAATGCGAGCCACCCAGCCATGCTATTGACCGCACGCGCAAAACATTTGTCTTCATTGTGTGTTTTAATTATTCACGGCCACGTGACTGCGGTCCATGAGGGTTTTACGCACGCGCACACCCCACCAGGTTTTCAGCACACTTCTGGCGACAGAAGTTTGACAAATTGAAAAGGTGTGTGCGTGGAAAAGGGGCGGGGCTGAGAACGCTTCTAAAACTCGTACTCGGTGGTTAGAAATACGACAATAACCGGGAAAGAAAGATAAAGGTTTTTTTTTTTCTCGCATTCGAATTGCACTAGACTCTTCTGGCGGTTACCGGTCGACTCCGTGGGTGTTTAGGTGCCTCGCGTTAATTAATAGTAATACAAGATGCTGCGCGTTCACCTGCACGATGCCCCAATGTGCCGCAGGGTCAGTAGTGACCCAGGAGCCGGTCGTTCGGTAATGAGGTGAGTAGTGAGTCACGTCATATAGACCTCAAGGTCCATTACATCGGCATTTGACCTAAGGCTAAATTACTGACCAGGTATACATATAACACACACACACACACACTGGACACCTAACCCAGTGGTTTTCAAGTGTGGGCCCCCAGGGGGCGAACAGGGGACCTCGACAAACTGTGTCGGAGCCACCAAGCCCATTCTTCCCACTAGTATGTTTTCTCTTTCTCACTCTCAGACAATCTCTCTCACTCACACACACAGTTCCTAATGTAATGCAAAGATGTAATATGTAATTATTAATAATAAAAAGAAAAGGGGGGGAATCTATTCAGAAGTATTTTTAATGTGTTTATGTATTTTTAAAGACATCTTGCAAAAGGGGGGCCTCGGTTAAATGGTAATGCCAATTGGGGGGCCTTGCCCTGGAAAAGTTTGGGAACCCCTGGCCTAAGCAGTGTTCTCTTTAAAAAAAAAAAAAAATCATTATTATGCATGATCTATAACGTTGACGCTCAGCTCCAATCCTAACCAAATCAAGCAGACTAGCGTTGGACAATACGATGACGCAATATCCATATCGCAAACCTATACGTATGTATATCCTGATACCGATCATATATCGTAGTAATGTACGAGTGGCTTAGAAACAGAAACGCCCCTAAAGCCAAGTCGATGTTCGACTGTTGCTCAAATGTTCGTATTAGGCTTTATTCGAACATGTGACAGCTAGTTTAAAAAAACCCATCGTAACATGGATCATTTCATAACGATTGGTCGCTAAGGAGCGGCAAAATCTCGTTATCTTGGGTGGTTTAATCTAGGAATGAGACTAGTCGATTGAGTACATCAAAATAATTAAAAGTGGGATTAGCAAAACTTTTTATTTTCCTTCGCAACGTGTGTATGTTCGAAATAACAAGGGGTTTAGAAACAGTCCTAAAGCCAAGTCAATGTTTGACTGTTGCGTGAACGTTACTTCGTATTCAAATACCACGATGGACTAGATGTTCAGATTAGACTTTATTCAGACAAGTTACAGCTAGCTAAAAAAAAATCAATGTAACATGGATATAATTTCATAACAGTTGGTACGGCAAAATCTCCTTAATCTTTAGTTGTTTAACGTCAAAAAGACTAGTCGATAGAATATATCCAAATAATAACAAGTCGGAATAACGAAACTTTTTTTTTTCCCGTGTACGTCACGAAAAACAGTTACGATGTGTTTAAAAAATAATCTTATTTTGAAGAAAAAAAGAATGATTACACGATGTGCATTTCGGAACCAAAGCGAACGGTTTCCATGTCCTCGCTGTACACCACGTAGTGATTTTTTGTGATTTTGACAATATTCGATTTCTAGATGCGTTGCGCAGTTTTACTGTTCTAGCGAGCAGTGAATGTTTGTGTTGAGGACAGCGGGCTACACTGGTGAGTGAATATTAAAGCCAGGTGCGTTCGATTAGACTCTGAATCAGTACCTCTCCCAGGGGCCGTTTTGGACGGCACACAGGAAAGCCTGTCTGACTTTCTGCCTGTCTGTCTGACTTTGCCTGTGTGTCTGTCTGAGTGGAACTGTTGGCTCAGTCGGCGCGATTAGCTTATTTAAGTCTGAATGGGCGAGTTTGTCCAGCTCCTCCCCTCCTCCTGCCACCTTTTCACAAACACTGGTTTTTAGAAGTGTGTGTGTGTGTGTGTGTGTTCCACCTGCCCTTCTGTTTCAATCCGGTCTGGAGCGCGCGCTTTGTCAACTCATCACCTGCATCAGTTGTGCGGGTCAGTGACCCCGACACAAGTGTAGCACTCGCTTCCCCCCCCCCCCAACACACACACGGAGCCGAGGACAAGAGGGTGAAAACCAAGCGGATTACAAAGCCAGTTTAATCTGGCCCAGACGCAGAGGGAATTCTCTTTCCCTCCCTCGCTCCCTCGTTCCTGCCATGGTGTTGGGGAAGGTGACTGCGGAGCAGAGGTCCTGATCGGTCCACACTCCACTCTCTCTCTCTCTCTCACACACGCACACACACCTCGCAAGTCTATGATGTATACGGGTTTCTCCTAAAGAACACGTCCCGCTCTCCCCTTGAGGGGCCGTTCGTTTCAGAATTGTAGTTTAAGTAATGGAAGTCTAAATGATGGTCTTCAGCGAGCAGACAAAAGACATCTGTTATTGTTCCCCAGGCCAAACCTTCTCCCGCTCGCCTACCTTCGCGTGCTCGCGAGAGCCGAGCGTGACGTTTCGCGTTTCTCACTTTGACACGTCGTTCCCTTAAGCTAGAGTAAAGGGAAAGCCCTTTTGACTGGAGCCGGAGCTCGGGTCTCGCTACAGATTGAGACGCCGGCGAATGGAAGATGGTATTGGATATAGGCACGCACGCACACACACGCGCACCGCACCGTAAGAACAAACTGTTCAGTGTGTGTGTGTTTTGTTCGCGAAGACGTTTGATACTAGCTGGATCAGAGCGCTAGAGAAGAGAATGTGCACTTTCTTTTCTTTCTCCGTGTGTGTGTGGGGTTGATGTTTTGCTGTCTCATATCCTAGCCATCATTCGCTGCAGCCTCTCTCTCTCTCTCTCTCTCTCGTCTTGATCCGGGATGCCTGGGGGACAGAGTGCAGACAGGACCCGTCTCCATGGCAACAGCTTCTGCAGGCTGCTGACACCCATCCCTTATTGGCAAGGGAGGGGGAGAGGAGAGAGAGAGAGAGAGAGGCCACAACACACTATTTCTCCTCCCGGGACTCAGTGGCCTGTGCGTTTGTGTGCAGAATTAGCATACAGCGAGATGGGGGGAGGGCTTGGGTTTTGTAAAGTGTGTGTGTGTGAAGGAAAGGAGAGAGAGGTGAGGGACTAAGGACTTCCCCAGGGTCCTAAACAATCTCCCTGTTCTAGGTCAGCGACTTGCCTGAAGTACTGCACCGTCATTGTCTTGTTTTGTTTTTAGCATCATGTGATCTATAAGGTTGTAGTGAAGCAGTGCTATCCCACTGTCGATCTGTGAGTGTGTGTGTGGAGCAGAATCGAGCTTGAGTGACATTCTTTGCTCGTTTTTTCACCCGACCGCTTAGCTATGTTTAATTTGTTGTTTGTCGAGGTGTGTTGTAACCGTGTTGCATAACACATGGAGTGAGTGCAGTGCGCATGGCAGCATTCTGTGTGTGTGTGTGTGTATGTGTGTGTGTAAACATCAAGAGCTCATGCAAACACGTCTACTACCCTAGACGGGCCCCACACCCCAAATCAAATCCAGAAGCTAGGCCGTAAGAGAGAGAGAGAGAGAGAGAGAGAGAGAGAGAGTGGGGGCAGGGATGAAATGGTTTTTGGGAGTTGGAAAGGGTTGTAGGGGGAGGGGGTGGAGGGCAAGCAAGCAAGCGGGGGTTGAACACACCCGGTTAATACCCGCGTTCATGTCTCGTCTTTCTGGTGGATCGAGAGAGAGGGGGGTGGGGTGAAATTCCATGACATTGGGAGTGTGGCAAAGTTGCCCAAGCACGGAGATTTCAAGGTGCATTGTTTGTTTATTCATGGAGACGCCAGCGCTAGAGCCGAAAGACGAGCGTGCACACGCACGCATACACGTTGTCGTCCTCTGTGTACCTCGGGCTCCTCCGGAGTAGCGAGTTGTAGCCGTCGGCAGTGAATTACAGTTCGCCGCTCGTTATTTCCATGTCTGCCAACTGCGTATTGGATAATGTGTTTCCTAATGAGACGCCCTACACGCTTCAGCATTTGTCAAATCACCAAAAGTTCTGCCTCATCAGAGCAGCCCTCATCAAGGAGCACGGCTTCCAACAGAAGCGTTTAGCTAATTGATTTAGATTCGAGCGCGGATCAGGCGTTATCCGGATCGCGAACGGGAAGGAACTCGTCCACGGCGCCACTTCTCGGCAAGCGCCGCCCACACGGCGTGGGACTGAAAGGGGCTCGGATCCTCACTCGTTCACCTGACCGCTCTGGTCTCGCTCTCTTTCTTAAGTCGAGCGCACGGACGTGGCTTGGTTTGCACGCTCCGTACGGCCTTTGAGGTTAGACATGCATTAGTTGCTTGATAAACAGGAGCAGCATTTGTTATTTTTCGTGCCGGTATTTCACCCGTGCATTTTATTTATTTATTTATTTATTTAGTCTTTTGTGTCCGAGCGGCTTCACAAAACATTGCTGCTACGAGAGGTCAGTCGCTGGCATATCGGGTTTTTCTCCACGTGTAAATGTCAGTGCTTATCAAACCAGATCTCACTCTCGTATTTGCATATTTGCAGTGTTTGAATCTATATACAGTGTCCTCCATTAATATTGGCACCCTTGATAAACATCACAGCAAAGAAGGCTGTGAAAAATCGTCTTTATTATTCGTTTCGATCTTTTGCTCAAAAAGTTATTAAAAAAAAAAGGGGTAGTATATTCCCGTTGATGTAATTTTTTAACTAAATGTATTTATTTATTTATTTTGGTTAGTACACCTGGGTGACTAGGAACAGGAAATTGTTGAGCCATGACTTCCTGTCTCATAGGGTTATAAACATGAGGTAACGTGCGGCAAAAGGTTGTCGAGCTTCACTACGTGGGCAGTGGTTGAAATGAAAAGGTTACATGATAGACAGTTTTTCACAGCAATTTTTGCACGCATTTAGCAAGGGTGCCAATATTATTGGAGGGCACAGTGTGCGTGTATGTATGTTTATATATAGAATCGTAAACTACACCCTGAAAAGCAATAAATATGTTTCTGTTTAATCATTTGCCATGTGCTTAGCGATTATTGCGCAGCGTGACCATTGATGCTGTATCACCAGGAAGTTTTGGAAGCGAGGTAAGAGCGCCGGATGAACCTAAGGACTAAAGCACCGCTGCATCATTCTCGTCGCGTATGCCTAAATTCCAACGGCACCGCTCCGACGGCAAAGCGAAAAATAGAATAGAAACCAACATGTCGATTAAACACAAAAAACAAACAAACTCTGTTACAGGATAACTTCCGTTACTGCTGACGATGATGTGTTAATAATGATGTTCAGGGCGGAGTCTCCCCGTAACAGCCGACGCGGAATCTCAGCGTTAGTAGTGGTTATGCTACAATGCTGCTTCTAATTCGTGGCCGCTTTATATTTTGTATGCGTACACACACACTCACGCTGTCTCTGTCTTTTGCTTTGTCAACAGAAATCAACAAAATTCTTTACCAGAGGTTTTGAATATGAATAGTGATCCTTTCGAGGCATTGTACAGCTTGTTCGTAAAACAAAGGGAGACGGTTGAAAGGATTGACGAAGAGGATCTCCTTGCCCCACCCCCGTTAAAAAATAAATAAATCGATAAATAAAAAAATGTAAAAGCTTGTATGTAATTTGTTTACATTTACTATTTGCTTTTAATTAGCGTCATGGAAGGTCTTACCCTGGCAGGAGATTCGATTTGCTTGGACCAGTGCCTCAGGTCCTAGCGCCCGCTAGCTGACTCACCTGAATGTACACTTTGATTGTTATTTTTGATCTGATTGAAAATTGAAATCGGGCGTTGTCCTCCACGGTGTTTAGAAGCATCCCTGGGTACAGATTTCGCGAGAATCGTAAAAGCAAGAACTCACGCGGTGTAGCATTGGAATTCTTATTGCTGCCTTGCTTGTTCTACGGGTGGGAGATTATTGCGGGAACTGGGCGAGGTACTCGACAGATCCCGAATGGTTTCCTTATTTGACGGCGGAAAGGAAATATTTACGCCCCTGGATCTTTCCTTGTCTGTAATCTATTCGCTTAGTTTTGCACGGAACCCTGTTGGTCCGAGTTGCATCCTCTTCTTTCTGTCACGTGGCCCAAATTTGGTGGATGTCCTGCTCCGGATCTTTGGCTTTCAGAGATCTGGCTTATAGTTTGTAGAGTAGGAATGCTCTGGTGACTCAGCCACGAGGAGTTGGCCAATAATAATTGGTTCAAATGTTCTCCTAATTGTCAGTTTTATGGCACGCTGGTGTGTGAAAACTTTTCATAGTCTTTATTCCGAAGTCTATCCCGGAAGAGCCTTCCAGGATTGAGGCCCCGAACATCGGACACTGTGGCTGCACACCAAATCCGTCCGTGTCCTCATCGGCCTTGTCCCCATCTGTCTCCTCTTTCTCTTTAGCATACCCCCCTTCCCCTCCTGGTGCCTAATTAATGGCATTAATTATCTCCAATTAGCAGCGTGGTCTTGGCAGCCGTTCACGTCCCGCGTTCCTTTTGTTTCATGGAGCTCCGTGACACGCTACGCTCCCTGTGGGGCTGTCGCTGGCCTAATGAAAGGCAACCAGGCCGGGCTTTCGCCCTTTTCCCTCTAACTCTCTCTCTCTCTCTCACACTCTTTCTTGCTCTGTCTTAGTACGAGTAAGGAAATTGTGTGTGTGTGCGTCGAGAGAGCCAGTGCCATGTCTCAGGCCCGCTTCAGGTGACAGCAAGCGGACACCGGCTGCTCAGCGAGCGTGGCCTGCCAGGCTTGTGTGTACAGACATCAGAACAGTGGCCTGTTTGGGTTGGATCGGCTTCAGGGCACTGACTAAGCAGATCTAACTAACTCTCTGGGTAATGCACACTCCGTGCTTTCACCCTAGGCCACTTATCAGATTAACACGCATCGTGTTGTACTAGAGCAACACGACCGTCGTCCCGGGTTCGGTCTGGAGCCGCTCCACAGACGAACCGAAGCCGTTCCTTAAGAAAAGGTGTCGTGTAACGGAAATTCGGAGGCTGTCGATGAATGCTAATACTGACCTTTTGATGACTGTAGATAAAGGGGACTGAAAAGAATGAGGCTCGCTCGCATTCTCAAGGTGAAAAACAAGTCCTGAATGCTCCGGCTGTATAAGAACGCGGAGGAACTCCCATGCAGCATGCGATCCGTCAGAAATGTAAGAGGCATGCAAGGTATACCCTGCACGTATACGCTAACCTTGACCTTAAATGTTGTACAAACGAAGAACTGACCTAAAGCGAGCCAAAAACAAAAGATTTCTGAAATCGGTTTTCTCTGAACTTGCCTGGATATGAAGGGTGTGAACCAAGTCAGTCAAATCTAGAAGATGTAAAAGATTTTACAAAAGATATTTTTGACAACTCCCGAATATTACATGAAAGGAAGACACGATGTCCCCTTCAACCATGTCCAGGTTTTAGTTTCTCTTGAAAATCTTGCTCCTTACTTTCCTTTGGACCACCCAGCTAGTCCAATTTCCACAGCTATGAAGTCTGTGCCTCCGTGGTTAAGACGTTGGACTACCAATTGGAAGGTGCCACTGTTGGGGCCCTTGAGCAAGGCCCTTTACCCTCAGTTGCTCAGATGTATAGATGAGATAAAAATGTAAGCCGCTCTGGATAGATCTGGACGTTGACTGGAGCGCTCATACGAAGGCTGTACTTGGACCAGGCCAAGCACTTCTCTCGGGCGGCCTGATTATGCATGCAGGTCTTCGCAGCTAATCTTTATAGACTCGAGAGCTTGAGTGAAAGAGAGATGGGGAATCGGGATGAGGTAGAAATTCACTTGGTCGAGGCTGGCAGAATTTCCAATTTAGATGCTGGTGAGAAGGGTTTCAAAAAAGGCCTACGCATGATTGAGTCTGGGTTTACCAGAAGGCAGTGAACGCATGTATTCCTGCTGATTTGAATGTAAGACTATAGAACACGTGATTGAGGAAGGGGGGGGGTGATCATTGGGGTATTTCGGTAGATTTTGGGGTTCAGCTGTGTTTGGGAGCGAAATCCCAGAAAACCAAATGCACAACAATATCAGAACTCTGTTAGTACCAACTTGTCTAGCTTTAACCAAGCTAGCTGGAGGTGGAGTCAGAGGCTGCATTCATTTATATATATATATATATTTTTTTTTTTCTCATGTAAATTCTGACACAATTGTAAGACCTATAAAATGCGAACTTGCGTACTGTTTATCCAGGACAACCAAGAAGCGTCACCCGCAACCAATTACTTGCGAGTCCATCGTTATGGATGCTACTTTTTGTTCGAGTTCATGGGAAGGTTCAACACGATGGATTTCAAAGGGATTCTGCCTGTTCAGGTCGGGGAGACTGTGGATCTTTGAGTTTGATGGGTTTATGAAAACGTGTCTGCCGATGTGCTTTTATTTGTTTTTAATCCCGCCCACGACTACACGGTGAAGCAGGCAAGGCAGGAGACAGGGGTGACTCGTTTTAGCGACCCACGGGATCTGTCTTTGGGATTGTTCGACATGAATGTGTGTATAATGACCGAGAAAACCAGAGAGGCGTCGAGTCAGATTTGTCTGTAAACTTTAATCTTTGTGTTCGTAAAGACGCGGCGCAGGAGTGATGAGATTTACATGATGGGAGGAAACCAATTGGCTGGCAGAATTTGTTGAAGAATTGATCTGTCTGTCTGTCTCTCTCCCCCTCCCTCTCTCTCTCTCTCTCTCTCTCTCTCTCTCTCTGTCCATCTTTCTGTCTCTGTCCATGTCTCTGTCAGTCTGTCTGTCTATTGTGTTTAAGAAAAGTTTATGGTGTAACTTTTAAAAAAAATATTTTATAATTTAATTAAAAATTTTCCAGCCATTCTTGTTGATCTTTTACCCTAAGCTGATTTATTATTATTATTTTTTTTCATTATTTTTTTTCTCAGCTCCAATTAAATGTAATTTATTTCTATTTATTTAGTTATTCGTAGTAGAGATGATGCTTTGGGGAAACGCCACTGTCACTTTAAACCTCGTCCTCGTGGCATCGCTCGTGGTTGGATTCAACAGTAGTGCTATTGTTTGTCTTTATGTTCTGTGTGTGGTGTGCGCGTGCGTAAATTGTCCTTTCTGTTGGTGAACATGCTAACCTTCGAGAGGCTCGGCACTGGAATACCAATGTTTTTTTACCAACGTGAAAAATGATCGTTTTTTAATTTTTTTTAAAGATTTATTTTTTATTTTGACCCCCCCCCAAAAAAAAAATCTGTAACTTTTCAGTACTGGTCCCACAGGTCCATCTTTCACATCCAGGTGTTTACCGTGGAAAGAAGAGGAAAAAAACCAACCAAACAAATGTGTAGTGCTTGTTGCTGTGGATGATTAAACAAGCCAGTCAGAGTGACGCGATTAATCCTAGTGGACGATTCTATAATCATAATCTGACACTAGTTCCCATGCAGCGTTATTATAAAATGAACATCCTTTCCTGCACCATTGTAATTTTATTGAATCATTTTGACCTGGACACTCGCACAGGATGACGTTGCCCTCTAATGGCCGCTTCTGTTATTTATTTGTGTATTTAAAAAAAAAAAATTTGTTTTGAATATCCCCGAATCAAACGATACACCCGTTTGTTACGAGAAATTCTTTACATAGCTCCCCAATCCCCCCCACCACCACCCCCACCCCGATAAGAGTGTGTGTACGCGGTATAAGAGTGCACTAATATCTGTTTACGTTAACACGAGTGAGCAGTGAATGTGTTGCCCGTGTGTGTGTTTGCGTTTTGGCTGCGCGCGTGTTTATAATTGCACGCACGGCGTGTATTAAGCGTTATTGAGCAGGCTTTATAGGGGAGCCGTAGTGAATAGAGGTGCTGTTTAATGGCTTGATGAGATGATGGCAGTAATCAGTGTGGTATACGACGAGCTCTGAAAAGCCACGGCGCTCTCTCTCTCGCTCTTTCTTTTTCTCTCACTCTCTGTCTCTCCTTCTCTTTCTTTCGCGCTCTCTCTTTCTCTCTCTCGTGCTCTCTCTCTCTCTCTCTCTCTGAACACACAGACACACACACACACACACACAACAGAGCGGATGATTGACGGCCTGAGGGTTTTAATGGCACTAGAGAGGGAGAGCTGAGGTCGGGGTTGTCATGGCAACAAGGCGACGGAGCCCCCCCAACACACACCACCCCCCACCCCCACCCCAATCTCCCACCCCACCCCCCCATATCTCTTTCTCCCTCCATCCATGTTTCTGCATCTGATTGAGTCTTGCTTGCAGGAGCAGGGTTATGTGTGAGTGAACACACACACAAAACACACACACACACACACTTCTATATATATTTTTTGTGGGACACAATGAATGTAGCTCCTCTCCTCGTGGTTTTTTTTTTTTTTGCTCCCCGTCCCTGTCTCCTCTACTTTTCAATCTCCTCCTCCTCATCCTGTCTTTCCTCCCTCTCCTCTCCTTTCTTCTCCTTTCCCTCTTTTCTCTGCTTTTCTTGTTTCTTCTCAATAACAGTTTAAAAAAAAAATTCCTCCTCTCCTTGCTTCTCCTTTGTTCGCCTGATCTTTTGTCCTCTCATCTCCTTTCCTGTTTTCCTCTCTCCTTCCTTTTCTCTCCTCTTTTCATCTTTCTCCTCCTTGCCTTTCCTCGATCTTTATTCTTCTCTCCTCGTTTCTTCCCTCTCCTCCTCTCGTCCCCTTTCCTTCCCTTTCCTCCTCTTCTCTCGTCCCCTTTCCTTCCCTTTCCTCCTCTTCTCTCGTCCCCTTTCCTTCCCTTTCCTCCTCTTCTCTCGTCCCCTTTCCTTCCCTTTCCTCCTCTTCTCTCGTCCCCTTTCCTTCCCTTTCCTCCTCTTCTCTCGTCCCCTTTACTTCCCTCTCCTCCTCTCCTCACTTATCCTCTTCTTTCATCTCCTTTTTTCTATATCCTACTTCCTCACTTCCTCCTTCTCTCCTCTTTTCTCCACGTCCTCCATGTGCTTCCTCCTCTCTTCTCTCTTCCTTCTCTTTCATCCTTTCTTCTCTTCTCTCGTCTCCACAAATCTGTTCTCGTTTCCTCTACTTTCTTCTCCTCTCTTCTTTTATCCTGCCTTCATTTTTTCAACGTTCTTCAAACGGGCTCACGTTTTAAGCATCGTTCCGGTTAATCTGAACACTTTTTGGTGGAGAATTTAGATTTTTTTCTTATGATCGAAGCATTTCAGTTCTCTGTATTGTGTATTATTCAGAATAGGTAGCTAAAAAATTTTTATAAAATAAATAATGCAATATTAAAATCTAACACTCGCCTTGCCCATCTTGGGTCATGATTAGAAACCAGACCACTCTCCTGCACCACTTCTCACAGATTGAACAACACCGTGTGTGTGTGTGTGTGTGTGTGTGTGTGTGTGTGTGTGTGTTTGGCTCAGTTCGTTTCTGTCTCCTGTGACCTGGAGGCGTGAGGCTGCTGGGGGGTTACTGTTAATCACCTCGGTCCAAAAAGAAATCGCTCAGGATGGTGGTTTTGTTCAAAACTGGCAACCCTGAACTTGTAGGCAGGCCGTTATGAATATAATAACAAGCTTGCGCTTTGGTATAGTTGTGCTCGTGCTGTTGGGCACAGCCACAGAGGTAGCGTTGGTGACCGTAGCGGATTTTCAGACGCAGGTTACTGTAGTTCAGAGTGACGGGGGTTGCTAACGTCACATCCGAACAACCGACCGGGACGAGGACGGGCATCGGCTAACAAAATGAACGGGCAGACGGGAACTCGTCGTGTCTGACGTCTTGATTCCAAACCTTGAAACGTTGATGTGTTTTGTTTGTTTGCTTGTTTTGACCCGTCTTGCTTTCTGTTTTTCAGAGCGCAGCAGCGGCGCCCAGCCCTGTAATGGGGAACATGCCCCCTAATGATGGCATGCCTGGTGGACCCATGCCCCCTGGCTTCTTTCAGGTAAGAGAGCTGTAGCTATTTTCTCTCTCTCTCTCTCTCTCTCTCTCTCTCTCTCTCTCTCTCTCTCTTATTTTATACATCTGTCCTGTTCATGGCCTCCTGCCGCAGGTCTGTGTTCATTCATGCCTCCCACTCATTTTCATGCTTCTCTCTCTCTCTTTATGTTTTCTCTCTCTCTCTCTATAACTATCTGTGGCTGGGTCTGGCTGCTGTCGCTGTGTGCGCTGCTCTGATAGGGATGCTCTCGGTGAACACAAGGCCACCTGCTAATTCTGCATCGTGGAAAGCTGCTCAGTATGCACGCTTCTTCTTCTTTTTTTGGTGGCCCCTTTGCCTGATCAGTACACGCACACTAGATAAGGTAAAGATGGACAGAGGGTTTCTCAGGAACCTTTAGCTCGCCATTAGCGTATGGAGATTAAACTTCCGAGTGTGTGTGTGAGAGCGTGAGAGAGAGAGCTCTAATGGATGGTCTTCGTTAAGTTCCCTCGAACAAGCAGCTTATGTTCTCTCTTTCTCTCTCATGTCTTCCTCTCTGTGCACTCTTCTCTCTCTCTCTCTTTTCTCTCTCTCTCTCTCTCTCTCTCTCGGTCTGTCCGTCTAGCATGCATGATGCTTTGTGTCTTCATGCTCCGCATCGTGCACCATCACTTTTGTCACTTTTTCAGAGCGTGTGCTTGATTTTCATGTAAAGCACCGTTGTATTGGAAAAGCGACGTCAGGGGGCCAAGCACCAGAAAAGCAAAGTCGGTTTTTCGGGACGGTCGTGTTACGACCGTTATTACTAGGTTACCGTTGTTACTAGGGTGAGCAGGAAATGATGTAGATATTGAGATTTAAAATTTTTATTTATTTATTTGCCTGGTAGATGCTGGTGCAAGTCTTGTGTGATTGAGAATGTCTTGTTCTTTTCTTTTTCTAGGGCTCTTATATGATGTGTGGGGTATTTTTTTTCTTCTTCTTCTTCTTAACCAATTTTTATTCTAATTTATTTTCAATTCACGCCTTCCAAGAGCCTCATGACGTGTACCAGTCTGCACGGAAGGAAATGATAACTGCCGCATCCGTCCCCTCCGTCCATGCAGAGAGATCAGGGATAATTACAGGAATGGAACTTCTCTAGAATAGCCCAAGACTGCTGGACGCTGTGACTATTTATGAAAAATAAATAAATAAAAAGTTAGATTAGATATTAGGATGCTGGTTGTTCCTCCCTGCGCCACCCTGGATTGCAGTGGTGGCTTAGCGGTTGAGGCTCGGGGTTACTGATTGGAGGGTCGGGGGTCCAAGCCCCAGCACTGCCGGGTTGCTACTGTTGGGACTGCATCATGGCTGACCCTGCACTCTGACATGCTGGGGTATGCGTAGAAAAGAATTTCACTGTGCTGTAGTGTATATGTGATTAATAAAGATTCGTTATTATTATCATTTCCGACCTCCGTCGAGCCGTACAGTCTGTGTTTATAGATATAACAAGCAAATACTAGTGTATATACAGTATTTCATTAGTTCG
Organism: Ameiurus melas; assembly: GCA_012411365.1. Taxonomy (NCBI): domain Eukaryota; kingdom Metazoa; phylum Chordata; class Actinopteri; order Siluriformes; family Ictaluridae; genus Ameiurus; species Ameiurus melas. Next base: position 29,389,171 of record CM022756.1, read on the forward strand.
TTCGCTGTCGGTTTGACGTCGCTTGCTGACCTCGGCGTTGACGAGACTGTCTTATCTTTCCGAGTAGAAATTCCTACATTTTGGTCTCCGCTACCCCAATCCCCCCATACCGTAAACCCTGCCCAGGTTGGTGTTACGAGTTTGAGTCGAGTTGTAGTGCAGTAATACAGCCGGAAACATCAGATTCTAATTGTTTTTTTTTCGTGGCGATGCAACACACCTCACTGCTCGACTCCGTTCCGAATTGATGTTTGCGGGGACATCTGCTTCCTTTTGGTCATGGTTAGATTTTAAGTGTGGCCTTAGCATCAAGTAGCCGTAGTAGGAATTATTTCAGCAGAAGGTCCTCAAGGATTGCAGGAGAAACGTATGCGTGTGTGTGTGTGTGTGTGAGAGAGAGAGTGCCACACTGACTGGTTCCTCTGCCCAGTGACAGACAGGCCTGGCATTTGGCTTTGTTTGTGATAAGGTAGAGGTGAGATGTGAGAGAGAGAGAGAGGAAATAGCAGAGGCGCCACACACACACACACACACACACACACACACACTTCCATTGCATCTGCTTACAAACCGGCGGAATGTCAGGATTTGTACTTTGCAGCTCGTGGTGATTTGAATACCAAGCCGCGTATCCGTACAGTACAGAGAGAGAAAAGGTACGGACAAACGGGTGAAGGAGAGATAATGAGTAGGACTTTGAATTGATATTAGAGAGAGAGAGAGAGAGAGAGAGAGAGAGAGAGAAGTGTGGTGTTCTAGAAGAGAAAGAGGTGGTAGTGTGTGCTTTTGTGATGAGGTGTAATGAACGGCCATGACCCCGTTGCCGCTGAGAGTTAGAGGCCTTGAGTATCGGCACACTCCTTCAAGCCAACCGAGTAACACAGGCTGCCAACACACACACACACACACACACACACACACACACTCTCTCTCTCTGCTGTAGTATCTGTGCTGTTTCTGGGACAGTCAGTAGAGAAACTCTAGCATCAGACCCTGCAGGACTGCCTCTCTCTCTTGCTCTTTCTCTCTCTTGCTCTTTCTCTCTCTCTCTCTCTCTCTCTCTCTCAGCGAGGTCGTAGACAGGTCAGCGCTAAATCTGAACTCGGCTCCCTAACATACCTTCTCAGCGCATGCACGCTCTTCTCCGAAATCAAGCAACAACACGACACGCACTCTTAAACGCTTATCTCTTAACACGTCTTCCGCCGACTCGATATATATTCCTCCCTGTGCCGTTCCCACATAGCCCGATAATCTGTTAACGAGCAGTCCGAGTTCAGATTTCGGTTCTTTTAAAGGTCTGTTAAACAGAAGAATAACGTAGTCGCGTGTACCTTTTGCTTTCGGAATCTGCGTTTTTGAGTCACGACGGTGCTTTTGTTCAAGCGAGAATCGATCGCAGAAACAAGAATGTAATATCGATGATGCAAACGGCGCAATGTTTGGAGGAGCTTGCGATTTTTTTCGAGACGTTCAGCCGACACCGTCTTCGAATTCACATGCGTCAAAGATGAGTTCAGCTAAAGATTTCGTACAGTTCAAGTAGTTTTCCGCAAGTGAAAAAAACGCTAAAAGTGTATCGACGTGCCAGAAGAGCAAGCTGCAGCGAAATCGTGCGTCGTTGGCCACAACGATACCCCAACCCCCTCAAATGCTCCGAAATCATGACTGCCAAAATTGCATATAGCTACAGTCAGTTAATGTTTTTGTTTACCTACTGTGTGCACCTGTATGGGGTATGTATATATTTATTAATTTATTTAATTTTATTTCATTTTTCCTCTTCTCTCTGAGAAGTATGACCAGCAAGTGCTGGATTGTAGTTCCTTCTAGCTGTTTTTCTTTGCAATTTTGATGGAGTAAAGAAAGCCTGGGGGGTGGTGGGGGATGTGGGGGAGGGGGGATTGGTCGTGACAATATTTTAGAAGTTTTTGGAAACCGTTTAATTGAAAAGATGAAACACATAGGTTGACTGATTTCTTTTTTTTCTTTTCTTGGCTTCGTGTTTATGTTATAGTCCGTCCGTAACTGCGTGTTCGCTCGTTATGTCACGTCATTACAAACCATTTAAAAGCACCAAGGATAGGGTTAAGGGTTGTGAGGGAAAGTGATGTTGACTTTTATTATTGTTATTTAATTAATTATTTGCATTTTTTTTTTATGTGATCGATTAAATTTTTTTTCCCTCCCCCAATAAAAATTAAGATTTCAGGATTCTCGCTAGGTTTCAGGCGATCTCGCCAACCCAAGCCGTTTGATTTGCCGCTACGTTGTGTCATCATCCTGTGCATCTCTTTTTCCTTAATCAGTTCTGTGGCTCATTTTCTTCTTTTCGCCTGCTACCTGAAGGATGGCTGCAAAAAAAAAAAAAAAAAAACCTCAGGCAAAAAAAAAAAACACACAAAAAAAACGGGCCCTCATTTTCTTTTTTGACAACAGTGCCCCCAAGTGACGCAGCCTAGCCATTGCTGCATGTGCATGCAGATATGGTGGTTTTACGAACACGGACGTCGCTGAACGTCCCCGCAGGTGTGAGAAGAGTGTATGAGAGTGGATTCGGAGCCCAGACTGTCAGTGGTGGCATGTTCTCTCTGGCTGTGGGGGATTCCTAAAAGGCCACATGCTTCTCATTGAGATATATGGGAGAGTTGAAGGGTTTGGGTTTGGAGGGAGGTGGGTGAAGGGGGTGTATTGGTGACGGGGGAGGGTGGTTGGTTGGTTGTAATGTAAGCTGCAACAGGACGTTCGGTTCGGTGTTCACTTCTACGCTTTAAAGTCGTAGTGTTCAGTTTGGAGGAAAGACCACGTCAAGAATTGATCCTTAGTAACCGCCTGGTCAGGGTCGCGGCGTGTTTAAAATCGCGTTTTGTTTTTACTAGTTTGTTTACGTCTTATGGGATTGCTGAACTTGAGTACCCCTTGCTGTTCACCCTTCCTCGCCCGCCCCGGGTTCAAATCCGAAGACATACAGAATCGTTGTACTTTGTTGACGACGAACATCCGTCAAACTCTTGCAGGTGACGATGTAACTTCATTACGGCAGGTTCTACCTTGTAGTGTGTTAGAGAGAGAGAGAGAGAGAGAGAGAGTGTGTGTGTGTGTGTGTGTGTGTGTGTGTGTGTGTGTGTGTGTGTGTCGGCGGAGCAGCAGCAGGCCTCGGCAGCACGCCCCCCGTTTCATGTCTCACCTGCCTCTTCTCTCTTAAAGGGCCCTCCCGGGTCGCAGCCGTCTCCCCACGCACAGCCTCCCCCACACAACCCCAGCAACCCCATGATGGGACCCCACGGCCAGGTAAGACGCGCGCACACACACTTTTCCTCTCTCTCTCTCCCTCTCTTGCTCTGTCTCCCTCTCACACACACACACACACACACACATTCACACAAATTCTATTGAACCGTCCCTATGAAGGCACATGAAACGAATTCATTGATTAATCGGAAATCCCACACCGCCCCTAAGACCCGAGCGTTTACCGATCAAAACGTTGTCGGATGAGCAAGGTTTATTATTATTATTGTTGTTGTTGTTGTTGTTATCGTTATTTTATTTTGCTCCACTCGACTTTCGACCTCCTTTCGCTCTTCTTCCTCCCTCGGTCTCCGCGTGCGTTTCGCGTCACTCCTCCGGCAGCCCACACCTTAGCAGCATCTCCATGCCCAGAGTCCGCGCCCCCTAGAGTGGGATGAATTATTCACGGTTCTCCCCGCTGCTGGAAAGGCTTCTTCGCTCCCACCCACCATCAATAGCGCATTAATATTGCACAGCCCGGTGCTGTAGAATGCCCACACACACACACACACACTCACTCACTCACTCAAGTCTCTAAAGGAATAGTCAGACGAGAAGTCAGATCTTTTTTTAGAATTGTGCTGGAGCTGGAGAGAAACGTCTGCCAGTTAGCATGATGTCACTCGAATGGCAAAAAAAATAAATTAAATCAGATTTCCATAACTAGTTTGGATTAGAGAGTTTCAGGACGCGGCGGGGTGGGGTGTGGTGGGGTGGAGGACTTGTTTTGTTTGTTTGTTTTGTACCACTGCAGTTTTCAATAAATGTAAACGTTGCACCATTATAATAAGACCGTATTAATTCGAACGACTTGAATTGAAACTTTCACCAATTATATTACAGATGTTCCTTTCTGTTACGATGGCCTATGGAGGGTTTTTTATTTATTTATTTACCCCCCCCATCCTAATTGTCTTTTAGCATCATCGCTTGTGCTGTGATTTTGCTGCGTCTGCATCATGCTAATTGGTGGGCGTCAGCTTTCACGGCTTGTCAAAACTTGTCTTGGATAATTGGCTGCACACGAGTGGAAAATATCGATTTGTTTTGTTTTGGTCAAACCAACACCCCCCAACACAAGCTGGCGCGTAGCCACCTGCTGTGCGCAATTGAGCGGGGGTGTATGGAGGACGGAGGAACAGCTGTAGAAATCTCCAAATCGACACACACGCATAAATACACGGTTACACATCCTCACTTTGTCTTGCCTGACTCTTGTCACTGGTACACACACACACACACACACACACACACACACACACACAGACGTACATTCCAGCTTGTACGGCTGCCTTTCTCTCTACATTTTGACCTCATGGAGCCTGGAGCTCTTAGCCAGAGTCCCGGACCACACTCCTGTTCCGTCTCTTGTCCAGCCGGTTTCGGATATCGGAAGGAGCCTGTTGTGGTCGTGGTGTGCGGTCTGATTACGACCAGTCTGTATATAAAATCTCAACATGGTGTGGTCAATATCAGACTGAAAAGTGTGTGTGTGTGATGAGAGTGAGTGAATTTGGAACGTGAGAGCAGCAGTCAGAAGACTGGATGTCTTATTTATATGTCGCATTTTGGTGCCATCCCCATTGTTGCTCGGTGCATCTGCCTGCCTGCATTCCACCTGCTCCAGCTGGCCTCACTGCCGCCATTCATTTAGCTGCACCTTTTTTATTTTGCTCCCTGTCGCCGTAGACAGCCGCTCTGTGCTAATGACAAGGGGGAAAAAAAACAGCAACGAAAAAAACCCATGCTCTCTGTTTTTTCTTTTCTGTTTTTGTCCATAGCCTTTCATGTCTCCACGGTACCCGGGTGGACCTCGGCCGTCCCTCCGCATGCCAAACCAGGTAATGGACTGCACCAGTTCTGTTTGCACGTGTAGACCATATCGATAAAGAAATCTCGCTCCCCAATGGGATGCTCAAGGGAACCATTGATTAATTATTTGCAAACATAATAAAGGGGTCTCGAGACCGGCGTTTACGTAGTTACGTATCTAGAACAGAAAGTCAATAAGAGTTAACCAACTTTTATTTTATTATTATTATTTATTATTATTATTATTATTTCCATTCAGTAAAACCTTCTTGTCAGTGGCTTGGCAGGGGTTTTTTTTTTGGGGGGTTTGCGTGCGCTTGACAGACATAACAGAGAGAAATAATGAACAGAAGTATTAAAGCTTTACAGGGTGTCAGTCTCGCAGAATGTCAGCTCAATATTTCAACCCGTCATCGGTTAAAATTCAAACTTTGTGAATAATTGACAGGTAATCTCACAGCGCGTTTACTAAACACTGAAATAAGCGTGCTGTCGGTGTAAAGTAAAAAAAAAAAAAAAACAAAGAAAGAAAGCAAAGTGTTGCATATCAGTCTCGAATAAGCTTAAATCCCATGCGAAACGCAAGGTTTCCTGATCGCTTTCTCTGTTGTAGCAGGGTAATGGAGTTGTACTGAACATTGGTGGTTAAGGCTCTGGGTTACTGAACAGAAGGTCGGGGGTTCAAACCCCAGCACTGCCAAGCTGGCACCATTGGGCCCTTGAGCAAGGCCCTTAACCCTCTCTGCTCCAGGGGTGCTTTATCATAGCTGACCCTGCACTCTGACCCCAACTTCCTCACATGCTGGGGTATACGGAAGGAAAGAATTTCACGGTGCCTGTATATGTGATTAATAAAGACCCATTTTCATTATCCATTATTTATTGGATATTGGTATTGGTGTTCTCTCTCTTTTGTCCCAAGACTTTCGTATCAGACCGAGAGTAGAAACATCCTGATGCACATGTCCCAGCACGCACTCCATGATACAGGGTTGGTCTCTCGATTCGATCGTAATCTTACCACGCACCGCTTTTTGGCGAGGTGTTTTTCTCACCGATTTCGTGAGAAGCCTAATAGGACTAGGCGCACGGTGGCTTAGTGGTTAGCACGTTCGCCTCACACCATCAGGGTCCGGGGCCGTGTGTGTGTGGAGTCTGCATGTTCTCCCCGTGCTGCGGGGGTTTCCTCCAGGTACTCCGGTTTCCTCCCCCAGTCCAAAGACATGCATGGTAGGCTGATTGGCGTGTCCGTAGTGTGTGAATGGGTGTGTGAGTGTGTATGTGATTGTGCCCTGATGGAGTTCAGGCCAATAAACTTCAGAAAAAAACAACAACCTACTTTCACAGAAAAGCCGATTTGACCGACACGGCAGACGACCAAAGAGAGACGTTTTTCCCCCCTGAGATTAATCTCGTTATCTGTTTTTAGACCAGTCACGATATCTTGCTCCAGATGAAAACAAAAAATCTTTGCGTTCTGATAGAAATGAGTATGGAGAGAGCGTATTCTGAAGCTTTGTGGCCAGAAAAGTGTACAACAAACACGAGGCACTCCGTGACCTGTGGGCGGGCGGTGCTTCAGAGGCCGAGCCTCAAGGGATCTGTCGTCCAATAACAATACCACAACTCGTATAAAGTCAGAGCTACCTCTACAGCAGGTCCGATTGTTAAACGTCGAGGCACGGGTCTTGTTGGTCCCGTAGATCTTCCACGTTCTCGACAGTGCAAGATGTTTGTTTGTTTTATTAATGACCGCACGTGATGGCACAACGACACCATGTACACTCTGACATTACGTGTCCAGTGCTTTGTATCATGTGACCACAAGTCGTCTTGGTTTACTGTGACAAGTCAAAGCAGGTTTCACGTGAATTCACAACAGCCCCATGTTTGCACTCGGCTCGTCTTTTGGGTTTTCATGGTTCCGTATTTCCCTTTTTGATATGTTTGGGTTTTTTTTTTTTGTCCTCAGCCTCCTGTCGGGGTTCCTGGGTCACAGCCACTCTTGCCAAACAATCTGGACCCAACCAGACCACAAGGTATTAGTCTAGAAGAGCCACACACACAGCCAGAACCCACAAAACAATTGTCGATTTTGTTTTGAATCAGATTACAGCATACTTTAGTTTTTTTTTCTTTCTTTCTTTTTTTTTTTTTTCCCCTCGTCGTTCAGGACACCCTAGCATGGGCGGCCCAATGAGAATGAATCCGCCTAGAGGGATGGGCAGCATGGGTCCTCAGGTATGTCTGAATACCCCATTACGTAATCAAATATATGAAAGCTTTTAACTCATGATGACTCTTCTGTTGCTCAAATGATCGCTGCGAGTTTCTGTCTCTTAATAAAGACTAAACTTTCACCTTTTCGTAGAACTACGGTGCAATGAGGCCACCTCCAAACTCTCTGGGTGGGCCAGGCATGCCAGGAATGAACATGTGAGTAGCAACCGCAAGCCTCCATCATCGTCATCAGCGTCATTGCTTCGGGCGAAACACATGTTAGACAAGCTAGTTTATGGTGTCGGTCGCCTTAGCTTTTTCTCCTCCCACTCATCTGTCTGTTTGTTCTCTCAGGGGTCCAGGAGGACGGGGTCCCTGGCCGAATCCCAACACTAACTCGGTAAGCCTGACCATCCCCCAGAATGCATTTGTATTTATGTAGCACCTTTATGAGTCAAGGTGATTCACTTTGTGAAATGAGCCAAAGCTATGGACGCAAATAAAACAAATTTGAATGTAATTTGCGTCAACTCTAGTTAAACCACTTTAACACGATTCACTTCGAGTGAACCAAAGTGATACCCTTCATCTTGTATACCAAAGTAATTCACTTCAAGTCCAGTAAAACAAAGTTCAAAGTGATTTCACTTCAAGTGAACCAAAGTGATTGTCATCATGTATACCAGTCATTCACTTCAAGTCAAATAAAACCTAGTTCAAATTGATTCACGTCATCAGGTGCACCAAAGTGATGGTCAGTTGAGATAAACAAGGTAATTCGTGTCATCAAGCGAACCAAAGTGCTCCATTTCAGGTGAATCAAAGTGACTCGTTTAATCAAACCATCTAAAGTGATTCATGTCTTCATGCAAACTAAAAATGATCGACATTGTCAGGTGATCCAAAGTGATTCACATGATCAAGTGAATTAAGGTGGTCATGTCAAGTGACTCGTGTTTTTAAGGGTAACTAAACGGTTCACGTAAAGTGAAGCAAAGTGATTCATGTCATGTAGTGAACCAAAGTGACTCATGTTGTGAAGCGAAGCAAAGCGATTCAGTTAATGAGTCAGTCACTTCAAAGTGGTTCACTCGGTCATGTCTAGTAACATAAAGCTAAAGTGATTCGTTTTATCAAGTCTAGTAAAACAAACCAAACGTAATTATTTTTTTTTTTAAAGTTTCCACCCATCTGTGTATTTCCTCCCTTTTCCCCTCACAGATAGCGTACTCCTCCTCATCTCCGGGCAACTACGTGGTAAGTAACAGACACACGCCACCATTTTAGTGCCAACTCTGTCTCTCTCCACTCGAACACGAGTTAATGCTTTCCTCTGGAAACAAAAAGTATGCCTAAGCACATATTTAACTCTCTAAACATATTGATTTTTTAAAAAAATATATATTTATTTTTTCTTGAGCAATTACTATATTCTTCTGTTTAGCTCCGGGCCTTGTATTTGGACAAGCAGAATATGTGGGCATTAATCATACTGCCATAATGTCTCCCCTGTGTCTACTGCAACTTTGTTTAAAATTTCTCCTCCGGCATTTCTGGAGCTGAGAATAGCGTTATACGGCGTTCCTAAAAATGAGATCCGTGTGTGTTTGCGTGCGTGTGTGTGCTTATCTTCCTCAGGGTCCTCCAGGGGGAGGTGGTCCTCCAGGAACTCCCATCATGCCAAGTCCAGGAGGTGTGTAAAAAATCAACAGTTATACACACATTCACGCACTCCTGCGATCAGCGGAACCTGATCATCTCCCAGTCGCACCAAATGATGCTCGGTGCTTCCCCACTCGCCCTCTGTCTCGGCAGCCAATGTCAGTGCAAGGTTGCTGCATTGCCTTTGTAGCTCAGCACAGAGAGTGGGGGAAAAACACACACGCACACACACACATACAGTGTACAACATTTCCTCCCATCCCCCATTCAGAGTGATGTAATCCTAACCCACTGCCTGGGATCGGGCATTATGGCCATCTTCACTGCCTTGTGAATGTTTAAAGAAGCACAGCAGGCATCAAGCTGCGCTTTGGCTGAGCTTCATATCGATCAGTTATTATATAAGCGAGACTATATTGGGTGGGATTGACCTGTGGGATGAGTTCATAAATGCGATAGATTTTTTAAAAATGTATTTATTTTTTTTTCCCTCAAAACTGATCTTTGACTTGTCTTTCTTGCGCAGATTCGACGAACTCGAGCGAAAACATATACACAATGATGAACCCCATCGGCCCCGGAGGCAACAGACCCAACGTGAGTGCTCTCGCTGAAACTGGACTGAGGGGTTTCTTTGGATTTAACACACGTTTAGCGTCAAGCGTTTGATTGGCTGAGCTCGATTATCCGATTGAATTGAATTTACCTCGCACATGCAATGGCACACCGCTTTTTAAAAGTTTTTTCGCTAATTTTACGCTAACGAAGCCGTCTTCTTGAGTGAAACCGTTCCAGGAGTATCCCTGCAGCAGGTGGCCGGCTGCCTAAACGTACGTTTGTGTGTTCGCAGTTCCCGATGGGCCCGGGCCCTGACGGTCCGATGGGAGGGATGGGCTCCATGGAGCCTCATCATATGAACGGATCATTAGGTGAGCGCGCTACCATGGCGTCATCCAGCACATCTGACCCTCACTTGTTGTATTAAAGCTCCCCCTGTTGGTCGTCTTGTCTCATTCTGAACTTTTTTTTTATTTTTTATGTAGGGTCCGGTGACATGGATGGGTTGCCAAAGGTGAATAACTTTAAAAACCTTTCATTAACACGTATAAATTTATACATGCTGGGCGTCCGAGACAGAAACATCTTCACGACCAGTCGTTATCTCGGATATCACGAGTATAGAGTGGGGGGGGGTCAGAAGGAAGAAAGGCCTCCCACTTTTCTTTTGTAAACCTGATTAGAGTATGTTCGACAAGCAGTTGCCAGTAAAAAAAAAAGTGTAAAAAAAGAATAATGATGATTTCATAAGCATTTTATTGGAGTTATGATTTTGGCAGGGCTAAATTGCTGGGAGGAAAGATGAATGAAAGGAAGAAGGCAGTGAGGAAAGAGCGAAGAAATAATAAAGAAATATAATATGTTGTTGGAGTATCTAGACAACAAAAGAGGAAGAAAGGAGGAAATGGGATGAAGGAGAAAACCCTCTCTCTTGTAAAAGGATATACAAAAGAAATTTTATATATATTTATTCTAAAAAGTATATTTGGATATGCTCTAAATTGCTGGAAAGGAAGGAGGAAAGACAGAAGAATGACGTTGCCCTTTTATTTTTACATTTTTTCACTATTTTATTTTATTGCTTTTTTTAGATAGAGTACATTGGCAATTCTGAAACGGTTGGAAGGAAGAAAGGACGAAAGGATAAAAGAAAGACAAAGATGGCTACTTGAAATTAGCTGGGAGGAAAGATGAACAAACTGAGGATGAAGGAAAGAAAGATGTTAAATAAGGTTATACTCGCAACTTTAAACTGGCAGAAAGAAAGAAATAAGGAAGAAACTTGATTGATGTTACCGAAGGGAGTATGTTGGAGTAAACCGGTATAAACCGGATGTTTATGCTCCAGGTGTAAATGAGGGAGTGATGCACCACCGTGACTCTTGACCAGGATGAAATGCTGCATGTCTCTGAAAAACGTCTCGCACTTTTCTCTCCCCCTCCTCATAGAACTCGCCCAGCAACATGGCAGGCATGAATAACCCGCCGGGCACGCCGCGAGACGACGGCGAGATGGGCGGCAACTTCCTCAACCCGTTCCAAAGCGAAAGTGTGAGTAGCTGAAGAGGCATAACGCAAAGATCCTGTAATAATACCATGACCATCCTGTATCCGTCTTCTCATGCATCTTTTCCCTTCTTGTTCCAGTATTCACCCAACATGACGATGAGCGTGTGATTTTTCTTTTATTCTTTTTCTTTTTTTTTCTCCCTCCCCCTTCCTTTTTTTTAATTATTATTATTGTTGTTATTATTATTATTATTATTATTATTATTATTATTATTACTATTATTTCCTTTTATTTTCCTTCCATTTGTTCCTTTTGACAACTCACCCCACGCCTCGTAGAACTTTGTGCCGGGCCGCGCATCTTCACGGGACGTTGCTCGAAGCACGGGACTCGCTCCAAAATGGCCGCCGGTGCCAAGAATCAGCCCCCGAGCCACAGGAAGAGCCTGCTGACTGCCTCGCTCTGCCTTCCTGTCTGGTTCAGGACACTGAAAGAAGGGGCTTTAAGAAGGCGCGCGCGCGTGCACACACACACACACACACACACACACACACACACACACACCCCACCTCACACACACATGTGAAAGGACAGACTGATGGGCAGGACAGGAACGTGAACGTGTTTTTGGCTCAGCTCTTTTTAACTCACTCCATCTTCTCTTTCTTTCTTTTCTTTCTCGCTCCTTTTTAACGTGCTAGATTTCACTCTGGGGAAGTGTCGACAACCCCCACCTTGTTTTTTTTTTTTTTTTTCTTGGTTCCCCATCCATGTTGACGTTTGAAACACTCATGAAGATGTGACGGGCTATGAACGTTTTCCATTATTTCTGTGTATGTATTGTATTATTAATAATTATTGTTCTTTTTTTTATTATTTTAATTTTTTATTTTGTATTAATATTGTAATGATAATTGATAAGGGTATTTCTTTTTTTGTTTTTTCTTTTTCCTCAGAAGGGCACATTTGTATCTCAATAACCATGAAATCGTCAGAGTAAGCACATATTCGTCACGATACCCAGTGGAAACTCTATGATTTATTATTGTTATTATTATTATTTTTGTGAATTAGTCGATGTGTTTTATTTTAATGTTCTTTAGGGGGAAATCTCGAGCTTGGAGTAATTTAAAAAAATTTTTTTTAACCCTACCCGCACCACCATGGCTGGTGTGTTCGTGACTTTTTATTCCCCTTTACGTAATGTAGCGATTTGAAAGAAAGCTCCACCCCCGGGCGTCGAGCGTTTCTAATAGTAAATTTCACTCCATGACCGATCTCTTTGCTGTTGCTGTGTTATTACACTCTCTGCCCAGATGCTCTATGTACCATCAGAAAGCCAACAGCAGTTTGTGGCCTGTATCATGACGTCACTGATTGACGAAGAAGAAGAAAAAAAGAAGAATCTTCACTCCTAAGTTCAAAAATCCTGTTGTTTGTTTTTGTTTTTTAATTGTGGTACTTTTTTTTGGCTACGCTCACGTTTTATTTATTCTCCCCACCCTTTCCTGATCCTCCTTCATGTGTGTATGTCTTGCAACATGCAGCTTGCTTCAGGACATTGTAAACATGTAAATAATGCCAGTCTAAAGATACCTCCTGCTGAATGGACCCCTGTCCCGCCTGCATGTTCCTGAAACAGGGCGTCTCGGGAAAGGGTGGAGGTGGGTGGGAAACGGACGTCCGACGTCGAGACACGCTTTTCTCGTTTATGACGGACTGATGGAAAAGGAGCATCAGTGGCAGCGCCCTCGGCTGATCAGACACACGTCTTCAGCACCTCGAGTGACGTCTACGTCTGTTCCAAAGACGAGTGGAGGAAAAAATCTTGGAACGCCACTTGTCGGGCGTTTTTCATTTTTATTTAAATTTTTTTTATTTTTTTTGGGATACGAATGAAGACTACCTAGAGACAAGACACCTGAACACAGAGTCCTATAACACGGAGGTCCATCTTTCATCTTTAACTCACGTTGAAGCGTACTGATCAGGATTCATCAATGTTTTTGTTGTTGTTGTTGTTGTTTTTAATACTTGTTGAACAGTTTTGGGCTTCATTTTAGATGTTTCCCATCATCCACCACTGCTATTTCATTTATTAATTAAGGGTTTCCAAACGCTTTAACCTGCCTCCCGTACTCGAATCGCACCACATTGTACATGTCACCTCTTTATTTGATTTTTTCTTCTCTCTCCCCCCCACCTGTCCCCTTTCTCTATCATTTTGCTTCTTGTAAATACTGTAAAATGCATTTTGATATCATTGACATGTTTTTTGATATTCCAGTCCTGGCAAATGAACACAGCACTGGCGGGAGGGAGGGAAAGAGGGGGAGGGGGGGGAAAGTGTAAAGGTGTGAAGAAACCCACTTTTCTAGCTGAAGCTCTAAAGCTTCTACGTGATCAGTGAAAAAGCGAAGAACTCGTCCTGTTGCACTGATTAATCCACAGATGAACGATGAGAGGCAGTTCTGTAGCAGTCCTAACACACTCCTGTTTCAGCCTTGACCGAGTGCTCAGGATCCCTTTTTATTTTTGTTATTTTTATTTATTTTTTATTTTTTTGGTTTTCACATCCGCCCCAGACAGACAGGTAGAGACAGACAGACAAGGTGGCCATACTTGTGCACTTTTTCAGAAAAATTATTGAACAAATCAGACGTCAAGGGACCAGAGATACAGACTTTGTGATGAAGGATTTTTATCTATTTAAAATAAAATAAAAAGTAAAAAAAAAAAAAAAAAACAATAAATAAAAACGCTAAAAAAAAAAAAAAAAAAAAAAGGGAGGAGGTATTTCCTCTGTGTTCTGAGATGTTTTCTAGGGTCAAATCCCAAATTGGACACTACTCGCGGTGTGAGGTAGATTTTTCTACCCCCGACACCCTCCCCCCGTCCCATGTAGTGCACTTACCTAGGGAGTAGGGAGCAGTTTGGGATTCAGCCAGTGTCTTCGCCCTGTTTTCCGTACAAAGTCTGTCCCATCGGCCATTTCTGTACTACTGTTGTGACGCTGTATAATAATGTAAGATTAAGGAGAAACGGAAGGGAGCTTCGTCGTTCCTCTAAAAAAATATTTTCTTTCCCCGTTTGTTCATTTTTTTTGTTTGTTTTTGGTCCCCCCACCCCCCTGAGAAACGGAACAAGCAGTATTGAACATGAAGCAGCGACCTCCTTCGATTTTTGCTTTGGATTTCACGTTAGACTAGACTGGCTCCTTGTCTTCTAGGGACTTTTTTCTGTGTCTCGTGTAGTTAATGTTTCTTTCTATTGTAAAAATTTCTTTAGACTGAAAAGGACAAAAAAAATCACCAAACAAACAAAAAAAAAGTCGTTTACTTAAAAAAAAAATGGAGAAAAAAATGCATCAATAATAAATGTAATTCTTTTCTTTTTTTTTCCATGGAGTCGTCACTTATTTTTGCTCGTGTCCCTTCGTTGTAGATACAAATTTAAGACTAATAAAAAATAACGTAATCCCTTTTACCAAGGTCTCCTTCTTCGCCTGATTTCTCTGTGTTTCCTAACTCGGAATCATTCGCTGGATGGATAAAACCTTAATCTTGACCTGGACTGTGTTCCTCATCCTTACGTCAACGTTCTCTTGCTTAAATCCGGGTTGGTGGCTTTAAAGGTCGTTCCGAGATGAACTTTTATTAAACGCACACGGTTGATCTTGAGCGTTCGGGTTTCATCTGCTCAGAGCTGAGTTTCCCAAAATCCATCACAAAGTGAAGATCATCTTAACAGAGAGAGAGAGAGAGTGTTCAGTGTGATGGTCGCACTACCATTTAAGGATGATCTTTGATGAACACGGTCGAGTTTCCCAAAAGCATCGCAACACCAAGTCAAAATCCTCCAACGGAGTAACAGTCCAGTTAATTTGCCTGAACGTTAAGGTGTTTTTTTTACTAAGCAGACCTTCACTATTAATTCGTGGAGATCTCTTCGTAAATAATGTTTTCTCTGCTACCAAAATTTGGATTTGACGCTTTAACTTCATTTTGAAATTGCCCGTCAAATATTGCAGCTGATCTCAGAATCCGATTCCAAATAAAAAGTCTGCACTTTGCGTGTAGAGGAACCGAGCTCGACTTGATTTGTTTAAAATATCCAAGCTGTAGGAAATTCCGTTTCGGTTTCTCACGCTTGAACATTTGAACACTTCGTGCCCCAAAGATTTGAATGTGGAAATTCGTTTTTGTAAATTCTTTTTTTCAAAAAATTGAGCATAAATTTGATTTAATATTCAGATTGCTGGAGGGGAAATCAAGAAATAATCTAATTTACTTGGACGGTGGAGTTAGGTGTTAATAAAATCCTTGCGTTGAGGCGTACTGAATTCCATTGTAACCGGCATGACGCATTTGGGAAATGAGAAGCGAATGCCATTTATTGACCAACACCACGGCACGCTTATGGAGTTAACCAGTGAACACTGAGTTTAATGGTGGCTATGGAATAAGAAAAAAGTCACTGCAGCAGAAGAGAGGAGATGGTGTACATGTGGTACAGAGAAAGAGAAGAGAAAGCTGTCTACGTTGCAGTGGGTATGTATTTATTGGAAATGATGTCCTGTCTTGACATGGTGCACATGCATGTAAGAAGTCGTCCCTCCAGGATTCCGCAATAGCAGAAGTGGCCAAATTTATTAACAAATTCAAAAAGTCTGGAAGCGTTGCGGACCGACCGAGAAGTGTACGTCCATGAACATCCACTGACGAGGGAACGATCGACATGGCGCTGGCAAACATAGTCCCCCAATGTATGGAGACTTTTGGGACATGCTTTAGGACTGTGGTTATGTACGTAACCTTAAAATGTCCACCGTTATGGATTTGCCAGTCTGAAATGAACAGCAGCAATGTTACTCTTGACATAAAGCATTATTGCAACATTGTAACAAATCTTGAGTGGAAAAATTATCAGGAAATAATTTTCTGTAAACGTTACTCGGGTGGGGCAGTGGGTAAAATCTCTGGATCGAACCTTAACTCGGGTTACTGTCTGCGTGGAGTTCTTGGAAACCATGAAAAGGACCCGTGTCCTTTTCATGGTTTCCTCTGGGTACTCCAGTTTTCTCCCACTGTGCATTGTAAATATAAATTGACCTTATATGTAATGTGTATGTGTGTATATGGTGTCATGTCCTGTCCATGGGGGTGGGGACGATTCTCTCACCTTGTGCCCAGTGTTGAATGAATAAAACCAGTAATAAAAAAAAAGTGTAAAAAAAAATTAATAACCATAATAAATTACTTAAAATTTTATTTATTTATTTATTTAAATAAATAAATACACGTAATCCCAGTTATACCTTAATTTTTGTTGGCAAAGCCCAGGCTAAACAATGCATTTTTAACCTGAAATCTGAATTCGGGTTTAAATGAATCCTAGATTAATTTGTCGTGTCTGAAGAAAAGGTTTTGAAAGTTCTTTAGGTATTTCGCAGCGCACCCTCAGACCATTTTGGATCACTGGAAACAAGAAAATTGAACTGTTAACGTAATACCTGGACAAAAATATTCATTAAAAAGTCCTCTTGAAGAAATATACATTTCATATATTCTAACCCATGTTGTGTAGCACATATTTCAACTTCACCCTATATGGTGAAGTTTCCAGATGTTAGAAACCACTCAGGGATTCGTTACATTGATAGAGTTGATTAAAATTTGTTGATTAATTAATATAAACGCTTACTCATGGGAGGAAATGTGTATATATAATATATTATATATTACATGTTTATCTTGACTGACTGCTTTACAATACATCGATCCTCTCTCTATATATAACCTCTATTACCACAAGATGGCAGCATAACTTCCAATGGCGCGTTGTTCCGGCGTTTCATTTCCGGTTCAAAGGTTACAGTTGCTTTTCTCTTGTCATGTAAGAACGTGGGTTTAACTCGAGGAAAGAAGGTTGTTTCATAAACAGTGGATAACTGGAACCCAGGTGAGACGGGATTTAATCTCGAATATAAATAAATGTATATATATTTATTGGATATGTTTCTCATATACACCGTCTCTGTTGTGTTTTACTTAAAATTTCACCACATTGAACTGTCGTGGTTCCTTTTTGAAGTAATGGTGTGCTGGTATAGTAAAAATAATCAACGACTGAGTGATGTGAATAGAAGTAAGATGTCTTATATAGGAACACAAAACAGGAAATATGGGCTGTACTATAACTTCAAAGATTCAAAGAAATGCAAGTGGATCCCAATGACTCAACCCAGTGTGTGTGTGTGTGTATATATACAAGCTTGACAGTATGTAATGCTTAAAAATTACCCAGATTGTTTAGAATTACTTTAAAAAAACTAATATACCTCAAACCTGCCCAGTCTGACCCTTGTTTGAGGAGATAATCACATGGGATCTACAAATAAACCTGTTGTTCTTGTCTCTGGGCAGCTGTGATGTCTTCATACACATGTATCAGCTGCCGCGTGCAGTTTGCCGACGCCGACATGCAGCGTGCGCACTACAAGACCGACTGGCACCGCTACAACCTGAAGCGCAAGGTAGCCAACATGCCACCAGTCACCGCCGAGAACTTCCAGGAGCGCGTGCTGGCCCAGCGGGCGTCCGCCGAACAGCAGCTGGAAGACGCGCACAGCCTCTCCACCTGCACCACCTGCAACAAGAAGTTCTCCAGTGGCAACGCCTACAACAACCACCTGCAGTCGCACAAGCACCAGCAAGCGGAGAAGAAAGCCGTGGCCGTTGCACAGGAGGCGGTGCAGCGCATGAACGAGAAGAACTTGGAGAAAGGAGCCGAGCTGGACAAGGACGCTCAGAATGAGGCGATTCAGAAAGCCATGAGGGATGGGCTGAGGCAGAAGCAGAAGCACGCCCACTCGGAAGCTACGTCCACGGACAGGCAAGGCAGGAAGAGGCCGGATAAAGCGCCGAGACTGGAGTGGTTTGAGCGGCAAGCCAAGATGATCGTTGCTGACGATGGAGAGGAAGATGACGATGCAGTGGATGAAGGTGAGTGATTCTTTGTTTTAAAAAATAAATAAATAAAAAATCCAAAACAAACAATTCAAACTACCAAATGTGGTAAAGTTAAAGGGGGTGAATACTTATGCAGCACTGTGACAGCTCCGGATTCAAAATACTTACTAACAACTTTTCCAGAATGGGAGGACGTTGATGACGATGACCATGATGATGATGATGATGATGATGATGAGATGGAGGCTGATGAAGAGGAGCAAATGGATGAGGACAGCCTGGCCACGCCCGCTCCTGCTCCAGGGTCCATCCCCGTGACCGACTGCCTGTTCTGTTCGCACCACTCACACTCTCTGAGCAAAAATGTGGCCCACATGACCAAAGAGCACAGCTTCTACATCCCCGACATCGAGTACCTGGTCGACCTGAGAGGACTTCTCGCATACCTGGGTGAGTCTGATTGGTCAGGTATCGATTAATGTTCTATAACAGCACCTCTGATAGTCATAGAATGTAGTAGCGTTATGGTTACTATAGTAACAGCTTACACAGGGGGATGTTTATGAAAGGAGTCTCCAGTGTTGGTGCTTTGTAACAGTTTCCCACCACGGGAAAGTCCTCACGGTTTCTCGTGAACATGATGTGCTTTTGTTTGTTTGTTGTTTTTTTTGAGGGAATTCAACTAGTGCTCCGACTAGCCTTTATTCGGCGATGTCCATATTAGCATATTTATATTCGAGGAGTTCTGCTCAGTAAAGTTTTTTTTGTTTTTTTTCCAACCCCCCCCGCTACAGGCGAGAAGGTGGGTTTCGGCAAAGTGTGTTTATGGTGTAACGAAAAAGGCAAGTCGTTCTACTCGACCGAAGCGGTGCAGGCACACATGAGTGACAAGAGCCACTGCAAACTCTACACCGACGGAGACTCAGCACTCGAGTTTGCCGATTTCTACGACTTCAGGTAGGTCCGGTTCGCTCGTGTAGTCGAGGTGACTGCAGGTTTAACGCCACCGTCCTGTGTAGTGAAGTCGTTATTTTTGTTGTTTAAATGATTAGGAGTAGCTACCCAGACGCTCACGCTGGAACCGACGTAGAAATGAAGGACGGAGAGCTTCCCGATGAGAAGACAGTGGAGTTTGACGATGACACTTTAGAGCTCACGTTGCCGTCCGGTACGTACGACATCACTAATAAACACATGGATAAGAAGCTAGAGAGGTTTACTGCAGTACAGTCTGTCCCGCTTGTGTCTGATGCTGGTGTTTTTGCCCTGCTGCAGGGGCGAAGATCGGTCACCGCTCGCTGATGCGTTACTATAAGCAGCGTTTCGGGACACCGAGGGAGCTGGTACCCATGCACAACCAGCGCGCCGTGGGCCGAGTGCTGAAGCAGTACCGGGCTCTGGGCTGGGCCGGAGAATCTGGTGAGGAGTTTATTATTATTATTATTATTATTATTATTATTATTATTATTATTATGGGCCAAGCTCTGAGTTTCAGCTCTGTATGGGAGGGAAAGGAAGACCAGAGGCGGTACATTTTGTTACAAACCCACGTAGGTTTGTGCAGGAAGTAAAGTCTGGAATTTTAATCATGGAGAGCAAACCAGAGTCGTAAAAAGACACGGAACTTGCTCAGAAAGTCATGCTTTTTCGATAGATCCAACCGTTCACATATAGTGCTTCGACAAAGAGCACGCCCAAACGGACGTACGGTTGTATCTCCGCAACGGGTTGGCATATTAAGACGAAACTTGGTAGATGTCATCAAAAGCATGACCTGAGGGTAACTGTCTAGTTTCGTCGCTGCGACACCTAGTGGTCACGAGATATGAAAAATGGTTCATTCTGCTTATAACTTCTGAACATGTTGACCGAAAATCACGAGACTTGTCTCGTTAGATTCAGTACAGCATACCGAGTTGAACGGTACACAGTTTTCCCATGTCAACCTTTTTTGAGTGTGTGCCATTTTGAATAGTGCAGTAAAATGCTATATTTTACGAACGCATTGGCGTATCGTTACGAAAATGGTTGTGTTGTCGGCACCAAGCCCTTAAGGTAGTGAAGAAGTTTCGAGACGGTGTACATATAATGGAATTAAAAAAAATTCTGATAGGCTTTGAATAATTTTGCCAATTGTAATGAGAGTGGTATTGATCGATTCCGTGAGTCATGGCGAGAACAGTGATGCCAATTATGCCACAGTCAATCAAGCTTGCTGTCCGATATTTTGAAATTCGTTGAAAACCTACTTTTTGTAACCGATTCTCACCAAATTCTATTCGGATCATCTTCAGACCATGCCAGACCAAAGTTTTGTAATAGACCAAACGGTTCTCATTTAACGCATCAACAAAAATGTTGGCATGATGCCAAACTGGATCTGAGGCTGTATCTCTGCAAATCTTTGGCATATTCACACCAAACTTTGTGTGTGGCATTGTCACCCCACCCTGACCACACCACATCAGTGTGATGACAGCGCCACCTATTGGTCAAACATGATAAGCAATTAAATCAACAATTTATTGTATTTATGACTTTTCAACCATTTTGCCTTTTCAACTCGTATACAAATGTCTAAAATGTATCTTTTTTATTTTATTTAATTTTTAATGAACAGTTGGTCTTGATGCTTTCTGCCATGCTTGTTGAGCTCTTCGTTTCGCCTCTTTCATGCTTGGCCCCTTAATTGCTGCTTGCAGCTATATTATTTATTTATTATTATTATTATTACTTGCTGATATGGCTCTGTATTTCTATATTATGTGTTGTATGTGTGTTTCAGGTAAAGGTTCAATGGTCCAGCAGCAGAAGGACATGCGGTACGTACAGAGGATGAAGTCTAAGTGGATGTTGAGGACTGGAATGAGCAACAACGTGACCAAGCAGGCCCACTTCAGGGCCCAAGTCATGTTCTAAACCTGGCTTAAATGATTGCTTTATTAATTTAGGACCCTAAGAGACACTGTTCCCACTCAGCATGTGGTTCTGTTTAAGGACCTCATGGACTTTACCAAATGAATAAGATTGAGGACATTGATGATGTGGATACACTGATGGACAGGATGTGCTTAAAAAAAAAAAAAGAAACACTTAGTCTTGCGTACTCTTATTTAACTCACTAGTTTTTATATATATATATATATATAAGTATAACATATGGGCTAGTTAAAACACCAGAACGAGTGAGAATTTGACAGGTTTTTATGTAAAAAATAAAATGCTATTGTACTATAAAACACATTAATATTACAACTGACTGTAGAGAGAACTGTAAATCTTTTCTGTACACCAGCGTATAAAACTAAATAAAATATTTTTTGTTGGATGACTTAAACTGTGTAACTGTAATTTTATTCTACTAGCTCCAGAATATAGTAATGGCACCCTGAGTTAAATAAACTGGGTTCGTAGTGTAGTTTTAACACTTTTTTTTTTCTTAACTAGCGCTGTTTTTTTTTTTTTTTTTAATGATTGGCACCGCTCCACACTAAATATCTGGTGAAGCCTCTTTTCTCTTACTTTTCTTCTATTGTGTTTTTTTTCCTTTTCCTTCTCTCTCTCTCTCTCTCTCTCATTGTCTTTACTAAATGTGTAATGTTTGTGTTATACAGTGTTACATTATTGTGCATGGTCAGTAACTGGGTAACTTTTTAAAGTTGATTATTATTTTGCAAGTACATTTTTTTGTTTAAATATTTGTGCATATTTTTATCATTATTTCTGCTCATTTTAATGACGGGTACCTGCCATCTATTTTGAAGCTGGGCGTTTGCTCCAATCCGCTAGGTGGCACTGCTCATGTGTAATAACCGACACTTAGACCACGAAGAAAAGAAAACAAGCAGTCGTGTCATTCAGGCGTTTTGTAGTTTACGTATTTATCACCTGTTTTTATAGCGTGTCGAAATTAATGGATAATTACAGTTAAATCCTACAGTGAGTGACTCGCTTTTAATTCCTCAACTGAAACATCTTTCTCCGTTGTGTTCTTCCAGGCCGGAATTAGCTATGGTTCATATTTAACTATTTATAACCGCTGCTGTTGTATTAACTGGCATCTGCATTTAACCAGGTTTTGTGCAGCTAAAAAAGGCAAACCTGCCTTCAATAAGGTCGAATTCCAAATGGATTTGTGCGAAAACAATTATTAACCACTGGCTACTGTGTTAAGTCCGCCATATTGAAAAGGGCAAGGTACTCTCGTACGGAAAGACGTGTCTCTGTCAGCCATATTGGAAGGGGAAAGGTTGTAACGCAACGCAAATCTGTAACGATCTGCGGTGTTCTTAAAGATGGCCCCATTTTTATCACACTGTTCTACGTTTACCGTTCGATTCCGCAAAGTATGTTGTGCTGTTTTGCCTACTTTATTACTTTATCGGAAAATGCGTTTGGTTTGTCAGCCGCCATATTGGAACGGATGAGGCTCCTCCATATTGGAAGGGTCAACGCAAGTCTGTTGAGAGATGCGATGTTCTGGTAATTATAGCTTATTAAACTGTCCTATTGTAGGTATTGTAAAACCATATCACAATAGTATGTTGTTTTGTCTACTTTATTAATGTGAGACTCTATGGGGGAATTGCACAGGAACTCTTGATTCCACCGTACACCCACCGTATTGGAAAGTGCTAGATTCGCTAGTAGCTCTGTAGAGATGCGGTTCTATGTCCGCCATTTTGGAAGGGACAATATTCGATTGGAGAGATTTCATATTTCAAGTCAGTGAGCTAATCCTGGAACTACACCATACAGCGGGCTTCAGTGAGATGATATCAGGGCACCCCCAAATGGGCACACACAATGGATTAAATGATCGATCAGCTCACAAGTTTTCTTTTCTTTTTCTTCTTTACCCAAACAGCTATGGCTGTGTTTCAGAGATTTCAACGGCTCCAGGCGCTGCAGTTTGCTCCCAGGAGGCTACAAACCTGCAACGTGACTGTACACAAAACTGCCACAGGTCAGTCGTTAGTGTTAACAAACACCATAAAAATGGTGTGTCTCTTCTTGCAATATTCTACATAGTGCATATGGTTACATCATCGTCCGTGTATATGTAGAGATCTAAGAACTACCCATTGTTTGAATAGATAAATCTCCAAAATACCAGAAATTCCTATCGCTGTTAACGTT
This sequence comes from Ameiurus melas, assembly GCA_012411365.1. Lineage (NCBI taxonomy): Eukaryota > Metazoa > Chordata > Actinopteri > Siluriformes > Ictaluridae > Ameiurus > Ameiurus melas. The sequence continues at coordinate 29,412,334 of CM022756.1, forward strand.
TTGTTAATAAACTATTTGCTTGTATTTCCTCATTTGTAAGTCACTTTGGATAAAAGCGTCTGCTATATGAATAAACATAACGTAAATGTAACTTATGGGTTTGAACGGCATGTAATAAATAATATTCGATATCGTATTCCTTTTAGAATGGATCCAACAGCGACGTGCACACGATGCTGCCCCGACTCGGCGACCTTTCTCCCGAGTCACACCGGATGACCTCAGCTTTTTCAGCGACCTTCTCCCAGGAAGAACCATCACAGACCCGGACATGTTGGAGTCCTGTAATGTCGACTGGCTCAAGACTGTGAAAGGTGAACGGAAAGCTCTTCAGGTGGGCCCTTGGTAACCATGGTAACCGTAATTCTACGGTTAGGTCCGCTGTCATTCAGGACAAGCTTCCAGGAAAAGATGGCTATGGTAGTTACGGCAAATAAAACATCACGCGGTCACTTTGTGAATTAGCGGAAGGTCTCAGCATGCAAGATGGTATCATGTGTCCACAGTTACATATGTATGTGCTGATGAATGCTCAGTGCTTTTATGCAGCTCGATTGTTAAACTTAAAAGCTTAGAAACGGTCACTCTTTTATATGTGCAGGTAGTAGTGAGGTTCTGTTACGGCCCAAGACAACAGAAGAGGTCTCTCGGATTCTCAGGTAATAACGTTATTAGTTTATTGTTTGTTAATGCATGCTAGCTGAAAACATGACTCTCACTGTTAAGTGTAATTAGGGAGCCAAGCACCGAACTTTCATGTTGTTCTACCTTTTCTTCTTCTTCTGAATAGGGTGTCTCTGGCAGCCCATTGAACCATTTGGTAAAAAGTTGTGAAATTTATCACATGGATTGGGGAGGGTCTGAGGAACATTCTGACCAAATTTGGGCTGAGTGCTGCCACTGCTCTAGGGCCACCATCGGTCAAATTTGGTCCTAATTTGGAAGTATGTTCACGGTCATAACATTTGACACATCTGTCCAAAATGTAAAAAAAAAAAAAACAGGCATCGATGGATTCCCATCGTCAAGACAAGTTCTACGCATTTCTTCGTAATTAGATTTTTTCGCTACTCCTCTTACAAATCTCGTCCAATCATCACCAAATTTGGCACAGGTCATCTTCAAAGTAAACTTCATAAACGCTTTCAAAATACTTTTGAATACTCCAGACAGTTTGTCCGTAACAGTCCAACGAATCTGACGGTGAAGCCATCCAACAGGAGGTGAGGCTGTATTTCAACAACCACCTTGTACACTGACGCAAATCATGGTAGGCACCTTCAGGACCACGACCTGAGGCCATGCAACAAACTTCGTGACCGTGCCACTTGCTGGTTAAAAGTTACAATAAAATGCCAGAAATTCTTCCATCTAAGTGCCATTTTTAGCTACTCCTCCTCCAATTTTTTTCCCAATGTTTACCAAATTAGGCTCACATAATCGTGAGACCTGTCTAGACTTGCAGTGAAGAGTTACAGCTCTGCTTTCCTGCGATTGCTTAGGCAACAATTGAGTGTGTATGTGCGGCTCACCGAATCTGGATGCTTGGCCCCCGAAAATGCGGCTTGCAGCTTTAATTACCCATATTGTTCTGTGCCAGTTTATTAGGTACATCAATGTCTATTCCTTTTCGTGAACAGACATTACACATGGTGGGTGTTTAAAACTCCTAAGCTGGTCAAGTCCTGACACACATTTTAGTTTTTAATATTTTCACTGAAATGGTTTGCCGACTCGCCCATCTGTAAATTGTAATTTTGCTGTACGAATGACCCACTTTCTTTGTGGTCTGACTCACAGGTTTTGCAATGAGAGGAACCTGGCCGTGAGTCCTCAGGGTGGAAACACAGGGTTGGTGGGAGGAAGCGTTCCCGTGTTCGACGAGATCATCCTCTCCACTGCACTTATGAACCGAGTCCTCACCTTCGACAGCATCTTGGGTGAAAACCTAGCTGTTTTGTTGCTTTAGCAGTATTTCAAAAGCAGTCAATAATACTGAAAAAAAGAGAGAGAAAGACCTGTGATCAAGAAAAGTCACAGTAAATATTCCGCTAAGGGTGTTGATTTGCCCTTTAAAGGAAGTGTTAATGCTATAAAGCATATTTCGACTTGCCAAAAATATGGAGGCGATAAACCAATCATGTTTGTCTCATATTTGTAAACGAATGTAAATTATTTTCACAGGGATTTTGACGTGTCAGGCGGGCTGCGTGTTGGAGAGCCTGTCTCAATACGTGGAAGAGCGTGACTTCATTATGCCTTTGGATCTGGGGGCAAAGGGCAGCTGCCACATCGGGGGCAACGTGTCCACCAACGCGGGCGGGCTTCGCCTACTGCGTTACGGCTCTCTCAGAGGGACTGTTCTGGGCCTGGAAGTGGTACGTGAGAGAGACTGGAACATGTACCTGCTCCATGATGCCCCAAAAAAAGGCGACTGCTATGTTCACGCAAAACCTCGTAAAACTGTCGCACTGTATCCTGTCTCTAGGTGCTGGCTGACGGCAGGGTTTTGGACTGTCTGGCGAAATTACGAAAGGACAACACGGGCTACGATATGAAGCAGCTCTTCATCGGTTCTGAGGGAACGCTCGGGGTTGTCACTGCCGTGTCCATCCTCTGCCCTCGGAAACCCAAATCTGTAAACGTTGCCTTCTTAGGTAGTACTTTTATTCAAAATGGTGGTTGTAAGTTCTCGCAATAAAAGCTCCAATTGAAACAAAATGGACATCGAACACAGCAAAGAATGTTCTCGTACTACCACCGTTTTAAAATGAAAAAATAAATAAATTCCTTATCCTGAAGTACCATTTATTGACTGCCAGACATCGTTCTCCACCTGATGTTTTGTGTATTTTGGTTCCTGCAGGCTGCTCAAGCTTCCAGAACCTTCTGGAGACGTTCCAGATTTGCCGCGGGATGCTGGGAGAAATCCTCTCGGCGTTCGAGTTCCTAGATGCGTCCTGCATGAGCCTTGTGGAGAAACATCTGAAACTCACCAACCCCATCGCTGGTAACACGAGTAACACCAACATACTTGTAAAAACGTGTGTGTTTACTTATGCTTACCAGTGTGTCATCCTAACGTGATGGTCCAAAGAAGTTCCCGATTCGAATAGCTTTGTTTGTCTTTTGTTCGTAACGTTAGCAAGGTTTTTAATTTAAGATTTTTACAAATATTTTCCAGAGAGCCCTTATTACATCGTCATCGAGACGGCTGGATCCAATGCAGCGCACGACGAGGAGAAACTGCACGACTTCCTAGAAAAGGTCATGGCGTCTTCGTTGGTTGCGGACGGTACCGTTGCGACAGAGGAGGCTAAAATAAAGGTAGCTGATTCTCACAGTTCTAGTGGTTGACCAGGAATTTCAGTAAAGATCTCAAATGGTCAGAAAAATATAGTAAGGAGCTGCTTTTGTGGAAAAATCTAATCAGCCGACACCTTCTGACCAACCAGACTGAAGAATTCCAAAGCGCTGAGGTATAAGAGCAAACGCGTGTGTGTGTGTCTGCAGGCACTTTGGTCTATTAGAGAGCGGATCACCGAGGCTCTAAGGCACGACGGATACACGTACAAATACGACATCTCTCTTCCCCTGGAGAAAATCTACGATCTGGTCACTGACGTGAGAGAACACCTGGGAAACCAAGCGAAGAACGTAGTGGGCTACGGACATGTCGGTATGATCGCGCGGCTCAGTTCCTATTGACGCCATTTTTGAACGTTAAAACCGATAGTCTCTGGTGGCTTCTTTCAGGTGACGGCAACCTTCATTTGAATGTCACGTCTCCCTCTAAAGACGAAGCGCTCCTTGCAGCCATCGAGCCGTACGTGTACGAGTGGACGTGGAAGTGGCGAGGAAGCATCAGCGCCGAACATGGCCTCGGGCTCAAGAAGAGAAACTACATCTACTATAGTAAATCCCAGGAAGCCGTACGCCTCATGAGGGACTTCAAGACCATGCTGGACCCCAGAGGGATTCTCAACCCATATAAGACACTTCCTGATAACGTTCTCTGACTCGTGGAAACGTCTTCATATTTTTAATCCTGCTCTGAAACGGTAGGGAAAGGTCATGGGATTCAAACGTTTTTGTAATTCCTCAGAGTCCAATTTCGACAGATGAGAAATACAGGTATTTATCAATCTGAGAACATGTCTTTACACAGACCTCCTTTCAGTCATTTTATAACCACTCCCTCACACCGCTTCAGTCCGCCCCTCTGCTAACATGCTAATGTAACATTTTAGCACTCATAAGTACTTGTAACTAAGGGAAAAAAATGGACAGCGACTATGCGCTCTCATAAATCATTCCCATGGAATCATTATAAGCCACGTTTATGGTGTTAGATAGCACGCTTGAGCCACTGTCTGATCTGGGGGTGGAGCTTTGTGTACATGGATTAAAATACATTCGAATCTTCTTCTGCTCTACCTACTTAACCGTTAGACTGAATCTTGACAAAATGTGAGAAATCTTACCTTTGACATCATACTAGCAAAATGACTATTTTTAAATATAGTGAAAATCTTGCGTATTGTAGCTTGGCTGTTTTTTTTTTAGTCAACTGTTGTTTTTTTGCAGCTTGCGCACTGCTAAACTGGTAGATACATTTACATTGTAGCTGTAGCACAAAATAAACCAAGCACACTTTATAAAAAAAATAATAAAAATATTTAGATTTCCTCGATTGTAATAAAATGAAGGGGGGGAGGCACTTTTAAAGGCGGTTTTAAACCCAGCATGAGATTTTATTGTCACTTACGTAAATACACTGGATTGTGTCTATTTCTTATGAATGAACCTTTCAATCCATTTAAGCAATAAAGAGAATTATTTTGGTTATTGTGGAGGATTTTTTTTGCAGGTAAAATGTGCATTGAATTAACATCCTTAAAGAAACAACATTAATTGCACTGTTTTGGGGAGGGGGCAAAAGACGTAAACAGGCACAATATCCATCAGCGAGAGTGCGCACCACCCAAGACCACCCAGGAGTGTGCTAAATATTCATTTGAGACACAACTAAGGTTTGTCGGTTGGGGGGACAATTTCCCCACTCACGCATTGCTGACGTGCTTTCGGAATCGTGGCAACCACGTTAAGCCATGTGAATCCACGTCATGTCCTACTCTTAGTGTTCCTATCTTCAAATTCATTACATTCAGTTACAGTCACAGTGTTATGACGTGTAGTGGTAGGCCTACGTCTTTGCCCTGATTCTCACAATGATAAAATCTAACTCTTACATTTCCTGTCTGTTTATAAAGCTAAACTCGTAACTCTGTCTGTCCCTGTTCATAAGTCGCATCAGTAAAACTCGATTCTGCCACATAAAGCTCTGATAGAAAAACAAAGCACTAAAACTTTTTGGAGACTCCTTCCCCCCAAAAAAAGAAATAACACACTTCACTGTATCAGTGTTTTAAATAACAGCACTTAAATTAACCAACACCGATCAGAATCAAGAATTCAACAAGGCTGTGGTTTAAAACGAGCATTCAACGCAAGCCATTGAAGAATTAATTACAACGCTTTATGAGGCGTTATTCCTAAGAATGTGTACGCAGCACTTGAGTACAAATGATTAGCGCAGTCATGAATAGGGGCTTCGCGTGTTTTGAAACAGCCTGCGTAGTGTTCGCAATTCACGCTAAACGGGACACACGTTTAAGTATAAATGGAAAGGGGGGGGGGACTTTTATGCACTGTAAAAAGGTTAAGAGGGAGCACTTGCGTTAAAAAACAAACAAACCATAAAATAAAAATAAAGCTGCCTAATAGTGCAGGAGCAATTGAGCAGTGCGCGATTGTCAAGTGAGAGAGAGAGAGAGAGAGAGAGAGAGAGGCTGCCGCAAGATGCTCAAGCGTTCCAATGGCTTTTATCATGCAGGCACGGGGAAGAAACGATATGATGATGTCACCGCATGTGAGGGAGCCATGCCGCCCACTGAGGCTCGACTGTCAGGATGGAGAAGCGGCTTTTAATCAACTTCTTTCCAAAACGTTGCTGAAGCAGGTCGACGTGTATCCGGAGTTGCATTTCACGCGAGATTTTCTTTCCTGTTTAAAAACAAACTCATCTCAGATCTAGGATCAGCTCCCCGATAACCATTCGAGCAAGGGATAGGAGTGAAATCAGCTAAAACCCAGGATGCACAACTTCTCTTCAATGTTTCCTCTTGAATCTCAAAGGAAAAAAACAAAACGAACAAAAAATCCCTACAAAGGCTGGGCTTTTATTCGCAGCAAGCCGGATCAGGAGCGTGAAAGCACCGGACTCCACAGAACGGATAGGAAAAATGTTTGATGCGTGAGGGAGCTGATCTCAAATCGGGTCCGAATTTTAAAAAAACATCGTCGCTCCGAAGGCCGGGCTCAGCAGTCCGGTTTTCCCTTCTCTAACGAGCTGAGGATTTTATCCAGGGTCTTTTTAATGCGCAGCGCAGTCAGTCGGGCCGACGGGTTCTGGTACCAGCACTCCTTCATCAGCTTCACCAAGGCCGAGAGAGTCTTGTAGGGGGGTAAAAAAATAAAAATAAAACACGCACAAGTCAGGAGGTACGTGGCAAATTTGTAACCCTTGCCGCAGTACAAAAGAAAACAATCCGTGGGGTGGAGTCGGACCTGATCCGAGCCGAAGGTCTAGGGAGCGGAGTGTGTTTAAAGTGTTCGCGGTTAGACATTTTAAGGAGCTGTTGGATTCGATCCGACTCCACATTCTTTTTTTTCTTTTTTTTTTCTACGGCAAGGACTATCGCAACAAAAGGGTACCTACTCAACAGAAAGAATTGTCTACAGGTACAATTAACACTGATTTCGACAACAAGCAATTTCACAACTCTATTCAAATTAGGTATGACTCTGTAAATCCAGATAAATCTAATTTTGGCTCAATCCTACAGCGTTCCTTTAGTTCTCGTTTACGGTTTGATGCAAAAATGAAAACACAACGAGCAATACCCGTGGTTTCATCTTCGCCTCTCGTTAAATGTTTACGGACACGATGACAAGGAGAAATAAAGCCTTTAAGGATGCAGCAGAGATTGTGCATGCCGCTACTACGGATTGATTGCGTGATTGACGAGGCTGGTACGTACCGGATCAGAGAACCAGCGATTGGGGATGAAGGGTCTTTGCTGCTCCACACACACCACTTTGCGCATGTCCTCAAAGCTGGGGTCGTTGGGTACCAGGTCATAGAATGGAGACTTGTAGTCCTCTACAATCCCTGCAACCAACCACCAACAAGCACGAAGATACATTGATTTCTTCTTTCAATTTGTTTTTTCTTTTAAATCAAAATGTCTGTAGTGGTCTTGGAAACCCATTCCAGTGTCAGAGTATGTTCTGGACAGAAAACCCTAGTGTTGACCAAAATCAGATTTCTGGCTGTTTTTTGGGGGTCTGGTATTTTGCGATAGCCCTTGCTGCAGAACCAAACTGGTCTGACTCCACCCCCTGGATGTTTGGTTCTACAGTGAAGGGTACTTGCAGAATTCTCTCGGTCAATTCTGACACAGATTTCTTTTTTTTTTTTTTTTTGGTGATAGTCCCTGCTGCAGAACCAAAATGGAGTAGTCTTTATCTCCAGGGGTGGGCTGAATCTGGATCTTGCTCCTCCTATAAACCTAACCCTTACAAATGCTGTACAACTAGAGACGCACCGATGTATAAAACTATGTACAACAGGACAGGACAACCCCCAACCGAAAAAACACTACACTTATCCAGCCTGTTACACACTCCGCCCGGGTCTTTTGGTTCTACAGCGAGGCGTACTTGCAGAATTCAGCCTGATGGGTTTACCCAGACTGCCACACAATTATGAACGCTTCAAGACATTACTAGTGTATAGAATTAGTACTAATAATACACGTAACAGTTATATAAGGACTGCAAGCAACAGGTTTAAAAAATAAAAAATAAATTTTAAAAGAAAGATAGAAAGAATGTGTGTTTTTGATGTTGCTGACCGTTACTGTATGTGCGTCGGGCAATCTCCCACAGCACCAAGCCAAACGCCCAGATGTCCACTCTCTTATAGGCGTCAAAGCAGTCCATCTGAATCGTCTCATCTAGCACCTCGGGGGCCATGTAGCGCTTGGTGCCCACTTTGGGGTTGTTACCTACGTCAAGCTGATTGTCTGCTTGCGTGTGAGTGACTGCCAGACCTGGGGAATAAACCCAAAAAACAAAGCACAACCAACGCTTCAGATCATAGTAAAAAATAGAAGTAATATTAAACTTAATCTTGCATCAATATACATCAATAATAATAATACCGAGGTCAGCAATGCAGCAGCGCATGTCCTTCTTCACCAGGATGTTTTTGCTCTTGAGGTCGCGGTGGGCGATGGCCGGCTTGCCCTCTGTGCCCAGGATCTCGGTGTGTAGGTGCACCAGGCCACTGGCCACCGAGGCGGCCATGTTCAGGGCGTCAGCCGCAGACACGGCGACGCGCTGCAGGTAATCGTACAGTGAGCCGTGCTCGTGGTAGTGCGTGATCAACCACAGCTGAGTGCTGGAGTTGCGGGACGTCATGTCTGACGCCATGAACCCTGAGAGGGACAGTCACAGTCGGAAGACATTTAAGCTTTCGGACTGGATTCTGCCTTAATTCTAAGTTACACATTCGCAAATGCAAATTCTTTTTAATTGTACGGTACGGAGACCACCACTGTTGAACTTGCAAATACATATACTTTTCATCCACCCAATACAGCGACTGATCGAGAGATACAGGGGGAAAAAATGTGAGAGAGTATGGCTCACCTAGTATATTTTCGTGCCGTAACAGGACCGTATTGTAGATTTCTGTTTCCCGAAACCACGACTTCTCGTCCCTGGAGGAGAAAATTTTCACAGCTACGTTCTCTCCCTGCCACTGTCCTCTCCACACCTCTCCATACCGTCCTTTCCCTGGTGGAGGAACGCATCTGTATGGATCCATATCTCTGGACAAGATGTTCAACACAATTTCAATTCATTTCAACCCTAGAACGCACGTTCTGCATCGGAAATAGAGTTTTTTCCCCAGTTGCGTCTGTTGCAGGAGCGGCTGAAGAGAAGGGTCCGCTGTCCTTATACGATACGAGAGCGTCCTCTAGAGGTGAAATGAAAACTATTTGTTAATAACAAATTTTGTTTTTTTTTTTGAAGTTTTTTTTTTTTTTTTTTGTTTTTTTTTTTTTTTTTTGTTTTTTTTTTTTTTTTTTTTTTTTTTTTTTTTTTTTTTTTTTTTTTTTTTTTTTTTTTTTTTTTTTGTTAATATACACTACGAGTCAAACGTTTAGACGCACTCATTCCTTATTTTTATTTTTCCACATTTTACAATAATAATAAAGTTATCAAAACTCTGGAGTAACACCAACGGAACTATGGGAATTATTTTAGGATAAAAAAAAAATAATTTTTTAAATATTTTATCATTTTCAAAGTAGACGCCCTTTTCGCTTAGAATTTCCAGAAATGTATTCTTGGCATTTTTCTGGACCGATTTCTTGAGGAATCTCCCAGAGATACTTTTTAAACAGTATTAAAGGAGTTCCCACCTATGCTGGCTTCTCTGAATATTTCGCTCCGAGTCGTCTGAGAAAGATTTTTTTTTTGTAAACAGGTTAGTTTTCTAATGAAAGAAATGAATACGTTGGCACAACGTATTCATTATTCAACGATATTTTTGTCTGCAACACCGATTTCACACATTTAATCATACACCTTCAGATCAAAAGGTTTATAAGATCATGAGAAACATTTCGGTGGAGTGTCCACAAACTTTTATGTGTATTAATTTGTATATATTCATTCCATTTAAATACGTACAGTACATTTTCATGGTATGGTCAATACAGTTTTATTTTTGTAATAAAGTCCAGAAATATTTAAATTTTTCATTCAGTATCAATTGTAAAAACTATCAGTTGATCAACCTGTTATGGGCAGGTAGGTACCACCTGACTTAGTTATTGGTAATGGTGAAATCCACTATTGGTCGACCTCTAACATCAGCCAATACGACTAGCCAGAATTGAAAGGGAACTTTGTGTGCAAGGCTATGTTGACACTCAGTCGTTTAGAGTCCTAAAACCATTTTAATCCCATTTCAAATTCACACGTGGTAACATGCATATATCCGGTTCGCTAGACTAGAATCAAACACCCTGATGGGCAAACCAGCTCAAAACATACTCGGATATACCCATTCTTGTGCTGCTTCCCGTTTCCAAGACGGCTGACGCATTCGAAATTGAGCTACTGCATGGCATTTCCTTAAAAGTACTAAACTGCTTGAGGAGGGGGTTCTGTTTGTCTAAGACGGATTTCAGACCAGTTGGAAAAGTGGCTTTGACCAGGTAAATAAGGCATGTTCTCTTGGTGGTCTTACCAACGCACTCCACCAGGCTGATCTGGCGTGCTACTGTCCTCTGCACCAGGAACGGCAGGCCTGAGCCGCTGCCTGACGTGCAGGAATGATCCAGCAGGTCCTGTGCGACAGAAAATTCATCCAATTAATTAAAGCAACATAGTATAATGAATACCCACCCTACAAAGAAGTTTTAGCTAACAACACTATTAGGAGTATCACACTCTGGCGTGCCTGGACAGAACCCCTCGAGCAGGCTTAACTTCCTGGCTGCCTCTGCCAAGAGGTTAAATCTTAAAATGATTATTATTTATATATAGCACCATCAAGAGTGTGTACCGCCAGGGTGCTGTCGCCCACGTTGGAGGCAATAAGGCCATCGATGGCGCCCTGCTCCGTGTCGAACTCGTGCAGTCTCTCCAGTTGGCGCGGGTGCAGGCGCCGGCACACGGGCACGGCCAGCACGGCGAGCAGCACCAACACGCCGAAAGGAACCAGGACCAACAGTACCAGAGTCTCCATGCTGTACCGCATGGGTTCTCCTTCTGGATCTTCCCCGGCAAGAAAAAGAATACAGTCGTGCCTTTATTATTCTATCAAATTAAATCATTTAAATTTTTTCATTTAAACATATATATATATATATATATATATATATATATATATATATATATATATATATATATATATATATATATATATATATATATATATATATATATGTTTCTCCAGTCATAATTATTTAACAGTGAGGAAGTATGTAATCAAAAAAAAAGTAAAGTATTGACACCCTGATTGTGTGTAACTGGATTCTCCTCCTTTGTCGTTTTAAAACAACAACAACGTCTTAACACACCACCAAATTCATTCTTCCCACACCTACTTTTTCCCCTTTCATGTCACTTTCCTACATCGACGTGTTACAAGTGTTACACCTTCCTTACTTCTGAGCAGCAGCTGAATAAGAGAGTCCACCGAGGCGTTGGCGTTGCACATGGGCCGAGCGCAGCATTCTACCGCGTGGCTGGCTGAAGGAGAAGTCAAGCAAGTCAGGCTCCTACTGTCGGGGCCGATCAGGCAGCCGCGGTGGAACGAGGGCACGCCGTCTCTGACGGTCACGGAGGAATAGCACTGGTCGCCTTTACACTGCTGTGCCATGCAGTCTCTGCCCACGCACACACACTCGATTGAGCCATCTACACACACACAGGAAACCAGAATGTAATGATTCAAATACTTCACTACAAACCCCTTCCTGACAAACTCTGTCTGTATTTTCCCCAGGAGTTAGGTCACATCAAACAAGGTCTCCAAATCTCTATCGCTCTTCTTTGGATGAATGCGCCCTGCCGAATCTACAACGTGAGAAAAAACACCACTGCCGCCAACCAGCAGCCCAAAACGCGGTCTTTACACACACAGCAAGCAATGTGGAAATGTTTGTACCTTCGGCTAACGTCCGCAGAGCCTGGAGCAGCACGAGGAAAAGGACTCGGGTGCAGTGATGACCCATTTGCTTCACTGCACTGAAAAAGAGACAGAGAGAGAGTTAGAGATGATCTGAATTTAGACGCTATCTTTAGCCTCTTTCGATTTTTGCCTTTTCGTTTTACGCTGGCATTGGAGCCCGGACCGACCGAGAAATGAAATCTCACACCTGATGTAAACATGTGATGTTTACACCAAATTATATTATCATTATATAACCACCCCAGGCTGCGGGGGTTTCCTCCGGGTACTCCGGTTTCCTCCCCCAGTCCAAAGACATGCATGGTAGGCTGACTGGCTTGTCTAAAGTGTCCGTAGTGTATGAGTGTGTATGTGATTGTGACCTGCGTACCCTGCCTCGTGCCCGATGCTCCCTGGGATAGACTCCCCATGACCCTGAAAAGGAGTAAACGGTAGAAGATGGATGGATGGATAACCAGACCCGGCTAAGCTTTACGCGTTTTTCTTGGGAGCACCGCAGTTTAACGCCACAGCGCACGCTAGTTCGAACCCCACCCCAAAAAAATGCAACATTTAATAATCCCGATCCCACTTTCGCGATTGCCTCCGTTCCCGGCTTTGTCAGGTCTGGACTTCCAAATGACGAATTTTGGTCTAGTCTGTCACTGGTTTAAAAAAAAAAAAAAAGAGACAATAACTTCAGAATTACATTTACATTTATTCATTTAGCAGACGCTTTTATCCAAAGCGACTTACAAATAAGCAAAGCGATATATCAAGCAGGGAACAATACAAGTAGTGCTACTATACAAGATCCATTAATTGAATACCAGAGGAAGCAAAGTGTACAGAGTAGAGGTGTAAGTGCATTGTCTGTGTTTTTTTTTTTTTTAGGAGATGGTTAGGTGTTCACGGAAAACGTGGGTCTTTAGCTGTTTTCTGAAGATAGTGAGAGACTCTGCAGTCCGGATTGAGTAAAGGTAAGATCAGTGGAGAGAAAACAAGGTCTCTTAACGCTTAATTCGTTGGAGCAGAATAAGATTGAGCCCACCCCCATTTCCACCAAGCTCCGCCCACAATACTTACAGCAGCTCATCTAGAGTTACAGTTAGTGAGTTGGGTCACGGCATTCGAGCGCGATCCGGATTGTTTGGTAATGTAAACGCAGGTGTTCACTTCCAGAAGATCCCCGGATCAGCATCTTCACCGTCATTCAGATGAAATTTGTTATTTTGCTCTTGAGTGTGAGAAAGACAAATCTCTAGCTATAATGTGAAATTATTATAGACAAATAATAATAATAATAATAATAATAATAAATATTTACTTACTTGTACAGATCCTGATGTGATTCCTAACACTGTCTTTAAACCCTTGCATAGCCAGTCACCTCTCTAGAGCAGACATCTTCCTGAAACCCAGAGATTTGAGCTGTTTGATCCTGTCCTCACTTAATTTCAACACTGCTCGTGTTTACTTGGCCAAGGCTGACTAGCTAGCTGACTATGCTAACAATGTTATGCTAGTTTAGCTGGCTTGAAAAAAACAAACAAGAAAACAAACCACGTACACTGTAGTAGTTATGCGTTGCCAGCTGAAACAGTTCATAAAAAAAATATCCTACTACGATGAAAACCTTTTAATGATTACTAGCATTAGCAGAGGACAAACTGACACGGAGATACAGCGGTACAAACCGAATGGTAGCGACGTTAATTAAACCCGTTCTAAATCACTCCCTGCGCACTACGTAGGAACCCTCGTTGGTTCTCCTCCTATGTAGTTCACTTATACTCTGAGAACGCGGTCGTTTGGGATCCAGCCGCCGTTGCGCCCTAGAGAGCAGCTAGGCAACTGCATGTTTCGCAGAAACGTACGCGCTTCACACGTCACCTCAACTTGCGGAATAAATGGACTCGGAGTCAAATGGCAAATTCCGTGCTCCTAATTTATTTAATTATTTAATTATTTATTTTATTTATATATATTATAATATATATTTTTTCTGTAAAGCGCGGTGCAGGCTCCCCTGCTGGTCAGCCGCGGAACTGCAACTTTCCCATTCGCGATGTGCTGTTCATGAACGAGTCGGTTCTTGGAGTCGACGCTTATAGGTGATTACTGAGTGTCGACTCTCTTGTAGTGTAGTTTACACACTAGGAGATATTAGAATAAGTTAATATATATATATATATATATATATATATATATATATATATATATATATATATATACACATATTACACACACACACTTACTCACTCACTCCTTTTCAGGATTGTGGGGAACCTGGAGCCTCTCCCAGGGAGCATCGGGCACTCGGGCACAAGGTGGGCACAGGGTGCCAGTCCATCGCAGGGCACAATCGCACACACTCATTCATACACTATGAACACTTTAGACATGCCAATCAGCCTACCATGCATGTCTTTGGACTGGGGGAGGAAACCGGAGTACCCGGAGGAAACCCCCGCAGCACAGGGAGAACATGCAAACTCCACACACACATGGACCCGGTGGGAATCGAAAATAATGGAAATGGCATGGAAAATAATCAGTGATTGTTAGTGACGTGATTATTTTCCTATAAAAGCATGACCCAGAGTTGTATTCCACTTATACCACAGCAATTTGCCAATAATTACAATTTATTAATGAATGCCATTAAAAAGAAAAATCAATTTCTAGTACATTTAATATTTTGGAACATCCATGGACTGGTCAATTTTTGTTATCAATTCTATTCTTTCCTTTTCTTTTTCTTTCCACTACTTTATCTTAATCTTTTTCATCCATTGGTCCTCCTTCTTCTTCTTCTTCTTCTTCTTCATCTTCTTCTTCTTCTTCTTCTTCCTCTTCTTCTTCTCCTTCTTCTTTTTCTACATAATCAGTGTTTAACACATTATATTTCTTACAAATTTCTTACTTTGAGGAGGTACTGTGCATCTATATGGGTCACAAAGTTTAGAAAATTAGTTTTTTTTTGTCTTCTTTTGTTTCAGTCTGCAATGTGTGATTACAGCTGAATGTTCTGCTGCATGTATTTATTAACATAATTTAGATATAATGCTGGGATCATTTGTTGAAATAGACATGCGGCTAGTGTAGTGGAGGTTGCACTAACATTAACACAAGGTATTAATAAAATACAGCTGGAACTAACTGCACTGAAAAATTAGCTGCTTAATTGTTCAGATATGAGTTGGTGTTGGCATAGTCAATTGCTCTACATGCAAGCTAAGTTTTATAAAAACATAAAAAAAGGTACAGTGATTAATTAGATGCCCAGCATAAATAATGGGCAAAAAAAACTGCATACATTCTAAAAAAAATCTGTCAGGATAAGAAAAAGAAGTGGTGTACTGTTGAAGATATAATATAATATAATATAATATAATATAATATAATATAATATAATATAATATAATATAATATAATATAATATAATATAATATAATATAATATAATATAATATAATATACTCCCCCTGTTTCCCAGTGGTTAAACTTAGCAAAAAAAAAAAGCAATCTCATACGACTCGTGTCTCTTTTAATAACCTATTGATTATAATGTAGGCAACAAGGGAAATAGGAAGTAGATCTGGTATCAAGTGGCCTACATGCCTCTTCAAGCAGCCTTGTTGCATGGACAAAAGAATCTGCTGTGCCTCTCCTCTCTATCGGTACTCTCAATCAAACCTGGCTCGCTCCAGAGCCAGACTTTTAATCCCCAGAAGGCTTTAGTGACCATCCACAAAAAGCCATTGTCCCTAGCTTAATTATAACCCCTGCTATGACCTGACTGGGGGAGGTGAAGTGTGCAAAAATGCTGCATGCCTTCGGCTCTCAGAGGATCGAAAGAGAAACACTAGACTTCTAAGTGGAAAATGACCACCCAGTGTTAGCTAATGGAACAGCTCGCCTCTTGTCCAGCTCCTGCTTCAGCTTTCTGGGTGCTGGGAGAAAGTGGCAATGTGAGCCTTTAGAGTTTTCTCTCTCTCTCTCTCTCTCTCTCTCTCTCTCTCTCTCAAAAAAAAAAGCTATGTTACTTCCCACAATACTTCTTCGAGCATTTGAGAGACTCTACTGCTCAAAGGCAAGATGGAGCAAACAGCAGGACGCTTGGTTTTGGCTTTTCTCCTGGTTGCAATAGTCAGTGGGGCCACCATCCAAAGCAGTGAGTATTCAGTAACTCAGAGCCAAATAAGTGTGCATGTCACTGTGGTAAAGATACTTTCATTTTAGAGTACGCTAAATACATAATTATTTAACCCGTTAAATAACTGCTAAAAATTATTTTTATGTAATTGTTATGTAATTTGGAACCTATAGGTATGTAACAGTGCTATGATGCTTATTGGATAAACATGTAGCACAAGGAAGTTCTTGCGTGTTGAGGAGAGAATGACCAGACTGGTTCGAGTTGACTTGAATAACCACTCTTTACAATTGTGATGAGCAGCAAAGCATCTCAGAACATACGCACATTGAACCTTGAGGCAAATGGGCTACATCAGGGTCCACTCCTGTCATCCAAGAACATGAATATAAGGCTACAGTGGGAACAGGCTCACTGAAACCGGATAGGAAAAAAAGAGTTTTTTTCCCCAATCTTTAACTGTTCGTGAGCCTGTGCCCACTGTAGCCTCAGATTCTTGTTAGATTAAATCACTGTTTTGATTTCATGCTTCAGTAGATTTACACGTAAACCAGTTTACACACCTGTACAAATATTAGAAATTATCCATTATTAGAGATTAGCATGGTGTTAGGCATAGTTAGGCATGGCATTATCTTTATTTTCTTTCAAGTGAATTTTGAATAATAATATAACATTACAAGAACACATTTTAATTTTACTTATGCACTCCCTTATGGAAGCAGTTTGGTTATACTTACCATATTTATCTTACTTTGAAGCATTATTACATGGAATTGTTCATATTTGTTGTTTTTCTTATACTTACTTATCGAACTTGGAAAGTATCATTTAGCTAAGTACTATATTATTACTTATTAAATGCTCAGTAATTACCCTGCTGTATTTACACAAATTACCAACAATTACCAACCTGAAACAAACTATATCTTACACTAAAATGCACTGCAAAATTAATGACTAACAGAATCAGTGTGGCTGTATACTTACTACAACTTACAAATATTTCATTTAGATATTCAACCTACAAAGTTTTCACCAAATATGTTTTACTCAGTATTGCATTATATTACCTATTAAAAATCAAATATAGAATGCAAATGTAAAATATGTACCAAAAATTCTTTACACAGTAAGTACTTTACTGATGCTTTAGTCTTTTACAGTAAGGTGCTACAATGTTATTATAAAGTGCTGCAAAAAAGAAGTAGCAGTTTCTTTTCATTCGAGAGCTGAATAATTATATAATGCTATAATCACATATTTGAACTTTGAGTACATACAGTTTAGTAGTACTTATTACCTTTATGTTGAAGTATACTTAATACTTTTTATATTACTTATTTTTGTACATGCAAAATATGTACCAAGTTCTACATTATTATCTATGAAATTCTCAGTTATTACTGTATTGTGTCTCCAAGTACTGCTGTCCAAGGCTGACAGTTTTGGATATGATGTGAATTTACTATGTGCTTTAAAATTGCTAATATATTTTGCAGCAAGGTAAGTACAAAGTGCTGCAAAAAAGAGACCATCATTATTTTCTTTTTCATTATCGTTGAATAATTATATAACACTACAATTAATTATTTAATTTTTTTTTAGATCAGTAGTACTTAATACTTTTATGTTACGTCTGAGGATAAAGAGTTGAATGATACCTGGTGTTTTTTTAATGTTGCTTATTGCTTACTTAAATATTCAACTCGCAAAGTATGCACCAAGTAATGGAGTACTTACTATGTACTCCATTACTACCTATTAAATTCAGTGACTCTTAAGCACTGTTGTACAAAACCTTGACGTTTTCTCACAAATGACCAAAATGTACACCATGTACCAGAAACTACTTACTCAGTAAATACTATATTTTACAGTATGGTAAGTATAAAGTGCTGCGAAAATGGATACTGATGATCAATATTTTATTTCAGGTGAATTTTGAAATATTTATATAACATTATAACTACATGTTTTACCTTTTCTTACGTATTCCCTTATGGAAGCAGTTTGGCTATTTGCCTTTAAAAAAAATAAAATAAATAAAAAGTATACACAGAGTATTATTTATTAAGTACTTCATTATTACCTTTTAAATTCTCAGTAATTATTGCAAGATTATTGCTGCATAATAAGCAGTTAAGTGCTGGCAAAAAAGAAATGTTGATTATTATTTTTCATCCTTAGGCTTGGGAGTAGATTTCTCTTCACACTGATAACATTAAGTTGTATAGAGTGTAAAGTTGCTTGGCTTCTTTCTGTGCAGTCACTTGGTGTGCAGTTTCTGAGATTGAAGAGCAGAAGTGTTTGGACCTGGCTGGCAACATCACGTTACGGAACGTCCGCGGGAAACTGCAGTGTGTGCGCGGCCAGAGTGCTACGGACTGCATGCAGAGGATTAAGGTGGGAAACGTTATGTTGCCGTTATAGGAAAATGATTAAGGACGGGGTGGTGCGATGTGGCCTGATACAAGGCGGACTCACCTTTGAGTGAAGTTGATTATTTTCCTGTAACAGCATACCCCAAAAGTGTTTTATTCCCCTTATATTATATACCACAGAAATTTGTCAAAGATTATGATTTATGATAAAATTTTAGAACATTAATTTAAGAACATCATACTGTTTTTTTTATCCATTTATAGTTGCTTTCAATTTTATGAGACATCTAGTGTGAATGAAAGTAATTTTTACATCATAATAAGTACTGAATCCATTTTTTTCCATCATCTTCGCTATTAAAATGATACGACTGGATGGAAAACAAACACTGCTCTTTCTTTTTTTCTGTAAACAGAACGGCACGGCCGACGCTGCCTCCATGTTTCCTGACGAGATCTACACCGCCGGCATTTGTTACGGGTTAGACGTCGCGGTTGGAGAATCACATAATGGAATGGGTTAGCACTGTTTCACACTTGCTAATGCATAGTCAAGTGCAAAAGTTTGCGCACCCCCTAGAGCAACCTTAACAAAACATTTTTTTGAGTATTGGATTCTTGAGCTTATTCTTCACTACCACAAGTAGCAAAATAGAGTTCACATAGAATAGAACCATTCCAAATTCAAAAAGTTTGCATCCCCACTCTGAAAGTGATGAATGTTCTTCAAGAATTTAGTAGTTAGTATCTCCTCACTTTGCCTTAAATAACTACATTATGTCGAACTAGTTTTCTATCCTCTGTACAGCTTTTTGAACTTCTTTCCATCCTACAAAGTCTGGAGACTGGTAGACTATATATATCAAAAGATTTTTTTGGTTGATTGTACCTTAGGTTTTGGATTTGTAGCTGATTTACTATTATTATTATTATTATTATTATTATTATTATTATTATTATTATTATTATTATTATTATTATTAAATAGTTTTGTGTATTTATAGATTATTTATTTGTTTGTCACAAAAGAAGATTTTCTTGCTAAATTGTAAAAGAGAGCTACATTATCTCTCTCTCAGATGGTGTTAATTACTACGTGGTGGCGTTGGCTCGCAAGTCCTCAGGTGACCTGTCCCTGCTGGAGATGCACGAGCGCAGTTCATGCCACCCGGGAATCCGCACCACCGTGGGCTGGACGGTGCCAATCGGCTTCCTGGTCAACACGTCGCAAATCAGCGTGGACGAGCAGTGCAACTTCCCTCATGGTGATTGGCGCAACATTAAACAATTGTTTAAAATACCAGTTTCAATCTAAAATTGTATGTTAGTTCAACAAGAACAACATTTCAGGAAATCCTTCTATATTTAACTTCTAATTAACAATAGGAATGAACATTTAACATTTCATGAATGGAGGGCATCTAGAAGATTGCTTGAGATTAAAAAAAAAAAGATTTTGTGGAAAATTAGTTCAAAATAAACGTGATTGCATGTGTTTCCTCTCAAGTTGTCATGGTTTATAAAAGAAATTGTACATTGTACTTGTACATCATAATGACACATAAACTTGTGAAGCTTTTCACAAGGACATACTCATTTAAAGGTGCTAATGTGTTCGTTATTTTTCTTGATTGGGAAAAAATTATTTTTCAAACTGAAAGAGACAAAAGGATCCTGTGTGGTAAATGCGGCTAGGATTAGGATTATGTGTAAGCGTATGTGTAGTATTACTGAGCTCCACTAACAAGCTAGTCAAATTTGATACACTACAAAGGTAGGGTTACTGTGTACTGGATGTGTGAGTGTGTGTTTAGAAACTTTAACACACCTTCTCCCATAGCGGTGGGAGATTTCTTCGGCTATAGCTGCGTCCCAGGGGCCAAAGACCCAGAGCACGACCCCAAGGGAAACAATCCCAGAAACCTTTGCGAGGCCTGCATAGGTGATGAGAACGACCGGCACATCTGCGCCAACAATCCTCGTGAACGGCACTATGGGGAGGCAGGTGCGCTCAGGTACAGTGTGTGTTTCTGTTGGGTTTTTTTTTGTTGTTGTTGCTATTTGCAAACACCAACATGTCCTGACTATGTAGGAAGTTCTACTGGCAAAAAGTCTGGCTCATATTAGTGATATATAGCATCCTGTAATTCACAGATGTGTGGCCGAGAACCTCGGGGACGTGGCCTTTGTGAAACACACCACTGTCTTTGACAACCTCAATGGTATGCTGATTTGTTTAACACTTCTTCTTTTGATCCAAATGCAAAAAAGGGGGTGCAACATCATCCAATTTAAGACAAATCCCAAAGAACTCTTGGTCGTCATTACGTTTGAGTCCAGTCTGGCTTTGTTATGTGGAACATATTCCATGATTGGGGTATTGTGCTATTTAGCTTTTGTAACTCTTTAAACATAAAAAGGAAATCATTTTCAACACTGAATCCAAGAAAATATGTCTAAGCATTCAAGGTTTCTTTTACTGTAAATGGCTGCATTTTGTTCTTAAATGAGTAAAAAGGTGGTTTTCTTTTTTAGCATGTAATTAACTAACATCCATGCTAAAGGAATTTCTAATCAATAATTTTATTAAGTGTATAATTTGAGTAATGGGGTTGTACTTCATCAAAGAATGACAGAGCTTACTTTTCTTCTTCCCATGATCTTCAGGAAAGTTGGATGATGCAACACTGTGTTGAACATGTGACTAATATATTCCAAATATTTCACAGGGGTGAATGTGTTTAAGTAACAAGGTTGAGGGAATGTTATGGGACTAATATGGACATTGTTCATAAACTGTAATGGACACAAAATGGCGTTCCAATCATGGAATCACCCTTATGACTAATGGGCTGTGGGTATGTCTAACTGTTATTAATCTATGCCTAGCAAGCTGTTGATGTAAATGGATTACATTTCGGATAACATTTTCTTCTCAAGTGTGTTTTTTTCCCAAAAAAATTTGGTTTATCTATGTACACTATAATTAAAAAAAAAAGTTTAGTAGAATGAGTAAAAGATTTTGTTACTTGGGATACCTCCTAAACACATGACAGCGCTTTGCAAGGAATACGTCCGTCCAACCACGCTAAAATTCAACCTTAAACCTGATGTGAACCAGCAGGGGGCAGTATTTCATAACATTGTAGCTCTTGGTGCTGAGGAAAAATGAGTCCAGGTGTCTTGCTAATGAGCCTCACTAAACCATGCCTGCCTATTTCAAGCATCATCCATTCTGCGAATTCTGATTCAAGTCTTGGAGCAGATTGGTGATCTAATTCTCGCATGGGAATTCAGCGTTTACAAGGTAGATTTGTCAAGCAAACCACAATCCACATATTTCAGGCTTCTGGGAAGACAAAGTAATAATAATGTTTCATCAACGGCACTGTTGACTTCTTCAGTCTGATTGGTCAGTTTGGTCAAGATGTTGCTTTTTTTTCACCAGAGCTAAGCCTAATAATATTGATAACTAGCATATAATCGTTGCTATAGTGGCGTTTCTCTAAGGAGACTATTATACAGTATAACATGGATGGAAGGAGTCTCCAGTGTCAGCATAGCACGTAAACCCAAGTTGTTTTACAGGATACACAACAAACAGGATACACACAACTTATTTATCGCTAAAATAAGATCTGATGATCCAAGGCTTGTATCCATGTGTAAGGTAAGAACCAGGAATCATGGGCTCTGGACATAGAGATGGAAGACCTGAAGCTACTGTGCCCAGATGGAGGTGAAGCGCCTCCCTCTGAACACGAGCGATGCCACCTGGCCGTGGTCCCCGCCAACGCTGTAGTGGTGCGCCTGGAGGACAAATGCCGCGTTTACAAGTTCCTGGAACGTGTTCAGGTCAGTGTGTCATGCCAGCTGGCACACACTCTTAGTCAATGAGAGGAAAAGTACTGGGATTCTTCCATGGAAAAATTTCAGAAGGAGAATGAAACGCTTCTGTAGATCTTTAATGCTCTAATGCAAATAAAAATAAATCATGATCCATCCAACTAAGCGATGAAAGACACAGTAATCTGCTGTCTAAAGGGTGATAACAGATGTATACAGGGTTTAAATAATTCAAATGACATTCAAAAAATCCGCCTGCAGACCTGCGATGAACCGTATTCTCATTCGTATTCAAATAATTACAACTAGTACTATATATACAAATATTCTAAACAATATACTAAACTGCTATTAGATGTTTATTTCAATGCTTCAATCTTCTCATTCCCATTAATATCATCCTGTTTTATTTTTCCTTGTCTCTTGCGTACATTTTACATTGTATTACATTTGACAGCATCTTTAGTCCAGCGTTTTCTATCCCTGCGTTTAAAGATGGTGGTCTAGACACTAATAAGAAACAACTTGGTCTGTTCTACTGAAAAATCTGGCAACCTTGGAAACACAATTACATTTATGGCATTTGGCAGACAACCTTATATACATCTTTATACCTTTATACATCTGAGCAGTTGAGGGCCTTGTTCAAGGGCCCAACAGTGACAGTTTGGCGGTGCTGGGGTTTGAAATCATTACATTCTGACCAGTAGCCCAATGTCTTAACCTCTGAGCTACACACAGACTAGGTAACATGCATAAACTATATGGTGCTTAACCTGACTCTGAATATGTGTAACATTCCATGTAACATTTCTTCTAACTAACCAATTCTGAATATGATTTCAAATAAGTTGTTAGAAAGTGCAAAACCCACTTTGTATAATTCATATAGAATTGTTAGGTTATTTATTTAGTTGAATGTGTTATTTTGCTCAGCGTTTTGAGTTAATCCCTGATTTGTGCCCTTTCCTCTAGAATGTGTTCGCCAATGCCACGCACGGTTTCTCACTCTTTAACTCGGTGGGGTACGGACAACCTGACGTCATGTTCAGTGATTCAACTTTGAAGCTGATGAGGGTGATGGGAACTTACCAGTCCTGGCTGGGACACAGTTACACCACCATGCTTCAGGCATTTGAGTGTGAAGGTAAACTCATGGTTTGAATAGAAAATACGTAGATATGCATTGTGTGTGGCCTAGACAACATGTGTATGATAATGATATTTATGAACGCAAAGCTAATGTGCTATCATGTCTCACATGTTGTAGTGTCAGGATGTAGCATAAAGTAGGAGCGTTGTGCTAGGGGAATAGATTATTCAAAGGACCCTGAATAAACAGGGCACCCAAGGGTGAACTAGAGATCGAATATTGTTAGACGGCCCAAAATTCGTCTACCACACTTGAGCCGATTGACGTCCTGAAAAATGTAATGCTATAATTGGATAAAAAGAAATTCTATTACTAATCTGCCATTCCTATAACTTCATCCAACTATACACTGATGATTACAGTGACAAATGATGTAAGTAATGGCACCATTAATAAACTTGCCACCACCATCTGGAGTAAGATTTATTAGAGATAAAACAGTTGTACATATACCATCCATTCAGCCCTTTTCAGTCTTCACACATACACCATCTATTCCTGCAGCGCTGTCGAGTTCATGAATCTGATTGGTCAGAAGCAGCATGGACAGTATTTCCAGACTCCATGTTAATATTAATGCACCCATTCAAATATGCTATCGTTTCTATAGTAACAGGTAATTCACAGGGACTTGTATGAAGGACGCTCCACATAATCAAAGCTTAATAAATAAATGATAAAAAAACCCAACTTTTTTAGCAGTAAAAAAAGGTATAAATATTCGTATAAATTATTCAACATTTATGGAAGGAGTCTCCAGTGTCAGAAATAAAGCTCTAGTTGTAGAGAAAAAAAAACAGAGGCTGATGAGAGAGAGAGAGAGAGAGAGAGAGAGATACTATATATATATTAGTTTATAGCTACTAATGTAAATGTTAATTCTTGAACGTTCTGCTACCTTAAATGTAACTGTAAATGGATTTATAAAAAAAAGTACAATTTGATGCCCTGTAATAAATAAACAAATGTAATCATTGGCAAAATATTGTGGTATAAGTGGAAAAAGACACTTCAGAGCTTGCAGATAAAAAAAATATGGTCGTGTGTCTTTGTATCAGGCTGTTGATTATTTTCCTGTAACAGCATGCCCCCAAAATGTTTTATTCCTTAGTTAATATGCATTTATGATATAATTATATAGTTTAGTTAAATTCCAGAGTTACATTCCTTACTTACAAAATTATATATATATATATATATATATATATAAACAACAAAAAAAACAACCCTGCATTGACCATCTCATTCTTATCCACAGGCTTGTGCTGATGGGATTAAGACTCTCTCTCTCTCTCTCTCTCTCTCTCTCTACACACACACACACACACACACACACCACACACACACACACACACACACACACACACACACCTTCTTCCTCCTTCCACTCTCAGATATTCCTCTCCCTACCTACTAGGCCAAGTTCTAATTCCCAAGCTTCATGCTTTTCCCCCTCTCCTCTTTACTCTGTCCTCCTCTTTTCTCTGTCCTCCATCCTCCTCTCCTCTATCCTCCTCTGCTCTTTACTCTGTCCTCCTGTCCCCTCCTCTCCTCTTTCCTCCTCTCCTGTTTCCTCTGTCCTCCTCTCTTCTATCCTCCTCTGCTCTTTACTCTGTCCTCCTGTCCCCTCCTCTCCTCTTTCCTCTGTTCTCCTCTCCTCTTTCCTCTGTCCTCTTTCTTCTGTCCTCCTCTTCTCTTTCCTCCTCTCCTCTTTCCTCCTCTCCTGTTTCCTCTGTCCTCCTCTCCTTGTTAATCTGTCCTCCTCTCGTCTTTCCTCCTCTCCTCCTTCCTCTTTCCTCGTAACTTGCTGTACAGATCCCACTACATACGCTATCCGATCTATGATCTCACTGAGGACGAAGGCCAATGAGGTTGCCTCATGCTGTGAAGGGATTCATTCTATTGAGCCTATACTGTGTTAAATCCATGCAATTTGATACATATCCTGGGTTATTTTGGGGGTCCGATTAGTGGCACGTGCCACCATTAGCCCAGGTTGTTTGTACACCAGCAACAGCTAAAAAGAGTGTTTTAGTTGGTAATGAAGAACTTTAGTGAAGATTAAAAATGTAATTTGAGCCTGTATTACATTGATGGTCTAATAGCAACAGCCACCTGAGCTTAGAGTTCAAGGCTTGTTTATCTCGCATAGACAATCTTCTAGAGAATCTTTTCACCAAATGTCCTACCAAATTTCACTCTGGAAAATGTTCTCCTGGTCACGCATACTCATCCCAATTTAGAAGGATCTCAACACAGGTGCTCATACAATGCTGTCTTCAGGACTTGAACAATATTTCATGTAAATAGTCTTTTGTTTCTTTAATTTGTAGGACAGATTTACACAAATATCCTATTATCAATAAAACAAAAATATGTGAAAAATTGAAAAGCCCTGTTTACTCTTTTGCACATCCATTTATACATTTGTTTTCGTGTGTGAGTTTTATGCAGTAGCGGGAATGCGGCAGTAATAAATCTCTGGCACAGCTGAGCGTAGCTTATTCATGAGACGCTTTGCTGTGACAACACAAATGTATTATAAATGATAATGACATCTAATATAGGGTCCTAATGGATTGGTTTCAGCATGGCAACACAGCTAATGAACATTAGCGATTTTGATTCCGGGTTAATTAAGCGTTTGTTGGGCACATGCAGCCTAATGACCTTGATGTCGACAGCACGCACATCTAATTATCATTCGACCATGTACTTTCTTGAGTGGCCTATTTTTCACAGTTTAGCGTCAATTATGTGCCATTGTGCGACGTTTCGGGACATTGTAATTAACCTTTTGCCCTCTGAGATGTCAGAAGCGCATTGTTTTTTAAATGAAAGGCCATGTTAAACACTGGATTCAGTTATGCATTGCGAAAGCTAATCAGAGGACGTCAGACTATTTTGAACAAAAAGTGGACGTAAACAGATATACTTAATTCCTTAAGGCTTCATTCATCTGGACATTCACCTCTAATGAGACTGTAGAATGATATCTGCTGATATATTTTAAATTCTGATTGTGAATGTGTGATTTCGTTTTCTATAACAGAGACTTCACGGCAAGAAAAAGGAACAGGACTAAGAACAGGTGCCCACATTAGGGAGCGGACCAATGACAAGGCAAGGGCGGAGATAGAAACAAAAAACAAAACAAACGCTCACATCAAGTCAATTCTTAGAGTTACACAATCTTTCGATGAGCCATATAACTGATTTATTAGCTTATCTGAGTACAATTAAAGGAATAGATGACTTTTTTATTAGCAAACATAATGAGATCTACTCACACTACATAATATCTATCTACCTGTATCACTGGCTAATTATGATCACGTTTTGGTCTTTGGGATAATAATATAATTCTTAGAATCCTCTCTTAGACACCACACAGACACACACATACAGAAAAAAACTGCTGTGCGACCTATAAGAGCTGCCTCGGTCCACTGAGCCAGCTGGCACTGGCACAAGTAAAGGGATTGAGGTCCCAGCAGAACCTGCTATCCTGTGATATAATCTTTCGTCGTCTGATCCGGCACAGGTTTTTAGACGGCACAAAAACCCTGATTCGGTCCCCTTTCATTCCCTGCGATCACGTTGCACTGACTTATCGGGGTCATGGTAGGTCAAACTAGCACAATACATGTATACAGAGAAGGGTGTAGGCACTCAAGTATGGAAAGAAGCACTCTGGGATTGAGCAGTCCCACTGGAACCATCCAAAGCTCATATGACCCACGTCTGGGAGGCTTGTGTTCAGGTTTTCACGTCCCAGATGAAGGTACAAAAGGAGCCAAGATGTGCCATTTTGTTCAGGTAACAGATTTCAGATCATCTGTAGACTCTTAGTTTTTACATACACATGTACTTTTTATAAATCAGGTCTATGAGTATTATGTACCCATCCCATCTATCTACCTTGACGTATATAACCAAACTATTGTACTACCTGAAGTGTGTTGAGGAATTTCATGAATGCGCTGCATATTCAAGATGTTCACAATAATGCAATAAAAAGTGAACAGGCTGCAATTTATGACATTGTAACCTTGTGATTATGTAACTGAGAAACTAGGCAAGGTCTCTGCTATTAGCAGACATACATATAAAAGGCAACAGGGAATAGGACAGAAATAAAGATGTTAACAGACACCATAAGCCTCTAGCTCACTAAGGCATTCAAGTGATTTATTTTGTTTCTGTGTCTACAGAACATATGGCACTTGTCATGATTTCCAGTGCACTTTCAGGTTGGACAGCGAGAGACAGAGCCATTGTAATGATAGCATCTTTGACAGCAGTGTGACAGGAGCTGCTGCTGAGGCTCTGATAGACAGCAGAAGCCAGCTCACACCAGAACTCATGTATCACAAACACACAGATGTCAGCTGAAATCACTAATAATGGTGGATTGTTACAGGACAGCTATACATAACATCTAATGCTTCCTGATAAATGCAACAGTTCATCGAGTCAATTTAACAGTACACATGGTCATAAAGCAGCTTTAAAGAAATTCAGATTTAGATATAGGTCCTTAATGAACAAGTCAGCCGTGTCGATGTTGCGGAAAAACTCCCTGGCACAACATAAGGAAGAAACCTGGGAGTGAACTCGGAAGGGAACCCATCCTGTTCTGGGTGACACCAGATAGTCGGATTATAAATCGTTAAAGTATACAGGTGTAGACGATTAAGGACATACAATACTAAGTGTGTTGAAAGGATGTTCAGTATGAGCAGATTGTGATTAAGATTAATGTGGTGAAAACAGCACAGTCTTTATGATTACAGCAGCAGTTTTTTCGGTTCAAACTTACAGTATCTAGGTGAGATGATCCACTAATGCAAGGCTGAGACTTGAGCATAAAAAGTGCAACTATTTAGGGTTCACATAGAGGGCATGGTTATGTAGAACATAATTTTCATACATACTTTTCAAGCATAATTTTCTGTGATAAAATATTTGCAGTTTAATTAGGGAATTAAGAAAATCCAGAAATAACCAATGCCGTAAATATTTTACCTACAAATGCCTTATGGCGTGAAAAATGAACGTCACTACCAAAACGAGTCCAAACTGCAACATATATATAGAAAGCTGTTGCACAGGAGTAGTAACTCGGTGACAATGACAGAGAATGAAAGCATAGGAGAGTGACAAGCTATCCATCTAGACTCCAAGATCTCATTATTCCATGTCTCTCTCCGATAGCATAGAAGCAAGAGGCTTAATTCTGATCTGTGCTCATGTAACACAGTTGAAACCCCACAAAGCCAAGATAAAGCTCTATGTGGACGAGACCTGAATCCAACTTGGTCTTAGAATGAGAGAGTCTAGTTTCGAGATGTTTTCTGTAATGACTTGGACTTGTCTCAGACTTATTGGTATTACTAATTGGACTTCGGGCATTGCTCTTGGGCATCTCGCCAAATATTGTCTTGGTCTGAACTGAGAGTAATAGGCGTCATGTTCATACTGACATGCAATAATTCCTTCTCCATCCATCTATCCATGCTGCTTAACCTACAGAGGGTCATGGGGGAGCTTGGAGCCTATCCCAGGGATCTCGGGGCACAAGGCAAACAACACCTTGGACCAGATGCCAACCCATTTCAGGGCATAATCGCATACACATTCACACACCCATTCACACACTACAGACAATTTGAAACACCAATCAGCCTACAATGTAAATCTTTGGACTGGAGGAGAAAACTGGAGTAGGAAACTGGAGTACCTGGAGGAAACTCCTGAATCACGGGGAGAACATGCAAACTCCAAGCACACAGGGCAGAGGCAGGACTTAAACCCCTAGCCCCGAAGATACGAGGCAAATGTACTAACCACTAAGTCACTGTGCCCTTGTATAGAATGCCGACTTGCTTTCTTTTTTGGACTCGATCTTGACTTGGCCACAACCCCCTTAAGTCAAGGTCTTGACATGTTCCCTTCTAGTCATGGTCTTGGACTTGACAATGGCAGTCTTGACTACAGCCCTACAGAGATAACCTCATCATGCAGAGAGCTTTTCAGTGTCTCCAGATCCAGTACCGGTCCACTTCCAAAGAAATGCCAGCAAGTAAGGCAAAGGAGAACAGAGTGTGTACACTGAATTCAAGAACTGGCAGAGGTTTACAGCAAGCAAGACGCCACCAAACTCCCACCATACTGACCCTGACATTGTGCCATAGACATTGTGCCAGGGGAACACTCATATCTACCTTTTGTCCATTTAAGAGATTGCTGCTTCTACATGGAGAAAAAGGGATGGAGGACTCTATCTATTACCAAAGACTAAACCAGGTGACAAAGAAACATCATTAAGTCCTGTCATTGGTGCAAATTGCACAGAAACAATTGCACTGAGCAAAAATTTTCACTAAAGTCAGCCTGAGGAACTTTGTCCATACCAACGAGCGAAACATGTGGAAGAACTCTGAATATCTGGTGATGCCATGTGGCTTGGTGAACACCCCATCTATAATTCTATAAATCTATAACACCCCATCTATAATTATTTGTCAATTATGTGCTCTGAGACATCAAGTAGTGGTTTACACTGATGTCATCTTGGTGTATATAGGGTGCTAATAATTACGTATGACACTATTATCTCTGTGTTAGGAAATATATTACAGTATAATTTAACGAAGACCCAAGTGCAACATCCCAAACCAAAAATAAGTGTCATCATTCATCTAGTTAAGACAAGATTGAGGAGAGCAAATTGGACACTGTGCTGGCAGGGGATGAATAAATATAGGACACTATCTCAACTCGATGATGTAGATTTGTTTTGACTAAAAGTGACAAACCATGTCATGAATAGTGCTATGTCATATAAAAATAAGTTAGGATACAAAACTCCTTTCAAACCTATTATCCACTCAGAGAGATGCCAATTGGTAGATGACAGTATCTCGAAGTCATACCATCCATCAAATTTTGTCCAAGCAAGAGATGGGATTTTTTTGGGGGCTGATAGCTGTGGTAGGCAGCACAATGTTGTCAGACAGACACCTACACATACACTCTTACTAACAACATAGACAACATAATGATTTGAATTTTACAGAAATGACCAGGTCTCATCCTTGTTTCAATGGATAATCACAACTGGAAACAGCTTCTAAGGCAGTTGCCTAATTCAGAGAAACATCAAATTTTCCCTCAATATAAATATTACACTACAGTGCTAATGTGAGACATTGCTGAGCGCTGGCATTTATATTTGAGCTCCTGCTGTCCCATGTGCTGTCCAGAGCTGGAAGTCCTCGAGCAAGCATCTGGCCATGCTCTTAATGAGAAAGTAGGTACAGGGCTTTTTCTCATTAAGAAGGGAATGTTCTCTTTAGAGCATTTCAAGTCACAATAGCGAGCTTTACACACATACGTGTGCTGTGTTCATCATCCCAGATTACTGAGAGGTGTGTGTGTGACTGGGGACTGGTCCAAACTGGGTGATTGACAGAATTAATGGCACCATTTCCCTACACTGAGATAACAAAGACCTAACGGAACATACAGCTTGTCTGAATGTACGTATTAGACATGTATGATAGATACAGTGGCAAGAAAAAGTATGTGAACCGTTTGGAATTTCATGGTTTTCTGAATAACTTTGTCATAAAATGTGATCTGATCTTCATCTAAGTCAGGGGTATTGACAAATATAATGTGCCTAAAATAATAACACAAAAAAATTTCTGATCTTTCATGTCTTTATTGAACACACTCATTCAACATTCAAAATGGCAGTGGAAAAAGTAAGTGAACCCTTTGAATTAATAACTGGTTGACCCCCCTTGGCAGCAATAACCTCAACCAGGCACTTCCTGTAGCTGTGGATCAGACCTGCACATCGTTCAGGAGGAATTTTAGCCCATTTTTTCTGGCAGAACTGCTTTAGCTCGGTCATATTCTTTGGACGTCTCATGTGTATGGCTCTCTTCAAGTCATTCCATAGCATCTCTATTGAGTTGAGGTCTGGGATCTGACTCGGCCACTCCAAAAGGCGGATTTTGTTTTTCTGAAGCCATTCTGTTGTGGACTTGCTCTGGTGTTTTGGGTCATTGTTCTGTAGCATCACCAAACTTCTACACAGTTTCAGCTGACGTACAGACATGCTCACATTATCCTGAAGAATTGTCTGATATACTTGGGAATTCATCTTCCCCTCAATGACTGCAAGCTGGCCAGGCCCTAATGCAGCAAAGCAGGCCCAAATTATGTCGTTTCCCCCACCATACTTTACGGTTGGGATGATGTTTTCATGATGATATTCCATGCGGTTTCTACGCCAGATGTAGTGCTGTGTGGTTTTTCCATTTAGTTCAATCTTAGTTTCATCAGTCCTCAAAACATTTTGCCCGTACCGCTGTGGAGTGTCACTGTGCTCTTTTGCAAACTTCAGGCATGCAGCAATGTTCCTTTTAATAAGCAGTGGCTTCCTTTGTGGTGTCCTGCCATAGATACCCTTCTTGTTCAATGTTTTGCGTATTGTAGACTCATGAACAGAGATGTTAGCCAGTTCCAATGATGCATTCAAATCTTTGGCTGTCATTCGGGGTTGTTTCTTTACCTCATTGATGAGTCTTCGATGTGCTCTTGGTGTCATTTTGACTGGGCGCCCAATTCTTGGTAGAGTAGAAACAGTCCAAAAGTGTCTCCATTTATAGAATGTTTCCCTAACTGTAGACTGGTGAATTTCTAAAGTCTTTGAAATGACCTTGTAACCCTTGCCAGCTTTATGTAAATCAACTATTCTTGATCGTGGATCCTCTGAAAACTCTTTTTGGCGAGGCATGGCTCACATAAGCATGTGCTTCTTGTGCAGAGCAAAGTCCAAAAGTTTGAGGGGTTTTTATCAGTCAAAGTAGCTGTAGTCCACACCTCCAAACGCATTTTCTTAACGAGACCCCAGGTGTGCAAAAAAAGAAGCTTTTTTGAGGTCATTAACTGAAGGGTTCACATACTTTTTCCACAAGCACTATGAGTTTTTTTTGTTGTTGTTCTCAATAAAGACATGAAAGAGCAGAATTCTTTTTGTGTTATTCTTTTAGGAACATTATATTTGTCAATACTCCTGACTTAGATGAAGATCAGATCACATTTTATGACAAATTTATTCAGAAAACCATGAAATTCCAAAGGGTTCACATACTTTTTCTTGCCACTGTATGTGCAATGAAGACACTCCAATCTTTAAGAGTTACAGAAAGATTGCTAATCCTGTGCAATTGAATGATACTGTAAATACTACAGAAGTCATCTGGCAACATAAATTAACAGACACAATGTCCCATCTGAATAGTACATATGGTGATGTTTTCAGATTTTCATCTTCCGTCTTCATCTGAAGGAGCACCTTCAAGTCTAAGGCAACGGTCCTCTCCTGGAAAAGGAATTGGATGATCCTTCAGGTCAGAAGAGAGGTCAGACAGTGTGAGATTAGGTCAGGGGCAGCAGTGTTACAGTTGTTGTACCAGTCAGTGGTGGTGAAGCAGGAGCTCAGTTTGAAGATGACTTCTCTATCCATACCTATGGTCACTGTGGATAAGGTTGTAAAGGTATATGACTGCAGAAATGACACTCCTTGCTAGGGTTGCTGGGCTTATTCTCAGTGTTCGGGGTGCGAAGCTCAATAATGTTAGAGAGCCTGGGAGTAGAGTTTTTGCTTCTCTGAATCGAGAGAAGCCAGTTAAGGTGCTTTGGGCATTCTACATGGATACCCCTAGTCAGCTCCTGGTGGAGATGAATCAAGCACAGAACGAAGGGAAGATGCAGGACCCACTGGAGTAATTATATCTCACAGTTGGCTTGGGATCTCTTGTCTGGGGATCCCTTAGGAGGAGCTGGAAGTTTTGAAAACTAGAGAAATACTGGGCTGACTTTTTCAGCCTGTTGCCTGATTGCCGTAACCTCAATCAATTAAAGCTATGAAAAAATATAGATCCATACCAATAAGAAAAATAGTTATTATTCCAGTAGTCCACTTTTTTACGCTTCTGTTGAAATATTTAACACCAAATATCACAAGAAGAGAATATATATATATATATATATATATATATATATATATATATATATATATATATATATATATATATATATATATATATATATATATATATATATATATATATTAAAGTCGTCAACAGGAGTACTCAAGGTAGTGATTGTATTTTCACTAGATGGCACTAGTTTGCCATACTTTCTCTAGAGCTCCCACCAAGCCTGGTGGTCTCACTTCATTGACTGCTAGCTTATCTCTCACACACATAGACACACACACATACAGTATACACTAGACGGTAATACTTAAGAGGCTGAAGTCCTTGGTGTGGCTTAGTGGTATCTTAAGGCTCTTACATGGTCACATGCATTTGCTGATATATCGCCACATCTAATTAAAAAAATCTTTTTCTTTCCTGTTCATTAGTCCTGGTGTCCTTACAAGAAATAAGAAGGACGCTAGAGATGCATGATGTGTACATGTATATATGAATATATGATATTGCCTGAGGAGACAAAGAAACATTCATGGGATTGGAGAAGAGATTTGGACAGGTGGAGGAGAGAGAGAGAGAGAGAGAGAGAGAGAGAGTCAGGTCATTAAGGCCCACATATTGTGTGTGATTTAATCTGAAATAAGGTTGCAGTTTTTTTTTGTGGAAATATTTCTGTGTATGTGATAGCTGGCAAACAAAGTGTGAGACTGTGAGTCCTTAAATCTGGGACAGAACCAAACAGACAGGCCTGAACTAGTCCCAGTGCTGATGATTGTCTGTCTGTCTGTCTGTCTCTCTCTCTCTCTCTCTCTCACACACACACACACACACACACACACAATGTAATTGATTTAACAATTACATAGCTATAAATTACATAAACATGCATTTGTTCAGTTCAGTCAGAGATTAATTCACCATGTGTGCTTGTTTGCATCTTCAAATATATGACATGCTCAGAGTAAATGATACAATGAATCAGACTTTGAGGCACCGATCATCACACACCATGGATTAAATCATTAACAATGGAAATTTCCACTGTTATTCATCTCGGATGGACCCGATCACCACATTTCATATCCCATTCCTTTGTGCGAATGTCTAAATGGTCGGGGTCCTTTATGCAATCCCAAAATATTTACTAATCATTAGGGAAACCTATGGTTACCTCAGCATGAATTGAATACTAATTCAGTTTGAAGGCATGTTCATGATTTGCAGATATCAATTTCCGCAAAACTGTAGACAAATGATAAAAAAAAAATTGTGACTTTAAAATATTTACCGTAATGATAGACCTCATGAGCGTTAAAAAGAATGCTAAATAAAGACAAGGTTTCCAAACAAACCTGATCATCATGCTATTTCAAAACAAGAAAGTGAACATAAATACACAGTGATTGATAACCGTTAACAGTTTGCAGCTGCTTGATTATGTTTTGTTGCTATGCTACATTATTAAAATGCCATTGTCGAATGAAAGCCCTAGCAGAAATGTACAAATACAAGAAATGGATCATTTCAGCCAGCGCTGTATTGGATTTCTGAGAGGCAGATTTTGTTTGAAGTAAATATTACAATGAGAAAAACAGACCATGGATGTTAGTGTTTATTTGTTTATGTTGGATCGTGTTTCTGATCATGTTTCTGATTATGTACTATTAGCAGACATATTCTGCACATTTTCTATCTATCTATCTATCTATCTATCTATCTATCTATCTATCTATCTATCTATCTATCTATCTATCTATCTATCTATCTATCTATCTATCTATCTATATATCTGTCTGTCTGTCTGTCTGTCTGTCTATATCCTGAATTCCTGTCATTTGGTAATTTCCTGTGTCATGTCTACTTCTTCTAAACCACATCATGCACATGTTAAACGTAAAGTTTTGCCCTTCCTACCTGAGCTGTATTTTGCATTAAACATGTGACCTGTTTGACTTCTCTTTTGGATTCTCCTTGTTGGTTTGACGTTTAATGCCACTGTTGTTTTTAACCTCTGCCTGCTTAACGATTGAGTAAATTTTACCACATGCATCCTAACAACTCGGCTGAGCCTGCTTTGTTACAATAAAGTAAATATCCAAAATGAAATTGATGCATTCTTACTTAAGGTTTTTAATAAAAAAATTGTATTTCAATATCTGAAAAATATGGAATTGTCAGATTAAACCTTATAATTCCTTTATAAGGGCTTGATATGTAGATCAAGCACAGACACCATTAAGCTTTCTATAGCTGTTTTAGCACTTCTCGGTTACACTGTAATTTAAAAGCAGTGAAAGGTTCACCAAAGGCTGATTCTTTATTTGATGGGGACTCAGTATGTAATTACGACGTAAGCATGGTGAGTGATTAGTTAATTACTGTGCATTATTATGTTGGCTGATCAGCTAACTGCAGCATTTTGGTGCACCCAGAAAATCGACTTAAGCAGGTCTAAATACAAATAAGGTGGACTACTGTAACGCTTTGTTTGCTGAAGTGAAATGTAATTTAGTGTTAGCCAGTACATAGTTGCATCAGTAATCCAGGCCTCAGGAGGTGTGTAGTCATACGATCTTTCTTAATGGTACTCCAGGAAACTCAGTCAATGCATATTTTAGAATTAATGAAGCCCAAACTGACTTACTGTAACCACATTCATCAGTCCTATTTCAGTTGTTTTCCATCTACTGCACTTTATTCATTTACTACATGGGAATTGATTGGCATTCCTGAATAAGAGGAAGCAAACAATGGGACCCAGCTAAAAAGCAGGGTAAAAGCACTTATTTAAAACTGTGAATAGCAGTTTCATTTACCCTCCTCCATGCTGTTTGCATGTATGGGACACTTAGAGTCAAGTGTACTAGTTTGCACACCCTTAGGACAGAATCAGGGGCAGTTCAAAAGGGGGTGGATGGGTGTTTATGCTTGGCACCCTTAAAATGTCATTGAGTTGACTGAGTTTGTGTAAATGTATATAATTGAACCTTGACCTACCTTACTGAGCCCATTTATTTATTATTTA
Organism: Ameiurus melas; assembly: GCA_012411365.1. Lineage (NCBI taxonomy): Eukaryota > Metazoa > Chordata > Actinopteri > Siluriformes > Ictaluridae > Ameiurus > Ameiurus melas. Next base: position 29,448,734 of record CM022756.1, read on the forward strand.
AATGACATACATTAAAAAATGTTTTTGCGAAAGTCAGTCATTTCATATTACTGACCTGAATGAAAGAAGCAAAACAAACCTTCACTACCCTGTCAATTTTAGCTCTGTGAGTTTTGTCTTTTATAGAGTTTTATGGGCATCACTAAATCAGTACGCCGTGTTCCTGCTCTGTAATTTATGGCTGATTGGCATTTATCAACATAGGCAGGTGAGCACACAGAAAACCATCCATCTTCTATACCGCTTATTCTTTTCAGGGTCACGGGGAACCTGGAGCCTATCCCAGAGAGCATCGGGCACAAGGCAGGGTACACCCTGGACAGGGTGCCAATCCATCGCAGGGCACAAAGAAAACCAGCTTTACGGAAACATTTGTAAATATGAATAGGACATTACTTTACTAAAAGATTGATAAATGAGATCTGTTGTTTGTTAAACTGCAAATAAGGAACAGTCAGAAGAAGAAGACGATTCCAGCTCTTTAACCCCCAAGATACCTTGGTAGCTGCTCAGGATATTGTACATCTTAACTCCCCTCTCGCTTGCTGGTTTCATTACAGTTGACCTTGTAGTGTGTTAGGAGCTGCAGCCTGCCAGAGTAAGAAGACAAACGGCCTGGAAGGGTTTCATTTACCACTTTGTTTTCAGAGAAGCTCCAGCACACTCAGGCTTCCCCTCTGAGTATTTCACTCCTCTGAAAGTTATTACGTTAATCCATCCATCATTGCAGAAGCCTTGATCCTAGATCATGCTCTTGTCCAGCACCCATCTTTGCCGCTCATGTCCTGACCTCTTCTTGGCCTTGCTTCTCCCTTGAGATGTCTGATTTTAGCTTGACCTGGAACCTAAGGAAAGATATTCTATCAAAGGCTTAGAAGTAGTACTTTAGAAAAGTACTGAGAATGAAAGATTGAATACCGTACTTGTTTTCGGTAAGAGATCTCGTCAATGTCTGTTCTATAGTATTTATTTGTTCTCTTATTTGGCAATACTTTGGCAATTTGTTAGATATGGCACCAGTAGGAGTGTATTTACAGTAAAAGGGCCTACAGCAAGGCTTTATCAAACTTTTAACTTCACAAAATTCAACTCGGAGACATCTAAATTCATTAACTGTCAAGTCTTACTACCCCCTTCAACTGGTCCCATTAGCCACCAAATAACTCTGGGGCTGGTTCTGAAGCTGGATCTACAGAGTAGGGCTGTAGTCAAGTCTGCTAATTGCCAGGTCCATGACAAGCCCAAGCCCAGGACTAGCCGAGATCGAGTCAACACAAAGTCTTAAGGGGGTCACCTAAGCCAATACAGCAAATGGCTCAGGGCTAAATTTGAGTCCTATAGATCTACTTGGTGATGCCATGTAAACTGGCTAATGCCATACAATCTGATGTTCTTCAGTTTTACGTCCAGTCTAAATGTGACATATGACCAAACACACCTACTCCTAGAAGCTCCAGCAGACAGCCCAGTTTCGATGCTTTTGGGGGGTTTGCACGGAATGTATGTGCCTTTGTAAACCCCAACGATGTACCCAAACTTTCTCTCCCTGTTTCTTGCATAGATCAGCTAGATGCCTTCTATTCCGTTGCAGATTCAAAAATGCAACAGTTATTATCTTGCATGGTTCAGAATGTGCTATAAATCTCGTATTTATTGTTTAAAAAGGTACATTTTTCTATGGTTTGAGTAACAGAAACATGGAATATTTAACTTAATTAAGAGCAGTTAAGATATGATGAACATGTTATGACTGTAACTAGCTCAATGACATTTGGACCTAAGAAAATATAGAGCTAATGTCAATTTCCATGAATCTGATTGCTACATCTCTCTCTCTCTCTCTCTCTCTCTTGTTCAAGAAGCTCCTTTGCTGATTAAGAGGCAGAATGCTTATTCATCTGGTTGCTCTGATTCAGGAGCAGATTGCTGGACCTCAGTTGAACTCTGTTAAACCATGTATAATTGCTTGATGCGTGTCACCTATTGTTTGGCCCATCATTTTCTTTTTTCTTTTTTTTTTTGCATTTCCCCCATTTAGATGCACAAGGACTCGATTTGTGTTGCAGTCACATTACCAAAACCCATTACCACTTGGGCTTTGGGAAAGGACACACAAACTGACACACACTCATCACCACTCATCACTGCTCAGCACTGCAATGACAGCAGGCACCACCAAGAGAACAAATCTGAATAATTTTTTAATCATGTCTAATGCTTCAAAGGACACATATGTTTAAGGATGTGTAAAAATGTAGAAAAAAACAACATATACCGTATACAAATTCAATATAGTACTTAATAAAATAAAAAAATATATATATTTTATTACTGAACAACCCAACTGCCCTGTTTAATTTTTACCCCCCATTATATCGGATATTTTATTGAATTTTCATCACAGTCATTAACCGATTGAATAAATTAATAAGTAAAAGAAAAGGGAGCCATGCATCTCTAGGGTACTGCTCTCAGTTTGGGTATGAGTGTGTGAACCTGAGCCTATTCATGTACACACACACACACACACACACACACACATGAACACACAACACTTTCACTGAGCTCTGATTCTCTTAGGGAGGTCAAGGAGGGGTGAAGGAGAGAGAGAGAGAGAGAGAGAGAGAGTGTGTGTATGTAAAGTGTGAATGGGGTAAAGAATGAAGCTGACACTTGTCTTAAAGAGAGTGAGACTTCAAGATGGCTTGAATGTGTGTGGGTGTGTTTGCCACTGGACAAAGATCTCCAGTGACTTGCAAGAATACACGGTGTTATAGAGCTTTACAGTGACTTGCTCCCTCTAAATAACCGGCTAGATAGTTACTCTAGCTTAGAGGTGAACATCATAATCTTTTAACTTTTAACATACTGTGTAGTTGAATATTGTTTTTTGTGGATTGGCATCCAGTACAAGATGATGTGGAAAACCACGCCAGTGGCGCTCTAACTCATTATTTATTTATAATTCTAGGATGGGGTAAAAAAGGTAAAACGTGCTATGATATGATATAAAAAGTGACTTTGGTTATATACAAAATGGCAACAACACAATGAGCAGCTGTACAAAGTATGAGGTGTCTCTCGTGGTACACTGAAAGAGAAAGATATAGCATGTTACATTCATTTCCAATGATGTTCTGTGATGGGGGTAGAGAATTTGACACAGCTGTTTAGCGCAGGTTCTGAATACTGATGAAACTGAAATCCTCTAGCCTCATTATTTTATTTTTCCAAGGCTGAATGCTCAGCGATTGCTGAGATGACAACCTGAGGGCCAAATTTCTGTACTTGACCTGGACATGATCCCTCACAGGTATCTGCATTCACATCTTCCTGCTCCTGGCCTTGAAGCAAAACTCATCATCCTTTCTCTCATACAAATCAGTCTGTTATTATATTGTGAACACACACAGGCTGGCTGGTAAAATGGGCCCTCCCTCCATCTCAAAGACAACATATGTAAAAAAAAAAAGAAATAAAATAAAACTAATAATAATTAAAAGGCTCAATTTTTGGCATCAAAGTTGTCATATTTTCTGTTAACAAATGGCTTAAGATTTTTTTCTCCAAGAACAACAGCATCACCAACAATTTTAAGTAAAAAAATATAATGAATGGTATAAAGCAGGGGTCCCCAGCTCCCGGGCCGCGGACCGGTACCGGGCCGTGGGTCATTTGGTACCAGGCTGCACAAAAACAATAAATAACTTGCATTATTACTGTTTTATTTATTATTGGAGTCTGAATGATGTTTTATTTTGAAAAATAACCAGATTCTCTCCGTTACATCCATCTACGACTCGCTCTTGACGCAAGTTAAAACGTTTGTCTCGGTCACGTGATATGTTACTTGGTCACGTGATACGTTAAGAGGTAGAGCCGAAGTTACTCATGCTATGTTGTTGGCGTGATGTTACCAGGATGCTGCTTATAAAGCTGCAATTTCACGTTGGATTCACGTTTATTTAAAAAATACCCCAGTTTTTATGCCAGTCGTACCATGTTGTATTTATCCGCCACACCTTAAAGGCCGGTCCGTGAAAATATTGTCTGATATTAAACCGGTCCGCAGCAGAAAAAAGGTTGGGGACTGCTGGTATAAAGTACAGGCTGGGGCTGATTTCTTTCTAGCCCAGACTGTAGACTCACACAGACTATTATTGACAATTATGTGAAACGTGTGCATTCTGGCTAAACTTTTTTAAAAACAAACATTTTTTATAGTTTGTGATCAAGACCCATTCATAATATGTTATCAGCAACATTGTGAACAAATTAAATGAAGGGACAAATGGCGAAGCTCTTGGCTGAACTCTTTATTTTTGCCCTATTTCAGGAGAAACGTAATAGTTGACCAGTAAAATATGTAATCGTTATTTCTGAGGCTACTGTCAGAATTTCTTCATGGGGTGAACATCTAACCACTTAGCACGAATTAGTAGCTAATTAAAATATAATAACCCTTTCCCTGTCCCTGATCTTTCCAATTACAATTTTTATATTGCCTTTGTCCTTGACATATGATTCAAACTGAGATATTTTCTGTGAGAAAACTGTCATAACTGCTAATGTGCTTTGTAATTGAACCTTTTTTAAAAATGGCAAAAAAACACCCAACCCCTCTGTACCATGTTAAATGCTCAGCTAAAGTTGATGAAGAATATGCATCATGCAGAGCTGTTATGAACCTCCAGATGTTAAAGAGTCTTCAACAGATCGTTTGATTCGGAAGACAGAAAGTGGTCGATCCATGGCCTATGAAGTAATATGCTAATTCCAGGTGGGAAAATATTTAGCATCTGGTGTTTTCATATTGATGTGAGAGCAATGGGCCTGAGGATGTTGTCAGAGATGTACCTGGTAGATTGGGGTCATCATGTTTAAAGTGATGGAAGATGCTGCAAAAATAAACTGTATTTTCTGAATAGCACAGGAAATCTTTTAATAAAACATGTAACTAGATAGAAATGGGTGTGATGCAAGGGCATAAACTCAACATTCATATTATTCAAGCAAATCCAATAATCATAGGTATAATCCGTAGTGTCCAGTAGGTCAAAGCACAAGCTGGCAGGGCCATCCGAAGTATATCCATAATCATAAATAAAGGGTCAGGACATGTAACGCAGAACACGGAAATATACATTGGGAAACAAGGCTCAGTAATGCATGAAACAATTGCATCAAGACAAAGGAACAGGGTGAAATAGACAAACTAATTAAAAATTGAACTCAGAAAAGGTGCACACATTAGGTAACAGACCAATGACTGAACAATCAACAAGAGTTTGGTACAGGATATTGAAAGAGGAGGGTAGAAATATTCAAACTAATTAAAGGCTTTGCTCAGAACAGGTGCACAAATTGGGTAACAGATTATTACAAAATAAAAATAAAAAGTCCATAGATGAACAAACATGAAAGCAGCGCTCATCAGTCTAGAACAGATTTCACATGCTGAAAGGGTGAATTTATGAAATATTTGTCTAAATTATGAACGGCTCCTGATCATAATAACAATGATTTCTTAATCAATAAGAAATTCAGGCTAACAACATGGGTACTTGTGTATCATTGCGAAGACCTTGGGGCATGTCCCTAATTTGTTTTCAATTACTGATGCTGGGTACGTATTAGCACATAAAATAGACTGTTTCAGATAACATTAAGAATGCTAGATCTATTAGTTTTGTAAAAATTTTTTGAATTTAAGTTTAGTTTTTTTAACCTGGCCTATTCATGAATGCTGGATCTTTCATCTTGTTAAAATACTTTTTGCAGCAATTATCCTAGATTAGTGATTGTAGATTGTTTCACTAACGAGCCTTAATTATCATAAATTCTTTCTTTTGACCCACTAATTTTTCATCAAAAAAATAAAAAGATGCCTGATCCTTATACTGAACCTGATTACCGCTGATATATGCAGAATATTTCTTCCCGCATAAAAAGGTTAGCTCTTTAGTGAACCATGGCCTACAGTTTTTGTGGGGATGCAGATCTGAATATAAAATGATGGCATCCAAATTAGATTAGGCTTTGAAATTGGCCTAGAGCTCAGTGTACATTCTATAATGATTCTGGATTAAGTTGCTCATTTTTATCTTCATAAAATCACTACAGAGGAGACTCTGATCAATCAGCAGTGCCTGGCTACTTTAAAACTAATGGATTATGGTTCATTTTGATGAATGTGGATAATAAATAAATATATTCCAGCCATTGTGCAGGTTTGGTGCAGATAAACAGCTTGTTTGGATGTTTATATACCATTAAAAGGTCATCAAGTGAAGCCAAACAAATCTCAACCTTTACTTCAGTGCCATCAATCTGAGGCAGCCAAGCACCATGCTTACTTCACCTCCAAAACACGAATTGCAGCTTTTTAGTCAGAGATGATTGTTTTTGCTTGTTTTTACCTGCCAATCCTGGACCTCTGTGGACTTACCAAAAGGTCTTCCTATTCAAAACAATACACTCGCTTCCAACTTCCAATCAGATAAGCACAGTTCTGTCCCAGTTCTGCACACAGGATAGTACAGCAAATAGGATTCATGGTAAAGACAATGGACATTCAGGCCTGCCTCTTGATTGACTCATCAGAGGGTAGACAAGTTTTTATATTTTCTGAAACACATTCATTTTTGACAAAGGCTGGTAACCTCTTGGCCTTTTTGTGAATCAGGCCCATTCAGATATTTTACAACACTAAAAGTGACTACTGTATTTCCATGCCCTCTGTTTTTGGAGGCTTTCTAAACAGGGCATTCCTGGGTAACCTCACTTCCAAATGGACTGGAACAACAGCCAATAGGCTCCCTTAGTGTTTGGCACGCCGTTTTGGAAGTCATACCAATGAGAGTTGGCTGAGGTGCCAGGTGTAGCTCTCAGCTAATCAATGTACTGAAACTGAAGACATCTTCTCTCACATGTGCAGAACAGACATGTTGATTTGGACAGACACATCAAGTGCATCATATAAATCTTCAAGAGGACACAAAGTCTGTGCTATGTGTTAAGGTTGTTCAGTAAATTTTTGATATGGGCTTATCAATGATTAGTGATCATTGATAAATGATCAACTATCCCCAAGGTTGCAAATTGAGCAGGCAATCTGTTTTCTAGACTGGCAACCAGAGGGGGTAGCTCAGATCTGGTAGAAATTTGACAAAGTGGGTAGAGCTGTTTCTCAGGAACCAAGACATTGCTCTCTGTAATATTCACTGATGTGTTCAGGAGGGATCCTTGTCATCAATGCTGTATCCACGGTTAAGTTGTTGTTGTATGTTTTTATTTGCAATCTTGGAATGAGATAATTGAAAGGGCACATATGGGTATGATGGTCAGGTGTTCACAAACTTTTGTTACCTTCCTTGACTAGGTACCATATGAAATGAGCCGGGACAAAGTATTTCAGCGGTCCAAACCGAGTACCGGTACTTGAAGAAACAGTGTAGCAGCGCTGAAGTTTCCTAAACACGAAGCAACTGTAGCAGATCCTTTGTTGATGGCCAATCACATGGATTCATTCAAATTATTTAGTTGAAGGAAGCTCATCAGAACAGAG